>JBAJHW010000003.1:130706073-131906073 GCA_037013535.1 Intellagama lesueurii | reverse complement strand
TTCTTGCTTATCTACAGCTTATCTACAGCTTGGGATGGTGAGACTTTGCTCTCTGACTCTTTTTTTTCTAATGTAGCCTCCACCCTCCTCAAGCATTCCAGGCTGTGATCCGACAGCCTGTCAGAAGTTTTATCTAAAGCTTTATCTCCTGTCCAAGCAGGAAGTTTAACATCCTTGTCCTTCCTTTTTGGCATAGAGAAGAATAATCTGGAATGAACATTGTTGTAGAAAGCTCTCATTAGAAGCAGGGCTCTAAAAGCTCTAAAAGCTTATCAGACTCAAAAACGAAAGCAGTATTCCACTCTAAATCAACACAGTCTTTAAAGAGTTTAGCAACATGTACACTTTCTTTATCTTTCCCTCCAAAGGTTTGTGTGAAAAAAAAAACAGTCTTCAAAAGGAAGAAATGCATTTTAAAAGCTGTTTAACATACCGGCAATGCGGAGGTTTAGTTCTTAGCTGCCCATTCCTCTCAAGCGGAAGTGACATTCTCATACCTATACATTGTAGCAGGCATAAAGAAGTTCCTCCACACTGGAGTCCTACTTGTGTTTGTGGTTGGGATTTAAATCTTTGTTTGTGTCATCCACATGGGAAAGGACAAAACAAACAAACCAAAAACAACAATAATAACAACAACAACATTATTCTTTGTTCATAATGTCTTTGTGATAGTTAATTAGTTAGTCTTTCTTTTTTCTAGCCTCACATCCCAAGGATCGTTTTTTTTGGGGGGGGGGCATATGCAAAATATGTTCAAAACTTGTGCATAATTGAGATGATTGCTCCTTTGATTCAAATCCATGTATTCAACTGTGTGAATTCTGTTAACCAACTTTTTTTTCTGAGAGGATCCTCATCTTTAAAAGTTGCATGGTAGACATATATAGCATTATCCTTTCAGCTAAGAATATCTATGTCTGATTATTTTTGTCAGTGCACACATATGAGAATTTTGTTCAGTTTATTTTTTTGCAAATTTCTTCCTAAGTGGGACAGAAAGAACATGGGCATGAAGAAGGAAGAAAAGAAATCAAACAAGGCAGAAATTTAAAATGACAAATTCTATTTTGAGCTTCACCCAGAGAATATATGAACTGGAATTATGCTTGATCCTAAGTTTGTTGTGAGGATGATGAAATCAGAGTGACCATAAGTGTCATATTGGTTGCTTTGGTGAAGAGGTGGACTGTAATGGGTGATTAAAAACAGAAAAAGGAAAGCCTGACATATTTTTTTTCTGAGGAATCTCTTAACAAACCAAATGTGCTGCTTATACACCATCCCATAGCACTTCCAGCACTCTCTGGGTGATTTACCTGGCGTGCTCTGGTCCGTGGGGTCACGAAGAGTCGGACATGACTTAACGACTAAACAACAACAACTCTTACCTCACAAATCATAGTTTTCCTGAAACAAATGATCAAAGAAAAGCATGCCACTTTGTAGAAGCAGGAATGCTTCTTTTGAATTGTTAATGAAGAAAAGCTGAAACTCTGTATATATGTGTGTACAAGAATGGCATGAGATAATTGTAAGTAGAGTTCTATAACCTTGTTCACAAGTGCTATCAACTATATTATAAAGAGGGGAAATTGAAGCATGTCTGGATCCAGATATTTTTCTTTTAATCAGCATTTTGTTCGGGAACTTTTTTTAAAAAAAATGATAAGATGGATGCATAAATTCATTAACAAAAATCTATTAAATTGAGTAAGTTTAATGAGGTGTGTTAATATGCAATGATTCTATACTGCCACAGGGTGGTAGAAGATGCACTTTCCAGAACGTTTATCTAATTTGCAGAACTAACTGCTTTGCTACACTTCTGCCACAATCAAACCTCTTATTAAGATCTGTGATATTTTTAGCACTACAGGGCAAATAAAAATAATTAATAAAAATACATTAAGATTAAGGCAGATAGTTGCTTGGTTTTCATCATAGACTAGAATTCTGCAATTGGAAAGGATGTCTGGTGACTCATAGAATTACCAGAAGGGCACAAAGGTTATTTAGTTCCTAGGACCAAATTGCCTTGCTCTTTAACCCATCCTGTACTGTACTGAGAATGATCGGGATGTACAGCAGAGCATTCCTGGGATTATTCTGGCCTTATAAAAGATGCTTCCTACAGAAATTTATCCCAAGACATCTTTGTCTTGTTTCTTCTGTTAGGTAAAGATGCACTTTCTCTTGCAATCTTTCCAAATTATCATTTTAAGTGCTTACTGCTTTGGCCGGAAATAATGGATTTCTTAGATTGTATTATATAATGTCTGTTTAGTGCTCACTTGTGTTTTGCTATCATAATAATATGTTTTCAATATGATTGTACAAGGCTTTGAACCCACATTTTTCAGAGAAAGATGATGGTGAAGAACCTCAATAATGGTATCCAAGCCTGGCATGCAGATCTGTGTGATAAATATTTATGGCAGAGCTGCTAAAATTAAATGCATGATTTGCATCATCTACCTGTGCAAAAATGCAGGTGGCAATGGTTCAGAAAACCCCTCACATATATGCATTGCTGCACGCATAAAGAAATGGATGCAGAGTGGGATTGGATTAGCCCCCTTAGTGCTCTCAATTATGCCAACTGGATGTATGATAACAGACCAGACTTGATTATAAAAGAAGAAGCTTGAAGGAAGCCATATCTAGAAACAAATCCGAAGCTTAAATTAAGCCCACATAATTTGCAAACCAACCAGCAGAACTCAGGGTGGAAAAAGTTGCTGCAATTTAATTCACATTTGTATTATGTTTGAAATTGCAATCAGTGTACACACAGAGGCCACAGATTTATTCAGGAATTCACTGTTCATACCGTATGTGATGTGAGTCACATTCTAGACCACAGCCCCCTTCTTTCCTTCCCTCTTCTGATCCTGTCACTGCCAATCCTTCCTTCTTCTGGTCCTGTCTTTGCTGATCCTTTTATGGTTCATTGCGAAACTGCTTTCTCATTTAAAGCTTCAGACTACTACATTTGTAAAAAAAAATTCTCTAGAAAAATAACTTGGAAAGACTCTTCACAGTATAAGAGTACAGAGCATCAAGTTTGAACAGTAATTTTGCTATTGAGCTATAACATTCCCTGTATGCACAAGGGGACTCACCAATCCATCTTCATTCTGCACTACCCGCCACAGCAATGGGAATAGCCTTGCTATGTCCCATGCTCACCAACAATCCTTCCACTTCAATACACAGGCCCCTCTGAATATCTGTAAGAAACACCTCCATGCCCAAATCTGACAGATGTATCCTTTCACCCCTGAAAAGCTCTGTCTTGTCGACTCAGATGTCAGGGTGACCAATCACTGTTCTCAGGCCGCTACAAACTGTGTGGCAAACTTCCCTGTTTATACTCTCCTGCATGCTGTGTTGATATGCTGCAGGGAACAATCTGGTCTCCACACCTGCCAAGGTATCATTGTAGATCAAACAATTCTCATTGACAGATGCTCCCTCTTCAACAAATGCAGGTCCTGTAATATATTAATTATCACTGACTTGCCACTACATTTAGCCAAATCATTACCACCCAAATGCACAACCAAAACTTCAGGGGGCAAATGTGGAGAACTGTGGGGAGCAGCTCTGAGGAACTCATCCCGCAGCATGCCTCTCCATCCCCTCCACTCCAAATGGGCTGTAGCCCCGAGGCCCAAATTGTGCCCCCAAGCCAATCTAGCCACATAATGTACAGCCCAGAAGATGTATCTGTATCTGATCAGCAGGATACATAGTTGCCTCCTCACAACCACCAGACTTGCAATGAAAGAAACAGGGCCAGAAGAAACCTAAACTTGTGGAAGGGGGTGGGTATACTGATAATAGTTACTGGATGACCAACAATCCAGCCTCTTAATTGCGTCCAGACCATAACCAAGAGCAGCCGCAGGAGAGGCCGCACCAATTCTGAATGAATGCATTCCAAAGAGATGACCCCGCACTCCATTTGTTGAAGCGCACAACCTGTCAGCTTCCAAAATTGATGTTTGGTCAATGGAAAGCCATCTTTGTGAGAAAAGAAATATCCCTGCTGTTCCCCGCTAAGCCTGAGGTAGCTCTCAACTGACCTAATGGGACAGATCTCTTCAGTTGAGCAAGGACCTAATGCAATGTTGGCTCCTTTCCCACTCTGATCTGCCTTGGATCTATGTATGTGTACAAAAATGTATTATCAGTCAGTAGTACATCATGCCACTGCAATGCTGTCTGTGATGTGTCACCCCTGTCCATTGCTACCACCTCACTCACTCTCAGCGCTCCAAAGAATGTTATCAGAGTCACTGTCCTGAATAAGGCCTCTTCATAATTGTCCCTACATATGCTGTTGACTAATGTTTACCAGAATTGCTGGGGAAATAGGTATCCTTGTATCTGGTGCCTGAACACTTTCCTTGTTCCAGCCGTCTATCATCTTCTGAATACAGAAGTATGAGGTGAAGTCTGAGTAACCCTGAACTTTGGCATGAAATGCCAGAGCTGACATCCTTCCCTGAATTGAACCCAGTGACAACCCCTTCCTATACAAGTAAACTACATACTGTTGCAGATATTCACCAGGTGCCAGCCAAAGCAGATCAAGACCTATCATGCATCTAAATTCCTGGAATTCTGTATTCACGGCTGCAAACCCCTTGCATGTCCGTCGGGCCAATGCCAACCCTATCACTCACTCAGCATCATCCCACCAATTTGCCAAACCTTGGGAGGCAGTATCTTGGGGTACTCACTGGCTCCTGAACTGCTCAATCTGTTGACAGAATAGGGTGTCATCTAAGCTATTGTCTAGCCCCAGGATGTGCCTTGCCTGCACCATGACATTAAATTGCAAGGCATGCAGGGTGAAGGCCCGCACTAGACACATCACATGCTCAGAACGTGAAGTGAAATTATTAATAATGTGAACTACCACTAGATTGTTAAACCAAAAACACACGATGAAGTTAGTGCACTCATGTGACCACAGCCAAAGTGCTCCTAGGATAGGGAAGAACTCCAAGAAGGTCAAATCACAGGTGATACCCATCTGCTGCTGGGCTTCCAGCCAAACACTGACACACTACCTCCCTTTGAAATAAATTCCATAACCCAGGGAACCTGCTGCATCCGCCTGCACCTAAAAGTCCACCCTGAGGTTTAAATCTGACCAAAAGGAAACCCCATTAAAGCCATCCAGGAACTGTAGCCAGACCTGCAAATCTTGCTGCATACCCGAGGTCACCTGTGTCCTGTGAAACAGTCTTCAGAGACCACACAGCCTTATAAGGAAGGCCCTGCCCGGCACAACCACTCAGCATGCAAAACTCAGGTGTCCCACTATCTCTTACAGCTCCTTGAGTGGAACTTTCTTTTTCCCTGCCAGGTTGCTCAGCTTCTACCGAAGCTCAATCAGTTAGGAGTCAGGCAATCTACAAGGTTGCAGCTGAGTGTCCAGTTCTATTCCCAGGAAAGTCAGTGCAGTGGAGGGACCCTCCATCTTCTCCTCAGCCAACGATAGCCCGAGTTCCTTTGCCATTGTTTGAAATGATTCTAAAATAAACTTGCATCAGCCTGACCTCTTCTCTCTGCTTAAAAGGAAATCATCTAAATAATGGGTCATACTCCTAAGTCCCACCCTGCATCTGAGGTTCCACTCAAAAAATGAGCTGAAACACTCAAAAGCAGCACAAGGTATGGAGCAACCCATTGGCAGAGCCCTATCAATATAAAATGCACCCTGAAAATAGAAGCCCAGCAAATCAAAATCCTCAGGATGGACCAGAAAGAGACAGAAAGCTGAATTAAAATCATACTTAGCCATCTCTGCTCTGATAACACACAACCTAACCATGTGCACCACTGCTTCAAAAGGTGTGTAATATACTGAACGTAACTCAGGTGGAATGGCATCATTTACTGAGTCACCTTCTTGGTATGATAGGTGGTGTATAAGCCTGTACTCGCCTTGGGTTTTCTTGGGCACTACTCCTAATGGAGACACTCTAAGGTGTGGCACTGAGGGATGCCCGAACGGGCCCAAGACTTATGCTTCCTTAACCTCCTTGGCAATTTTTCCTTAACTACATCCTCCATGCCTCAAACAGACTTCAAATTCTTTGCAAAAGACCCCTTGTATATCTCTGCTACTGATATCCTAACTCACCCAAAAACCATTCAGTAAGTAAAAGTCATTATCCTTTTTAGGGTAAGCCTTCAGCCAACCCTCCAATATATCTATTCTAATTGGGCTGGGACCCTTTTGCAGTGGCTCCAGCCACCCCTTCTGATTTTCTACTCCTGCTGACATCTTTGCCCCTGCCTCTCTGTCAATGAGCTCAAAAGCAATTGGCACTGGCATGTTGACCCCCACACATGGAGCACTTACAAGCCTTACATGAGCATGATCCTCAGGATTTAAATTCCCAACAGAACAGGCGAGGTTGAACCACCTGCCCTGTGTGTGCACAGGGAGTATAAGTCTGCCTGGCCTTGCAAATAAGGTGTCCACTATCAAATCTATCACCCAAAAACGGTTTAGCTGGCATCATATACTGGAGCCAGAGGCCGGGTTGTGGTTCATCCAAGCACATATTTCCTTTTCATCCTTCTCCAATTCCTTGTTGTCAACTTTTCTATTCAGCAATTCAAATATATCTACGTAATCAACCCTCCAAATCCTTTCCTTGGTTCCCAGGTTCAAATGAGCCCCTAGAGCAGTGATGGTGAATCTTTTTGAGCCCGAGTGCCCAAACTGCAACACAGAATCAACTTATTGATTTCAAAGTGCCAAAACTGCAATTAAAACCCGAATATTGAGGTTTTAGTTTAGAAAAAACAACTGGTCCTGCACTGCAAGGGTTAAATGCTTGTTTGTTTGTTTTTTCCTATGGGCGTTATTAACAAAGAAATACTTACCAGTCCTCCAATCCCCCATTGGGCTAGACTGCTAATGGTCACCATTGCACCCCTCTGCTGGACCACTGCACCAGCAGAGGGGAGTGCCAAAATCTGGGATCAGAGGATGGGTAAGTATTTCTCAATGGTGACTTAAGGCTCGCGTGCCCACAGAGAGGGCTCTGTGTGCCAGCTGTGGCATGTGTGCCATAGGTTCGCCATCACTGCCCTATAGGCATTGCATAGTCCCCAAAAGGCAGTCTTCAATGGGACCAAAATGTACCCAGTATCGGGTACGGAGGGGTATTGATTAATTGATTGATTGATTGATTGATTTGATTTGATTTGATTTGATTTATATACTGCCCATCTGGCAGCCAGGGCCACTCTGGGTGGTTTACAACAGTAACAAGACCATAAAATAACAAAATAATACAACATCAAAGTTAACGTGCAAATTAAAATATCATATAAAGTGAAGGGCAAAGTGAAAAAACACAATACATACAATTAATATAATTAATAGCATAAAATATGGTAGCATATAAATTAGTGCATTATCGGAGATACTGTTGCATCGGTAGTTGTTTACTCCAGGAAAGCCTGTCTGAACATCCACATTTTTAATAATTTTTTCAAGGTGTCTAGTGAGGAAGCCAGGTGGACTTTGGGTGCGAGGGTTTTCCACAATTGTGGGGCAACCACTGAGAAGGCCCGCTTTCTAGTGGTTGTTTTCCAGGCCTCTCTTGGGGTCAAAATTCTCAGGCGCCCTACCTGTGATGATCTTATTGGACAGGCAGACCTAACTGGAAGGAGGCACTTGGCCAGATATCGAGGTCCCAAACCGCTTAGGGCCTTGTAGGTTAATGCCATCACCTTGAAACTGGGACGGAAGCAAACAGGTTACCAGTGTAAGATGGCCAGGGTGGGGGAAATGTGTTGGTATTTTCTAACCCCACTCAGCAATCTGGCCACCACATTCTGGACCTATTGCAATCTCTGTACTAGTCCTAAGGGCAGCCCCACATAGAAAGCATTGCAGTAGTCTAATCTCAAGACTACCAGCGCATGAACCAGCGTGGTGAGGGAGCTGGTGTCAAGGTAGGGGTGCAGCTGGGTGATCCACTTTAGGTGGAAATAAGTGGATCGGACCACAGACGCTACCTGTGATACCATTGATAGCGCTGCTTCCAGAAGTACACCCAAGCTACACACCTCATCCTTCGTGGAAAGAGTGACCCCCTTCAAAAGACAGGGAGGCACCCAGACCACAGACACTAGGGGCCCCCACCCGCAGGATTTCTGTCTTGTCTGAATTCAGCTTCAGTCTGTTTTCCCTCATCCACCCCTGCACCGCATCCAGGTAGCGTTCAAGGGATAGGACAGCATCCACTGCAGAAGGGTGGAAGGAGAGATAGAGCTGTGTGCCATCTGCATATTAGTGACATGAAGCTCCAAAACTCCTGATGACCTTCCCCCACAGCCTCATATAGATATTAAATAGCATTGGGGAGATGATTGACCCCTGTGGGACTCCACAACTGAGAGTCCATGGAGCGGACAGCATCTCCCCAAGCTGAACTCTCTGGGGACGGTAGTAGGGTACGGGGTAGGGCCATACTCATACCAATTGATGCATATTGGGGCTGGAAATGATATCTGTAGGTAGGGAGTGATCCAGCTCCCTGATGTCAACCCAGAAACAGCTAACTGGCTAGATTATAACCCAGTCCCCTATGTGACTTGCTGTGCTGGTACCGCAGGCGAACTTGCTTGCCCCCTACTGGACCAAAGTCAAGTGACCATGGCCCGGCATGTGTCCGGTGTAATGGCTACCTCACCTCTGGCCACAGCCTGAGGTGCATCCTGAGCTTCTCCAGCTGCCTTGCTCTCGAAGGTTGTCTCCGTTGCCGCATCACATTGTGACCCCGTAGGGCTTAATGCTGGACCAGCGACCTCTAGCTTACTGCTTCTCAGGATTGATGCCGGGACCCACCAGGCTGTGATTCCCCCGAAGGTACTGATGTCCCTGGAGCATTAGGCCAATGCAGCAAAATGAGAAATCAAGTCATCTGCTAAAGCCTTAAGTTTTGCTTGCTTGTAACTCTGATTCCCAGCTTAGCGACGTGGCTGAGACTCACTTGCAGCCAGTCTTGTCTGTGAGGCTCGCTCAGCCTCCAGTGCAGTAATTTTTGCCTGAAGCAACTCCCAGACTGGCCAGCTCTCCTCATCAGAAGATGATTGGGATGGCAAAGTTGGAGGTACCAGACACATTTTATGGGCTGCTTACCTTTACTCTTCCCCTGACTTTTTTTGCGACCCATGGCCACTGCCCTAAATCCTTTAAACCAACCTTGCACAACTTGCCGTGCTGCACCCATACCACTTGACACTCTATTCAATCCCAATAGTGCTTGATTCCCACTTGTAATTTTTAGTTGTTCTATTTTAGATACTTTAAATTTTTATGTATTTTATTTTATTTTATTATGTCCCTCACCCTTAGGCCACTGGGCTTCCCCCTGACTGCTACTGTCCCAATGGCTGCTCCCCCTTCTACTATCTTACCCCCTTCTCTCTTTTTAAAATGTATTTGTTTGTTTGTTTGTTTGTAGTAATAGTTATGTGTGTGTTTGTATGTCTCTATAGCAGGGCCACAGGATGTAGAAGGGACAATAGGGCCCTAACTATGACTCCACCATTGTAGGGGGGGATTCCCAAAGCCACCTAGCTCAACGCTGATTGAGGCTAGGCCCCAACAGCTTGCATGGCCACTGCTGTGTGCCTAAACCCCTCCCTGGTTTTTCTTTCTATTTTTTTAAAAACATATATATGAGTGTTCCTCTTTTCCTTCTTCCTCTTCCTCTTCTTCTTTTTCTTCTTCTTTTTTAAAATATTTAAAACAAAAGTGGGGATGCTAAGGCAATCCTCCAAAACCTCAAACCATAGGCAATGCAATCTCCCCTCTCCAAATGGAAAGTGTATCAGCACACAGAAGGCAGAAGCCACTTTGTTCTCCTTCAGCTGCAAGCCTCGAAAGAGGCCAAAAGGAGGGAGAAGTGCACTTAAATACAGCGCTCCTTTCCCCCACCCCTCCCGGGTTGCATTTGTGAGATTGATTGTCTCACGCTATCCCAGGAGGGAGGGCAAAGAGGCTCTGCTCGGCAAACCATGCTCGCCAGCAGCACAGCCTTTTTCTTTACTTTCAAGTAATGCATGCAGGAATTACCTCATCTCTGGTCACATATGCTTTTAAACTATTGGCATGATACGTTAATCCACTTTCAGATATATCAATTAAGTAATGAACCGCTTCACAACAAAAGGAACTTCCCACATGATCTGAAGCTTGCTATGTTTCACAGGATTAAGGACTAGCACCCAATTCCCCAACATGAAAACCATGCTGCTTTCCTTTTGCATATCCCCTGGGCCTTACCATCACACCCTACATGCCTACATCACCAAAAAACCACCAACAGACACATTCTCCATCTTTACAAGAAATCATCACAACTAATCACACTGGAAAAAGCCTGTTCAAATTGTTCCAGTTTGAAAAAGTAGAAACCACACAACAGCAAAGAAAAAAAATCACTTTGGGAGCAATTAGGACTGGACAAATTCAAATCAGTCTTTGAGTCATGTGGTCAAGAAAAAATACTTTGAATTCACCCATTTTATCAGCAGTGCAAATCCCACAGCATTTGACTATATATTTGCACTCTGAGTTGTGCAATGTGACGTACTTGTCACTTAGCAACCCCTCTCTTTTAGCTGATGGTTATAGCAAATCCTGGAATTTTAGTTAGCAGGCTGTTAGCAGGCTGATGTCTGGTCATGCAGCACTTAGACACATTTTGATGAATCACAAATTGTGCTAGCCTGGTTTCAGCAGAAGACAACATATTATTGAGAGTCTAAAGATCACCTCTTCAAAGATCCTTTCTTTCATTTCATCAAAATAACTCCCTCATTCTCTTCCCAAATAACCAACTACACTAGAATGCATAGTTTCAAATTACTCAGCAGAAAGGGAACAACATGGGGAAAAAGTAACATGGGAGTTGCTTACAGGCATAAGAAATATTCTTGTTCAAAAAATTTATTTATTAAATTGGTATACCAAAATTTTGTTTGTAGGCAGTGTTTGCGTTTCATTAAGGCTGTGAGGTTTATTTAAAACAGAGAGATCCAACTGGCAACCTGTAGGATGGATTTGTCTAGGAAACAATTTTATCTAGCTCACGGAGTGTTCATATCAATCCATAATTAGTGCATGACAAACTGATTGCCAGATTTTTTTTGGGAAAGAAAAGTGCATTCGTATACAAGAAATGGGTATCTCCACACACTTTGTCACATGTCTCTTTTCTATATAGGGATGCCAGGTTTCAGGATTTGGCCATGAGACTCAGGTTTGTGGGTCCATTCTCAGGATTTAGATCTGAAAATCTTCAGAAATAGGATGCTGTCAACCTGGTGCTCCAAGACTTTTGATTCAGGTGGATAACTTCAGGATACACCATTTAGAAATGTTCAGAAATGTCCTTGTCTTTTTCATTATCTTGTATACAAAGACCACTGTAATATTGTCATGGAATTGCTTACCTTCTTTGATATCACAAAGGCCAGCTCCTAGATCTAGAGCTTTGGCCCTAAAATCTGAAGAAGAAAAAAAGGGGGTTTCTGATAATCTGGCTGACCTATTTGCATGTAATATATATGTAATACATGAGAATGCATTTTTGTACGTGCCGTTTGCCTGGATGTATTTATTTTTTAACTGTGAAGCACTTACTTCTAGATAGCACCATTGTTTTGTAAAATTAATGTTTTAGACTATAACCCACAGGATTCTTGTGCCACCATAACCACTGGCAAGTTATGGTTTGGAAAACTAATTTTTCTAAAGCTCTGTGTGTTACCAAAAATACTTTACTATTTAACCCTTCACCAGTGTGCAGACAAAAGACACTTCTGGCCAGGCATGTGAAGAGAACTCGGCAATTTATTGTTCTCTGTCATTTTACTACACCTGTATGGTGTAGTGGATAGAGTGACAAACTAGGACTCTGGAGAACATGGTTCAAATCCCCACTTGGTCATGGAAATTCACTGGGGGAATGGAACTGATAAAACCACTCTTTAAAATATCTCTCTTACTTTGAAAGCCCTGTTAGGGTCGTTATTAGTCAGTTCCAACTTGATGGCACAGAACACACACACAGCTTTATTAGTCTCTCCATAGTGAAACTTCTCTCTGAGACTTCTCCCACACTAGTGAGATTTCTTGACTTCCTACAAATATGAGACCATAGTCTTGCTCCACGCTCCCAATCATTTGCACACAAATTGCCAAATTCTGTATAGTTAAGGGTCTTTCTGGAGAATCTTGTACAGGAAAAAAGCAATTTTGTACAGAAATTATAATAATTTTAAAACAAGAAAAATAGATAAACTTCAGATGTCTTTGTGAAATAAGCAGCAGAATAAAATATGTTCAACAGTCTCAATTATATCTGATTGGCATGGGCAGAGGTGTTGAGAAATAAGGGATACACAATTCTTCCTTCTAGAACCAGTAATGACAGCACATTGAAACAAGCCAGGGTGAAAGCTCTATAGTATTTAATCAATTCTAATCCACAGAGATAATCTGCGAGGGCAAAGACTTTGCTGTCCTTCCTAGCTGCCAAACAATGCAGGACAAGCTCTGTCCACCTGGAGAGCTATGTCCCAGGTGCTTGTGTTTCAGACTGCAAAACTAAGGCTTACATGTGAAAAGCTCTTAAGTAGGGGTGTACACTGTATTTGGACAAATTTGTGAAAAGAACTAAAGAAGGATTAGTGACTGGAGATAAAACATACGGACCATTTTAAATCCAGAAAGCTCATGAAAGGAACTGAGTAGCAATGCGACTTTCGTGTTAATATGAAAGAAAGCACTTTCTCACAGACACACACGACTCTTACTTTCTTATCTTGTTCTTTCATTGCTTTCCAAAAGACAGGCTCTGAAACAAAAATCATTTGTATTAATGAAGGTGATACATGAAATTTCATGTTCTTTTGTATTTTCCTCTTTCATTTAATCTTTCTTTTATCCTCTGTATGCCAAATCTCCTGTTATTTTTTTTCATCCAATAGCACCAAAGGGCTATTATAGAGCCATGGTGGTGTGAACAATGAGCACACTCAGCACTCTCATATTGTTTATTTTCTGCCTTTTTTTCTTTGATATTTCTTGATATAATATTTGATACAATCCGGAAATGCAGGATTTCCCCCCGCATTTCCAGATTACTTTTGCAGTTGTTAGGCAGGCTCTCTGAATAAGTGTGCCTCCTTGGGTCTTCCCCCCTTTATTTATTTGGAGATTTTCCCCACTCTTTGTTTTATTTTGGGAAAGAGATATTTTCTGTTCCTGGATTATTTTTGCTCAAGAAATGACAAGAAAAGGAATCAAGTGGTGAAGGGAGAGAAATTTTGATTGTGGTTGGGGGGGGAGAGATATTTGTATAATTACCAACTCTTGCTTTATATTCTTTCTTTCTTTCTTTCTTTCTTTCTTTATTTCTTTCTATCTTTCTTTCTTTCTTTCTTTCTTTCTTTCTTTCTTTTGGTGAAAGGAACTCTCTGTGTGTGTTTTTTTATTTTGCTATTTTTTCCTATGTGTGGGAAGTGTACTTTCCCTGAGTTATTATCCCTGAGTTTTATCTGTTTAACTTACTGTGTCTTCATTCTGTTAAAGGTGGGGTTTTGTATGATTTTCCTTCCTGTTCCCTGCTTCTGGAGTAGATAGATTCTTTAGTAACTTCCCTCTTTTTTTGGAGTAGTTTTTAAGGATGCTGTAGGGCTTCTGGAGTGTGGTAAACTTAAAAAGGAAATTTGAAACGTAAGAACCAAAAAGACGCTTTTCATTTCAGGTAAAACAGAAAGTGTGATAAAATGTAAAATGTAATATTGAAAAAGGCAGTCCCCCAATTAATTTGAAACAAGAGAAACACAAACATTTTCACAGCTCTCTAAAATTGAGTTTTCCTCTACAATCATGGAAACTGCTGAACTGGAGTTCACTCTTGGGTAGACATGCATACAATTCATCTGTGATGTGCATTGGTAAGAATTCCACCTGTCCCCTTTGCTTTAGCCCTACCACTTTTCTTTAGCCCCAACTAACTTTGGAATTAAGTCCCTAAGAACTTTCCAAAGTTTGAATTTGATCCCTCTGCTGAAAAACTCTCCTCCTCTCTATGAAGAGTCGAATAATGAAGTTATTCGTCGATTGGGGGGGGGGTATTTTAAAAAAACCACCCCCGCCACATCCTCCTGCTGCCACCGCCACCCCCCGCTGCCACCCCCCCTCCGCTGCCACCCCCCCCACCGCAGCGCTGCCGCCACCCCACTCCACCCCACCCCACCCCCGCCGACACTGTCTTACTGTAATTGTCGCCGCTGCCGCTGCAGTCTCCATCTGGCCTCCGCAGCCACGGTGTGTAAAAAGGAAAACTGGCTGCCCTTTGAAAACATGGCAGCTGTGGCTTCATTTAAGGTGGAGAAGCACGAGTTGCCATCTTTGCAAAGGACAGCCAGTCTCCCTTTTTACATGCTGTGGCTGCAGAGGCCAGATGGAGACCTCGGCGGTGGCGGTGGTGGTGATTATAGTAAGGGGGTGTCAGCGGGGTGGGGGGGGCTAATGTAGGGAGAGGAAGGGGTGGGGTAGGCTGTGGGGGGGTGTCTGTGGGGGTGGGTGGCTTTTTGGTGGTGTTTTTTTTGGGGAGGTTATATGAAAGGACTAATAAAATGGGGAAATATTCATCCCTTCGTATTTGTGGGGGTCTCTGGAACCCATGAATATGAAGGGATGAAAATTTAACAAATTGGCTATTTTCTTCAAAAAAGCTGATCCGTTTTTATATTCGTCCCCATCTCTAGTCAGCAACAGTGGAAGACACTGTTTTGTTGTGGCCAAAGTGCCTGTATAGGATGAGGAGACATGTGTTCAAATCCCAGTCAGGTAGAAATCTCAGTAAAGCTCTGTTAACTGGGCATTCGTTCCATTTTACTTTGTAGAACTTGTGAGATGGAAGTAGTTAATTATAAATAATAGCCCAAATTCTTTTGTGGTAATACTTCATCTCATTTCATGTGCATGACATGGAATCTGCAACTGAAGCAGGAACTTTTTAATTAGAGGCAGTCTGCTGCTGCCAGTGATGCCACTCCTAATATGCCAATGTGTCGCTCATTATTGTTTTTCTCTAGAAAGCTAGACATTAGTGATGGTTAGTTAGGCATCCTTCAGTCTCAAGAGACTATGGTAACGTGCTCTGTATGGAGGACTTGGAACAGCGTCTAGTGTGGCTGAGAAGGCCAATTCAAGAGTGACAATCCCTTCCACACTGAAGACAAATACAATTTGTCCCCTGTCCAGCTCCCTGATTTTGCTGCTTTCGGGACTGCCTCTTTGCCTCAGCCTGCTGGACAAGGGTCTCTTCAAAATGGGAGAGGCCATGATGCACCGCCTGCCTCCAGGCTGAATGCTCAGATGTCAAGGTTTCCCATCTGTTGAGGTCCATTCCTAAGGCCTTCAGATCCCACTTGCAGATATCCTTGTATCGCAGCTGTGGTCTCCCTCTGGGGCGATTTCCCTGCACTAATTCTCCATACAGGAGATCTTTTGGAATCTGACCATCAGCCATTCTTATGACATGCCCAAGCCAACGTAGACATCGCTGTTTCAGTAATGTATACATGCTAAAAATTCTGGCTCGTTCTAGGACTACTCTATTTGGAACTTTGTCCTGTCAGGTGATACCAAAAATGTGTTGGAGACAACGCATATGGAACGTGTTCAGCTTCCTCTCCTGCCGTGCACAAAGGGTCCAGGACTCACTGCAGTACAGGAGTGTGCTCAGGACACAGGCTCTATAGACCTGGATCTTGGTATATGCCGTCAACTTCTTATTGAGCCTTACTCTCTTTGTGAGTCTAGAGAACATGGTAGCTGCTTTGCCAAAGCATTTATCCAGCTCGACATCTAGGGAGAGAGTGTCAAAGATCATTGAGCGAAGGTACACAAAGTCATGAAAAATCTCCAATTCTTGTGTGGAGATGGTAATAGAGGGAGGTGAGTCCACACCCTGGCCCATGACTTGTGTTTTCTTCAGGCTGATTGTTAGTCCAAAGTCTTGGCGGGCCTTGCTAAAATGATTCATGAGTTGTTGGAGGTCTTCAGCAGAGTGGGCAACAATGGCTGCATCATCGGTGAAGAGGAAGTCCCACATGCATTTCAGTTGGACTTTGGTCTTTGCTCTCAATCTAGAGAGATTAAAGAGCTTTCCATCTGATCTAGTCCGGAGATAGACACCTTCTGTTGCAGTTCCAAAGGCGTGCTTCAGCATGACAGCAAAAAAGATCCCAAACAGGGTTGAGGCAAGGACACTCCGCTTCGGATGTCAAAGGGATCTGATGTTGAGCCATCAAAAACTACAGTGCCCTTCATTTCCTCATGAAAGGATCTGATGATGTTAAGGAGTCGAGGTGGACATCCAATCTTGGGAAGTATTTTTAAAAGGCCATCCCTGCTAACCAAATCAAAGGCCTTTGTGAGATCTATGAAGGCCACAAAGAGTGGCTGTTGTTGTTCCCTACATTTCTCCTGCAACTGTCAGAGGGAGAATACCATCTCAGTGGTGGATCTATTAGCTTGAAATCCACACTGTGATTCTGGATAGACTTTGTCTGCAAGCACCTGGAGCCTCTTCAGCACGACGCAAGCAGCTTCCCTACAATGCTGAGAAGAGAGATGCCACGGTAGTTATTGCAGTTGCCCCTGTCGCCTTTGTTCTTGTACAATGTGACGATGTTTGCATCCTTCATGTCCTGTGGTACTCCACCTTCCCTCCAGCAAAGACAAAATATTTCATAGAGCTCAGTGGTGATAGTCTATTTACAGCACTTCAGCACTTCAACAGGGATGTTATCCTTTCCAGGTGCCTTGCCGGAGGTGAGGGAATCCAACACCACTTTTATTTCTGCTAAAGTTGGTTCGCTGTCCAACTCTTCCAAGACAGGCAGGCACTCGATGTTATTTAACACCTCTTCGGTTACTACATTCTCTCTGGAATATAGCTCAGAGTAGTGCTGCACCCAGCGTTCCATCTGCTGTGCTTGGTCCTGGATGATCATGCCTGTAGCAGACTTCAAGGGAGGAGATTTCTTCTTTATTGGACCTAAAGCCTCCTTGTTACCGTCATACATTCCCTTGATGTTACCTGTGTCTGCTGCTATCTGTATCTGAGAGCAGAGCTGAAGCCAATAATTTTTAGAATATCTCCTGGCAGCCTGTTAGACTTTTCTATGAGCAGCTCCAAGAGCCTGCAAGTTGTACTCACTAGGACAGGCTTTGTATGCTGCTAGAGCTCTCCTTTTATCCTCGATGGCTGGCATCAACTCCTCCGAATGGGCTTCGAACCAGTCTGCCGTCTTTTTGGTCTTCTTGCCAAATGTGGACAAGGTGGTGTTATAAACAGCGTTCTTGACATGTTCCCATCGTTCAGGTGCATTTGCATCAGCCAGGGCTGGAAGGGTTTCCTCAAGCGCTTGGGCAAATTCCTCCACTTTTCTTTGATCGTGAGTCTTGCTGATGTCAATACGTGGTCTTCCTTCCTTTTTCGTATGATAGAATCTCTTTGTTCGCAGTTTTACTCTACTACATACCAGGGAGTGATCAGTATCACAATCAGCACTCTGGTAACTGTGTGTGATTGTAATACTAGGAAGGCTAGAGCGTCTAGTGAGGATCAAATCGAGCTGATGCCAATGCTTGGATCTTGGATGTCTCCAGGAAACTCTGTGTTGAAGCTTCGTATTAAAGAACGTGTTGCTGACACAAAGACCATAATAACAGCAAAACTCCAGCAAGCGTTGGCCATTTTCATTTATCTTCCCAATGCCAAAACGTCCTAGACAAGTGGGCCAAGAATTGTGATCAGCACCAACTCTAGCGTTAAAGTCTCTGAGAATGAACAGTGGCTCTCTCTCAGGGACTTTTTTGATAGTAGCTGCCAGATCGTCGTAGCCATTAGCGATGGTACCAAATCAGAAAATACGGTGATTCATCATCATTCATCAAAGTTGACGAATGGATGGAGCACCAAATTTTAGTGATGAATCAATGAATATTCGTTGATTCATCATTAAAACACAATGGCCTGCCAAAGAGATGATCAGCGGGACATTGACAAGCAAGCTGGCTGCAGGAAGGGAAACTCCGGTTTCCCTTCCTGCAGCCTGCCTGTGTATCAATGTCCCAACTCCCGACTATCAGCTGAATTGAAATGAATCAACAAATATTCATCAGTTTGTCACTAAAATTTGGTGCTTCACCCATTCATCAACTTTGATGAATTGTGACAAATCACCATTTTTTCCAATTCATCACTGACAAGCAGGCTGGCCGTGGGAACGGAAACAGCAACTGGATTTTTCTTCCTGTATCCTGCCTGTGCCATTGACAAGCAGGCTGGCTGCAGGAATGGAACCTGGGGTTTCCCCTCCTGCAGCCAGCCTGCACAAAGGGACAAATAAAAATGGGTAAATATTCATGCCTTTGTATTTGTTGGGGTCTCTGGACCTGATGAACACAAAGGTATGACTATCCCACAAATCAGTGATATTTCATGAATATTGCAATTCTTTTTTTATTCGTCCTCATGTCTAATAGGTATCAAATTGATAAACAGATAAGCTAGGATTCCAGCATGAGGTTGTTTCTTTTCTATGCTCACTGGATATAATCATGCTAGTGTTTGAAAAGGAAAGATATAGCCATAAACATTACATTATATATTTGTAACTTTTGACAGTGATCCAAATCTTTAACCTAAAGTGGCTGCCTTGGTTCACAATAAAATTGCCCTGCTCTGACCTCAGCTGTAATCAACCACAATTTTCATCAAGACATGGACTTACATTTCAATATGAAGCATCTCTTAATAATGTTTATTCTGTTTGTGAATATATTATTTGTTATTTCTACAAATAAATTGGGCAACATGTCATGACTTACTTGTGTCATGCTACCCAATAATTTCTCATTTTCTTGCTTTTGTTTAATAAAATACATAAAAAGCCAATGTTGCCCAGCTTTATTTTTCTTATTAATAGATTATTTCACACAATGTGGTTTCTACATGCTAAGAGACCAGTCCTATTACTAGCCAGACTGAGGCAGTTACTTTGAGTATTAGATCTTTGGTAGCATGAAAAGACAGAAAATTTCCAGCTATACATTTTTAATCATTGACTTTTTTACTGCCAAAGAAGAAGAAATATATGGAATTTTCAAGTAGAATCTAGTTGATTTTTTATATGTGTCCATAAGCCAAAACACAGAAATTGCAGTGGCTAATGAAGTTCCTGATCACCTGCTTGTTCGGCTGCCTGGTAAGGGACCAGCATGCTCCCAGGCTTGTGACTAGCACTTAAATAAGATACAGATTCTTCCACACCTTTACTTATGCTCACATTAAAAAAAATCAGGAACATTATGGCCTTTGTTTCAAATGGAAAAATAATTTCTTATTCTTAGATACTGTACCTTTTTAAGTGGTGGGAGAGATGAATAGATGATCCACCTTTGGCAGCTAAGTATATTGTGACAATTTTCCATAAAAGAAGAATAAATATTAGAAGACTAACAGCATATGTCTAACCAAGAGCTTCAAGACTGTGCCACCATGACGTATGTAATGGATAAGGGTTCATTAGTGGAAGTTCATTGATTTAGTCTTTTTCTAGACCTAACATTAGTATGATTAACTTTTCTATTTGCTATAATTTGATCTAAATGCAACCAACAAGGGTTAAAACATAAAGCACCTTGTTAGAAGCTAAAACCATGTTAGTGTTCCGTGCTTCCTATAAACACTCATGAGTAATCATACTTAGATATGAGGTTCATGTCTTTCTCCCATTTACCAATCAAAAAACAAAGAAAGCTGATTTTCAAACTACAGGTGAGACGGAAAGCTGTGACAGTCATTTTCAAAACTTAAGGAACATTGTCTTATGTCATGCTATTAGCAATGTGTGGCTTGACTCTTACTCTGCATAACTCAATTGATTCACTGTTTGATGCAGAGATGGGAAAAGTTACCAGTTCCCAGAATTTGCCATCCAATGTAAGTAGTGCTACCTGGAGGATTCTATGAGTTGTAGTACAACAAGTTATTTTTTCAGCCACAGGACTGATTATTATACTTGTATTAAGCTTAATCAGTTTTGTAGGCTAAACACAATGACTTCAAGTTTTGCAGATTTTCTGTGGAAAAAAGAAATAAACAGTGTGATGATTATGCACTTTTAAAAATATTACTACCAAATTGTGAGGTTTCTCCTCATCTCATACACCCAAATATAAATAAGTCCCTTTGTATGGCTACTGATTCTTTGAAAAAAATACTGACTTTACCTCTATTTTTTCATTGTCACTGCTCCTTAATATGAAATTACTGGCACAGACCAACTGGCAAGATTAATGTCATCTACTGCATAGCTTCATTGACTACGCAAAAGCCTTTTACTGTGTGGACCACAACAAACTATGGCAAGTTCTTAAAGAAATGGGAGTGCCTGACCACCTTATCTATCTCCTGAGGAATCTATATGTGGGACAGGAAGCCACAGTTAGAACTGGATATGGAACAACTGATTGGTTCAAAATTGGGAAAGGAGTACGACAAGGCTGTATATTGTCTCCCTGCTTATTCTGTACCTGTTTGCAAAAATATTGAAAATGATATTTTAAAAAGAATAGAGAACAAATATCCAGAAACTGTGAAATTACATGGTTTTTTTTCCTTGTGGTTGGGAATGGTCTTACTTGATGTTAGTAGAGCTTTCATGCTATATCTTGTCATAGTTTCAACCATTTCACACATCTGATAAATTGTCTGGTATTTAAGGAAAAAACTCTGAAGATGTTATTTGCCATCAAGTCACTTCTGATGTGTGGTGACTATATGAGTTAATGACCTCCCAAATGTTCTATCATAGAGCCATAGGATATTTGAGTTAAAAGGGGCCTCTAAGGCCATCAAGTCCAACCCCCTGCTTAATGAAGGAATCAAAGTCAAAGCAGATCTGAGATATGATTGTCTAATTATCTCCTGAATGCCTCTAGCACTGGACTACTCACCACCTCCCAAGGTAATTGGTTCCATTGTCATACTGCTGTAACAGGTAAGAAGTTTTGCCCAATATTCAGCCTAAATCTGGCTTCCTGTAGCTTCAGTACATTATTACGTGTTCTGCAGTCTGGGATGATCGAGAATAGATCTTGACCCTCCTCTGTATGGCTACCTTTCAAATATTTGAAGAGTGCTATCATATCTCTCCTCAGTCTTCTTTTCTCAAGGCTAAACATGCCCATTTCTTTCAGTCTTTCCTCATAGGGATTGGTTTCCAGTCCCCTGATCATCCTTGTTGCCTTCCTCTCAACTCTACCCCGCTCTGCTCAAATTGTGCAAACTAAGAATATCTCATATTAGGTTGTTTCCTCTTCCTACTGCCTCCCCCCAACAATATTGTCTTTTCCAGTAAATTTCAGTCAGGGGTTGCAAACTAACACTTGCATTTCTTTGTTGAGACAATCTTTGTCATGTTAGGACTTCATCTTTTCCTACTCCCCTCTCCCTTTTCAAAGAAATATTCTCTTTCCTGGTCAGTTCTGTATTCTCATTACATGTGCAAAGTACAGCAGCCTCAAATTACTCATTTTTGCTATAGTGAAAGTTCAGAATTGACTCGACTGATCCTTTCTGGTGTTCTGTGATATGTGTAAGGTTTTCCTACAAAAGCACAGTTCAAAGCAGTTGGTTTTAGTCTCTGTCTTTCTTTCACATAATATGTGTTATTGATCTTGGTTTCCAGTGACAGTCTTTGCTAACTCCCAGCACCTCTTTTTTATTTCAAAACGTGAGGGGACATCTTTTGGAAAACACACAGGCAATATGTTTGTAGAGCTAGGGTTTGGAAATTGGAAGTTCACTTTCTAGCCTGGATTTTGTGAAGCAGGTATGACAACACTAGTTTTCCTGAGAGTTTAATTGGTATGCATATTTCTGTGTTGTATATGTTACACTTACTGAAACTATGAAGCAAAAGTGCAAATTCAAGACAGCCCTTCAAAATGTTTTAGACAGAAGCAAGAAGAACCACATCCCAGCTGTTCTTGCTTTTGTCCTCTCCGAGCAACATTACCGATCATCTGCTTGTCTTCTGGGATCCTGTAGCATTGAGTGATTCTACCTGAAGGACGTTGCTGAAGGAATTTCTATATAGCATATGTATATTTCAACTTGCATTTTAAAAAGCCAGGAAATTCAATTCTTTTTTTTAACCCTCTGGTTTCTGAATGTGAGATATTGTGCTTCTATATCCACAGTTCAAAATGCCAGTTTGTGGCTCAATATTGCTGCACAATATCTTGCCTGAGTTGCTGCAGGAAAAAAGGATGCTGAACTTTTCATAGAAAAGGGAAGCCTAAATGTTGACAACACCCATGTCAGTAGTCAAAATGGTCTATAGGATATCCTCTTGTGCTTGCCCCCATTCACAAAGATACTCAAAACAGGGGGAAATTCCAAAACCTGAGTCCTTTGTCAGTAGTTAACCAATTCTCAATCAGACACAAAACAATTGTCAGGGCTGTTTTTCAACAAGTTCTTTAGGTTTCAAAATGCCCAGAAGAAATGTTACTGAACACAAGAGAGTATCTTGTAGACTATCTTGATCACTATACAGTGGTGCCACAATTTACGAACTTAATCCGTATCGGAATGGAGTTCTTAAGTCGAAATGCTCGTAAGTCGAAGCACCATTTCCCATTGAA
Source organism: Intellagama lesueurii (assembly GCA_037013535.1). Classification (NCBI taxonomy): domain Eukaryota; kingdom Metazoa; phylum Chordata; class Lepidosauria; order Squamata; family Agamidae; genus Intellagama; species Intellagama lesueurii. Next base: position 131,883,278 of record JBAJHW010000003.1, on the reverse strand, counting down.
ATGCATGGGAACTGGATTAATCCGTTCCAGCATTTCAAAAAAATACCAAAAAAAATATAAAGCACACAGAAAGCCCCATCGGAAGGCGCTGGGGCTTTAAAAAAAAACCACAACCAAAAATAAACAGAGCAAGCCCCGAAGGCTGCAAAAAAACCAAAAAAAAAACCACAACCAAAACCCAAAAATAAACATTGAGCAATCCCCACGCTGGGACTGCAAAAAACAACACAGCACAGAAACATAACCCCCCTTAGCCGAAACCCACCCTGCAAAACCCACCCAGAAGTTTTTAAAAAGGAAAAAGCAGCACCTTACCAGGCAGACCGAAGCCTCCTCCGATGGCACTCACTCCCCGGTGGGGAGCCTCCTCCTGCGCCGCCGCCGCCGCACGCCCTGTCCATGGAGGAGCCCCTCCGACCTGCGCGCCTCAGCCCAGCCCAGCGCCTTCGGCTGCCCTTACTCATGAGTAGACCCACGCCTTCATCAGGCCTTACTCATGAGTAGACCCGTGCCAGGGATGGGCAGCAAGTGCACCGGCTTCCTGCGCCCCACGGCGATCCGGAGCCGCCCCCCGCCTCTCCTTCCTCCTCCTGCACCTCAGGAGTAAAAAAGTTCCCTGACCCCCTGCTCTAACCGTTGGGGTGAAAGAGCTACAGAGAAGCAGCCTCTTCACCACCAAAGGTTTGAATTTCCCGCCTTCCCCCCCTGCCTTTTTCTGTTCTTAGGTCGAAGATCCGCTCGCAAGTCGAAGCAAAATTTTGCGAGCGGAGCTGCTCGTAAGTCGAAATGTTCGTAGGTAGGGGCGTTCGTAAGTCGAGGCACCACTGTAATTGGTTTTGTCAATATTCAGACTGCCATTTGTTATGTGAAGTTTGGCATCCTTTTTCCTGCTGGCAACACCGGCACAATATTGTGCAGCAACATTGGCCATTTCCTGGCATTTTGAATCATGGAGACAGAAGAACAGTATTCCACATTCAGTAACTTGAGGTTTTATTTTTAAATAATTGAATACATTTTCCCCAGATTCTTTCACCTTTTTGGTTCCAAGTGAATTTAAATTAGTACCTACACCTGCTATCCAAAAAAGGGGTGGAAGGACATAGGAAAATAGTTTAATTAGCAGAATTCAAAAGTAATTGCTAAAGGCAATACCTTTTCCAGCTAGAAAAACCTTTTTGGATCTGTTCTTCTGTTTTCTGGCACAGGCAAAACAACTTTCATTTGAAGAAATCCCTTGATTTCCCCTCCTCTAAGCAATTTGGATGCAACCATTTACACTCTGACACTTCAACTTTCATTAAATGGCAATTGAATTTATTTCACTGTTTGCTGTGGTAGGTGTTTTCAAATTTGGTTTACTTGTCTAGTGAACAGTAATTCCATATTCAGAGATGATTTCAGGTTAATTGCTTATGACATTTCCAACTGGTGGAAATAGTTTTGGGTTCCTTCCATCTGGGCTGAATTTGTGTGATAACAACTAATCTTAGTCCATCTCCTGAACATGTCGAGCATAGCCTAGTCTAATCCTTTGTTCACTTTAATTCTGCATAATATCCATCAATTTATAATTTTCCCCCCATCTCAGTGGAACTGTCATAGAGGGGAAGCCTACATTTTACCTCACACCATCCATAGAAACTACATCTGCCAAATGAACCCCTGCTAGGGTAATTCTTGTGAGTGGTCACACTCACTATAAGCAGCCTCTCAAATTTTGATTCCTCAAAAAGCCACATGTTGCACTCTTAATGATTCTCTTTCAGAATGGACAAACATTGAGCAAGCACAGCAAAAAGCATTCTACAATCAAAATCAAAAGGTAGGGGTGCTCCAAATTGTAACTATGAAACTGGACCTTAGATCAGCACTAAATTTGGCACAGATGTAGCAGAGAGTTGACTCTTGCTCTGTGCCAGACTTGGGGGTGCTTGGACAAAGGGTTTTCAAGTTATGATTTTAAACATGTAACACAGTTTTACCTCTATAAAGACACAAGTGACCATAAATCTACAGCTGATAAAAAAGAGATAAAATATGGGGATAAGACAAAAAATTGCATACTTGAAAAAAAACCTGCTCTGTGTGAGGGGCTTTTTTTCTTTTAGGATGATGGAGCCATTCATGGCTCTAATCAGACCCTTTAACTACTGCTTTTTAACCCCTAAAACTTCTGAAATCACTCTTATACCTTCCAAGAATTCAAAAGAAATTATTTGAATAGCATAGCATTCTGGCCAATCAGAATGTATCTCTAGTCAGCACACAGGGCAGGTGTCTGTCATTTTGTACAGTGCCATGGCGTTCAGTGTGAAAGAAAACATTTAACTCCTTCCTGACCACACATTTTTTGCTCCTGCTTGTGAAAATATTTAAAAAGCTATTTTGAAAAACAGATAATAATATACAGCACCTCACTCATTTAAACTGTGAAACTGCTGTTTTGTTTCCCTTTGTGACTTTGAATGGTCTCAAAGACATTTTACTTGGCTTACTCATGAGTACGTTTTCCCAGTTTATTCATGAGTGAGTTTGCCCAGTTTACTCATAGGTTTATGGATCCACATAATTTCATGTTTTTTAGATGTTATCCTCTCTAAACAAATGTCAGATCATAGATCCTATTTGTACCCACAGACTATACCACAGAAATCATGGGCCCTTCAGCACATGGCTTTGGAGTGGCTCAAAAACATGCGTCTCATCCTCATAGATCCCATGGTTTTTACACATGACCACCCATAAATCACTCTTCAAATATAGGTCCAATCTGTGCCCAAAGACTTCACCACATAAATCATGGGTTCCCCAGTGCATGTTTTTGCAGTGGCACAAAACACCAATACAATTTGTTTGTTTGTTTGTTTGTTTATCCCATCTTTCTTCTTAAAAAGAACCCAAGATGACTACAAATCAAAGATCCACATGGATCCACATGATATTTCTGCAGGATCATCCACAGATCACTGTCCAATCAGAGGTCCCATCTCTTCCCACAGATGACATGACAAAAATCATGAGTCCCCCAGCACATGGTTTTGCAGTGGCACAAAATGTAAGTCAGAGATGCTCATGGATCCACATGATTTTTCTGCAGTATTGTCCCCCAACCACTGTCCACTCATAGGCCACAGTTGTGCCTGTAGGTTACACCATAGAAATAATTGGTCCCCCAGTGCATGGCATTCTAATGATGTAAAAATATGTATCCAACATATCATGGATCCACATGATTTTTACATAGGATCTTCCCCGAAATACTATTCGATCATAGGGCACATCTGTTTCCACAGACTACACCACAGAAATCATGGGTTTCTGAGCCCATAGCTTTGCACTGGTGCAAAAATACCCATCCAAGGCATGGACAATAGCAATAGCAACCTTAGAATTGCAGAGATGGAAGGGACCCTACAGATCATCAAGTTCAGTCCCAGACAAAGAGGCACAGTTGGGAATTGGACTCCCGACCTCTGGACCTTAACCACTGAGGTATCCAGCAGTTCTCGGATCCACATGAATTTTTCAGGAGAAAAGGTAAAAATGAAGTAATAAAAATAAAATTTATAAATCAAGTACATGTATTATTGTACTTTTTTGCACTGATTCCCATTACTCTCAATTTTTTTTTCTGCTTCCTGAACATTCTGGGAGCCATCACATAAATATTATTGGCTCTACTCTCCATCCTGATTTCCTCTCAATACCAAAGATTTGGTTTTGCAGAGTTGGCCACCTTAGTATATTTGCCAGAAGGTTTATAATAGCCATGATGTAGTAATGTCATTGAGGCTTAGTAAAGTCCGTTGAAGGTGTCATCTACTTGGTGAATCATTTCAATGGTTTTTCATGCATGACAAAGCCTTACTGGTCAACTGGGCCTTCTCGACTGTTTCAAGCCCTAGTTTCATAATTCATTCTGGATTCCAGAATCCATTCCAGAAAGAAATTTCCAGACTCTTTTTTTAGGGGGTGAAGGGTGGGGAAAGAGGAGAATTGTGTACAGTTAATTAATCTGTGTACAGTTAATTGAATGGGCCACTGCTATAATAAATGGGTCTCTCCAGGAGGGCAGGGTTCCCCTTGCCCTCAAGGAGACACTCATTAGGCCCATTAGGAAGAAACCAAGCTTGGCGGCGGACGACATTGGCAATTATAGGCCCGTTGCCAATGTTTCTTTCCTTAGCAAGGTAGTAAAGAGGGTGGTCGCCGACCAGCTGCAGGCTCTCTTGGATGAGACCAATGCCCTGGATCCATTCCAGTCGGGCTTCAGGCTGCACCATGGCATGGAAACGGCATTGGTTACCCTGCTTGATGACCTTTTGAGGGAGGCCAACGGGGGCTTGTTGGTTCTCCTTGATATCTCAGCCACCTTTGATACCATTGACCACGGTATCCTCCTGGGGAGGCTCTCCAAGTTGGGGATTGGTGGCCTAGCTCTTGCTTGGCTTCAATCCTACTTGGAAGACCATTCCCAGAGAGTCCAGCTTGGAGAGAATGTATGGGCCCCGTGGCTCCTCAATTGTGGGGTTCCGCAGAGATCGATCATCTCTCCAATGCTGTTTAATATCTATATGAGGCCTCTGGGTGGGGTCATCAGGGAATGTGGTGCTTCATGTCACCAGTGTGCTGATGACACGCAGCTCTACAGCTCCTTTTTTCCAACAGCAGTGGATGCCGTTGCATCCCTTGAGCGCTGCCTGGGGGCCATACAGCAATGGATGCAGGACAATGGACTGAGGTTGAACCTGGACAAGACAGAGGTCCTGAGGGTGGGCGCCCCTTCTATCAGTGGTTTGAGAAGCTCACTCTCTTTTGGGGGGCCAACTCTCACCACAAAGAGTGTGGTCCGCAGCTTGGGGGTCCATCTTGACCCAGCGCTTACCATGGAGTCCCAGGTGGCATCTGTGGTCCGCTCCGCCCACTTACATCTTCGGTGGATTGCCCAGCTGTGCTCCTATCTTGATGTCGGGTCACTCACCACTCTGGTCCATGCGCTCGTAGTCTCAAGATTAGCCTACTGTAATGCACTCTACGTGGGCCTGCCTTTGAGACTGATGCGGAAGGCACAAATGGTCCAGAACATGGCTGCCAGATTATTAACTGGGGTGAAAAGACACCAACATATTTCCCCCACTCTGGCGGCCTTACACTGGTTACCCATTCGTTTCCGCATTGATTTCAAGGTACAAATGCTTACATATAAAGCCCTAAAAGGTTTAGGGCCTCAAAACCTGGCAGAGCGCCTGTCCCCACCTAGATCTACTTGTGTCACTCGATCAAGCCAGACTGGAAGATTCAGGGGATTAACCCCGAGAGAGGCCCGGAAGGAGAGAACAAGAAACCGGGCCTTCTCGGAGGTGGCCCCTCATCTTTGGAACACCTTACCCCCAGAGATTTGACTGGCACCCTCGCTGGGAATTTTTAAAAACAAGTTGAAGACTTGGTTCTTCCGGCAGGCCTTCCCCCCTCCCATTACATAGCTTCTTTATCCCATCTTGAATCGTGTTTTCTTTATTGATCTTTTTGCTCTTATGATCAAAGTTATTTTAATGCTGTTTTTATTATTATATTCTCTAAGCCACCCAGAGTAGATTCCCAAATCTAGATGGGCGGGGTAAAAATGGAATAAATAAATAAATAAATCCTGACATGGTATATTTCCCTGATAGTATTGTGCTATTATTGAATTAAGAGTGGGCCTTTTTATATATATTCCACATGAAAATTTGCATATTATAGATAAGCCTAACCTAGGTTGTGTTAAAGCCTCTATTTGAGATAATTTGCTCTCTGAATTAGAAACTACAAATCACCATTGTAGCCTTTCACAGCAGGGGAAGTGTACTTGAGCTGTTGTTTCCTCAAATATTTCAAGTTTGTCCTAGTTCCAAAGTTATTCATTCAGGCTGTTGTTATCAAGAATACCACATGTGTGACTTAGAGACCTGTTACAATGGCTTACATTTGAATACAGAAAATAAGCCAGAAAGCTGAATGAAATAACATCATCATAAGGGAAACACAAGCTATTACAAGTCTAGCTTAGTTTAAACGATTCATGATAATCTTTTATGGTTTATGAACACTTTTTTGGAACATTGCTGTACGTATTATAATTAAGAATGTGAAACCTCACTGAAGCATTGTAAAGTGAATTGTTTGTGTTCAATACATTCAGCAAAATGTTGTACAGGATTATTTTCAAGATGCTTTCCCAAATCATAGTGTAGCTTTGAATTCCAGTTTTGCTGACTAATGATATGACTAAGTGATAGAGTGAGAGATTAGTTTAAGTGGAACATAGAGAGAGAAGTATAACACTTGTCCTGTTGACACATGATTGTTCATTGTGAAATAAATACTAGGAATGTGTAGAGGACAACTTTCATATTGTTTTCTTTAGACTGTCTCTCAGAGGGTTCTTTTTGAACATTTCAGGTTCTTTTGCATATTGGTCCTTCCAATAAGCAAGAAACAATATAAACCTTTTTGGGTTCTTGCATTTTGATTTCTCCATTTTGGTTTCTGACACTAGTGCCAAATAAGCCCTACAGAACCCTCAAAATTAGTCAGGAAAAAAAAAGCAGGAATAAGGCAACACCTCTCCATTCTAAAAGAGGACAAATGCAACCTTACATGAGAAAGAAAGAAAAACATTATCCCCATTATCCATAGACTTTTGAAGGCACTAATGGTACTACACAGGTCACATTTATCATCACATCACCATCCTCACCAATTTATTATCAGGAAACAATACAGATTAGAAAGAGAAGTCACCGTTATGGTCACAATCAAAATAAAATGCAAACACACATTATGAGCTGTTCACCCGACCGTAACAAATAAATTGATTGATTGAAATGCAAACACAGACTTTGAGGGCAATATTATCAAATCCTCCCTACCCTATGCCTGCTCCCAGCCAGATCTGTCCATAATACCCATTCTTCACAGGCAGGGTGGTTGAGGGCCTTGACCCTGAAGGAGGCCCGGAGGGAAAGAACAAGAAGCCAGGTCTTCTCGGTGGTCGTCCCCCACCTGTGGAACAATCTGCCCATGGAGATACGTCTGGCACCCTTGTTGGACAGGTTTAAATGAGCATTGAAAACTTGGCTCTTCCACCAGGATTTCCCTGAGCATTAAGTTGCTGATATCTCTGCTGCCCTTTTATCATCCTTTTTGCCATCCTTTCGTTATCCTTTCTACCATCTTTATAGCCATCTGTTTTAATTTATCCTACTAGTTATTGTATCTGTTCAATGTTTGTATTATTTTATTCTTATTGTGTTTTAATATTGTGTTGTTTGTCTTGTTGTTGTTAGCCACCCAGAGTGGCCTGGCTGCCAGATGGTGTGGGGTATAAATCTAATAAATAAATAAAATCCCCAAATCCCCAAAATATGTTTGATTAGGAAAGCAGGTCTCTTCTTCTACCTCTCTGATAACTTCAGTCCAGCAGTGCAAGCAGAAGTCCACTATGTGAAGGGCAGATAGGCAAGGATTCCAGGCAACAATAAAAGAAATGGAGGATAACCTCCCTAAAAATCAATAAAATAGAAGGCAAAAAACACAGGTTATTCTGAAATATGAAATGCATAAGATATCCATATATTTCACTAACCTTCTTTCTGAATCCTGAATCATTTGTATTTCTTAGTCTTTTTAGCTTTAAGGCACAAAAGATCCAGAACATGAAAGAAGATCTTTCATATTTTCCATTATTTGGGTTAACCTAAAATCCCATCCCTAATACAGTAAGTAAAGTTGATAACTTGCAGTGAAGAAATGAGCATGAGAATTCCACAAGAGATGAAATATTTATATTACTTCATGCAGTGTGCTTTCAGATAAATCATATGTTATACAGTACATATGGTGGTGGTAGGGTTTGTAAAGAGGGGATAGAACATTTGTCCCCAAAATTTGAGGATGACTCGACTTTCAGACCAGGGGTTTCTGAAGGTACATCTGCTGCAGCCGCTGCCAAGTCCCCGGACTTTGTGCAGCGAGGCTGGCTCTTTGCCCTCCACCCAGGATAACGCGAGGCTGTTTAGTCTCTCGAGACTTGCAAGTGGGAGGGGGGAAAGCCAGGGTACTTAAGGGGCTTTCCCCCCTCGCGCCACCCTCTTCTTTTTCAGGCACCGAAGGAGACAGAGTTCGGAGCTGCGCTGTGAGCTGTTTTGCGAGCTGCATCACTGGATTTCGATCGTCTTGGAAGGAAGGGAGGGTAGCATCAGCTCCCTCCCAGGGTTCTGTTTCTTATTATTTTCTTTATATTGCATTGTTTGTTTGGTGGTTGAGTGAGGACAGGGAAGAGAGCGGTGGTCCTTCGCGCCAGCTGCTTCGCACCAGCCGCTTCGCGCCAGCCGCTTTGCGGCACAAAAGGTTTCCAAAAAAATAATAATGAAAAGGAACAAAAGATCAGAACAATAATAGCGGCGGAGAGTTGGAGACGATAGGGTAAAAAGAAGGAAAGGAGGGAAGTGTGAAGGTTAAATAGTCGTAAATTTACGAGTTTAATTAAGGGAGTAAACATTACCACGGCTGAACGAGGGTTGGTTTCTCTAGTTTTGTTGACGTTCCTTCTTCCTCCTTCTTGGGAAGCAACCCTCAACGGGCGTGGTTTGAACCGTAACAGCTGCCCTAGGATGATCGCCCGGTTCCCTCCCTCCCCCATTATAAAGTTAATTTAGAAAGCGGCGGAGATCGGCGGATTGGAAGGGCGACTAGCCCACAGCTCTGAGGGCAGAGATATTTAGAGCGAAATGGCATTTCATTTGTTGTTTCTTTTTCTATTGCGGTGTATTAGGTTTCCTTCCCTCCGTTTGAGGCAATTTGAACCAGCAGGGGCCTGATTAGCTCTCCTCTGCCCATTTGCTCGCCATTTTAGCCATTCAAATTTAACGGTCGGGAGGTTTCGGTGGCTGGTGAGCCGCACGGCGATTTGCTAAGAGCACAGATATTTTTTTTTTTTTAAAAAAAGGAGAGAAATACAATACATAGTTAGTAAATAGAGCAAAATAAATAATAAATTAATTGGTTAGAGAAATTGAATAAACTATAATAAAAAATAAAATAATAATAAAATAAAATAATAAATAAAATACAATATAAATATAAACACTTATTTAAAAGAGGTTGACTAATTAATTACTTATTGGAATAAGGTGTATTAATTAAAGGAATATTTAATAAGTTAATTATTTATTTATTATAAATATAAATTAACTGCCAGTAATCACTCGGGTAAATTCATTGAATTAGTTAATTAATTGAGTCTTGATTCAGTTTAATACTGATTATAATAAAAGGCTATTGAATTAACTAGTAATTTATAAGGATACAGGCATTGATTTTGGGGGCAATTAATTAAAGGGTGCTTGGACTAAGGCGTCTTTACAGAGGGGTGGCTGGTTAGACTCTTCTTGACCTCAGGTTAAATATTTTAGTGGAACCAAAACACTGTTTGTCCCGGCACTTGAGTGCTAACAAGGTATCATTTTCTAGAAATAGTGGTTATTTAACAGCTAGGTCCCGTTACACTTTCATCTGGGTTGTAGAATTATCGAGCTAATATTTCTGCATAATTAGCATATAGCGCAGGGTAACAATGACATCATGGAAGGGGCAAGGCAACAGGAAGGGGAAACAGCCTGCCAAGAAACGGCCTGCCCCCCAGGTGTCTCTACCACAATCTTCCTCAGAAGAGGAATCCTGGCCAGTATGGCAGGAATTGCAGGAAAAAATTGCTGCATTAGAGGCCCAGCGAATGGCAAGGCAGACTCCCCAGCCGAGCGAGGCTCAACCATGCAGATCGGCCAGGGAAACTAGAAGTCATCATAAAGCTAAGTTGAAAGCAATGGCTCAGGACCTAATGGAACGTTTTACTGCCCTCGAGTCGGAACAGGCCCTTGATGCTCCCCATAGGCGAGAGGCGGATGGGACCTCAGTGACTCCAAGATCGTGAAGCACAGAAAAGGGGAGGTGAGCATCAACTTCTGTGACATCTGAACCTGCGTCCACTTGCCAGGAAGGACAGGACAAGGTCGAGGAGGTCAGCGTCGAGAAACCTTACCCGGCAGAGGAATCCAGTAGGGCTATGACTTCGTCGGGTGAGTCAACTGCTGCATCTGGCACCCATACACCCATCCCTACATGGCCTTGGGCCGGCGGTGGCCCATACAGTTACGCTACTTACACACCTTACAACACGCAGAACACAGGGTTAGCTAACATCGCTTGGCCATGTGCCAATCCTCAATATAGCACTCGGGCCATGCCCTATGCTCCTCCTGCCTTCCCCATACAATCAGATAGCACGGCTAATGCGGGGGTTTGGTTGTATCCATCTGTGCCCAACACGGGTGTGACGATCTCCTCCTTGAGGCACCTACGTTTTGTGCCCTCACAAAGGTTCCAGTCGTTTTCCTTTCACTGCCACCAGTGGATTACCTCAATCCACAAGATAAATGACGTTTGATCAGACACTTGTATGGTGAATGCAAACAAAACTTATTTATTAAAGTGAAGTCAATGTAATAATTACAGAAGTTCTTCAGATGTACATATTATTCTCTTGCCATATAATTTCCACTTTCTCTATCTATTTATCTTAACCAGTCTCTAACTCAATCTCTATCTCTTCTGCCTCTGACTCTGACTAACTCACTCTGACTGACTCTCTGACTGACTCTCTGACTGACTCCTCCTCTCAGGCTCCGCCTTTTAACCTCTCTCTCGGCTCCGCCTCTAAACAACATTAGCATACAACATGAATAATACATGACTTATACCTAACAAAGGGTGAATGCTACGGACCTCCCCCCTTAAATATGTTTGTTTGGGAGGGGAAACACGTTTTACATCACAAACAAACATGCATCATTGCATAAAACTACTTATCCTCAGGCACAATTTTGCAAACAATACATCATATATCTCTATAACACAATATCTTCTCACTTTACACATTCCAATACAATTCAATAATATACTTTACCTTATCAGTTATACTTACTACATTTAACATTTTCAACCTTACAGAAATATACCACAAGCAGGAAACTTTTACATAGATAATTAAACAGTTAATCAATAGTCAATTCCAGTTTATTTTAAAAGTCCTTCCATCATTCTCAATGTTTCAGTTCATCAATTTTCAGTTTTTCCACACTATACACAAACAGAACATTTCTTATAACATTATCAGCTTGGTTTACCCCCTCCCCCCATCAATCATTTGGCTTTCGAGGCATGATCTGAGTCTCTTTTACTCCGTGGTTTGCAAAGTCCAAGTCTTTCACCTTCCCATTGTAGTAAGATGCGCTGTGGACTGGTCCGGTCGTTACTGCCTCCTTCAGCTGGACACACGACTGCTGGCACTCAGGGGTCCCTCTGATGATCACTGGCTCCTTCTTCCGCATTCTCTTCCATCGACTGGAGGTCATCGGCCACTCGGTTGTCCACTGGACGTCCTCTGCTTGTCATTTGTTAGTGACGTCTGCTTTAAGTCTGGCTCGGGGCTTCACTTTCTCAGCTGGGGAAAGGGTAGGCAGTTCCCTCTCCTCCTCACGAACATCTCTGGATGCGTCCCTCTTTAAGAGGTCAGGGCTTATGCCTTCCTCCTCACTCACACATTCACCCACAGGTACTTTAATTGAACCGTTTTCCCTATGTGGGGGACCACTATCATGGGTCACTTTAATATTCTCATGCAAGTTTCTCTTAAGTGCAATCAACGATTGGTTTGTTTTAGATGCACTGAGTATGTTAGCTGATTCTATTTCTTTATTCAGTGATACACTAGATAGGGGGTTGCCTTGCAAGGATTTAAGGACTACTTGTTCCGCCCCTGCCAAAAGTAGTTTTCTCCCCTCTATAGTTCTCAGTTCTACTACTTGGTCCTCAGGACAGAATACTCTTTCCTGGGTCTCATACAAGCCTTTCTCTTTTTCAGGAGTACTTCCCAAGCTTGGCTCTGCCACTTCTAAGGACTTTTTCTTATATAAAAGCTCCTTATCCAGGCAAGACCTTTCAGGGCATTCAGGAGATAATAAAGTGGGTGTACTGGTGGCTGTTTCAAAGCAACCTACCAAACTGATTTCCTCCTTCTGCTCCTGAGCCAAACTATTTTTATTTGGATTCTTTAGAAGCATAAGATCAGCTTCTGGATGATAATTAGGCTGACTTCCAAAGAGACTTTTTCCCTCCAGGCTTCCCTCAGCTACTGAATCCATTTCTGCTGCAGTGGGTGATTCCTGGCCCCCTTGTGAGCGTGTAAGTACAAAAGCACTCTTAACATGCTCTATCAAATGTAAACCCTCTCTATATGTCAGGTCTTTTTTTTAATTTAGTAACTTGGGATAGGGTATGGGATACAAAGGGTAAAGGGAAATGTAAGGGGAAAAAAGAGGAGGGGAGGAGAAACACAAAATATACTGACATCCAGTCTAATCGTATTGCAATATCAAAATTCAAACTTTCCACTTTTCTACTATTCGCTGCCCTCAAGATTTTAACTCACATTTACATCCTAATTTAGATCTATTATCTATAGATAATTTAGATTTCAAGCACTATCTGGTGACTCGAACCGTTTACAAAATAAATCCCATCGTTCAGTTGCCTTTTGTATCGGACAGTCTTTCAACACTTCTGATAGAATGTCCATTTCTGCCGCTTCCCGTATCTTCTCAATGTTCCTCTTGTTTCGGTACCACCGGTCTTTTCCAATTTTTGGCATAAAGAATTCTGGCTGCAGTGACTATATATATAACTAAGCACTTCTTTGTCTTATCTATGTTGTCTGGTATCATACTCAATAGAAACAGTTCTGGAGTTAGTGGCACCTTACAAAGCAATATTTTTTGTAACAAAGTATGCACTCCTATCCAATATTGTTTTGCTACTCTATAAGTCCACCACATACGATAAAAGCTTCCCTCTTGTGCTTCACACTTCCAACAAACATTTGACACCTCTGTATAAATCTTTGACAATTTTTCCGGAGTCATATGCCACCTGTAAAACGTCTTGTATATGTTCTCCTTGAAATTAACTGATTTTATAAGCTTTATATTATTTTGCCATATTTGCAACCATTGATCAATATCAATATTATATCCTATATTTTGTGCCCACTTAATCATACATTCTTTAACCATCTCGTCTTGCATTTTAATTTCTAACAAATGATTATACATTTTCTTAATTATTTTATCTTTTGAGCCTAACAGAAGTTTATCAAATATCATTTGTTCTCGGTAAAAACCCTCTATTTTGTCTTTTCTGTACCTGGATTCCACCTGTGCTCTGGACCACCAGTCTATATATATGTTTTGTGTCTCTAACTCTTCTTTAGACCTTAACTCACAGTCCTTTTAAAATAAATCTTGATATCTTAGAAGCTTCGCTTCCGTCATAAGATTAGGTTGTGTAAAGGCCTCTATAGGTGATAACCATACTGGTGTTTTTTGGTAAATTTGTTGAATAATCTTTTTCCAAGTTCTTAACAGAGCTCTTCTTATCATATGTGAATTAAAATGTTTCTGCTCTTTATCTTTTTTATACCATAGAAAAGCATGCCAACCGAACTGCAAATAATGTGTAGTCTATCATTTTCCAAGGTTATCCATTCCTTTATCCAGTCTAATACACAGGATCTATAATACAAAACCCAATCTGGAAGACCAAAACCCGCCCTCTGGCATCTTGCATTGCTTTAATTTTAATTCTTGGTTTTTTTACCTTGCCACACAAATCTCATGATTATCTTGTTGAGTTCTTGAAAAAAGGACTGTTTTAATATTATGGGAATTGTCTGAAATAAAAATAGAATTTTAGGTAGAACATTCATTTTAATGGTTGCAATTCTTCCCATCAACGATAGCTGTAATTTGTCCCATCTCTCCAAGTTGATCTGTATCTCTTTTATCAACTTCATATAATTATCTTTGAATAATGTGCTCATTTTTTTTGTGATTTGCATCGCTAAGTATCTAACTCTTTTTTCTTCTTGGAAGTTAGTATTTTCTATTAGCTTCTGTCATTCTTGTTCTCTCATATTTTTAACAAGTATTTTTGTTTTCTTTTGGTTTATTTTCATTCCTGCCACATCGCCAAAATTTTTCAGCATCTCCATCAGATCTTCTATTGAGTCCATTGGGTCTTCCAATATAATGACTAGATCATCTGCAAAGGCTTGGAGCTTATAGGTATGACCTCTTACTTTCAGTCCTTTTAATTCCTTTTAATCTCTAATTTGTTTGGTTAATATTTCTAGAGTAAGAATAAATAGTAATGGTGAGAGCGGGCACCCCTGTCTAGTACCTTTCTGTATTTGTATTTCTTTCGTCAACTCTCCATTGATTCTAACTTTTGCCTTTTGCTGGGTGTAAATTGCTTTAATTAGTTTCAAAAATCTTTCTCCAACTTGTAGCACTTCCAGTTGATACAACATAAAGTTCCAATTCAGATTATCGAAGGCTTTCTCCGCATCCAAGAATATCATAACCATCTGTTTTTCCGGGTGAGCTTCATAGTATTCCAAAGAATTTATTTATTTGTTTGTTTGTTTGTTTGTTTGTTTGTTTGTTTGTTTATTTATTTATTTATTTATTTATTTATTTATTATTTCACTTTTACCCCGCCCCTCTAGACAAAGTCTACTCGGGGCGGCTTACAATCAGTTATAAAAACATCATAAAATGCAACAATATAAAACGGATATATCATAAAAGATTATAAAAGATTATAAAAGGTCATTTAAGATTATCCTTATATTATTTTTCATCTGCCTTTTTGGAAGAAAACCTGACTGGTCTTGATGCATTAACTGTATTAAAGTTCTTTTCAGTCTAGTTGCCAACATGGTCGTATATATTTTATAATCCACGTTCAGTAATGAGATCGGTCTATAGTTTTTGATTTCTTTACCTTCTGTGTTTTCCTTATTTATAAGGGAAATTATCGCTTCTGTCCATGTTGGTGGCAATTCTCCCTTTTCTTCTATAAATTCCAAAAGCTTCTTATATGGATTGAGCAATACATTTTCTAATTCTTTATAATATTCCACTGGCAGACCATCTGGGCCTGGTGCTTTCCCATTTTTTTGTTTTTTGAGGGCTTCTATAATTTCTGCATATGTTAAGGGCTCATTTAAGGACTGAATTTGTTCTTTAGTCAGTTTCATTTTGTTGTGTTTCCATACATATTCTTTCTGAGCTTCTTTACCTACTTCCTTTCAATTGTATAAATTCCGATAGAAATCCTCAGCAATCTTTTTTATTTCTTCTTGTTTAAATTTCTCAATCCCTGTTTCATCTTTCAATGTTCGTATTATTGTTTTCTCCTTCTCTTTCCTTAATTTATATGCTAACCATCTCCCCGGTTTATTTGAGTTCTCAAAAATATTTTGCTTTGCAAATTTAAGCTTCTTTGCAGTTTCTTCGGTGAGCAATATATGTATCTGGTGTTGTACAAACTTTATCTTCTCTTTCAATTCTGTATTTGTCAGGTTTTGTTTCAACTGTAACTCATCTGAGGCTAATCTATTTTCCAAAATCTTATATTTTTTCTGTCTTTCTCTTTTTTGTTTTGCTGCAAATCTTATAGCTACTCCTCTAAAAAATGCCTTACTAGGTTCCCAAACCATTATCATTGCTGTTTCTGGCCTTATATTCTGTTTGAAGAAGAAATCAATGTCTTCTTTTATTTGCTTAATAAATTCCTCATTTTTTAGATGTGAAGTATTGAGCTTCCAATTAAATTCTGTTGATTTGCTACCCAATTGTAATGAAATTGGACTGTGGTCTGCAAATGTGTTGGGTAAGATGTCTATTTGCTCCAGTTCTTTCATTAGGCTTGTTGAGATCCAGCATGTATCAATTCTTGACCATGATTTATGTCTATTAGAATAAAAGGTATAGTCTCTTGTCTTTGAGTTACATGTCCTCCAAGCATCTATAATATTTACTTTTTCCACCAGTTGTAGAAAGTTTCTTGAGATTGTACCTCTCCTTTTTTGGGTTTTTTATCTGATTTTGTGTCTAGTTCTTTGTCAAAAACAGCATTAAAATCTCATATCACACAATAATAATCATAATCTTTATTTGTTAGTTCTAGTTGCAGTTGTTTAAAAAAAATTTCTTGATTTTCATTTGGTGCATAAATATTGACAATTAGCATTTTCTCTGATTCTGTTTGGATTTCTACCATTAATATCCTTCCATTGTCTGAGGCAAAAATTAGTTTTGGTTCCAGTTCTTTCTTTATGTACATAGCCACACCTTTCTTCTTTTTACTTGTGTCCGAAGCTGCAAATAATTTTCCTAACCTTGAACATTCCAGCAGATTCTGGTCTGCTCTTTTCATATGGGTTCCTTGAATGCAAATTACATCAGATTTCTGTTTCTGCAATTGTAGAAAGGTCTTTTTCCATTTTTGAGGTGAGTTCAGGCCATTTATGTTAACTGAAAAAAATCTTCATTTGTTTTCTTGTCATCTTATTGTTGATTACTACCTTTCTGTTTTTTCCTCGTCATGCTTCTGGTACATCTTGACTTGGCTACTTCCTGTTCTCCTAGCTCTGTATCTGATCCTGATTGTGATGAGTGATTTGATTTATCTTGGGGTCTTTCTTCTGGTTTTCCCTCCTTCTTTCTTTCTCCCTGTATTTTCAGATTCTTCTCATTTTTTTCCATAAAATCTTGCGCTTTCATCGGCGATGTTATATTATATCTCTGTGTGTCAATTCGGAAAAATAAACCTTCTGGTGTTAGCCATCTATATGAAATTCCATTTTGTTGGAGTAATGATACCAGGGAGGAGTATTCCTTCCTTCTCTGCCTCATTTGCCAGGGAATTTGTTTTAAGATGTTAATTTTCTTGTCTTCTATTATCAATTGTTTATCTTGTGAGGTTCTTAAAACCTTATCTCTAATTGATTTCTTTGTAAATCTCACATGACTTTCTTTGGGTAGCTTATTTCTTTTGGTATACGCTGTGCTCACCCTATAAGTTGCTTCCAAACATTGGCGGAGGTCCGCTACTTCCATCTCTATTTCTGCAGCCAAAGCTTTACTCATTAATATCTCTAGGTCTTCGCCTTCCTTTTCTGGCACATTTTGAAATCTCAGCATTTTCGATGCTCTCTCCATCTCTAGCATTATTAATCTGTCATCATTTTGTTTTTGATTCTTCTGTACTGCCTGTAGTGTTTCTTCAGTTTGGTTCACCCTAGCATCTGTACCTTTCACTTTTTCCTCAATATCTTGTTGTGGCAGAATGCCCATGTCCCATCTGTCCATCATGCGTAGCTCTAGAGCTGGAGCCTATAAGAGGACAGGAGGGCGGAGTCAGGGAAACAGTTAGAGACAGTTGGTAACTGAGAGAGAAGGTTTATGAGAGAGGTTTATGAGAGAGATTGGAAAGTTGGTGTGGTATAGTTAGTTTATGGATTAAATAATAGATAAAAGATAGAAGTAAAATAAATAGACAGTCATCTAATAGTATTCCAGTGATTCACAATGATTTATATGAAAAGTAATACCAATACAGAAACGTGTTTAATATCCAAGCAATGAGTGAAACATCATACAACATCTATTAATATACTTATGTGATTCAACAAATAAACAATAAATAATCAGTTATATTTGACAACACGTGTTCAGGCAGCATTATTGGTAACGTGTGGATAAAGATCCACTGGTGGCAGTTGGTGTAAGGAGAATAAAGAACGTCGTGCCCAAAGGTGGGACCTGGGTTTGAGGGAAACAAACTAGGGACGCCGGGGGTGCGCGACATAAGTGGTGGCATCAGCGGTGGGATACAAAATAAATAAATTCCAGTGAGCCAAAGAAAAGAGAAAATAAATTCTCTGAGTCTGAAGGACCTGTTAGTCAAATGAGAAGGAGTGGGAAACCCAAAAAGCTCTGTGTGGATAGCTTGGAAGGGACTCCTGATCGTGGAAAGACTAAGGCAGGAAGAGACTCTGAGGAGAAAAGAAATTCTCTGAGTCTGAGGGACCTGTTAGTCTAAGGAAAAGGAGTGGGAAACTCTAAAAGCTCTGTGTGGATAGCTTGGAAGGGACTCCTGATCGTGGAAAGACTAAGGCAGGAAGAGACTCTGAGGAGAATTCTGAGCCAAAGAAAAGAGAACTGAAATTCTCTGAGTCTGAGGGACCTGTTAGTCCAATGAGAAGGAGTGGGGAACCCTAAAAGCTCTGTGTGGATAGCTTAGAAGGGACTCCTGATCGTGTAAAGACTAAGGCAGGAAGAGACTCTGAGGAGAATTTAGTGTTTAAAAGTTACCTCAAGCTTAGGGAAAGACCAAGAGGGCTAACTTTAGATCCCTAGCTCTGAAAGAGGAGCGCTGAAGGGAATAAAAGGGAAGCCAAGGTCAAAGGAAGCTGAGGGGACAAAGTGGTGGCTGGAATAATATAAATATTAAAGGAAAAAGCTGGGTGTCTGGAGACTGGAAGAAACAGTGTTTCAGAACCAGAGAAGGCTAGGTGCCTAAAGAAAGAAATAAAGTAACTATCTGCTGCTGCAGCAGAAGGCTACTGTATATCACTCTCTCTCTCTCTAACACAGAAAAGGAAAAAGTGTTTTTAAATTGAGGCTTGTCTATTTGCCTCTAATAAACCAACCAACTTATCCAGAGAAAGACAAATAAACCATGCCTTCTAAGAGGGGGAAATGGTTAACAATGGAGGTATCTGATGTACAAGGTTTACCTCACGCAGAGGAAAGCCCTGAATTAGCTGAGTAATATGATGATGCTCAGGAGGAGGATGCCTCAAGAGGAGGAGAAGCTACTTTAACCTCCCAAGAGTTTCAGAAGTGGAAATTGGAAAGAGAATTTCAATTACAAGAGTTACAGCTTAAGGCTGAGGAAAAAGCTTTACAGCTTAGGGCTGAGGAAAAAGCTTTACAGCTCAGGGCTGATTCTGAGGCCAAAGAAACAGAGATGGAAGCAGAAGCCAGACAACTGGCAATGCGAGAAAAGGAAATGGAATACCAACTAGAAATGAGACGATTAGAATTATCCACCCAGAATAATAATAATAATAATTCAAATACTGAGGAGGGGAATTTATCAAAAGCTGACTTAAAGAAATTCCCTCAATTCAGAAAGGGTGATTGCGCTGAGGCATTCCTCATTGCATTCAAGAGGACATGCTGGGACTATAAAGTGAAAGCTGAGGAGAGAATGATTATTCTCAGGTCTCAAATAAGTGGAGAGTTAAATGAGAATCATTCTTAAATGGCCCCAGATCAAGCAAGAGACTATGAAGCATTCAGAATGTTGGTATACACGAGGTATGGGATCAATGCTGAGCACATCAGACAGAAATTTAGAGCATTGAAAAGAAAACCTGAGGAATCATTTTATCAATTGGGAGCCAATCTGGTCAAATACTTGGAGAAGTGGCTAGAACACGCTAAGGTTGAGACTTTAGAAGAAATGAAAGATATTATAGGGCTAGAACAATTCTATTCAGTTCTACCAGGAGAACTAAGGTATTTGGTCAGGGATAAAAAGCCCAGAACGGTTCGACAGGCGAACAAAGAAGCTGATTTTATCTCAGAAATACAAAACCCAAAATATTCTGAGGTAAAACGTGGAGGTAACAGCTGGGAGGAAAGAAGAAAAGAACCGAGAGATTACCACAAGAACTATCAGAATACTGGAGGCCAATTTAAAAGCAAACCCTCAGAGCAGAATCAACAGAAGAAACAAAGCTTTGAAGGGAAGGGAGAAAAGCCCCCTCTCTTTGAACAAAGGGGTCCAAAATTGTGTTATGGCTATGGGAATCCAGGGCACTTCATTTCCCAATGCCAAACCTTAAAGAATAAAGAGGTTCCACAGAAAGGAGGTGGAAATGTACCCAGGAAAGTGTACTATGTACAACAGCAGGGAAAGACAGTTGAGGCAATTGAAAATGGAGCTGAATCAGAGGTGGCAGAGGGCCCAGAAAAACAGCTGCCATGAGCCAACATTGTCCAATGCTTTTATATTGAAAATAACCAAGAACTGCTTCAGTGTTCTAGGGAAAACATTTATATAAATAATACAAAATATCTAGTTTTGAGAGACTCCTGCTCACAAGTGACTTTGTGTCATCCTGATATTATCCCTCAGAAAAATATAGTAAGAAATCAATACATAACCATAAAAGGGATTGGGAAAGAATTAATTACTCTACTTATGGCTCAAATACCAATGAAATATCAAGGGTGGACTGGAGTGTGGAAGGTAGCCCTCACGAATCAAATTCCTACTCCATGTTTGATTGGGTTAGATCTATCTGAGCATGTAAAGAGTGCTTTAATCACTACTCGCTCCCAGATAGAAAAAAGAGAAAAACCTGCAGAAAATTGTGAGATCCCTAATGGAATTATAGGAGGAGATGAAGACAATAAAACATCTGAGGTGATAGCTATAAGAAATCCTCAGGAAAATGCTTTTAAACAAGAGCAAAGACAGGATTCTACGCTACAACAATGCTTTGAGTCAGCCAGAGAAGGAAGTCTAACCCCTGAAAGCCCTGAAGAGTTCTGTGTGGAGAAAGACCTGTTATACAGAAAGGTCTTAATTAATCCTCAGAGGGGAGGGGGAAAAGTTCACCAACCACTGGTGATCCCTTTTAAATACAGGGAAAGGATTATGGAGAAAGGACATAATGCTCATTTAGGAATCACACACACAAAGCAGAGAATAGCTCAGAATTTCTACTGGCCAGGAATGGGGAAGCAAATACAATCATACTGTCTAAGCTGTGATGTATGGCAAAGGCAGGGTACGGGCAATGATAAAGCTAAAGCAAAATTGAGCCCTTTACCAATCATATCAACCCCATCTCTACGCTTAGGCCTGGACATTGAGGGACCATTCCCTACAGTAACTAGCAGGGAAAAATTTAATGGGACCCTAATGCGAATGATCAGAGCTTATACAGCAGAAAAACACAATGACTGGGATCGTGAGATACAACCCTGGGGATATGCATGCTGGTCTGTACTCCAGGAAAGCACTGAGTTCAGTCCATTTGAACTGCTATTTGGAGGGAAAGTGCGGAGACCCTGGGATGTAAGCAGACAAAATTCAGAGAAACAACAGGGAGAATACCCAGAGTCAGTGATCCAGTACATAAATAAGGTAATGAAACCCTTGAAACAATCTCTGAAGTTAACCACAGAAAACTTGCAGAGACAGCAAGGCAAGCCGAAACTATGTTTTGACAAAAAGGCCAGAGAAAGATCATTCAGTCCGGGAGAGAAAGTCCTGAGGCTGAAGTATATAAAAGGAAATAAGATGCAAATAAACTGGGCAAATCCTGTTAGAATAAAATCCAAGATGAATGAAATAAATTACAAAATTCAGGAGGAAGGAAAGGAAGGTCAGAGAGTGGTCCATGTGAACTGGATCAAGTGTAGAGAATTCACGGTAGCATACAAAAATGAGATAAGGATCTATAGTCAGACGTGGACAGATCCCCTAGACCATAATGAAATAGTGCTACTAAGAATACATGAGGCTGGATTAACAGTGAAGGTTAGCAAATGCCAGCTGGGTAACTCCAAATTAAAAGAATTAGGCCATATTGTTGGGGAAGGCATAATCAAACCCCTAACACAGAAGATGAAAGAAATCATTAGCTGGCCTAGAACAACAGCAAAGAAGATCAGATCTTTCTTAGGGTTAGTTAGCTATGAGAGGCGCTCTATCCAGAACTTCAGTGAAATAGAGGCCCCTTTATCAGACATAACCCCTACAAGAAAAGCTGGCGAGATCCTGTGGTCGAGCAACTGTGAAGAGACCTTCGAGAGGTTGGAGACTGCGCTGATGACCGGTCCTGCCCTGAGAGAACCAGATTCCCAGCGAGGGTGCACCGTCTTCACAGAGGCATCCCACATCGGACTGCGAGCCGTGCTGAGACAGGAGGAAGACAACGGGGACCTTCATCTGGTGACGTTCCTGAGCGAGAAGCTGCAGGCTGGCGAGAGACACCTTTCCATCATATACCGTGAGTGTCTGGCAATTTTATGGTCTTTGCGGAAGCTCGGACCATACATATGGGGAAGACATTTTGTTCCATGCACAGACCAGTCCCCATGGCTGTGGTTGCGGACTGTCAGAGCGAACAATAAGAAGTTGATGAGGTGGGCCATACCCCTACAAGACTGTGACTTTGGGGATCCAGAGTCTAAGGGACTCAACCTGTGGTAGCCGAGGACGCCTTATCCAGAAGACCAGAAGAATGACTGACGGAAACGAAGAAAATGTAACTTTTAATGGTATCAAAATTGTTCTAAATAAAGGTTCTAAGTGTAAATGAATATGAAATAAATGAAAATGCAATTTATAGATGAACTAATGATAAGTAAGGATGAAAGTGACTGAAGTGGTTTGTATGTAATAAAAATGTTGATTAATGTTATTTCAATATAAAGTCATAAGAATAAAATGCTGTCAACTGGGTAAAAGAGTAAGTATAGAGTAAGTATAAATTGCAAATGTGTAAATGAGAATTGCATTGAAAATTTTTTTTGCTAGAAATATTGTTAAGAAAAAGCATACGTTCATGAGGGTAAACTACCATAAGTTTTACCCCATGAAACAAACTTTCCAAGGGGGGAGGTATGTGGCGGAATGCCCATGTCCCACCTGTCCATCATGCGTAGCTCTAGAGCTGGAGCCTATAAGAGGACAGGAGGGCAGAGTCAGGGAAACAGTTAGAGACAGTTGGTAACTGAGAGAGAAGGTTTATGAGAGAGGTTTATGAGAGAGATTGGAAAGTTGGTGTGGTATAGTTAGTTTATGGATTAAATAATAGATAAAAGATAGAAGTAAAATAAATAGAGTCATCTAATAGTATTCCAGTGATTCACAATGATTTATATGAAAAGTAATACCAATACAGAAACGTGTTTAATATCCAAGCAATGAGTGAAACATCATACAACATCTATTAATATACTTATGTGATTCAACAAATAAACAATAAATAATCAGTTATATTTGACAACACGTGTCCAGGCAGCATTATTGGTAACGTGTGGATAAAGATCCACTGGTGGCAGTTGGTGTAAGGAGAATAAAGAACGTCGTGCCCAAAGGTGGGACCTGGGTTTGAGGGAAACAAACTAGGGACGCTGGGGGTGCGCGACACTTGTGTTTTCGTTTTCACTTCCGTTATCTGTTGTTTGGCTTCTGATATATCAGTTTTCATCTCCTTCATCTGATCTGCTATTTGGGTGAGACGTTCATTTACTTGTTGGAATCCTGTTAATAAATTTTGCATGGTGGTCTGCCATTCTTTGTCTGATTTTTGTGCCACTAATTTTCCCGGGCCTTGAGACTGAGCAGGAGAGGTTCCAGGCATTTGGGGCTTTGATTTTTTTGAGGCCATTTCAATCTTTTCAGTAACAATATCCCAATCTTCCTCCTCCTACCTCTAAATAGGGGTTGCGTGAATTTTACTATACTCTTCAGCAAATTGCCCAAACCTCAAATATACCCCTTACTCTTTCAGAGATTTTCCCTATTTAGCCAACAAACAAAGCCCACTACCAACAAACTCCCCTGAAATCTTCCTCCAGACTTTACCCAGATATTATAGTATATAAATCAGTTTTTAGCCCAACAGTTTAAAACACACCCATGGTAGAAATGTTCCTTCTTCTCGAAAATCCTAGCAATGTTGTTATATCCCTCGACCTCTATTCCCAGATTCCCCATGCCGTCCAACAAGAAAAATCCAAGCTAACGACAATCACAGAATTTCAAACCTCAATATTTGTACAGTTCCAACCTCGTTGCGATAATCCAAAGTCCCAAGCAATGTTCCAGATATCCAAATGAAGCTAGGAAAGATCTCCGGGTTTCCCGCCTCAATATTTGTACAGTTCCAATCTTAGTACAATGTTCCAGAGTCCCAAAGGCTTTTCACATATCAATTAGGTGTATTGAGGCTGACATTTAGCTTTCCTCCAGTACGTGTCATTATAATCCACTGTATGTTCCTTCCACTATAAATCCAATCAACAATTCCAGTCCTGGTTTTCTCAGTTACACAGTTCACTTTCGAGAGTCCTGTCTCTCCCAGCTAACTTCTCATAGTTTACAATATAGCCCTTTACAGCCGTAGCCTCCGAGGGTGGCTTCCCCACCCCAGGGATATTATATAGTTCCCAAGATTTGGTAGCACTCTGTCTACTGTTGAGAAGTCTGGTAGCACAATGTTGTTTTTTTCTGTCTAGTTTCTTACTGGTAACAGCATAAGTTCTGTCCGTCATTGTTTATTTCATCAAGGAATTTTCCAGGATCAGCTTTTTTTTTCCTTTCCTCTCACCGCCTCGCTGCTGGCCTTGGCCGGTCTGCGAAGAGCTGGTTTCGCTTTTAAAATAGCAAAACAGCAGAGCCGGTAAGCAAACTCGCCGCTCCTCCACTTCTTTCGGCCCTTCCCACTTTATAGAATCATTTTTAGATTAAGGGCTTGAATTTTATTTATTGTTGTCAATTTTTAGCTGTAGTTCTTCATTCTCCTCTCCTCCAGGGTGGGTGGGTTACTCACAGTTAGTTGCCAAGATGGCTCCCGGACCCAGTCTGTGCTCGGAGATCTCTTCAGAGGGAAGAAATGCCAGGTTGCTGCCCAGCCTTCCTTCCTCTGATGCTCATGTACTGCTCAGGGAGACTTCTCCTGGCCTCCCCTATGATCCCCCATCTCATGAAGGACCCCCAGACCGGGCGGTTCCAGCTTTCCCCAGGAGCTTTTCCCAGGGGCTGCTGACTTCACCGCGACAAGCCCCGCCTCCTATATGTCAGGTCTTTATCAGTCATAGACCTCTCTGGGTGTTCAGGGGTCAGTGGAATGGGATTCTCTCTAACTTTTGTAGTACAATCATTCAAAGTACTATCTTCCATCTGTTCCTCAATACAGGAAGGATCATTAGGGGTTTTCAAAATAACCTCATCAGCCATTTTGGTTACCTCATGGTTCTTTTCTAACTTGGGGCATCCCTGGATAGATTCAGAGGTTAGGGAATCCATTTTTCCTTCAGGGATTGTTAACTGCTCTCTCAGGGAACCTGTTACTTCAAAAACACTCTGCACATGCTTAGAGAGATCTAGCCCAATTAAACAAGGTGCAGGAATTTGATCAGAAATTGCCATGTCCCAATTTCCGATCCAATCTCTATAGTTTATTTTCACTTTAGCCATGGGTAAAATCACTGGAGTAGAACTTATTCCCTTGATGGTAACAGTCTGGTTTGGGAGAATTTGTTCTTGAGGAATCACATCAGGATGACACAGGGTTATATTAGAACAGGTATCAACCACTCCTACAACAGGCTTCTCATTAATAAGGATTTCCTCACCAGGATTAAGTACTAAAATATCTTCTGCCTTTGCAAGAAAACAATGAACGACCTGGGCTAGTGGCAGATCAGAATTTTCTGTCGTGCCAGTTGCCATGGAGACAGAACCTTGGTTACTGCTTCTCTCAGTGGCTTCAGCTGGTTTTAAACAGTAAACCTTCTTGGGCTGATTATCATCCTTCTCATTCCTAAGTTTATTTTTCATACAATTGAACGGTAAATGACAGAACTCCCCGCAGTTATAGCACTGTCTTCTTCACTCACTCTGAGGAGATCTGTTCAACTTTAACTTTTCCTCAGGGTTCATTTGGGTCTGAGAACTAGGCCGTGCTAATTTAGGTGAAGTACTACCCTGGCCTTCTTTCCCTGATGCTTTGCTGAGGTAATTTTTATTAAAGGGTTTCTTATGGTTGTCCCAGTTTTGCCTGTTAAAATTTACCTCAGAGAACCTGTGGTTTTGAATCTCCCCAATGTAATCCGCTGTTTCACCTGCTTCTAATAGATTTTTAGGATTTTTGTCCTTAACTAAATAACGCAATTCCCCAGGCAAAATAGAATAAAACTGTTCCAACCCAATCACATTTTTCATCTGCTCAAGAGAAGTGACATTTTCACATTCCATTCATTTCTCAAAACATTGCAGCAGTTTAGCCCCTAGCTGAGAATAAGATTCCTCAGGCTTTTTGGTCAGGGAATGAAATTTTCACCTCAGGTGTTCTGCATTGATACCAAATCTAGAAAATACCATTTTTCTATATGCTTCAAAAACTCTAGCCTGCTCCAGAGGCATCTGAGAATACATCTCAGCTAGGTAAAGGTAAAGGTTCCCCTTGACATTTAGTCCAGTCGTGTCCGACTCTAGGGGGCTGTGCTCATCCCCGTTTCCAAGCCGTAGAGCCAGCGTTTGTCCGTAGACAGTTTCCGTGGTCACATGGCCAGTGTGACTTAGACACGGAATGCCGTTACCTTCCCACCATGGTGGTACCTATTTATCTACTTGCATTTGCATGCTTTCAAACTGCTAGGTTGGCAGGAGCTGGGACAAGTGACGGGAGCTCACTCCGTTGCATGGATTCGATCTTACGACTGCTGGTCTTCTAACCTTGCAGCACAGAGGCTTCTGCGGTTTAACCCACAGCGCCACCACGCCCCACAGCGCCACCACGTGCCACAGCTCAGCTAAATCTCCATTTATTTGGGATCTCAAAACCATCATCCTTTCATCATCCTTAACATTAAAGTCCCAGTATGCCCCTTCAAATGATATGAGGAAAGATTCAGGGCAATCACTTTTCCTATATTGGGGAAATTTCTTTAAGTTGATTTTTGACAGATTTCCCTCACTAGATCTGTAATTGTTACTCTTATTGTTTTGAGCAGAAAGTTCTAATTGTTTCATCTGTATTTGAAACTCCATTTCTCTTTGTCTTAATTCAAAATCTATTTCCTTTTGTCTGGCCTCAGCCCTCTCCTTTTCTCTGATTTCTAGTTCCCTGAGCTCTAGCTCCTTAGCTCTCTCCTCAGCTCTGGCTTTTTCTCTAATTTCTAATTCCTTTGCTCTTAGCTTGAATTCCTGTTCCAATTTCCATTTTTCAAAATCTAGGGAGCCTAGATCCCTTTGTCTCTCTGAGGCATTTTCATCAGTTTCCTTCTGTTCCACTGAAGCTAAAGGGTCTCAATTTCCCTCCACTTCCTGAGGTAAACTTTGTGCCTGTTGAGGATCAATTACCTCCATTACTGGCTTTCTAATTCTTTTGGGTGGCATAAGTATGTGTACTTCTTTTATAAGAGCTGGTTTCTATTGCAGTTAGTCAGGCCTCTTTTTTAAAACACTATTTTACTGTTGTTTTCTTTTCCCAGTGTTCTTCTGGGATACTATGTAGCTCTCACTTGGCAGCTAAAGATGGCTACACTTTTTCTGGCACTGTGCCAGCCACGATGTTTCTTGGTCTGAGACAACCTTCTTGCCTCCAGACACAAAACAAATTCTGTTTTCAAGCCTCTGCTTTTTATGTTCCTTTCGCCTCAGATCTGTTCTGACCCTGGCTTCTGCTTTTTATCCACAAGCGCTCCCTTAACACTCAGAGCCTTGGATTTTAAGCTAGCCCACTGGGTCTGTTCAAATCCTGAGGTAACCTCAAAAGTAATTTTCCCTACAGAGTCGTTCCCTATCTTTAGTCCCCCCTCAGATCTGGGATCAGAAGCCCCGCTACTAAGTTTTACCACTAAAGCTCTAGCAGGTAACCTACTTCTTTAACACAGACCTCTGACTAAAAGGTACCCTTGACTCAAAGAAAATTCACTTTTAACTCTGGCTTGACTGGATTCTTTTCATATCCTGCTGCTGGACAACAATTCTGACGATCACCTCCTTGAGGCACCTATGTTTTGTGCCCTCACAAAGGTTCCAGTCATTTTCCTTTCACTGCCACCAGTGGATTAACTCAATCCACAAGATAAACGATGTTTGATCAGACACTTGTATGGTGAATGCAAACAAAACTTATTTATTAAAGTGAAGTCAATTTAATAATTACAGAAGTTCTTCAGATGTTGTGAAATGCGAGATGAGAGCATAGAGGCTCTCATTGGAGTGCCGTCCATCTATAGGGTGTCTAAAGAGGTTCAGACCACCTCTCCGCCATCCCCTCGAGAAAGTATACATTGGGGAATGGACACCCGGGAACTGGAGGAGAACCTACGGGGTTTTACAGTGGCTACACAGATAGAAGAGGAATTGGCGGGAAGGGAAAAAAGGGGGAGGTCCATAATAGAGGCAGGAATGGGAGAGATAAAAAGGGAGAGAGACTGCATACCGGGGGGTTGGGAACTGATCTGGGTTGAGGACCCATGGACCAGGAAATGGGAGAAGGTGAAGGTGCCAAGAGAGGAGGCTGATTACCGCCGGAGAAAGGGACTACCACAGCAACCATCCTACTGGGGTGAGTCCAAGGTGCTAGAGTGGAGAAGGAGGCTTAAGGAAGAGAAAGAGGCGGTAGCCCGGGAAGCCGAGGAATGCCAGGCATGGCGTGCAGAGGAAGCACAGAGGATGGCATACCTCCAGGACCGTGGGGTTCCTTTGAGAGAGGGAGGGAGCCGCTATGAGGAGAGAATGGAGACAACGAGACCCTACCGTTACTAGGGGATGATGAAGAAGAAAGCCCCACAAAGAGGGGTGACCCCTTCTTACCTGGCCCGTGGGAGACAAAATCATTGAACCCCTTTGAACCTGATGTCTGGTTGCCCTTGCGGCACCTGTTGGTGCCGAGAGACAAGTTACACATTGAACAGTTAAATGAAGTTTTGCGTTTGAGTGAAACAATAAATCCCAGTTTGGATTTGACTTTTAAAACGACTCCTGTTTTGTTTGAGAAAGAAAAGGAGGCTAGATATGAACCCTCACAGATGTACATACTATTCTCTTGCCATATAATTTCCACCTTCTCTATCTATTTATCTTAACCAGTCCCTAACTCAATCTCTATCTATTCTGCCTCTGACTCTGACTAACTCACTCTGACTGACTCTCTGTCTGACTCTCTGACTGACTCCTCCTCTCAGGCTCCGCCTTTTAACCTCTCTCTCAGCTCCGCCTCTCAACAACATTAGCATACAACATGAATAATACATGACTTATACCTAACAAAAGGTGAACGCTACAACGGGCTATAATACGGTCTCATTAGGGGCCTTACCATATGGAGATTACTCCATGCCCCTGGGGGATCACTTAACCCCTGCCACGAAAGAGAAGATTTGGAAAGGCGAATGTCGCGAACCAGCCTCCCTCCAGGGAGCGCCGTTCATTGGCCAGAGAGCATCCAGGCATCTGAGTACCCCATATCAGCTGGATGGAGTCCTTTTCACCTCAGCTAGGGCATATCACAGACCCTTTCCTGCAAGTCTAGCCTGAAAGATTTACTCCTGCACTTAGTTACACTTAACAAGTACAGGCACCTGGGCTTTGTAGTCTCCAAGACCCACTAAAGCTCAGAAAGATAGGACTCTGATACTAGCAGTCTCATGACCGTGCAATCCTCCTTGGAAGCAGGCTCAGCAGACTTGCTGTTCAAAAGACCATTCTTAAGGATTTTTAAGAATAATTTTTTATTGAAAAATAAAGTCTTCTTAGATATTCAGTTTGTTGCATAAGCAAAGCATAGGTTACATTTCAATAGAATATTGCAGTTAAATGAATAACAAGTTTCATCTAAGTCAAAATAACTAACTTCTAAGAACAAGGCTTTCCCTTAGGGCAGGCAAAAGGCATAAAGCCCCCCCTTTCTTTCTCTTGCTCTCTACATACCTAAGCTCTTACTCTAAGATAAGAGAAAAGGCAAAAAATGGATCCCAAGCCTCTCTCTAAAGACTAAGGGACATTCCACATGGTAAAATCTCCATTTTACTACTTGCTAAGCACCACCCTTCATCATCATCGTTTGAGGTGTTGACCAATTGGGATTTAGGGCTGTCCGTTCTCATCCCGCCTTCCTTTCCCAAGGGAATCCAAGGGTGTCCTTGTGTTTTCTTCCTCTAATCTTGGTCCCAATTAGGATGGAATGTTTTGACTTCACTCCTTATCTGGTCCTTGCTGTGCTGGGCAGAAGAAACTTTTCTCACCGTCTCTTCTGAAAATCTTCCCACCGTTCAAAACTAGCTTCACACAGAACCATTCTGAATCCATTTTACATTGTCTCATGACTACACAAACCATCTACATTACATGCTTTAAACTACGTATCCATGATCATAACAGCGAATACGTTGACGTATTCGACCTACTCAACAGAGACGTTGAGAAGAAAGATTTGGACAAAGAAGATGAAAAAGAAAAGGAAAAGTATAGGAGGAAGAAGCCGGATAGGACTTGGGCCAACTGGATTCCGGATTTTTTAATTTATGCAGGAGTTATAGTTAAGGCTCAGCCTTGGAGGGCTCAAGCCTTATTCCAGTACCTGGATATTATTTATAGGGCCTATGTAGACTTTGCTGGTCTGGCCTGGCTTCAGTATGACCAGGCGTTCCACATGCGGAGCGCTATTCATCCCAATATGCTCTGGGATGAGCCCCAGCCAGGGCTATGGCTCCAACACATGACCCCAGCCAGGCCAAATACTGGTGATTGATTTAATAGTGGTCACCTAAACAGAAAAATTGCCACTAATAAAAATCCCCGCCCAGGTGCGGGGCAGGCGGTTCAACCCCGCATGCCTTGCTTCAAATACAATTCCAGGGGCTT
This sequence comes from Intellagama lesueurii, assembly GCA_037013535.1. Classification (NCBI taxonomy): domain Eukaryota; kingdom Metazoa; phylum Chordata; class Lepidosauria; order Squamata; family Agamidae; genus Intellagama; species Intellagama lesueurii. Next base: position 131,852,645 of record JBAJHW010000003.1, on the reverse strand, counting down.
TTGCGCAAGGAGGCCCTGTAGATTCAGGCACGAATGCCTTACCTGTGGTGGTCAGCACCCAAATTCTTCCTGCTTTAAAACAGGCGCCCAGCGCCAGAACAAGGGTGCCAGAGGAGGCAAGAAGCCTAACAGTGGTGGGGGTCCCCCTGGAAAAGGGACCCAGCCCAATTAAGGTTGAGGTCTTAGAAAAATGGTTAGGCACATATCCTCATAAAGAAGATGCCAAGTATCTGTTGGAGGGCTTTAAATACGGGTTTATAATCCTGGCAGAAGGGGAGTGCAAAGCATTTATTGCATGGAACCTCCGATCTATAATTGTCATGGAGGTTATTGTCCAGAATAAAATCAATAAGGAAGTTAAGGAGGGCAGGGTCCTTGGACCGTTCCCAGAGCCTCCTATAGGAAACCTGAGGGTTTCTCCTTTAGGTGTAGTACCAAAAAAGGCCCAGGGTGAGTTTCGCTTAATCCACCACTTGTCCTTTCCAGAGGGAACATCAGTTAATGATGCCATCCCCCCAGAATTATGCACCGTTAGATACACTTCATTTGATGAAGCGGTGAGTATGGTTAGAAAGTGTGGGGTGGGGGCTGAACTGGCAAAATGTGATATTAAATCAGCATTTAGGATTTTGCCTGTTCACCCCCTTGATTTCAACTTGTTAGGATTTCAGTTTCAAGGTTCATTTTACATAGATAGGGCCTTACCCATGGGCTGCTCAGTGTCGTGCACAGCATTTGAGAAATGTAGTTCTTTTTTTTTTTTGAAATTTTTTTTCCCTTTATTTTAAATTTAAACAAAAACATATAACATACAAACTAAAATACAATTTAACTGTGTTCCCCACCACCATATGCGGGACCTCTTGCCATAATCTTCCTCTTCCTTATTCTTCTTCTTCTTCTTCCTCTTCTTCTATTGTCCTCTTCTCCAAAACTGCATTGATTCTTGATTTGGAGCTTTCCCTTTTCCTCTTATTAATACATATTCCAAAAATCTCCCCCATATATCATAAAAGTTATTTTTTTTCAACTCTCCTTTCTTAACCTTTAAGTTACAAGTTAATTTATCATTTATTGCTATATTCCATATTTCTTTATACCATTCTTCAATTTGCAATTCGACTTTTGATTTCCATTGCCTAGCTATAATCAATCTAGCTGCTGTTAATAAGTTGGTTATCAATTCTTTAGTCATTTTGTCATATTCCACATTCTCAAATATTGATAACAAAGCAATCTCAGCATTAAATTCTATATCTTTTTCACATATGTAGCTTAATTCTTTAAAAATTTGTTTCCAAAATCTTTGCACTTTTTCACATTCCCACCACATATGAAAGTATGTACCAATTTCCTTCTCACATTTCCAACAGACATTCGGATGATTGGCATTAATTTTATTTAATTTTGACGGTGTTAAATACCATCTTAAACTAAGTTTAAAAAAATTTTCCTTTATTCTTACTGACATAAATCTTAACACCCTCATTTTCCATATCATCCTCCATTCTTCTTCATTTATTCTTTTCCCAATATCTTGCTCCCACACTATTTTTAATCCTTCTTTCTCACTTTCCTCTTCCTCTAAATTAAGAAGAAGTAAGTAAATTTTGCTCACAGTACCTTTCACTGAGTCAGTCATCCGAATGTCCTCATATGACAATAACAATTGTTCGTATTTTGTATATTCTCTACCTTTATTATATTTATTTACCCATTCATTAGTCCATCTTTCTAATTGTATATAATTCAACCATGAAATGCTCCTATTCTGAAGAGTTTGTTTCATTTGATCTATCGATCTCATTTTATACAACCAATCTTTCAATCTAATCACTTTCTTTTCTTTAAATAGATCCACATATACTTTCATATTGGTAGGAAAATTTTCTATTTCTGTCACTAATCCAAGTGGGGAATATGATGAACATAAATTCTTTTTGCACTTATACCATATATTTAACAATGTCTTTAAAAATGGGTTATTAATTTCCCTTATTTTATCTTTCTTAATTATACCAAATAAATATGTTTCTATATCTGCCTGTAATTCTGATGATTCCATCTCCCACCAAATTAGCCTTTCTGGATTATATATAATTTCCCCAATAAACCTCAATTGGTTAGCCAAATAATAATTTTTTATATTTGGTAAACCTATACCACCTTTTTGCTTTGTTCTATACCAATACTTTTTATTTATTCTAGATCTCTTCCCTTCATTACAGTATTTATTAATTATTCCTTGCCAAAATTTCAAATCATCCTCTGTTAACTGTATTGGTAGCATTCTAAATAAAAAATTAATTTTTGGTAAGATTTTCATTTTTATCAATGCAATCCTTCCAAACCAAGATAGCTTAAAGTTACTATATTCCTGTAATTTGTTTTTAATCACTTCCTTTAGTTTATTATAATTATATTCCTTTATTTTTTGAATATTTTTTGCTAGATCTATTCCTAAATATTTAATTGATTTGCATAATCTGAAATCATATTTTTCAACACACCTTTCTTGTTCTACTCTATTATGATTAAATAACATTAATTCAGATTTTTGCCAATTCACACATAATCCAGTTATTCTTCCAAATTTTTCTAAATGAGTTCTAATTTTATCTACACATTCTAACGGATTTTTCACTGTCAACAAGGAATCATCAGCAAATAAATTAATCTTTATTTTATTCTTTTTCCCCATACCTTCGATTAAATCATCATTCCTTATTACATTTGCCAACATTTCAATAATCAAACAAAACAGAACTGGAGAAAGAGGGCAACCTTGTCTAGTGCCTCGGCCTAAAGCTATTTGTTCTGTAATCCCATCATTAACTATTACTACAGAGGTATTCCCCAGATATAGTTGATCTATTATCCCCCTAAATTTCTTTCCAAAACCCCAACCTTTTAACAAAATCTTTAATGTTGGCCATTCCACGCAATCAAATGCCTTAAATATATCTAATGATAAAATACCTGCCTTCAATTTGTCTTTTTCTATATTGTATAAAATATTCAATACCCTCCTAGTCAAATTCTCCATTTGTCTACCCTTTAAAAAACCATTCTGATCCTCTTTAATATATTTTATAATAAATTTATTAATTCTGTTCGCAAGTATTGCAGTAAAAATCTTTGCATCTTGATTTAATAGTGAAATGGGTCTATATGAACTTGGGTCTGTTAAGTCTTTATTAGGCTTTGGGATAAGAGTTATTAATGAATGTTTCCAAGAATCTGGTATTCTCTCTCCTTCCAATATTTCATTATAGAGCACTTTTAACTTAGGGATCAATATTGGTTTAAAAGTTTTATAATATTCTGATCCTAAACCGTCAAAACCTGGAGTTTTACCATTTTTTAATTTATTAATAATCTCTATAATCTCTTCCTCTTTTATCTCTTTATCTAAATCCTTTTTATCATTCTCTGATAATTTACTCTTAACATTTTCTTTAATATAATTTTCTATATCTTCTTTCGATACACTATTACCTTTATACAAATTTTGATAGAATTCATGTATTATCTTTAGTTTTTCTTTCATTAAGCTACAATTCTTTCCCGTTTTGTCTTTAATCACTCCAATTATATTTTTTGCTCTTTTAGTTTGAACTAATCTAGCTAAAAGTTTTGAATTTTTATTACTGTATTCGAAAAAATTCCTCCTAGCGTATATCAAGTCTCTCTGGACCTTTTCTAGCTCTATACCTTCTAATTCCTTTCTTTTAGCTTGGATCTCAATTAATTTTTTGTTATCTCTATCCATAAAATATTTGCTTTCTAAATCCTTTAATGATTCTACAATTTTATTTATATTTTCTTCTCTCAATTTTTTTAATCTACAGGATTCTCTTATGGCGATTCCTCTCATGACTGCTTTCATAGTGTCCCATAACACTCCTATTTTATTCCCACCTGCTTCATTAAATGACCATATTTCCAACCATTCTTTCTTAACTTTATCCACAACCTCTGTATGTTGAAAAATATTGGAGTCCATTCTCCATCTTCTAGCTTCTCTATAGTCCTTCTTAACTTTCATCTCCAACACCATCAACGCATGATCTGTTATTTTTATCACATTAATATTTGTATCTACTACTTTTGAAATTAAGTTTTGTGAAATAAACATAAAATCTATTCTAGAATAACTATTATGTACAGAAGAATAATATGTAAACCTTCTTTCATCTCCCTTTAATTCTCTCCATATATCTTTCAAATCCGTAGTGTTTAATATCTTACTCAGGAGGGTACCTCTTTTATTCAACTCATCTTTTTTACATGTGGATTTATCTTTCACCTTATCCAGAACCATATTAAAATCTCCTGCCATAATCACATATCCTTTCCTAACCTTTTCCATTTCTTCAATCACAGTTCTATAAAATTCTCCTTGATTCATGTTTGGTGCATACACATTTACTAATGTATAATCTTCCTCCCCCATTTGACCTTGAATTATCAAATATCTACCATTACTATCTTTTATTACTTCTTTCATCACAAATTCACAATGTTTAGATATTAATATTGCTACCCCTCTAGATTTAGAGGTCCCAAATGCTTTTTCATATATATGGATGTTTTGTAATTTCAATTCATTGACTCCATCCTTTAGTTGATGTGTCTCTTGTAAATAGATAATGTCAACTTTACTTTTCTTTAATAATAATTCTATCCTCCTTCTCTTTAACACAGACCCTAGGCCTTTCACATTTAAAGTCGCTACCCTTATGTTTTTCCCCATATCCGTTCCTTTCTCTGCCTCTTATTCGGTCCCTTTGTGCATCTCACATAACAAAAACAAAAACAAAAACAACTAAAAAAAATAAATTCACCAACCTCTAGTTTCCTATCCCTATCCTTCTTACCTACATATAAATTATTTTCCTCCCTCCCGTTTCCCCACGTCTCACTAATGTTCGGCGCGAGCTCTGGGAGGGGGGGAGACGTCACCCCCACCAGTCCGGACCCCAGCCAAACCCTCATCCCAATTTCACCCCACCTCATATTTTTATCTATATATATACTCAAATGCCTTCCCTCCTAACTTTTAACATCTCTTCTTCTTTCTACCACCCAAGTCTAATCAGGTAATCCAAAACAACAATGAGAAAAAAAAATAAAAATAAAAAAAGGAAAAGAAAAAAAAATGTAGTTCTTTTATTGAATGGAAAGTTAGGCAGCGGGTGCCTTGTAATTCTACGACCCATTATCTTGATGATTTCCTTTTCTGTGGGAAAAGGAACTCGGGTACATGCAGGTTTATTTTGAACAACTTCCAGGTATTGGTGGAAGAACAGGGGCTTCCCCTTGCCGAAGAAAAGACAGAGGGACCAGCCACATCCCTCACCTTTCTAGGCGTAGAACTGGACACAGTACAACAAACTTCGAGGCTGCCCCATAATAAACTGGTGGACCTCAGGGCTAGGATAGCATTCCTCTTACACAAGAGAAAAGCCTCACTTAAGGAGCTTCAGGAGATAGTCGGGCATTCGAAATTTGCCTGCAGAGTGGTGGCACCAGGACGTGCATTCTTACGGCACCTGTGCAGTGTGATGAAGGGTCTTAATCGACCAACACATAGAACTAGGGTAACTCAAGGTATGAGGGAGGATCTCATGGTTTGGAGTCAATTCCTCAAGAAATTTAACGGCATCTCCTTTTGGAGGAGTGAGAAGTTTGAGAGCGGATTTTCAGGTGCACTCGGACACCGCCGGATCTTTAGGATTCGGAATTTATTTCCAGGGCAGATGGTGTGCATGCACATGGCCGGATGAATGGCATCAAGAAGGCATTACAAGGGACCTGACCTTTTTAGAATTTTTTCCAATAGTGGATGCATTATGGCTGTGGGCCGAGGAATGGTCAAATGCAGTGGTCCGTTTCTGGTGTGACAATCAAGCAGTTGTTTATATCATAAACAACCTTACGTCGCACTCGGAACGGGTCATGACACTGGTCAGGGCCTTTACGGGCGTTGTAATTTAACATATTGGTGCATGCCCAACATGTACCAGGCTTAGACAATAGGATAGCTGATGCATTATCATGCCAACAGATTCAGCGGTTCAGGGAACTAGACCCCGGAGCCAGGGAGCTGCCAGAAGTCCTTCCTCCAGAGGTCTGGCAAATTGGCGTGAGGATGCATCCAGAGCAATAGGTTTGGTCTTGGCACCGAGGACAAGAAAGGGTTATTCAGCCGTGAGTATAGAATTTCAGGAATTTAGGAGGTTAGTCGAGCTGGAGCCGGTTTGGCCGGCACCGGTTGAGCATTTGCAGCAGTTTCTAGTATATCTTAACAGAAAGGGATTGGCACCTGGCACCATCCAAGGTATGCTGTCGGCCCTGGCCTTTTACTTGAAAATAAATTGTTACAGGGACTTTTCAGGTGACTATCGTATAAGGAAAATGTTAGAGGGATGGGTCAAAGAGAGAGGGAGGGCCTTAGACACTAGGACACCTATCTCCCCTCCATTATTGGAACACATCTGTAAACAATGGGCACTCCTTTGCAGGGACGAATATGAAAGAGCGTTATTTGAAACGGCTTCTTTAATTGCCTTTTTCGGTGCCCTAAGAATTAGTGAATTGGTAGCTGGGGGTAAAGCCAATAAATCTAGGTTAGCCCTGCAATGGCAAGATGTTAAAGTCAAGGAGGGTACAGTGCAAATTTTGGTTAGGTGATCCAAGACCGATCAAACAGGCAAGGGAAATCAAATTATTCTTGGGCAATGCAGCATAGATAGCATATGCCCCGTTAAAGCCACAGAAGCATATTTGGAGATCAGAGGACAGGAGGCAGGATATTTCTTCCAGCATGCTGATAAGTCATCCTTGACTAAATATCAGTTTTGGAAGTTGACAGACCAAGCTTTAAATAGAGTAGGTATTTTGGGCACTAGGTTTGGCACCCATTCATTTAGAATTGGAGCGGCCTCCGCTGCAGCAGCCCTGGGTTATAGCTCAGAGGAAATTAAGCAATTAGGCCGGTGGTCATCTTCTAGTTATCGACGGTACATCCAAAGTTCCAAAGTTCAAGTTTATTGTATTAGCTAAAAGCCGTCACAATTGTTTAAAATACAAATATGGTCAAATAAAATCATGATAAAATCAGACATATAAAATAATAAGAGACCCTACATATCTGGGAGTCTCCCGCACAATTGATCACAATGGCTTTCAGGAAATTAGCTCGAATATTTCTGGCCGCTTTTGCAAACAGTGCTGTTCTGTATGTAACATAAGGGTCACAGTCCAAAAGTAACCTGACCACCTTTATCTGAGGGCTTTCCTCCTGTAGAGCAGCCAAGATGTTACCTAGGAACTTTTCTCTGGGGTTTTGATAGAGCTGACAGTAGAGTAAATAGTGGACAACATCCTCTATCTCACCTGCTCCACAAATACATAGCCTTAGATGTTTAGGGACATTCATATACCTGCCGTCTAAGACAGCGGTTGGCATGGTTTGGAAACGGAGTTCTGTGAATGCGGTTCTCAAGGAGGCAAAAGTAAGTATATGTAAGTATTGCGCCATTGACTGGTTTATTTTCAGCAGATGGTACCAGTGAGAGAAATTTGAAGAGTGAATTAAGGCTAACTCCTGGTCATTATCCAATTTGTAGAACCAGTCCCTCAACATTCTTTTAACCCCAGAAAAAAACAAAAATGTCTGTGGAGAGGGATTTAGATTTTAGTAGGGTTTGAACTGAAGTTGCCCAGCCGCCACTCTTCCATTGCTCTACCATACAACGTTTAGGTAGACGGTGGTCGGACATATCCATCACCCTCTTATAGTAAGAGAATATAGCTAGAGTTGCCCTGGCTTTAATGGACACCATGCCTGTCTCTGTTCTAAGGAAAGCTGCTGGAGTCCCCTGGGGTGCCGCGAGGATGTGTCTCAGAAATTTATTCTGTCCTACTTCAAGATGGTGTAGGTTGTTCTGATTCATACCCCAATTCTCAATTCCATAAAGCATTTGAGAGATGACTCTGCCTGAGAAGACTTTTAAAGCTGGGGTTACTAGTTTACTACCTTTAGAATGGAAAAATTTGACCAGGGCATGGTTAGATTTCTGAACCGATAGTTTCATGCTCTGTATCTGAGATTTCCAGCAGTTTTTCTCATCAAAATGCACTCCTAGGTACTTGAAAGTCTGGACTTGTTCTATTTTATTTTCGCCTATAGTCCAGCTAAATTTGGGGGTATGCTTTTCAAAAATCATCACTTTAGATTTTGTGTAATTTATTTTTAGTTGCTCTAGGTGGCTAAACTCTTGGAGCTTATTTAAGCTTCTCTTCAGTCCCTTTTTGTTCATAGATAGTAATACAATGTCATCAGCATATCTAAGGCTTGCAATCTTATAGTTCCCAGTTGAGGGGGAGAAATGATCTGGATGGTTTAAAGCTGTTACAATATTATTAATATAAAAGTTAAAAAGTAGGGGTGCGAGTAAGCACCCTTGTTTTACCCCTTTGTTAGTATGAATTTCCTCTGTCAGCCTTCCATCTGTGCTAATCCTTACCCTCAACGTTGTGTTGGAGTATAGTTCTTGTATTAGGGTTAGGAGTCTCTTATCGATGTTAGTCTCTGTGAGCTTATCTCACAGGCGGTTTCTGGTGATTGTGTCAAATGCGGAGGAGAAGTCAATAAAAGCTGTGAACAGCCAATTGAATGGCCTGGTGGTATATTTGCATACAAGATGATGTAGCACGTAGATTTGATCTACTCTGCTATGGCCCTTCCTAAAACCTGCTTGTTCCTGGTGAAGGATATTATTTTCCTCCATCCATTTAGCCAGCTTCTGAAAAAGAAGGCGGGTATAGAGCTTGGAACTGATATCCAGTAAGCTGATTGGGCGGTAGTTCTGAGGGATGGATTTATCACCTTTTTTATAAATTGGGAAAATTATGCTCTGCCTCCACCCCTCGGGAAAAATTCCTGTAGCATTAATGTGAGAGGACTGTGCTAGGACTGGGGCCCACCATTCCGGGTTGTTCTTATACACCTCTGGCGGGATCATGTCCTAGCCAGGTGCTTTGTCTGTTGCTAGGGCATCAATAAGTTTATACACTTCCTGTTCTGATACTGGGGGCCATTCAGGTATGGAATTTAGTAGGGTCTGGGGGGTTCTCACTTTTTGTGGCCCAGTGTCTGCATCACTATTGAAAATAGTTTGAAAGTAGTGGCACCTGGCATTTGCCATGATGCAGGTATTTGGTGCAGGATTGGGACCTATATCCACGGCTGAGACCATACTCCAGAATTTTCGCTCTTTCCTTTCCAGCACAGCCTGCCCTAGTTCCTCCCACTGAGCTGACATAAATGCCCATTTCTTTTGTTTTAAAAGTTCCTTATATTTTGAGCGGTAGCGAGCCAGCGCCTCCAGATTCGAATTTGAATGCATCTTCCTCGTCTTCCTTGTTAAATGAGCTAGATGCTTTTTGGCTAATCTGCATTCTTGGTCATACCATCCCCGTCTATGAGGGGCCGGGGAAGACTCCTGTGGCTTTTTGGTTAATAGAGGTCTTAAGTTAGAATTGATATAGTTGATGCCCTCTATTGGATCCCTATGTCCAATTACAATATCCCTATGTGCACTCAGCAGATGGGGTTGTTTAGCTGTTCCCGAATTGTTTGGTCTACAAGGGGGGACCATTTTAAGCATTTCCCTACAACCATAGTTCTCTCTGCCCAATCAGCCGGTGGTGGGGGCAACTGTGGAGTTGTCAGGGGAATGGAGAGACAGATGGGTAGGTGGTCGCTATTGGGTCGATCTAATATATTATATTTTGTCTCCTGGGACACCAACCTAGGGGAGCAAAATATATAATCAATGACACTCCCTGCCTAACTATTAAGGAAGGTGAAATATCCTTTTGAGTCATCCTGAGAGCTGCCATGAAGGCAAATCAGTTGTAGGCCAGACATTGTCTCGGCTAGCTTCCTACCTTGTTTATTGAGGACTTTATCCAAAGAAAGACGGTCAGATAGGAAGGGTTCGTTATACTCTAGGTCTGAATCAAATACCGTCTCAGTTAAACCAGAGCCAACTCTGGCATTAAAGTCGCCACACAAAACTATAGCTGCTCTCGGGTGCAGGAACTCGCAGCGGTTGATGGCTTCTTCCAATTCATTCCAGAAGGAGGTGAGATTTTCTGTTTTATCAGGTGGACAGTAGGCATCGATGCGTATTAGTGCCTCCAACCCATTACCCCATGTTCCCATTACCAATACTGACAGAATAAAATTACTTTCAGACCAGTAAATGACTTCCAGCTCCACGTCCAATTTAACGGAGACTAAAATAGCTAAACCTCCTCTTGCTCTCCCTTTCCTAGATGGTTTAAGAGCAGGAAGTAAAAATGGGGTATACCCATATAACACCAGGGGAGTGGAATCAATTAGCCAGGTTTCCTGCAAACAAAGGATATGAAACATTGAAAGAAATTTCCCAAACTCCTGGTCCGCCAACTTATTTTGCCACCCGGCAATGTTCCATGATAAAACTGAAAGTGAGCACTGGGAGTTGGAACTGTTCTGTGGGTCAAGGCAGTTCTGTCATAAAAGGGTTGGAGCATCAGCAGGGGGTGTCGGTTCTGGATGTACTTCAGCCTGAATTGTAATGCTGGGCCGGCGAGTTTCAAGGAGAGTCACAAGCTCCTGCCTTACCGCCTCTATCTTTTTAAGTGTCAGTACCTGCTTTTCCCATGGGAGAGAGGTGAGGCTGTCCAGAGCATCTTTTGATAAAGCTTCATCTTCAATATCAAGCTGCAACTGCAAATCCCTTGGAGTTTGATTGGTAATAGGGCTAAATCTTGTGGATGCAGGAACAGAAGGGGTTATTGCCACATTAGGCTTAATGGGTGGTTTCAGTGTATGCCTAGTGGTTGAGTTGTCCTTGGGGTCTTCTGGGTCTAGAAGCATCAGGTCCATTGGATGGCAGTCCATCAACTGTGTGGAGATATTTGCCCGCTTCTGTTGGCCCATTATCCTAGAAGCTTGAAAATGGGTTTCATGGTTGGGTGGGGTAAGAATGAGTGGCATCACAGTGTGGTCTCTCAAGGATTCAGCTGATATTTGTAGAGAGGCCAAGCTGATTTTGGTTTCCTCCCAGTTGGTACTGAATTCAGTAAGAGTAGCTAAGGCCTCCTTATCAGAGGGTGGAGCTTCAGATTGAGTGAGGGCAGTCTCCTGAAAGGTCCTTTTCTTAGATTTAAGTACTTGATCCCTTGGTTGCAGAGTTGACAGAGCTGCTGGGGACATAAGGTTACTTTTTGGGACTTCTGCCTTGGTTTCTGACTTGGTTTCCCAGCTGCTAGTGCTAGGCTCTCTTTGTATTGAGTTTCTCTGAAGCAGGGGTATATGAGATGTATCTGAGAAAACTCTAATGGGTGTAATCTGAAACTTGGCTAGAAAAGTTTTCATTTTGAATAGCATGAGTGGGATCACTGCATGTTCAAAAGTGAGTTGTACCCTCTTTTGACCCCTGGAGTAAGGAAGCCATTTAATGGTTGTTAGGTCTATTTTGTGTACTTCTGTCATTAGCAGTTGACTCAGGGAAGTTAAAACTGTGTCGTGTGAATCCCATATCCTCCTATTGATGGAGATTGGTGCGATTTGCAACAGGATCTGAGTAGGCTCAAAGATATTCGTGTTCCTTCTAGCCTCCCTTAAGTGCTGAGCAGGTTGGAGTTGGGTTTTTTTTTTTTGCGGATCAATACTGTTGTTTTTCCCCATCTGGTTGCCTTGAATATTCCTCTTTAATTGAGGGTTTCTTGGTGCTTGGGTCAGTGATTCCGTGAGTTTCCCCAAAGCAGATTCAACTGCATTCATTTTATGGCACACCCTTTGTAGATTATTAAATATTGCGGTGACAGTTTGAGCTGTGAGCAGGCAATGTTCTGCTAAGTGGGTAGGCAGATGTTCGATAGCGGCATCTGAAACAGCCTTAATGGGGGAGTGCAGGGAAGATTCAGCATTTAGCTCCTCAGTGAATGGGAGCATTTCATCCCCCAATATTGCAAATTAGTTGCTTAGGGCTATGGGGGGTCCAGCAATTAAATTACTCACTGAGCAGTTGGTTGTTAGAAGTTTATCTATTTTCAGTTGCTTTGCTGCTTTGGCTGGGTGATGACTTGGGCTTGATCTATGACGTTTATTTCCCATTCTCACTAATTACACTGTATTTTAGGTTGGTGAGAATTTAAGGATTTGCTGATTGCAGGTTCAAAGCAATTTGCTCCTCTCACTGACGACAATCTGTCTCCCGTATTTATCTCAAATGCTTCTCATCCAGTCGCTCCTCTCTGGTGTGCTTTGTCCAAGTTCTCATAAAGTAAAAGTAAAGGTTTTGTAATCCTTTGTGAGGAGGCTTGTAGTTCTGCAAGGGGTGTTTAAAGCCACAGGTGTGGAACAAACTCAAAAGAAATGTTCCAACCAGAAACCGAGAGACAAAATCTTCATTAAAAAAAAGTTAGACAGTAGAAGCCCTTTGTTGTCTTATGTGGTGCTCTTCTTCCTTCAAACCATCCAGATTCCAGTTAAAATATAAAATAAGATATAAAAATATATTTAAAAATATAAAAATATAAAAGCTTCAGCATTCAGCAAAAGGCTAATTTTTGACGGCGAGCAAGTCTCATTCAGAGAAATGCTGAGTGATTAGTTTTTCAGAATAGGCAGTTAAAATCACAATAAAACAATGATAAGCAAGTGGCAGCAGCTGACTCTTCTATGATAAAAGCTGCAAGCAGTCTATCGTTGGTACATAAGAACCCCACCTAACGTACAGGCAGGGGCCTGGTTTTGTGTCTTACAGGTCTTTTAGGGTCCAAGAGACGAAGGCACGTAGTCATCGTTGGCCACAGCTACATACATTGGGCAGAACGGTATGCTGCCACATCCCCGTGGGGGAGTGATTTGGGGCTTGGAGCCCATGCGTACATCTCGTGGAGAGGGCTGCGTGGTGTGCAGTGGATCCAGCTGGGCAGGTTAATGGCCTTTGGCCATTCTCCACCAGACGTTCTGGTTGTGCATCTTGGCGGCAATGATTTGCCTAAACTACATGGTAAGGCGCTGATCCTGGACATTATTCGTGACCTTAAACGGTTGAATGCCAGGTATCCTAATATGCGGATTGTGTGGTCCACAATCATTCCTCGGTTAGCCTAGCGAGGCGCCAGGAGTATCTGCGATGTTAACTTGGCCCGGCGGGGCGTTAACAGAGAAGTATGCAGATTTGTCTGCAGCGGCCTTGGATCGGTGATAGGTCACCAAAGGATCCATACAGACAGGCCTGGACTCTTCAGGGAAGATGGTGTCCACCTTTCTGACGCAGGTTTGGATGTCTTCTTGGAAGACATCAAAGGGGGCCTGCTTGTTGAGCTCAAGCGGCTCAGTGGCAGGCATGGGACATAGCATGGCTAGTCCCTATGCTGTGGCAGGTAGTGCGGAAAAAACAGGTATTTTCGATGTGTCCCACTGTAATTTCAGGTAAGCCAACAGCGCATCCAACCGCCCGGCACTGCGGATCGTGCGATTACAGTGCCTGTGGCGGGAAGATGCACTGGGCCACTTCCAGACCAACAGTCATCAACTAAAGATGGCTTGAGGTCTGGGGGTGTTTATTAGCGGCTGGCCGGGTTCCTGCTGTCTTTAGACCTCTGGAACCTGGGGCCAGGGACTCACCCATTTGTTGATCAAGGGGCATTTAGATACCCCTGCCATTTACCTGTTTCCGCACTACAGCAGGCCCCCTCCTTTTGCCAAAGGATGGCAAATTCGAATTTGGATTTATATCCATAAAGTGTGGCCTGTATTTAACCCGTATCACTGTCTCGTGTCTTTATTCCAGGGTTGGGAGAGCAATGTATCTTAGTATGAAATTTCATACCACCGTGGCTATGTTGCTATCAGCTAGGCCAGTTTTTTAAACTCAACAGGTTCCACAGTCTGTCACCATCACATTTGTGTCATCAAGTCAGAGTTTGGGTGGCACCATGATGGGAAGAATGGCAGGGGCCATAAAAATGGTAAAGGGGCCAAATGCCATTGGTTGCCTCCCCCTTTTCTAGATAAATGCAAAAATTAATCACCTTTGACAGCTTTGTGGGTTCTACAGATTTTCTTAGATCTTTGCAAGTTCTATAATAATAATAATAATAATAATAATAGCAGCAAACTACATTCTAATGACCTGAACAGTAGTCAACTTTGCCTTCAAAGACGTCTCTTGGATTTAAGGAATCAAACGAAGGAGCTAATGAATTCTAATATATCTGCCTTCCAGGGTCAAGCATCAAGCACCTCTGAGGAAATTTCAAATCCAGATTCCTCTTCTGAGAACGATTTAATCGTTAGCACCCAACTTTCTGATTCTGCAATCAACAAAGCCTTCGGCGCTACAGATGATGCAGCGGCTATTCGTCAGCCCCCAACAGATCTCTCTCTCTCTCCAGTACCATGTGAGGACCTTATTACTTTCAATGAGCCTGTCGCCACTGTGTCAACTAACCAGGACACTAGGGGACTGAACTGCTTAGAGATGGAGTGTCTTCCAGCTAACTCTACAACAGTCAAGACTCCTCACCCGGCGCTTTCTCCCATCTGCACCATTGACAAAGGCTCGTGGGGAGGAGCATTTACCCTTGTAGATGCCCAGGCCCAAATAGTGCCCCCGCTGCTTTATGACTGTACTATTCCTAAACAAAACTCTTCCCCAACTCTTCTATTTACCCAGATTGTTCCTACTAGTAGTAGTCAGGCCTGCCCGAATGTTCCACCTAATACCAACTCAGAATCGGTGTCTTCAGCGCAGCTTAGGCCAACTAATGGTTGTGTCTTTCAAGGTTCTGCAGAGAATTTGGACCCTATTGATTACCCTGAGTGACTGACAGTCTCCCCCCCTGCCTTAACCTCTTTGTTTAATGTGAAGCTTTTATCATGGAACATTGCTGGCTGGGGGAGCAAGTCGCTGGACCCAGATTTTGTCAACTTTCTGACACAATTTGATATCATTTGTCTACAAGAAACCTGGACCCCGAATGCCCTCCATATCCCCTGTTTCACTTCATACCATGTCCCTGCTTTTAAATCTCAGAAAATGGGCCGCCACCATGCTGGCCTTTGCTGTTTTATTCAATCTTTTTCGCAATTTACTATTACTCCTTTCCCGTTAGAATCCTGTTATATCCAACCCTTTATCTTTAAAGGCGGAGAGCTGTCCATACTCTTGGTAAATGTTTATATCCCTCCCAGTAGGTCGGCAGCTCTAGTTAGCTGGATGGAACTGACGACGCTGTTAGACTCTGTGTTGGTCTCTTATCCATCAATTTCTATTGTAATAGTTGGAGATTTCAATTCTAGATTAGGCCCTAATAATAACGAATTGGCCAAATTCCTCAAGTGGGAGCTTGAAGAAATGGCCCCTACCTGGCTTTGTTCGGACAGAAGATCCAGGGACATTTCCTTCAATGAAAATGCCCGCTCCCTAGCAAATCTCTGCTCTGTTTACAATCTCCATATTATTAATGGCTCTTCCCGGTATCCCTATGCCGACAATTTTACCTTCCTTTCCTCTCTTGGTGCCAGTGTGGTGGACTATATTTTGGTATCACCTGAACTTTTAACCAGATGCAGTGACTTTTCTATTGGTGCCCGCGTGGATAGTGATCACCTTCCACTATCAATAAAAATTCTGATTTCCCCCACCCAGACGCCCAATGGTAGTACACCTTGCCGTCCCAAGCTCTAGCCCAAATGGTCTCCCAGGATTAGTTTTGCCTTTGACCAATGGTCTCTTAGTCTTGACACGATTCACTTAAAACAAATAATTCAATCTGCTACGTCACCATTATTGGCTGATTCATCTTATCACCAGATTACTCATACTCTGACAGAACTACTTAGCTCTGTATCTGTGTCTAAAAACAAGGCTGTTCACCACACCTGGTTTGATGCCGAGTGTTGGGTCATCAAACGTCTTGTCCGTTACTTATTTCTTTCATTCCAATCTCATAATACTCCTGAGACCAAGGCCCTCTATTGTTGGGCGAGAAGTATATGGCGCCAGCTCATTGATGCTAAGAAGCACAACTTTGCCCTGTGGAATTGGTCCCAGCTCCTAGAGGCTATTACATCAAAGAATATTAGACTTTTTTGGTCATTGGTTGTGCAATCTTCCTTGAAAGAGCACTATAAAAGCCCTTTACCTATTTCCCCTCTTGACTGGACAACCTATTATTCTAAAATATTTTCTTCCCAGGATCCAGTTCCAATATTAAGGAATCTTCCTTCTGATCTCCCCCCCCTCCCCTGGCCTCCAGTTTCCAGGGATGAGGTTATAAAGCTTATCCACTCTCTGAAATGCGGGAAGTCCCCTGGCTCAGACGGGATTTCCAATGACCTCCTAATTAATAACGCCCAATGGTGGGCTGATCCCCTGGCAAATTTGTTCACTTGAATTGACGAGCATGGGCTTATTCCAGAAGATTGGCTCACCTCCATCCTAGTTCCTATTTTTAAAAAAGGTAATCCCTCTCATCCGGGTAATTATAGACCTATAAGCTTGCTCACGGCAATTGGAAAGCTGTATAGTAAACATCTTTTAGTTCATCTTGCTACTTGGTCCTCCTCTGTGAACCTTCCAGGATATGAGCAAATTGGCTTCCATTCGGGCTGCTCAACATTAGATCATGTACTAACACTTTCGTTCCTAGCAGAGAAGTATACACGCCAATTTAAGGGAAACTTGTATGCGGCTTTCATCGACTTGAAAGCTGCTTTTGACTCGGTCAATAGACTTATTTTGTGGGAAAAGTTAGCATCATGGGGAATTCCCCCGCGTCTACTTTTCCTAATTCGTAAATTACATTCTGCCAATTTTTGCCAAGTCCGTTATGACTGTTACGGCTCTGTCTCCGAAAAGATCCCAGTCACTAGAGGAGTGAGGCAGGGCTGTATCTTAGCCCCGTTTTTATTTAACCTCTTCTTAGCAGATTTACACTCTCAGCTGTCATCAGCTGAAAAGTCTGCCCCAGTTTTAAATAAGGTGCCAATACCTCTATTGTTATATGCGGATGATGCTGTCCTTCTTGCTATATCTAGTATAGGCTTAAGACAGCTTCTCTTCCTGTTTCAATCATATTGTTCATGCAATGATCTTGTTATCAATGTGGAGAAAACTAAAATTATGGTTTTCTCAAAATCTTGGAAGCCTCTTCAGTGGAAAATTAATAACCAGCCCATTGAACAAGTCAGAACTTTCAAATACCTAGGCATATCACTCCACTTCCAACTTAAGTGGACTACACATAGAGATTTTGCGATAGCTTCTGTCTCACATCTTCTCGGAGCAATAACTAAATTCCATCATAATGCTGGGAATCAGTTTGTTCCAGCTGCCATTCATATTTTCCAGGCTAAACTGATTAATCGCCTGCTCTATGGTATCCCAATCTGGATCAATGCCATGAATAATAAAGTCGATCTATTGGCTGCTTCCTTCTTTAGACGAATTTTAGGGATCCCCAACTTAATTAAACTATCTACTATAGCCCTAGAGGTAGGCCTGCACCTTCCCTCAACGACGGCGTGGGCACTCACTTTTAAATTTTGGTTGCGTCTCTTTTTTAAAATAGACCCAGATTCTCTCCTTGCTCACCTTCTTAAAGACCCTTACCAATCCACATGGTTCACACAATGTGAAACCAAGCTTGTGTCTATTGGCATATTTTTAAACTCCCTTCATAATAGTAATTTTAATCAGGCACTTTCCCTTATTAAGGAGAGACTATGGGAATCTGAGTATCTCCAGTTAGTCTCCAATGTGAATCAGACATGTTCCCCAATCCATTTCGGTATTTTTCCCTCCTTTGGTTCTGGACATTCTTATTTCCAGTCCTTGGTGAACCCTTTTACCAGGAGGGCCTTTATGTTAGCCCGGCTGAACATTTTCCCCTCTGAGGTTCTTAAGGGACGATATGCTCGGGTACCCTTTGAGCAAAGAATCTGTAACTTTTGTGGTTTAGAGCCTGATTCAGTCACACATATTCTCTGTTACTGTCCTGAGTTCAAAGATACCCATGCTTGTATCATAGGTCCAATTATCTCAAGTTTTTCCGGCCCTCCCCAGCTTCTCACAGGTTTTCTCCTTCATGACTTCTCACAGGAAACAACGGCCTTGGTAGGTGAGTTCCTTGCTAAGGTTCTTTCCTCCCAGGTCCCTAAAAATTGACTTGACTGTCTTAAGTATCTCTGGTTGTGTTTTCCGTTACATTTCTAGTTGTGTGACTTTTTTTTTTGTATGCTTTTAATTTTCCTATGCCAATAAAGGTTATTGAATTGAATTGATTGAATAATAATAATAAACTTTTATTGGTATATAAAATATAAAATAAACATGGTCAAGCTAGTTTGTTAGATCCAGGGCTTCGTCTCCTAACAATTGACTCAAGGAAAACAGCTACTTGTTCCATAATGTTGACCACCTCCATTGATAACATAAAACGGACCTTGTCCAGATCGGACAAGTTCTATAATCACCAGCTTGGGAGGAGGTGAACAGACATTTACAAGACAGAACTGTAAAGGATCAAACACAAAACATTGTTAGATGACCTGAATCCAATAGATAGTTCCTACTGGCATAGCCCATTAAATCAGTTATTAAATAGTGAGTCAATTGAATCACTTACTGAATCAAAAGTTACAGAAAAATCACTCAGTGGGTCTGCTGTAGTTAGGACTACCTGTTTGATTCAGCCCTTGTCTGTGAAAATGCACACTGAGGTACTTCATAGTGCATTCAAGTATATCTCACTTCTATGCACTAAATATTTATCTTTGGACCAGTACACTGCAATTTTTTAAAACTTGGATTGAATTTAGAAGACCAATGGGAAGTTTAGATGCATGAAAGCTAAATTACAAGCAAGCATAAGATAATAATATTAATCTTAGAACTGCAGAGCTAGAAGGGACCCTATGGATCATCAAGTCCAGCCCCTGTCAAGAAGGCTCAATGGGGAATCAGACTCCCAAACTCTGGTTCTACAACCAGATACCTAAACCACTGTGGCACAACGTACATAGATCTGTTTACTAAAATTATCATGACAAGCAGAAACTCAGACCAGACCTTTTCTCACACAAATTGAGATTTCTATGCAGAGTAAATATATTCTTGTATGGAACACAGAATCTAGTGACCCTACAGCTCCCACATAGAATGCCAGCTAAATGACTATCAGAAGCCAGGGATAATCAGTATCCTGCAACATAAAGGCACAATGCTGACTCTTGCTACTTCCTGAAATTGAAAGCAACATCAATCTCTGTACTCCGAACATGCTGTCCTTGCAAAATGGCCACTGAGCATATGAAAAGAGGAATTTCCTCCTAGGGGCTCCACGATTGGTGGCTTTTCATTGGTGCTTGAGCTGTCAATCTCATTCTACTTTGGGCTTTCTCTTACATGATTACTTTCATTTTCCAATGTGATTGTTTTTGTTAAATAAATGCAGCTTTTTAACCCCTGAAGTACTGAAGCAGTATCCTTCAGAGAGCCCTGCTTCAATTTGATCAGGTCCCCTTGCTTCATTTCAGAATATTTCAGAAATCAATGTCCTCATTACACTTCAGAATTCAAAATAAATGTCAAAACACTTCCCTACTTGAAACCAGCTTTCAAAACTTAATTTTGGAAATGAACTGAGCCTATAAATCCCTTATATGTCAAAGAACAGATCTTTGATTTGGTGCCTCCAAAGGTGTTTGTGTGCTCTCTTTTAGGGAGAACAGTCCTGTGTTTGAAGCACTGCCAGAAGTCAATCCATCCATTTATGATGGCCTTGGTTTGAAGGTCTGATTGATCAGGCCAAGTCTGATTCAAAGGATCAAAGCAGAGAAGATTAGAGATCTTAAAATTGTTCATCCACAGTTACCTGGTCACTGACTTCTTCACTCAGGTAAAATACACAGTAATTATGTTTAAACAATAACAATCATTTCCAATTCTGCATATTTGTATGCATATTTATATTCCCTTTGGTGATATATGCTTCTCCTTTGGGTTATATATTTATGGACAATCTATGCACTTCTGCTTTATTGGTCATTGGTCATGCTGTCCAGAGAAGATAGGAGTTGTAGTCCAACACAATAAGAGGACACCAGAGGCTGACATAAGAAGACTGTTGTCCAAAACAGAGTCAAACCTTTTCTAGATGCAAAGCTATGTATTTAGCAGCTCATCTGAAACCTATTTACATCTTGGCTCCTTGCTTTGAGTTTTCTGGCTGCCTGTGTATCCCTATAGCTCAAACCTTTACAATCTCTTTTCCCACTGCCACTGCAATGTTGATGTATAATTTCCATTCTACATTTCTCCCTGCTGCTCCATCTAAAATAATAATCCTGTCTTGAAGCACTCACCTTTTGATAGTATACTAATGGCGCACTCCACAGGTAAGGGACTTTGCCTGAGGAGCCTCTTTGCCCTCCTCCTCCAGAATAGCACAAGACATTGTTTTCCACGTTCCGGCTATCTGGATGGGAGGGGGGATGAGCACCTTATTTAACAGGTACTCCTCCCCCAATCAGCCTCTTTTGAGGCTTGCAACCTGCCCACCCACCTTTATGGCTAGTGTGAGCTTTTGCTGGTTGCCTCTGAGGCCGGAGAGAATTTTTGACCTGCTTGCTGATTGGCTGTTGTGAGCGGGGATTTTTCACCTATCCCACACTGGTATAGGGCTTAGGGCATTTTACTGGGTGTGGATGTTTTGGGTCACACTGGCAGGTAGTGCAGAATGAAGATTGATTGGTGAGTTCCTCGTGGAGTACAGGCAAGGTACAATGCATCTGAAACCCCAGAGCCGTGAATCAAGAGATCATGGTTCGGGGGGAGGATGTGCTGGGGACATCTATGGGCCGAAAGCCACCAATAGACAGGGGGCCAGAGGCCCGGAGGTGGTGAGGTCATGGCTGGCCGGGGCCGTGCGGCCTCGGGGCATGACACTCACCCATTGCCATGAAAAAGGGTCCTGTGAGACCTCCGCTACCAGTAGCATTCCACACTACAGCAGGCCCACTTTCAAGTTTTGAATTGGGTTATGTATTAAGAAAGTTCTATGGTCAATAAAGTGTGGCCCTGTTTCATCCCATCTCTTGAGTCTTGCCTCTTTATTCCAGAGTGGGAGGGCAAAGTACAATTATGGCTCATAATTCCTAGTTATAATTTGGTATTAACCAAGTTACAGGAAGCCAGATTTTGACTGAATATCAGCAAAAACTTCCTGTTAGAGCAGTAATACAGTGGAACCAATTACTTCAAGAGGTAGTGAGTTCTCCAACACTGGAGAAACTTAGACAACTTAGACAACCACCTGGCAGATATCCTTTGATTTGTATTCCTGCATCGAGCAGGGGGTTGGACTTGATGGACTTATAGGCCTCTTCCAACTTCACTATTCTATGATTCTATGATTCTAAGAGGAAGGGGAATAAGCCAATAGAAATAGAAGAGAAAGACAGCTCCTTGCCTCAGCAATTGGTCATATAAAAAAGCCCTGCATTTAATAAGAAATGAGATATTTGAAAGTTTAGAAAAAATTCTCAGGGGGATTCTTTAATGCAACAGAGGGAAGAAGTTTTAGCAGAGTATATTTTCAGTACTGACCGTGCTGTTAAACAGAATGAGGCAGTCACCTGAGAGAGTAGATTCTGCCTTTAATAGTGTTTGTTGTTCAGTTTTTATTATTGTATTTTGCTGTCAGATTTGAAGAGGGGTGCTTGTGTGATATTCTCTTTCAATTACCAAAATAATTTGGATGATTCTATAGTGTACACAACTTGGCTTTGGTGAAGCACAGATGGAGCAGGCAAAATATTTCCTGAACTGACCCTGGATTTCGTTTTGTAAAAATGGACTTTCATGCTTCTGTGTAACACTTCTCCCTTTTTAGGCCTTCAAGTTGGGGATCTAGCTTTTTTGATAATAAATTCTACTGAAACTGGGGATCACAGTGCACAGAATAATACCGAAAATTAGAATAATACAGAAAATTATATTCTGATGAACATAATTTTCCCATCTTCTTCAGTATTTCTCACCCATATCCATCTCAGCTATCAGACTTGCAAATTAAGCCTGTATTTACCTTCTTTTGCATCCCACTCCTTGTTCCTGCATGGCCATCTCAATCTTTGTGCTTCCTGGGACCCAGGGCCTGGGGAAAGTCCTTCAGTGGACTTGTAGAGGAGGTGGATGGCCCACTTGAGATGACATAGCTGCCCCTCTTACAGAATGTGATAGTCTGAATTGGTAGGGAAAGTAACAAGCATTCTCTACTACTGATAATGACTGAAACTTTTGCATATATCAACTCATATTCCATGAATCTTTACATTTTCTTCCCCTGGATATGCTTCTGCATGTAAAGTAAATAAGAATAATACAGAACATATACACTGTTTCTTAGTTTGTAATGTTGGCTTATGAATTCTGTGTGTAACAGTTAGGACATTCTTACCCAAGTTTGTTAAGATGAGATATGCTTGAGATGGTTGCCTACATGCTACAACATAATGACAGCCCTTCGCTTTTCACTTCTTGGCATAGCAAAATTTAACAATTCCGAGGTTAATTAATAAATGTTTTTTCCCTTTTGTCCAAACCAAAATTTCTTGGGTCAAAAAAAGCCACAACTTTGACTGTTTTTTTATTTCATTTTGGTTCTTGTCTTTGTAACATGATAACCATAATTTCCAGTTCATTGTGGCTATGTAACCTAGAAGCAGTTATCTAGAAGGGAGGAGTGGAGGACCAGAGGAAGGAATAAAAGTAGGGGCACAAATCTTATGTGTATCTTTGCTTAATGTAACTAGACACATAGTATATGTCTCAATGAGTCCCATAGCTATTTTTCCTTCCTCAAAGGTCTGCACCTTGCAGAACTTGTTTGCCTTCAACCAATGGCTGTTCCTTCTCCTCTTTGCCTCCCCTTAGCTCATTTCATCATACAGGTTTTGCTGCTTTACATCCACTTTACTCAGCTATCTACTGGCAGTGGATTCTGACTTCCTCTTGCTATCATTTTGCCATTCTAATCCAGATGATTTTATCTGGGTTGCTAAATTCCTTGGAAAGTGGTATGATGGCAAATCAATAGAAATGAAAGAAAAGAAGCCTCTATAGACAAGCTTTGGCTTTGACAGATTATTCATGACAATAAACAATTGTTATAACCCCCATCTGACCCATCCAGAAACACATAATCTGATAAAATTTAAGATGTCCTTCCACTGGGATGCATGGGATGCATTGCCTAAATTCTATCAGGGTTGAATTGTTGGATCATCCATCCTGTTATTCCGCACATTCAAACTTCATCCATGGGAAGAGTTAACAGTCATGTATCATTACAAATATCTTGTCTCAAGGTCATTTAAAATGTACTCATAAGATGACTTTCTTGCAGTCCATTATCCCTTTCTATAATATGTAGCTAAAGTCAATAACACAGCATCCATCTTTCAGCAGATAACCTTCCACAGAGAAACATTTGATTATTATGACACTTGAAAGCTACTATTCTAGGAACACCTTGACATTCTTTTTTTTTTACAATAATGATGATCAATAAAGATGACAAGGAATTGTGCAATAGGAAACCAAGCTTTAAAAAAATCTATTCTTTTCTTCCAGTGTTCATCAATCATGCAGTTAAATACAAGCAGGTTGTACCTTGTTTATGTACTTCAAACACTTTTTCTGTCATGAGTATATTTTCTTCAGTTACTTTGTACAGTATGGTATACTAACGACTCGACCACATATTTAATATATGGGAATAACCTTGATGTAGCTAGTTGCGTCTAAAGTTATTTAAAAGTATCAAATACACAAGAGATGCAATAAAGTCAATGATTTGGTCAATGCAGTTACAGAAAAGATGACATTTCTAGAGCAGAAAAACCTGGGTGAGTGATTGCATCCAAAGATACTTTCCCTCTAAACTACAAAGCCATGTTCATTTTTAAAAATAATATAGAGAAATGAAATAACATTGAGTTCATCCCTCCTTCTTATATAAAGTAGATAATGGAAATAAGAGAGCCATACATTATTGTAAGTGTTACTGGAAACAGAGTCAAAGAAAATTCCAAGGTTTCGGGTCAAGGAGAACAAATGGCTCAATTGCTCAGAGAGAGAGAGAGAACATTAATTAAGAATTGTTGAGATTTTGATCTCAAAATGTATTAAGTATAAATGTTGTATAGTGAAAGTAAAATGGCTGATTTTACCTGAGTCATGAACTGAGTGGATTCAGGTGTGGGTACCAAGGTTAAAGCCTTGATGTTGTACAGCTGTAGAAAATGATGTAATCTTATGTAAGTAGAAAATGAAGCAATGTATTTTCTGATTGGTTTTAAAAATGTATATAAGTCATGTGTAAAGGGGACATTTTATCTGCTGTAAGTCAGATCACCTTTTTCTATGCTACGTATTGTACCATGTCATGTTATGCTGCCAGATGAATGTCTATTCTCTCTGTATATATGTTAATAGACTAAGTTGGAATTTTACTCTCTCAGTGTTATAGTGTCTTTGCAACCTGATATCTCCTAACTCTGCTTATGTCCTGAGAAAACATATTAAACCAAATTATCAACAGGGTTATGGGCCCAGAGGAGATTGTTTTCTAGCAGCTAAGTGCTGAATATCTGAGAGGAGGAAGCATGTAAAAGCCAAAGCTGAAGGTGGAACAGAGCTGGAAGTGTCTGATGATGCTGAAGTAACTGGAAGTACTTCAGAGGATGTGGAGCAGACTGAAACAGCAAGTTCCAGAATGCAGCAGGCTAGTGCTTTACCTATGTTGCATTTAAATGACACTAATTATTTGTCTTGGTCTCTAAAGATGGAGATGTTCTTGAGGAGAGAGTCTCTGTGGCAGTAAGTTGAAAATCCTCCTGATGATGATGCGGAGGAGGAACGTGCACATGATGACAAAGCTAGAGCCACAATAATAGTGCTTGGAAGATTCACAGTTGATTTATGTGGAGAATCTGAAGACAAGCCAAGAGTGTTGGCAAGCACTCAGGAATGTCTATGTTTGAGAAACGGCTGGGTCTAAAATGGCTGTGGGACGTAAGCAATATCGCAAGTGTTTATTACCTAGAGAATGTGTGGCTAACCATATTAAGGAAATGTTAGATTTATTTCTCCAGCTACAGGAGCGAGGGATGTAATTTACCCAGTCACACCAGTGCTTCCTGATCCTGAGCAGTCCGGATGAGAGCTGGGAGAATCTGGTAATAAATTTGGAAGGCATGTCAGAGAGAGACCTGACAGTGCAATATATGGAGGAAGAGCAAAGAAGATGTGATAAGGCGGAGAAGAAGGTCATTAATAATCGTAAACTGAGAGGGTCCGTGGATGATGACATCACAGCAAACCAGGAGAAAGTTTTGACTGTGAAATGTTATAATTGTGGAAGTGCTGGACATATTTTTAAAAACTGTCCCAGACGTGACAGAGTGGAGAGAAAAAAGCCTCAGTGAAGCCATCAAGGTAATTTAGCTATCGTAAATACTTGTGAAAACAAAATGTGTAATTTATGGCTTTTGGACAGCGGAGCTTCTCAGCACATGTGCTGGCGAGAAGAACTGTTCACAAACTTGACCCCTTCTGCTCAAAAGTTTGTGAATCTAGCAAATGGAAAGTCAGCTTCTATGAAAGGAACAGGTTCTGTGTATGTAAACTGTTTAAATCAAAGTTTAAATAATGTATTATGTGTAGCTAGCTTACAGCACAACCTATTAAGTGTATCCAGTCTAGATAAAGATGGCTACACTGTAATTTTTGAAAAAGGGAGTTGCAAAGTTATGAAAAATGGTGCACAGGTGGTAAGTGATTATCTAAAGGATAATCTTTATGTGATGAATCAGAGTAAATTGAGTAAAGTTGCTACAAATGTGGTTAATTTATTTATTTTATTTATTTATTGAATTTGTACCCCACACCATCTGGCAACCAGGCCACTCTGGGTGGCTAACAACAGTATAAACAACAATATTAAAACACAAAAATAAATAAATACAAGCCAAATAGGGTAAATTAAAACAGACAGCAATAAAGATGGTAAAAAGGGTGATGGAGAGGATGACAAAAAGGATGGTAAAAGGGAGGCCAAGATCTTAATGCTCCGGGAAAGACCGACGGAAGAGCCAAGTCTTCAATGCTTGTTTAAACCCATCCAGCAAGGGTGCCAGGTGGATCTCAATGGGCAGGTTGTTCCATAGGCGGAGGGCGACTGCTGAGAAGGCCCAGTTTCTTGTTCTTTCCCTCCAGGCCTCCTTCGGGGTCAAGGTCCTCAACTGCCCTGCCTGTGAGGAATGGGTATTAGGAACAGATCTGGCTGGGAGCAGGCATTCTGATAGGTACCAAGGTCCTAAACCATTTAGGGCTTTGAATGTTATCATCATAACCTTGAACTCGATGCGGAAATGAACCAGTAGTCAATGAAGGGTGGCCAGAGTGGGGGAGATGTGCTGGAATTTCTTCACCCCAGTTATTAATCTGGCTGCCAAATTTTGGACCAGTTGAAGTCTCTGCATCAGTCTCAAGGGTACCCCACATAGAGAGCACTGCAGTAGTCTATTCTTGAGATTATGAGGGCATGAATCAGCATCGTGAGTGCCCCCATGTCTAGCTGGGCAATCCTTCGAAGATGGAAATGGGCTGCTGGGACCACATATGCCACCTGGGTTCCATGGTGAGATCTCGGTCCAGGCAGATGCCCAAGTTGTGAACCTCACTCTTCGTGGGAAGAGTCACTCCCCCAAAGGAGAGGGAATTTCCTAACCCACTGACACCAGGGCCGCCTACACGCAAGGTTTCTGTCTTGTCCGGATTCAGCCTCAGTCCATTTGCACTCATCCACTCCAGAATGGTCCCCAAGCAGTGTTCAAGGGTCAGAACAGCATCCACTGCAGTTGGAAAAAAGGAGAGGTAGAACTGGGTATCATCAGTATACTGATGACACCGGGCCTCACAACTCCGGATGGTGTCACCCAGCGGCCTCATATAGAGATTAAATAGCATCGGCGAGATGATCGACCCCTGTGGAACCCCACAATTCAGGATCCACAGTGTAGAAGTCATCTCACCAAGCTACATTCTCTGGGGACAGTGCTCCAAGAAGGAACAGAGTCACATCAAAGCGAGGCCACCGATTCCCAACTCGATGAGCCGCCCCAGGAGGATACCATGGTTGACAGTATCAATGGCCACTGAGATATCGAGGAGGACCAACAAAGATATATTGCCCCTGTCAGCCTCCCTCAAGAGGTCATCCTGCAGGGTGACCAATGCTATTTCCATACCATGTTGCGGCCTGAAGCCCGACTGGAATGGATCAAAGGCATCAGTTTCCTCCAGGAGGGCCTGGAGCTGATCGGCCACCACCCTCTCGACCACTTTGCTCAAGAAAGAAACATTGGCAATGGGCCTATAATTCTCAATTTCGTCCGCCGCCAAATTAGGTTTCTTTCGAATGGGCCTAGTGAGTGTCTCCTTGAGGGCATGCCTTGAGAGACCCATTAATTATTGTGGCGGCCCATTCTGTTTTTACCGGCTTGGCTACTTTGATGAGCCAGGCCAGACAAGGGTCTGAAGAGGAAGTGGTGGCACAACAGCGCACAAGCACCCTGTCCACCTCATTGGATGCCACAGGTTGAAATCAAGTTAACCTCGCTGGGCAAGACAATGCACTGGACATCTCAGCTCGATCTACTGTTTGTAAAAAGGGATCAAGGTCCTGGCAGATGGCCTCCACTTTAGATTTTAAAAATGCTGCAAATTGTTCACAGGAAATACTAGAGGGAGGCCTATAACAACTGAGTTAATAACTCAGGGCCACATGAACAATGCATATATGGCCTACATAGAAAGTTAGGTCATGTAAGTTTTGGAGTTTTAAACAAAACTAAAGAAAGTGTGTCTGATCAAAATATAAAAAACTGTGAGAAATATTTATACTGTAATGTATGTAAATTAACCAAATCTAAGGCATTCCCAGTGAGCAAGAAAAGTAATAGGATCAGTGAGAAAATTTTTCAGTTGGTTCATCTTGATGTTTTGGGGCCACTGCAACCCACAAAAGGTGGAAATAGGTTCTGTTTAACTATAACAGATGATTATTCACATTACAGATACGTCTATATAATGAAACATAAAAGTGAAACCATCTAGAGATTTAAGGAGTTTGCTGCCATGGTAGAACGAAGATTTAGTACTCCCATAGCTTCTATTCAAACAGAAGAGGGGCAGAGTTTTTAGCACATCATTTTATAGATTGGCTTAAGAAAAAAAGGAATTCCTCACAGGTGCTCAAATGTGGCCACACCTGCTGAGAATGGAGTGGCAGAAAGGAGGAATGGAATTTTGCAAACTGTGTTAGACTCATTACTTGCTGATGCAAAATTACCCAGAAGTTATTGGGGTGAAGCAATGAAATGTGCAAACTATATTGTTAACAGAGTTTGGAACTCTGCAGTAGAAAATACACCCTATTTTTTGTTACATGGAAGACAAGCTTCCTTGAAACATGAAAATTTTTGGTTGTCATGCTTGGGTTCATATACACAAAACATTTAGGAAAAAGGGTAGCCCTAAAGCAAGAAAGTTGATTCTCTTAGGCTATCAAACAGGAAGTAAAATTTACAGGTTTTGTGATCAGTTTGGAAATGTAATAATTAGCAGGTCAGCTAATTTTTCTGAGAATGTCCGCTCTGCTGACGAGGCTGTTTGGCAGCACGGGCCACCATTATCCCCTTCCTGGGATAGCACGAGACATTGCAGTCTCGCAGGAGCAACCCGAGAAGGGAGGGGGAAGGAGTGGTATATTTAAAGAAGCTTCCCGCCTTCCCTGGCATCTTCTTTTCTGACGCCAATGGAAGTCAGAGCTATTCAGTCGGGTTTCTAATCCCTGCTGTGTCACTCTGTTTTGGCATTTGTGCTCTGGATGGGGGGTTTGCATCAGCACCCCGCCCCCCCACGGTTTGCTTGTTGTGCTCCGCCCGTGTGTTGCGGGCCCATGGGATTAGGATAATTTACTTTACTTGTCAAATTTGCTAACTTATTACGGACAGACGTAGTGACTAGAAGAGCGGCTGGGGGCTGGGCGGCCGTTCGGGCCAGGCCAGCACGCCCGCTAGCCCATAGATCATATTGAGGCAATTGATTGGGTTTTGCTTTAAATTTTAAAAAAAGAGAGGCTTGTCTTGAGGATCCGCTGATACGTGTCTGGATTCGAACTGAGTGCATAAAGGGCGAGCGTGCGTGCCGATTCCCCCCTTCTTACCATTGTAGGAGGCTATTTTAATGGAGACCTAATAATTAATTTATAAGATTTAGGTTCATTATTAATTCTTTTGATCTCAGGGGAGCACCATAATAATCTGCATTTTAAGATATTAGAGCTGTAATTTGATTTGGGGTGGGGGTGTTTAGTGCACGTTATACTTGCAAGGGAAAGAATCCAGGGAGTTAGGAATTACATGGTATTTTAGCACATTTGATTATATTGATAGATGGATAGCTAATTATAATAATTTACAATACTAAATAATAATAATAATAATAATAATAATAAAATAAAATTAATTGATTTCTTTTAATATACATACATAATTAATTTATCAAGTGTCTATTACAGATTTAATAATAATAATAATAATAATTGGAATAATTAAGTAGAAACTTGTGGAGCTGATAGCTAGTGCTCTATAAGGTGGGCTCCACTCAGGGGGGCTTAGAGCAGCTTGAAGGGTTCCTGTCACTAATTTGGCATTGTCAGGCGTTAATTGCAGGGTAAGCTTTGCAAGTAGTTGAATTCATAAAGGTACAGATATAAAAATATAGATAATAAATGGATAACAGAAAGAGGGAATACATAACTACTGGACAGCTGTAAGGCTGTAGTGACCAGTGGTTAGTGACTTAATTGAAGCCTGGGTTAGAGGTGCTGGTAAGAATCATGTAGCTCCCCAAGTTTCTCCTCCTCAATAAATTTTGGATGAGGAGGAGTGGCCCATATGGCACCACCTCCAGAAAAAAAATTGCAGCATTAGAAGCTGAGAGAGGAGCCACAACCTCACCGTGCAGCCAGGGATGCCAAGAGTCACAGGAAGGCTAAACTTAAGGCCATTGCAGAAGATTTATTGTCTCATTTTTTCAGCCTTAGAGGATGACAGTGTGCCCTCACGGCTGTCCAGTAAGGGGACTCATGCTTCAACAGTTACACCTCAGTGCTGGAGCGAGGAGGAGGACCAAGGTTGCGGTCCATCCGAAAGCAGACGGTCAGCTGCTCGGAGGTGGAGCTGACAGGATGATGGGGTGGAAGCCATTTGCGTGGAGGATCTTGAACTGACCATATCAGATGTAGCACATGAGTTTGAGGCTGCACAGGACCTTCTTCAGCAAAAGAGATACTATAAGCAACTGTTAGCACACAAGAAAAGAGAAGCTAATAAAAATAATTGGATACAGCTTATACAAGCAGTCAAATCTAATGACTCAGCCACTTTCTGGCACATTACATCATACACCCAAACTCATGATCGAACCGTGATGGATTGTCACATCCCCCCAGGGATCTGGGAGGCATACTTCCAAGAATTATATATGGACACCTCTGCTGGAAGTGGGCACTGTATTCAAGATGTAGAAAATCTGCCAATGTGGCCTCCTGTGACTGGGACAGAGATTGAGAACCTGGTTGCTCAACTGAGAACAGGAAAGGCCTCAGGAGAAGATCTAATTCCATCAGAGGTCATCAAAAACAATTTGGACTTTTGGTCCCCTATATTAGCCTCACTTTTTACCTGCATTGATAGATATGGTCGAATTCCTAAGGACTGGGACTGGCAATTATTATACCGATACATAAAAAAGGCAAAAAGGATGACCCTGCTAATTACAGACCAATCAGTCTCCTTAATACAATCAGCAAACTATATGCAAGACATCTACAATGGAAACTGCAGGATTGGCTGGAACAACAAAACATACTTGCGGAGGAGCAAGCCGGCTTTAGGGAAGACAGATCTACTATAGATCAATGCCTAGTACTTCAGCTTCTTATTAAAAAATACTCTTCTCATAACATCTCTTCCCTTTATTTTTGATTCCATATCTCGAATCAAGCTGTGGGAGAAATTGGAGGTATCCTCAATAGAACGACGATTACTCTACTTAATATGCATGCTTCATGAAGGAACCTCACTTAAAATAAGATGTAACCCCCAGGGTCACCTCACCGATTCTGTTGCTACAGAGAAAGGTGTCAAGCAGGGTTGTATATTGGCCCCACTTTTATTCAATTTCTATATTAATTCTATGGTGGGATGCCTTCATAATGTGAACTTTCACCCCCCAAAATTGGCTGGAAGGCACATCTCTGTTTTACTTTATGCAGATGACGCAGCACTACTTTCAAGGACACCTATTGGCCTTAAAAGAGCCTTGAAGGCACTAACGCAATATTGCAAGGAAGAACAACTACATCTTAACTACCAGAAAACTAAAATCATGGCATTTGCCAAAAGACCTAAAAGTTACTCCTGGAATATAGATGGCCATAAAATTGAGCAGGTTTTATTCTTCAAATATCTGGGAGTAGTCCTCCATTCTACCAGTAGTAGAAAAGCCCATGGGGACTATGCTGCTGATGTGGCACAAAGAAGCTGAATGGCTATTCTTAAATACCTCAAGTCAAGAGGTGGTCATTATATACCTGCAGCACTTAAACTATTTGAAGCCAAGTCAATTCTGTATGGAGCTCAGTTAGGCCCCCTTTCCAATTTTGCACCACTAGAGCGTGTGCAATCCAAATTCATAAGATCGGCCCTACAAGTTCCAAAATGTGTCTCCGATTCCACTCTGAGACTAGAACTGGGCCTTATGAAAATGAAGGCTAGGGTGTGGGTGGTTATACTTAATTATTGGCTTAGACTATCTCTTCACCCCTTCGGCCTTGCCCCATTAACTTTAAGAGATGACTTTAAGTCCACTTGGAAAAGGGCTGTGGTATTAAAAATTTCATCCTTGGGTTTTTCCCTAGGTCTCCTACTTTGTATGGGATATGACCAGTCCAAAGCGCTCATTAAACAGTGGGTAATAGACACAGAGCGACAATTGGATTTAGCCATATCTCCAACTTTTATTGTCAATGAATCCAGCAGGTATTTTGCTTCCCCTATGATATATTTATCCAAACTGTACCATCAGAGGGCCTTTTCTCTGGCACGATGTCTTGCCCTCCCCTCAGCTGTTCCAGAGGGCCGATATCGGAGAATCCCCTATTTGGAGAGACAATGCCCCTGTAGCTCTGGCCACATGGAATCAATAGAGCACGTGCTCCTTCGATGTTCGTTTTACAGAGATATTCGAACTCATCTCATCTTACCAATAGTCCATAAATATCCGGGATGCTCAGATCAATTTTATATCTCCTTGCTGCTGTCAGATATTAATTTCATTACAACATATAATGTTGCTAAGTTTTGTGCGTCTGCGATTAAAATTCGCCGGGTGATGACTGACATCACAAACTAGTATTTATATTTAATCTTATGCCTTTTAATGCTTGATTAATGTCATTATATATTTATGTGTATACTTATAATTACTTGGAATTATTTTATGACTGTACTTCTTATTCATGGATACACTAACCTCTAAGTGCCACAATATTTATTTAAACCTCAGAATCCTTTTCCTTCTTTTCACTGCCTCCTGGATTTTAATATTCCGGTTATATTAGAATGAATGTGAGGTTATTTTTTAAATTTTAGATTGATGTCTAATTTTGGGTTATGGTTTAATTCGAGTGTGTAATGGGCATATCAACTGACTGTATCCCATCTTCCTTACGCTGGTCAATGACCATAATAAAGACTTGTTTGTTTGTTTGACATTGGTCAGCATTTCGTATTCTTACAGTCCATCCATTAGACGTTGACCTTTTGGGCTTTTATTTTCAAGGCTCTTGTTATATTGATAGGGCCTTGCCAATGGGCTGTTCTGTTTCATGTGCCCCATTTGAGTGGTTCAGTTCATTTCAAATGAAAGCTCAGGAGTGGGATAGGTTACGCTGCCCATTGTTTGGATGTCTATCTTTTATAGTGGGAGCAACACTGGTTGCTGCTGATTTATATAGAAACCTTCCTAACAATAGCACAGGAGTTGGGGTTGCCATTAGCTGGGGAAAAAACAGAAAGGCCAGCTGCGGCACTTTGTTTCATGGGAGTAGAATTAGACACTAGGCAACAAGCCTCCAGGTTGTCAGGGGACAAACTGGAGACCCTTAGGTCTCGGAATTGTCTACTCAAGGAAAGCAGGAAAGTATATTTGAAAGAACTGCATGAGGATGTAGGTCACCTAAAATTTGGTGTGTAGGGAAATTGCTCCAGGCTGGGCAATTCTGCGTAGATTGTACGATGCGATGAGAGGTCTGCGTCACCATTTTTCATTGAACCCAGGTTACAAAGGGCATGCATCAAGAATTACAAGTTTGGAGTCAGTTCCTCACCGATATCAGCTCAGCTGATGCACTGTCATGCCAACAGACCAATCGGGTTAGGCAGTTAGAGGCAGGAGCCCAGAAATTCACAGCGGCTCTTCCCACTGAGGTTTGGCAAATCCGCATGTTGATGCAGACAGCATGATAGGCTTGTGCTCTGACC
Source organism: Intellagama lesueurii (assembly GCA_037013535.1). Taxonomy (NCBI): domain Eukaryota; kingdom Metazoa; phylum Chordata; class Lepidosauria; order Squamata; family Agamidae; genus Intellagama; species Intellagama lesueurii. The sequence continues at coordinate 131,818,888 of JBAJHW010000003.1, read as the reverse complement.
CGAGGATGCTAAACTAGTATTTGTCAGCAAACATAAGATTTCAGGAGTTTAGAAACCTAATGGGCTGGGAACTGATTTGGCAACTCCGGTGAAAGACTTGCAACAGTTTATAGTTTATTCACTTAGGAAGGAACTGTTGATGGGATCCATAAGAGGCAGGTGGTCAACAAGGGCTTTTCAGGCCCCGACTTGGGGATATCAGGATCATACCTCTGACTTGGGCATTGCAACCTGATATCTCCTAAGTCTGCTTATGTCCTGAGAACACATATTAAACCAAATTCTCAACATTTTCTTTTTCATAATAATCTTGATTTTAATTAGAAATGAAATTCCTGTCATATTCCTTTCAGTTTTCTCAGCGATTCCTCAAGTGTTTTCTCTGACAGGAAATCTTTACTTTGAATTTTTCATTAAGCAATCTTTGGAAACAGGCTTCACCATGCAATTGTGATTGTGAAGAATAGGGCATGTCCCTGCTGTCCTCTCTCCTGTCACATTTTCACTGACCATGTTTCTATCTCCCATGCATTAGCCAGGAAAAAAACTCTCTAGATTTTGAGCCCTGATTGTAGTGTCATAAATCATAGGGGAATGCAGGAACCTAGGTGTAGCGTTCTCCTTTAAATGTGGTCATGGCTCAGGTTTAGTTAGAGTGAGTCATGCATATTTATGTTGCTGAGAGGCGGAGCCAAGAGGCAGAGTATAAGAGGCAGAGCCTGAGGGGGAGAAGGAGGGTGAGAGTTTTGGAAGGAGTTTGATTAGAGAGTTCAGAGATTTATGTGATTGTGATTAGACTAATGAAAATATAGTAGGAGATCTGAGAAGTGATTGACCAGTGACTGGAAGGGAGAAGGAATAGAACTGAATATTAAAATACTGAAACAAATAAGCAAATAAACTAAAGATCTTTCTATTTCAGTAAAGAGTGGACCTGATTCTTTCAAAAGGAGTTATGGGGATCTAGGGATCTCCTGGTGGCAGCAGTGGAAGAAAGGAAAGAGTTTAGTTTTGCCCTGGTGTGCTCTGAGGTCTGAGTCTAGGTGGACAGACCAAGGCACGAGTGGGTCCAACGCCACATAGGTGCCAGAGGTGTGGGATCCAAAAGGGGTCAAATCGCGACATTGGTGTCCAGCGGCGGGATACGAAACAATCCAGTGAAACCTATTGAAATAATCCAGTGAAGCCTTTATAAAAGAGTTTCTTGAGTCAAGGGTACCTTTTAGACAGGATCTGTGGCAATGAGGTTTGGTTCCTGCTAGAGCTTTTGGGAAAAGCTTAGTAGTGGGGCCTCAGAACCCAGATCAGGGGGGTCTAAGATAGGGAACGACTCTGTGAGGAAATTTCTGAGTTTTACCTCAGGATCTGAGGATCAGAGGGCTTGCTGTGAAATCCCAGGCTCTGAGATAGGAGAGCGCTGTGGATAAGGCAGAAGCCAGGTCATAGCAGATCTGAGGGAGAAAACCTAAGGAAAAGGCTTGAATTCTCTGAGAGGGAATTTCTGAGTTTACCTCAGGATCTGAGGATCAGAGGGCTTACTATAAAATCCCAGGCTCTGAGATAGGAGAGCGCTGTGGATGGGGCAGAAGCCAGGTCATAGCAGATCTGAGGGAAAGTACTAAAAGAAAAGGCTTGAAAAATTTATATCAGTAACTGGAAGTAAAATAAGAAAAACAGGTCCTTTTAAAAAATTTGTGAACGCTGCTCTTATCACCTCAGAGAAAGATAAACAAAAAGGAAAAGATGCCTCCCAAACACGCCACAAGGGGGAGTCCTGAGTCTGAAGAGTTACCTCAGGAATTGGAGGGAAATAAGGAATTGAGCCCTCAAGAATTTGAGAGATGGAAACTGGAACAGGAATTTAAATTTAAGGAACTACAGCTCGGAGCTGAGCAGGAGGCCAGACAATTTGAGCAAGAGGAGAGAAGAAGGGAACTGGAAAGCAAAGAAAGAGCTGAGCAGGAGGCCAGACAATTTGAGCAGGAAGAGAGAAGAAGGGAACTGGAAATCAAGGCTGATTCAGAAGCTAAACAACTAGAATTAAGAGAAAAGGAAATGAATTTTCAACTACAGATGAGACAATTAGAGATTTCTGCTCTAAATAATAACCTTAATAATAACAACATTGGGGGAGGTGGAATCCTGTCAAAGATAGATTTGAAGAAGTTTCCCCAGTACAAAAGAGGGGACTGTCCTGAATCCTTCCTCATTGCTTTTGAACGCACCTGCAATGACTTTGAAATCAGAAAGGAAGATAGAATGATGGTTTTAAGAGCGCAGGTTAGCGGAGATCTGGCAGAAATATATGCCCAGATGAATCCCGAGAAGGCAAGAGATTTTGAGGCATATAAAAAGATGGTTTATTCAAGATTTTGTCTGAACTCTGAACACCTGAGGCGGAAATTTCGCTCTCTCTCTAAAAAGCAGGATGAATCGTACTCTCAGTTGGGAGCTAGATTGGAGCAGACTCTGGATAAGTGGATTGAAAGAGAGGAGATCACTTCTTTAGAACAGTTGAAGGATTTAATTGGGCTAGAACAGTTTTACTCCCTATTACCTGGAGAACTACGGTATTTAGTAAGGGACAAGAATCCTAAAAATTTATGGGAAGCGGGAGAACAAACTGATTTGATTAATGCTTACAGGAACCCTAGATTTTCAGAGCTGAGAGTAAATAAACCAAACTGGGACAATAACTATAAAAAGCCTTTTAATAAAAATTACCTCAGCAGGAATCCTGAGAGAGAAGGTCAGGGTGGGACTTCCCCAAAGTTGCCAAGGGCTAGCCCACCTAAAACATCAAACCCTGAGGCACGGTTCGCCAAAGTACCTCAGAATGACAAAAGGAATTTTAAATGTTTTAACTGTGGGCAACCAGGCCAGTTACAATTCCAGTGTAGGCAACCATACCCCAACTTGCAGAGAAATGATTCTCTAACCAAAAAGGTGTATTGTGTCAAGCAAGTGGAATCAGGGGAGGAAAATAGTAGATAGAGACCTGATCCCATAACCACCACCACTTCTACTGACCATGAGGAGGAAGATATTCCTATAGCCCAAGTAGTCCATTGTTTCTATATCAGCAATGACCAGACCCTTCTCAGAAACGCAGGTGAAGAGATAGTTGTGAAAGGAAAGAAGTACATTGCAATAAGAGATACAGGATCTCAAATCTCCATTGTCCATTCCGATCTAGTAGCCCAGGATGACATTATTCCTGGCAGAGAAATGTCTTTAAAGGGAATTGGGAAGGAAACCGTGGTTTTAAAAGTGGCTGAGATACCAGTAGAATACCAGAATTGGTCTGGAAAGTGGCAAGTAGCTGTGTCAGATGAAATACCAGCAGCTTTTCTCCTTGGTTGGGATTTAATAGAGCATGTCAAGAGTGCGTTAGTGCTTACCCGCTCAAAGGGGGGTCAAAACTCACCCTCTGCAGCTCAAACCGATACTGTAGCAGGTGGAGCGGTTACCGTGGCAACCCAGCTTGATAGGGCTGAGGCAGAACTCATGCTACTACAGAATCCCAAAACAAATAACAATTTTGCCCAGGAGCAGAAGGAGGACATTAGCTTGGGAGTTTGCTTGGAAGCTGCCAGGACTCCCACTGTACTGTCTCCTGAGTGCCCTGAGAGCTTTAGCTTAACCAAAGACCTTCTGTACAGGGAAACGTTAGCTACTCCATACCAAGGAAAAGGGGAACCCCGAAAGCAATTAGTGGTCCCTAGTAAATACAGGGAGAAAATCATTAATCAAGCTCACAGCAGTTTATTTGGAGCTCACATGGGGATCACCAGAACCAAAAGACGGGTTGGCCAGAACTTCTTTTGGCCAGGTATGGGCAAACAGATTACTTGTTTCTGTAAAACGTGTGATGTCTGTCAGAGACAAGGGACTGGGCAGGACAGGACCAAAGCCAAATTATGTCCTCTGCCAGTCATCTCTACACCGTTCCAAAGGCTGGGAATCGATCTAGTGGGTCCCTTACCTAATGCCACCCATAGGGGAAATAAATACATCTTGACCATAATGGATTTTGCCACTAGATATCCCGAGGCAATTCCTTTGCGCAACATGGAAACTGACACCGTGGCAGATGCCCTAATCAATTACATGAGCCGATTGGGATTTGCCAGCGAGATAGTCAGCGATTTGGGGATGAGTTTCACATCCAAACTGATCAAAAGGTTATGGAAGGCTTGTGGAATTACCCAAATCAACTCGACTCCATATCATCCAGAGACCAACGGGCTAGTTGAGAAATTCAATGGCACTTTAGAGCGCATGATTAAGGCGTATGTAGCAGAGAACCCAAATGATTGGGACTGCAAAATACAACCCTTACTATATGCTTATAGGAGCATCCCTCAAGAGAGCACGGGATTTAGTCCTTTTGAGTTACTGCTAGGACGAGAGGCGCACGGACCTTTAGATTTGCTCCGCATGAACTGGGAAGACCATAGAGAAAGTGACCCAGAGTCAGTGGTAGAATATATGCACAGGTTGCAAAACACCCTGCAAAGGTCTCTAGAGATAGCCGGAAAGAACTTAAGGGCTGCCCAGACTGAGCAGAAGACCTGGTATGACAAGAAAGCCCGTGAAAGAACTTTTGGGCCTGAAGATGAAGTTCTTTTGCTTAGGCCAGTCAAAGGTCACAAGCTACAATTAGCTTGGGAGGATCCCTATAAAGTAGTGACAAAATTAAACAATGTCAATTATGTGATACAGAAGGAGGAAGGCCCTAATGCCTTAAAGAGGGATGCATCTAAAGATGTTCGGGAGGAGAAGAGGGAACTGCCTACCCTTTCCCTAGCTGAGCAAGTGAAGCCCCGAGCCAGACTTAAAGATGACGTCCCATTAAAACGACCAGCAGATGACATCCTGTGGACAACTGAGTGGCCGATGACCGCCAGTCGACGGAAAAGGGTGTGGAGGAAGGAGCCAGTGGTCAACAGAGGGACTCCTGAGTGCCAGCCGAGGTGTGTCCAGCTGAAGGAGATGACCACAACCGGACCAGTCCATGGTGCGCCAGACTACGACGGAAAAGTGAGAGACTTGGACTTTGCAAATTTTGCCTTTGCAACAGAGACTCAGTTCTTGCCTCGAAAGCCCACAACGTTGTCGCAGATGTGCTTTCCAGGAGGCTAGATGAATGATACCAGGACTTTTATTATAAACTGAAATGGACTATAATTCACAGTTAATTATTTATGTAAAAGTTCATGATCGTGATTTCTGTATGGTTGTAAATTCTGTAAAATGATAAGGTAAAGTATTGTATTGATTATTAAATGATAAGGTAAGGTATTTGGTTGAAATTTAGTAAAAATGTGAAAGTTAAAATGTTATGAGAAAAAAAAAAGTTTAAGCTATTGCAGCTGTTTGTTCAGGAGGAAAAATGTGTTTCCCCTCCCAAACAAACCTAAGTAAGGGGGGAGGTCTGTAGCGTTCTCCTTTAAATGTGGTCATGGCTCAGGTTTAGTTAGAGTGAGTCATGCATATTTATGTTGCTGAGAGGCAACTCTGCCAAGAGGCAGAGTATAAGAGGCAGAGCCTGAGGGGGAGAAGGAGGATGAGAGTTTTGGAAGGAGTTTGATTAGAGAGTTCAGAGATTTATGTGATTGTGATTAGACTAATGAAAATATAGTAGGAGATCTGAGAAGTGATTGACCAGTGACTGGAAGGGAGAAGGAATAGAACTGAATATTAAAATACTGAAACAAATAAGCAAATAAACTAAAGATCTTTCTATTTCAGTAAAGAGTGGACCTGATTCTTTCAAAAGGAGTTATGGGGATCTAGGGATCTCCTGGTGGCAGCAGTGGAAGAAAGGAAAGAGTTTAGTTTTGCCCTGGTGTGCTCTGAGGTCTGAGTCTAGGTGGACAGACCAAGGCACGAGTGGGTCCAACGCCACATAGGTGCCAGAGGTGTGGGATCCAAAAGGGGTCAAATCGCGACACTAGGGAAGACTCTTTCCATCAGATCTTTCCTCCAGTGAGCACACAGTGTACAGTGGAAACTGATGTCAGGTCTAGTCCCACCTTCTTCTCCCAACTAAATGAATGAGAATGCATGAAAGGGGCTTCTAAAAGGCTGTGTCTATGAATGGTTGCACTTTATAAAAACAGGAATTGAACAGAATATGGAAGTATGAGTAGTAACAAATATGTATTTTCAAAATTTTTGGAAATAAGGAGACTCATGGTGGTCTCCTTATTATTCATCCCAAGTTTCAAATTTCATAGTCTTGGCAGAGATCAGGTGCCCCTTTCTCTGGCTTTGTGTGTGACTAGAAGGGGATTGGTCCTGCAGTTTGGAGACAGACTGGCTTGCCCCTTTTTCTGGTGACCACGTGAGGTACAAGCTATTGTGAACCAGCCTGTCCCTGATTCATGTCTACCCACACCTTTTTGGCTTCCAGTCAGAGGCTACTTTTTTTCTCTTTTTTTGGTGCAGGTAGGATTGCTCTGTTTTAGTTCCATTCCAGCATTTGCGATCCCTATCATATAACCAAAGCAGATGTCTTGAGCTATCACTTTAATTAAGCTGCTTCATGATCCTGGGTAGCTGAAAGCTTCCTTTGGTCCCCAGTGCAAGGGGAGAAAAGGAAAGCAATGGTTTGTTGTTGTTTTTAAGTCCCTTGTAAGGCAGAGTTGATGTGCTATGCCACTTTGATTTTTTTTAATTGAAAGCTTCCTGTTACTTTCCAACATAGATGGAGACAGGAGAGGACAAGAAGGGTGAAATTTTCTGCTACATTCTTTTTCTCTCTTAAAAGTGAGGATGAAATAATGTCTCTTGATGTGTGGTTTTCTTCTCCAAAGCCATCCTATCCTTGAGTATAGATGCCAATCTGTTTCCGGGAACAATTCAAAGTGCTGGTTTTAACTTATAAAGTCCTAAACAGCTTGGGTCCAAGCTATCTAAAAGATTGCATCTATGTACAGATGTTGACAAAACTGCCTGTGGAACCTCATTTCTACAATGGCAATGAGATAGTATCCTATACTATATGTAAGCACAGCAGACTAGAGTAGCAAGTGGAGATCCTGCCATATGGCATGCTCAGATCTCTTTGCTCCAATACTTCCCACCAATCCCATCCTCTCATCATCTGCCACTTTAGACAGTAATCTCAGTCTGCCCCTGAAGTCCATGCCCATCACTACTACTTCACAGCACAACTAGACAAGAGTATTTCCCCGCTAGGTTGACTGCCGATTCATGCAGAGAAACAAGCCCTATTCATCTATTACTTTCAAATATACTTACCATGAGTAAGTTGTTTTGTTTTGTTCTGTTCTTTTCTTCTAGATTTTCCCTACTATGCTTACCATGAGTAGAGACAAACGTGTATGTCCATGAAAGGATCCTCAGATCACCTTTTCTCTAAAGGAAATTCAAAGTGGGAAAGATTTTGTGAAGAATGAAAGGATGAAAGCCAGTGACAAAAATATTAGCCTAACACAATGGAAACTTTTACTCTTCAGTGCAAAACAAGGCTGAGCACTAAACTACACAAAAACCAATATTACTGACATGCAAAATTGACTTAAGGCTTTGTAGTTCTTCCTAGCTGTAATTTAATCAACTCAAGTTTTTACTGTGCTTTGTTTCAAGGTTTTAGATTGGTGGCAGTAGTATTAAAGATGAATCATTCATATTGATCATCAATGAGATTTCAAGTTGCAAAGTATGTCTTTGTGGGTTTTTTTATTTTCTTTCTTTCTTCTTTTCTTTTCTTTTTTAAAGAGCAGTGACTGCCTGTCATTGTGGCATCAGATTTGAGGACTGCAGTGCAAATTCACAGGAGATTTAAAGGGAAAATTGGAAACTTGGTATGCATCTCGCTTTTCAAATCCCAGAAGAAAGAAACATTTCCTGCTCAATTAAGGTTCCTGACATCATAAAGAAGACTTGTGCAGAATAAAATTGCACTGCGGTTGAGAGGGGATAGAACTGGAAGTCAAATGTATTACCTAATTACAGGGCCTAGACATTGTTACACAATGTTTATTATATGTTGTTGTTACTGTGGCTTAAATGATAAAACTTTAACAAGGGAAAGAGCATTTCCATATTGTCTTTTCCCTACAGAGTATGTTAAGACATTGATGCATTAAAAATAAAGGGGGTTGTTATGTATTGGCCAACTTCATCTATCCGTACACACTCAAGAGAAACAGTTTTTTGCAGCTGCAATACACAGATTTTATTTAGATGATTTTCTCCATTTGTTGCTGTTTCACCAAGCTGAGATGCAGCTAGGGATAGGTGAGAATGTTGTTTCAGTTCACTTTTAATCAGAATTTTTGAAAACTTGCAATTTGTTTCTATATTTTGAAAAGAACAACCTTAAGAGTGAACCAGCATTATGAGAGAAACTGAAACTGAAATCATCCATCCTGGTCTAGATTTCCGAGCATTTATCTCTTACAAATTTAGGATTGAATCCCTGTATATTCAACCACCACATTTATGCTGAATCAGGATTGCCAATTACTTTTGAGAAAGGCTTCTCATCTTCTACAAATGTATGACACGCAGCCCTTTCCACACTGTTAATACCTATCACACTTGAATTTGAGCAGAACAGACATTTGTTTCAGTTCATTTTTGAAAATACACCGACATTCTCAAATCACATATTTAAGATAAGAAAAATGTCATGTTTCTAAAATCAGAATGTGGGAGAAGGCAAAACTGAAAGATGTTCCTATCTCTTGACATAGCAAGGGGAACACTTCCCTTTCCAGTGGATACTCCGCCTGTACCCATATACGCAATTTAATGATAGCCATCCAGTGATTGAGTTCTTTATCAGTCCATCCCATGTCCACTGTCATAGGCTCTGTTCAAGATCTCTTTCCAAATATGAGCTGCTTCACAGATGCAAACACAACCCCTGATTTACCTAAATGTGATTATAGACATGACTGAGAATTTCATTTTGTTCAATTTCAAAGGTTTGGAAATTTTGAATTTGTCTTGTAAATTGTATGCTTCAAAGTTTGATATTTTTAAGTGTGAGAAGAAGCAATATTGAAAGAAAGTTGTGGGAGAAACCAAAGCAGAAAAATTGACTCATTTAAGCAGATGGCTTTGAGTTCTTGAGTCTTAGTTTGAATACTGAGGTATAAAGAACGTAACATGTTAAAAGTAACAAAGATGAATAAAAACAAGACATACAGATTTGTCCACCCATACATGGTTATGGTTTTATTACTTCAGCTAAGTGTATGAATAAATTATCTTCTATTTAGATTAGTTAAAGGGTCTACTGTGATGTCATATGTGATAGCCCATACACAAATACAAATAATTTTATGTTACAGTCATCAAGATATGAGTGTGCATTTGTCAAGTTGTTTTTTGGAGGTGACATGAAAAGCTTTCTCTATGATTGCTCATTCAAACACCAAAATCAGTACTTCACTCTACATCCATTAAAGGGAGCACATAACTTCCAGATGGACCAGTTGTACTCAGATATCTCTATCTGTTCTATTTATACTTGCATCTCAAATGTACAGCATCCCTAGCTAAATTTTCACTTTGACCTGGTTGAACATGCAGATTTACAAGGGCTCACAGGAGTTTGATTTCCTTTCTCCTCTGCACTGATAGCTTATAGAAAGACAGCAGAACAAGAAGACAATTGAGAAAACTGTCATTCACACTGCATTGTCAGCACTTCATCTCAACATTATTGAGGGAGATTTTAGCAATCTTCTCAACCAGTATGATCTATCAGAGACTACAGGACTGGATGAAAGCAGGAACACTTGGAGGCACTGTTTAGCACAGGCTCCAGTCCTTCCTGGAGGGACAAACTCAGAAGGTACTGTTGTGGCCCTTCTGTTTGACATCATAACCATCAGTCTATAGTATCCCTCGGGACCCGGTCCTGTATACCATGCTATTTAACCTGTACATGAGTCTGTTGGGAGTGATTATCTGGAGTTGAGGGGTTTGCTGTCACCAGTATCATAGGAAACTATTTCAACTGTCAACAGCTTTCTAGAATCAATAATTGACTGGATGAAGGTGAACAAATTTAAGTTTAATCCAGACAAGACAGTGATGCTCCTTGTCCATTAAAAGGAAGATCAGGGAAGAGATTCACTCCTCCCCTAGAAAACTCAGATTCACAGTGGTGGCCAGATGAGAGTAGCTGGTTGCTTCAGGGCCGGATAGGGATTTTTGACCTGCACCAAATTGGCTCCAGGATGCAGGTGGTTTTTTGCCCATCCCATTCTTACTCCTAGGGAGTCCAAGGGAGCTAATTAGGCACACATGCAGTAAGGTCGCGACGATGGGTAGTGCTAAACAGGGTAGGTTCAGGTGAGTTCCGGGGGGGGCACCCAGCAGGTGCAAGGCACCCCTCCTCTCAGAATTGCATTTACAGAGGTTTGGCTGAGGGGAGGGAAAACAGGGAGACCCCAGAGGATGCTGGGCACTTAGGGTCTGGAGACTCGGGTAGAGGGCGGCCCTGGGTACTCCGGGTGGATGGCCGAGAGGGTGCTGGACAGTAGGACAGTGTCCTCTCAGTGTAGAAACCCCCTGGGGGAAGGTCTGGAAAGGTTGGTCAGGATTGATGAGGGTTCCAAATATGTTAGCACTATGGCTGACCCCTTGTAAAAGGGGTCATTTCAAAGGTTAAATAAGTTAATAAAGTTGTGGCCCTAGTTTTAACCCATATTCCTGTGTCTCATCTCGTTATTCCGGGCTGGGTGGGCAATGGCCCCAAGGAGAGGGGAGGGATTTTTTTCCTAGTTTTATAGTTCTAAAAGCTTTTGACTAGTTTCCAAATCTCTGATCCTATGGTAGGGCTTTGCACATATGGGCCTTATCTCTCTTTCTGAGAGCATGTAAGACAGCCTGTAGACTTGTAAGGCTCCAATTAACTACTCTGGAAAAGCTGATTGCCCAGTGAAAAGTGGGACAAATGTTCAAGAATTGAGAAACTAAATAACTAATTCTGGAAGTTGAGTCATGGCAACTGGACTTCTTTCTTGTTAGGTTGAAATGTTTCATTACTCATCCAAGTAGCTTCTACAGTCTGAGGAGAGATGGTAGGAGACCCCTGATATATCCTCCATGTTGGTTTTGTGGAGGATATATCAGGGGTCTCCTACCAACTCTCCTCAGACTGTAGAAGCTACTTCCATGAGTAGTGAAATGTTTCAACTTAATAAGAAAGAAATCCAGTTGCTATGACTCAACTTTCAGATAACCTGACCTGAATGACAGAATCTTCACAGATAAGTGACTAATTCTATATTCTCCATTTATCACATTTTCCCTATATAAATCACAAATGATACACCATGTGGCAAAATAACTGGGAGCTTATGCTAGCAAGGTGTGATCTACATATATTTAGGTTTTGAGTACCAATATTTTAACATTCTGAACTGGAAACTAATTACATGTTAGTCACTGTCAATAACCACAAAAAGACTAGATTTATACTTCAGCATTATAGATTTCACATTTAGAGCTCTCTAATGTGTAATTAAAAGATAATTTTCATATTTTCAGACCTCTCAAATGCATAATGAAGTCAAAGTACCTGCCACATTCCATTATAATATAAATTACAAAAGTAAGGATGGAAAGTAATAGCTAGACAAAAATCAGAACTTTCAAAAATACTACATATTCTGTGTCTCAAATAGAAATCAACAGTAGTGACTTCTTTTCCTTACCCCTTTCCATCTGTAAAAATAAATGAAAAAAAATTCTGGTATCAAGGCCACGCATGTCAATATACCTCATGAGAAATTTGTAATGATAGTGCCATGAACCTTTTGAAATAGAAGCAGATAATGGGAGGGATGATAGAATCTTGATTATAGTGTGAATGTGACATAATAATTATTAGTGTGTCATATACTAGCTGTGACATATAAGAATCTGCACAGAGATGAATCATTATCAATACAAGAAAAGTTTATAAGTACTTCATAATTCATGGTACTGCAACATATTTTGATTTACCACACACAGTAGGCTTTTTTGTCTGGTTTTGTCATTGTTGTTTTAGGTTGGTTTGTAGCTATGGTTGGAGACAAAGCATGTGAGGACACAGTAATTGTAGGTCCATAGATTTTAATATTTTTAGGTATTCTTCAATGAGACCTCAGCAGGAGTGGACCCAATTACATTAATATACCTCATCCACCTTTCTAGTTTCATTGCAACTCAAGCCCTATGAAGGTGTTAATAAGCCTGAACATATTTAAGGCTAAAAGTGTGATGTGATGTGGAGATACAAGTAAACTGACGTCCCCACACCACCTTTAAGTTAGGTAAAGAAAAAAAAATATTTCACAATTAGATGAATAAATTGCATAAATATATTTAAAAAAACCTTGTGCATGCGTACAGGGCTCAATTAGGTAGTACTTCCCTAGGTTGGGTGCAGTTGCTATAATTGAGGAGTGTCGCCTAATCTGGTCAATTGGTTTTAAGTTTCTTTTGCATAGTGTGTGTGTGTTTGTTATCACTTTCCTCCCAAGAAGCAGGCGTCTTTTAATTTCATGGCTGCTGTCACCATGTGCAGTGATCATGGAGCCCAGCAAAGTAAAATATGTCACTGCCTCCATATCTTCCCCTTCTATTTGCCAGGAGGTGATGGGACCAGTGGCCATGATATTAGTTTTTTTGATGTTGAGCTTCAGACCATTTTTAGTGCTCTCCTCTTTCACCCTCATTAAGAGGTTCTTTAATTCCTCCTCACTTTCTGCCATCAGAGTGGGATCATCTGCATATCTGAGGTTACTGATACTTCTTCCAGCAATCTTAATTCCGGCTTGGGATTCATCCAGTCCAGCCTTTCACATGATGTATTCTGCATATAAGTTAAATAAGCAGGGAGACAATATACAGCCTTGTCGTACTCCTTTCCCAATTTTGAACCAATCAGTTGTTCCATATCCAGTTCTAACTGTTGCTTCCTGTCCCATATATAGATTTCTCAGGAGATAGATAAGGTGATCAGGCACTCCCATTTGTTTAAGAACTTGCCATAATTTGCTGTGGTCCACACAGTCAAAGGCTTTTGCGTAGTCAATGAAGCAGAAGTAGACGTTTTTCTGGAACTCTCTGACTTTCTCCATAATCCAGTGCATGTTAGCAATTTGGTCTCTAGTTCCTCTGCCCCTTCGAAATTGTCATGAGTTCAGCCAAAGAAGATCTGGAATCTAAGGGGTTAATTACAGCTGAGGAAAATGCTGGGCAATCAGAATCACAGACAGCTAAATCACCACCAGATTCTTCTTCCCCAGTAGCCACAGTGAGGGATAAGCTTCGGCAAGGACTCATGACATGAAGGTCTGAGGCTCGTATGAATGCTTGCCACAGGAACATCAGGTCAACCAGTCCTGATTTTAACAGGATGAAAGGCTTCTAGGAGTTTGATGACTGCTCCTGCTATATAATCTGCACCCAGAAGGCTTGGAAGGTTGTGGAAGCAACAAGTCAGTACTCTGGCTCGCATCCACGCTCCTGCTTATCTTGGACCTTGCTTTCTTGACCCTTGGCTTTGGACTCTGGCTTCTGACTACGGTTTGTGTTTTTGGCTTTGGCAATTTGGCATCTGTTTGTATCTTCTGGACTTCTGATATTGGAATGGCTTGTTGGACTTTTGCCTTCTGGAACCCCTAGGAACGTGACAGAAATCCAGCTTGTACTTCTGGGAGTTCTCGGTCCACATACTGCTGAAGCCTGCCTTGGAGGATTTTGAGCATAACCTTGCTAGCGTGTGAAATGAGTGCAATTGTACGGTAGTTGGAGCATTCTTTGGCACTGCCCTTCTTTGGGATTGGGATGTAGACTGATCTTTTCCAATCCTCTGGCCACTGCTGAGTTTTCCAAACTTGCTTTCAAATTGAGCGTAGCACCTTACCAGCATCATCTTTTAAGATTTTAAATAGTTCAACTGGAATGCCATCACCTCCACTGGCCTTGTTGTTAGCCATGCTTTCTAAGGCCCACTTGACTTCACTCTCCAGCATGTCTGGCTCAAGGTCAGCAACCACACTATCTGGGTTATCCGGGACATCCAGATCTTTCTGGTATAATTCCTCTGTGTATTCTTGCCACCTCTTCCTGATGTCTTCTGCTTTTGTTAGGTCCCTACCATTTTTGTCCTTTATCATGTCTATCTTTGCACAAAAGGTTCCTTCAGCATCTCCAATTTCCTTGAACAGATCTCTGGTTTTTCCCTTTCTATTATTTTCCTCTATTTCTTTGCACTGTTCATTTAAGAAGGCCCTCTTGTCTCTCCTTGCTATTTTTTGGAAGTCTGCATTCAACTTGCTGTAACTTTTCCTATCTCCCTTGCATTTTGTTTCCCTTCTCTTCTCTGCTATTTGTAAGGCCTCATTGGACAGCCACTTTGCTTTCTTGCATTTCCTTTTCTTTGGGATGGTTTTTGTTGCTGCCTCCTATACAATGTTACGAGCCTCCATCCATAGTTCTTCAGGCACTCTGTCCACCAAATCGAGTTCCTTAAATCTGTTCTTCACTTCCACTGTCTATTCATAAGGGATTTGGTTTAGATTATACCTGACTAGCCCAGTGGTTTTTCCTACTTTCTTCAGTTTGAGCTTGAGTTTTGCTATAAGAAGCTGATGATCAGAGCCACAATCAGCTCCAGGTCTTGTTTTTGCTGACTGTATAGAGCTTCTCCATCTTTGGCTGCAGAGAATATAATCAATCTGGTTTCGGTATTGCCCATCTGGTGATGTCCATGTGTAGAGTCGCCTCTTGTGTTGTTGGAAAAGAGTGTTTGTGATGACCAGCTTGTTCTCTTGATAAAACTCTATTAACCTTTGCCCTGCTTCATTTTGAACTCCAAGGCCAAACTTCCCTGTTGTTCCTTTTATCTCTTGACTCCCTACTTTAGCATTCCAGTCCCCTATGATGAGAAGAACATCTTTCTTTGGTGTCAGTTCTAGAAGGTGTTGTAGGTCTTCATAGAATTGGTCAATTTCAGCCTCTTCAGCATCGGTGGTTGGTGCATAAACATGGATGACTGTGATGTTGAAAGGTCTGCCTTGGATTCATATTGAAATCATTCTATCTTTTTTGAGATTGTATCCCAGTACAGCTTTTCCCATTCTTTTGTTGACTGTGAGGGCTACTCCATTTCTTCTACAGGATTCTTGCCCACAATAGTAGATATGACAATGGTCTGAATTGAATTTGCCCATTCCCGTCCATTTTAGTTCACTGACGCCCAAGATGTCAATGTTTATTCTTGCCATCTCATGTTTGACCACATCCAGCTTACCAAGGTTCATAGATCTTACATTCCTGATTCCTATGCAGTATTTTTCTTTGCAGCATCAGACTTTCCTTTCACTTCCAGGCATGTCCACAGCTGAGCGTCCTTTCGGCTTTGGCCCAACCACTTTTTAGCTCTGTAGCTACTTGTATTTGTCCTCCGCCCTTTCTCAGTAGCATGTTGGACGCCTTCCGACCTGAGAGGCTGATCTTCCAGCATCATATCTTTTAGCCTTTTGTTTCTGTCCATGGAGTTTTCTTGGCAAAGATACTGGAGTGGCTTGCCACTTCCTGCTCCAGGTGGATCCCGTTGTGGGTTTATGGCCATATCCTTCAGTACCAGATACTGGTTACTATTATGTATCTTTGAAGGCATTACCCTTTGGCAATTACTCCATTCCCTTGGGAGATCATTTAACTCCTGCAACTAAGGAAAAAATATGAAGAGGAGATTACATTGACGTATTTGAGCTTCTTAATAGAGAAGATGACAACAAGGAAATTGGAAAAGAAAGACGATAAGGAAAAGGAGAGACACAGGAGGCACAGGCCAGAGTGCTAATTGGTTGCCAGGTGTTTATGAGGCAGTGATAGTGAAGTCTCAACACTGGAGGGCCTCATCTCTGATTCAATATTTGGATTTAATCTATATGGTCCATGTTGATTACCCGAGTTTTTCGTGGTTGCTCTATGACAAATTATTTCTCATGAGGGCAGCAATCCAGCCAAATTTCTGCTGGGACGAGCCCCACCCTGGTCTCTGGTTTCAATATATGACCCTGGCTCGACCTAGTGTGGGCAACAGATTCGATAGTGGGCATCTGATCTACAAGGCGAGCCACAATTTCCCTACTCGGGAGTCCTCAATACAGTCGGTTCAGGCGCATTTCTTTGCTGGGAATATAATTGCTGCAGAGTTTGCACCAGGAAG
Source organism: Intellagama lesueurii (assembly GCA_037013535.1). Taxonomy (NCBI): domain Eukaryota; kingdom Metazoa; phylum Chordata; class Lepidosauria; order Squamata; family Agamidae; genus Intellagama; species Intellagama lesueurii. Next base: position 131,802,666 of record JBAJHW010000003.1, on the reverse strand, counting down.
GCCTGTAGGTTCAGGCATGAGTGCACCTTGTGTGGAGGACAGCATGCCAGTACCAATTGTTTTTTGTGCCCGGGCACAGAGAGGAGGAAAGGAAACTGACAGAAATTGAAAGCAGGACGGTGCCACCGGAGCCACTGCCAAAGGCGCCCAGCCCAATTAAGTTAGCTGTATTGGATAGATGGTTGTTGGCATATCCTAAGGTGCATGATGCCGAATACTTGTTGAATGGGTTCAGATTTGGTTTTAGAATTCCTGTTGTTGGTGAGAGGAAAGGTAGTTTTGCACAAAATTTGAAGTCGGTTAAAGGTATGCAGGATATAGTTAGTGAGAAAATAGGTAAGGAGGTCAAAGAGGGCCATGTTCTTGGCCCTTTTCAGGACCCCCCATTGCCACACCTTCGAGTCTCCCCACTGGGAGTAGTGCCCAAGAAAACTAAAGGCGAATACAGGCTCATTGTGGTCAATACGCTACACTCCTTTTGACACTGCTGTGCGCATGGTCAGGTCCCGTGGGTTTGGAGCGGAGATGGCGAAATCTGACTTTCGGCTTTCCATCTCCTCCATGCACACCTGGAGGATTTTGACTTCTTGGGTTTTCATTCCCAAGGGGCATTCTATATAGATAGGGCCTTGCCTATGAGTTGTTCCATATCTTGCATGGTGTTTGAGCATTTCAGCTCATTTTTGGAGTGGAGCCTTAGATGCAGGGTGGGGTTTTGGAGCACTGCTCATTATTTGGATGATTTTCTTTTTTGTGGTGAGAGGGGGTCAGGGACATGTTCATTTATCTTGGAAACATTCCGGGAAATGGCAAAAGAGTTAGGACTACCATTAGCTGAAGAAAAAACAGAAGGTCCGTCCACCGTGTTGACCTTCTTGGGAATTGAATTAGATACACAATTACAGGCTTGCAGGTTACCTGCTTCCAAACTGAAAGATTTGCAACAAAGGCTTAGAGAATTATCACAAAAAAGTCTCCCTTAAGGAGTTGCAGGAGCTAGTAGGCCATTTGAATTTTGCCTGGCATGTGATTGCTCCAAGCAGGGCCTTCCTAAGAAGGCTTTGTGAGGCAATGAGTGGCCTCAGGCGGCAGTTTCACTGGATGAGAGTGACAGCTGGAATAAGACAGGACCTGCAGGTGTGGCTGCAATTTTTGGATGGTTTCAATGGGATTTCCTTTTGGAGGTTGGAGATAAACTTGGGGGATGCTTTGGAGGTACATACGGATGCAGCAGGATCCCTGGGTTATGGAATTTATTTCAAGGGGCAGTGGTGTGCAGGTGTGTGGCCGGAGGAATGGCTAGAGTCTTACATCTCCCTTGACCTTATTTTTTTAGAGTTCTTCCCTATTTTGGCTATGGTCGGGGGAATGGGCAAACTCAGTTGTTCACTTCTGGTGTGACAACCTAGCAGTGGTGCACATAGTTAACAACTTGACTTCCCATTCCAAGCGTGTGATGTGTTTAGTTAGGGCCTTCACACTTAGAGCCTTGTAGTTCAACATTGCAGTGCATGCTAGGCATATCCCTGGTTTAGACAACAGTGTAGCTGATGCCCTATCCTGTTGACAGATCGACCGGTTCAGGGAGTTAGCACCAGGAGCCAATGAGTACCCAGAGTTACTGCCACCAGAGGTTTGGCAAATTGGAGGGATGATGCAGACCAAGCAATAGGTTTGGCTCTGGCTCCACAGACGCACAAAGGGTACATGGCCATGAGTACAGAAGTTCAGGAATTTAGAAGTTACATTGGATTGGATCAAATCTGGCCAGCTCCAGTGGAACACTTGCAGCAGTATGTAGTTTACTTGAACAGGAAAGGGTTGTCCCCCAGCTCAATACAGGGCAAATTGTGGGCGTTAGCATTTTATGCTAAGATACAGGGATACCAAGACTTTACTATGGATTTTTGTATTAGGAAGATATTAGAAGGATGGTCTAAGGAGAGGGTGCAAGTTCCTGATACTAGGGCTCCTATTACACCAGCAATATTGGAAAAGTTCAACCAACAATGGGATGGCATATGTATGGATGACTATGAGGCGGCCTTGCTGAAGGCTGCGGCTTTAATGACATTTTATGGAGCTCTTAGAATAAGTGAGGCAGTAGCCAGGAGTAAGGCAGATACATCACAGTTGGCACTGCAAAGACAGGATATTGTTCTGGAGAATAATACTCTCTTCATTCACATATGCAGGTCAAAAGCTGATCAAAGGGGGAAAGGGGTACATATTGTGCTAGGCAGGTGCTCTATAAATAATATATGCCCTGTCCATGCTGCTGTAGCTTACTTGGGTTTCAGGGGTGAGTACCCTGGCTATTTCTTTGCTCATAGTGATAGATCACCGTTGACTAGATACCAGTTTTGGAAATTGACTGACAAGGTGCTTCAGCAGTCTGGTGTGGCAGGGCTATGCTTCGGGACACACTCTTTTAGGATAGGAGCAGCCTCGACAGCTGCAGCACTTGGTTACAGCCCAGAAGACATAAAAAGATTAGGGCAATGGAATTCAGGCTGCTTCAGGCATTATGTCTGTTCAGTATAGGTTGATGGCTGGCCTTGTTTCTTTTGTTGCAGGTCCGGAGGTCCTGAGGCAGAGACTGCACATCCTGATTGTCAGGCATAGTTGTGTCTTCTGGGCAGCGCGCCTTGCGGTGAAATCATTTTAGGGAAGCAATTTAGGCCTTGGAGCCACAGCTCAGTTGGACTGGTTCAGCAAGAGGGGCATGCTGTGGGATGCGTTCCTGCAAACGGTGCCTTGTGGTTCCCATAGTTTGCCTCCTGATGTGTTGGTTGTGCATCTGGGTGGTAACGACTCAGCTAAGCATAGCGGAAAGTCATTAGCTATAAATATCATTCATGATTTGCGTTTTTTGAAAGCGGAGCACCCCGCAATGAGCATTCTTTGGTCTACAATAATTCCTAGAGTGAAATGGCAAGCAAGCTGCCCTCCACAGTGTATTTATATGGCCCATAGAAGTGTTAACAGGGAAGTTTGCCAGGCAGTTTGTGGTGGTATAGGAGCTGTTATTGGGCACCATGATATCCGTTTGGATAGGCCCGAGCTCCGCAGGGATGATGGAGTACATCTTTCAAACCAGGGACTGGAGTTATTCCTTCGGGATATTCAGAGTGGCCTGCATTTACTTATTGATAGTGTGGGCAGGCAAGGGACTTAGTTGTGCTAGTCCCTGTGCCGTGGTAGGTAGTGCGGAAAGAAGTTGGATCGGTGAGTCCTGGTAAGAGCACAGTAAGGTTATAGCTCATCCAACCTCCCAGCGCTGCGGATCGTGAGATTACAGTGTGCGGGGGGAGGATGCACAGGGTCCTCACACGGACCAAGGGCCGCCAAAAGAATGGGGGCTTGAGGCCCAAATGAGGTCAGTGCCAAGCCGGATGGGGTTGCACTGTCTATGGGACCACGCAGGCTTGGGGCAGGGGACTTGTCCGTATCGGCAAAGGGTCCGATGAGACCCAGTTATTTCATTCCACACTACAGCAGGCCTCTCTATGTTTGTTCAGTTTAATAAAGCGTGGCCCTGGTTTAACCCAACTTTTATGTCTCACGTCATTATTCTGGATGGGGTGGCAATAGAATTTGTGTTACAAGATTCTCTGAAGGGCTATATGGTCTCAAGCTATGCCTTAAATATTCTTGGAGGGTGGTTCTTTCATTGTACACTGAAGCAATCTGTAAGCTTTTTAACACAGAGAAATTTCTTTGTGTTTAAGTTGGTGGAACAGAGTGGCTAAGAGATGGAGGTATTTTGCCTGTCATGGTTTCACTAGGTAACCCAAACTTTACAGAATTATTTAAAAATATTAGAACATGGCAATATATGTATGACAGAAACAGAGCTCCTGACAGCTTGTTATTCTTCATTTCATGATGATTTGCATAAACTGTACAGGTTCCTCTGTAAGGCCAAATGGGACACTGCCCTACCTCAGGTTCCAGCCATCTTACTGCCTGCATCCTTACCAGAGATGGAAGGAGATGGCTCTACTTATGTTCTCTTCTTGCTGTATATGTGTGAGTCAGTGTGTTTGTGTGTGTGCATGCATGCTCCTGGCTCTGCCCACCTTTCTCCACCAGAAACACAAAGAACATAAGCTTCCACCAATTTTCCCCCCTTCGTGGCTAATCCAATCCATTACAGTTTGTCTTACATTATATTTGTTCACAAGAAAATAAGCAATTTTGCAGTGGAATTTGACCATAACCAGAGAAGACTGTTTACATTTTGCAATTAACTTTTCAAAATATAAATACATTGAAATGCAAGGTTGTACTATTTTCTTTTGCTATAGGACCACTCTCATGGACCATGCATTTCTGGCATATTGTTCTAAATGGAATGCTTGTGCAGAGGAGACATCACTTGAGGAAGTTGAAATGCCTCCTTTCTCATATTTAAAGTGGATGAATGATATTTTTCCTGTTTTTGGAAGACTATTACATATTTGGCAATATACACTGTTTATGTAAATGTATCAATACTTCTTTCAAGAAAATTCTACCAGTCAATTGTTTGGTGGAGGAGAAGGAGACAGCTATTGAACTGAATTGAGCCCACTCTCTTTTTATAATCTCTTCGATGAAGTATTTACCTTTTGGAAGGTGAGAGCACATTCCAACCTCATTCCTTGGACTAAAATGAAGAATCACACACAAAAGATCTGTTTGCACATGTGCTTCTCCTGTGCACCAGGGTGGCCTTGGAATTCATGGACACCATGGCATCCATGGGCCTGTCTCAACATGTTACTGGCCCTACACACATGGCAGGGCATACACTGAACTTGATGTTTGTGTCTGGGAAGAGAGAAGATAATCTCAAGGTGGCAGATCTTGTGTCTTCCCCCATGTCATTTTCCATGTGATTTAGAAAAGTCCAAATCACATCATCTGTTGTGATTTAGACTATTCCAGTGGTCCTCCTCTGTGTGGAGGATGGACCTATTAGAATGGTCAACCCAGAGACTACTGGCTCCAACTGGTTTCCTGCTGATCTGATTGGTGTTCCTTTCAAAGCCCAGCTCAGCAAAGGTGACCCATGTAGTATACATGATCACACATCTCCACTGCAGTGCCCAAACCACACCATAGTTTACTAATGAGCTGAGGATGATGACACAAACAAGGAGATGGCTAGAGAACAGATGAGGAGTTTTCACTGAATGTAATCTTGCTGCAGTCAGGAAACTGTCCAGAAAATACTGCAATGTGATTAAGGCAACAAAAAAGAGCTTATAATAACAACTTTATTAATGAGGTTTCTTTTTTTAAATTTTGTTTTATGGGTTGGGTGTAGGGATGGAAAAAATGGGGCATGGGATAAACAGGGGGTGCAAATCAACATAAACATTTTAGAATACTCATTATCATCTTTTTCATAGGTATATATGTTCCAGGTAAAACTTAGTTATGATATACATTCTATTTCTAAATTGAGCTTTCTATTATCAAATATTAATTTGCATTCTATTTCTGAGCCAGTCATAAAATTTATGCCAACAGTCCTCATGGTTCGTCTTTCTTGTTGGATATAACCATTCTGATAATTTAACCATTTCCACTGTGTCCAGAATTTTTGCTATTAACTCGTCTTGTGATGGATTCTCCGGGTCTTTCCAATGTTTAGCAAAGAGAATTCTTGCAGCTGTCAAGATATAGATGGCTAAATAAGATTTCATTTGTTCTATTGAGTCTAGAATTATGTTTAGAAGAAAGAATTGGGGGGTTACAATTATCAGAATCTCTAGAACCTCTTGCAAAAGCAGCTCGACCCTTTTCCAATATTTTTGGGCTTTCCCACATAACCACCACATTTGATAGAAAGAACCTTCTTTTTGTTTACATCCCAACAGAGGTTTGAAATTTTTGCATCCATTTTGGCTAGTTTTGTGGGAATAATATACCATCTATAGAACATTTTATGTATATTTTGTTTAAATGCTACTGACTTGGTAAGTTTTATATTGTTTTTCCATTAATTAATGAGGTTTCTAACCAATAAATAAATCTCTTTTGAGTCATCTGTAGCCTCATCAATGTTGGGCAGACTCAAATGTTATAACCAAGTTTAGAAAATTGCAACCAGCTAGCAACATATTTCAGATATAAACTTGAAAGCATCCAGAGGGATCTGGATTTCTGTTTGAGACCAGTAGTTCAAATTGAGATGTGCAATGCATTGCTAAGACAAAATTTATTGGATGGGATTTAATTGATGACACCTGAGGATGTAGACAATGCACTTGCAAGATGTAGAGCTACCATCTCTCTAGTACAGGGGTCTCTAAAGTACAGCCCATGGGCCACATCCGGCCAGCCTGGCCTTTTTATCTGGCCTGTCTGTCCGTCTGTGCGTGCATGTGCGTGGGCAGGCGGACATGAGTGAGGGTGTGCAGGCATGCATGTGTGCATGTGGGTGGGAGGTTGGTCGGGCAGGAGTACGTGCAGGTGGGTAGCTGGGCAGGAGTGTGTGCAGGTGGGCAGGAGTGCATGCAGGTGGGTGCGAGTGTGTGTGCGTGCACGCATTCCTTTGGCCCCCGAAAATACTGCAAATATATTATGTGGCCCTTTGTGTGAAAAGTTTGGAGAGCCCTGCTCTTGTAGATCCTTACCCATCTTGGCTATTAAAGTCCACCAAAGAGATAATAGTAGAATGGGCCACTCATCCTTAATCCATCTCTTCTTTTAAAAGAAACTGTAATAAGACCCATTCCTAAGAAAACTGTCATGGCAATGGATGAATTTGTTGATATTTATGCAACACAGAATGTATGTTTATGAGTATATCAATATTTATGATGTGCTAGCTAAAAGCAGAATGTGATATTTGCACAGAATGTGTTTAACAAATCAGACTGTATCAATGGTCATCCAGGCTGCTATGAAAGGAAGTGTCAGCTAGAGATAGGATCCATTATGAGATAGGGACAGACAGGGCTGACAGGGTCTATTACAATATGTACCTCAGACACTTAGACTGAAATATAAATGTAACTGATAATATGTACTAGGTCTAAAGTTAAAGTATTATGAATATAACAATATAATGAAATAATAATTATTTACCAGTGAATGTCTGTCATACCAAATAACTAAGCACTGTACTTATGTAATAATATACATATCCATGTTTCCCCGAAAATAAGACAGATCTTATATTAATTTTTGCTCCAAAAATGCATTAGGGCTTATTTTCAGGTGATGTTTTATTTTTTTTCCATGCACAACAATCTAAATTTATTCAAATACAGTCATGTCATCTTCTTCTGTTTGCTGCACAATGGTGGAGGGCGGGGTTTCACTTAACTGGGGCTTAATTTTGGGGTAGGGCTTATATATATATAAGTAAAGGTTACTTACTATTTATAAACCAAGTCACTAGTGTTTATTTGAATTACTATTGCTATTGCTGGCACTAACACACAATACAGGAGAATAACATTTAATCTCTATACTATTCAATAGTGGTGTTTTTTATCTAAACACTTCCATCTGCAATATGCTAATTCTGCTACTTTATAGATTATAATTAATTTATTATAACCAAACCCTAACAGAATTAAGCAACTATAGACCTGTTGTGAACATCCAATTTCTGGGCAAGTTTATAGACAGGGTGGTGGCTGATCAGCTGCAGGCATTCTTGCACAAGACAGATAGTCTTGATCCATTTCAATTGGAGTTCAGGCCAATTTGACAGCTTTTGATACTATTCACTATGGTATCCTTGTGGGATGGCTGTCAAGTTTAGAGTTCCAGGGTTCTGCTCTTTGCTGATTCTAGTCCTTCTTCAATGGCCGATCCCAGATGGTACAGCTTGGGGATTTTGTTTCATCCCTGTGGGACCTCCATTACAGAGTCCCACAGAGGTCCACTATTTCCCCAATGTTTCTTAATATCCACATGAAGCCACTAGGAGAATTCATTTGGACCTTTGGAGTGTGTTGCCTGTCAAGATTTGTTCCTTTAAGTGAACAAGGGGTTAAATTTAATATTGTAGTGAGAATGCAAAGTCATGCCTGTAAACGTCAAGTCAATGGATGACTGATGGCATGCAGCTGGAACAAGCTTAGGTAATGCTTGTTAACCACGTTCAGAGGCTATGTCTGCAGTGATAGGCTGCTCTCACTATTTAAGCAAGAGAGTGAGAACAGCACTTTGCCACTCAGTTGTGAGTCTGGTGGTCATTACTTTACTTCTGTGAATGTTATTTTGCTCTTAGAGATCTATGCCTATGTATATAATGCCATGTATATATATGTCTGACCAATGCTAATATATCAAGTCTAATATATTATGCTATAAGTCTTATCAGAACTCTCTCCATGTTTTTCCTTATACGTCTGCATCTTTACTCTGCTTATAAAGGGGAGGATTTGAAGCTACCAGATAAGAGACTCTGTGTAACTTTTTATCTTGGGCTCCAAGGTTTGTTTTCCCTAACAGAGTGCTCCTGGAAGTTTCATTATCCAAATCTGACTCCAAGCTTCTGGAGAGGCAAACGCCACATCAGCCTTTGGAGTTGGACCCACGCCAACATTGCCACCAGTATGCTGATGACAGGCAGCCCTATCTCTCCTTTGTATCAACTGCAGAGGAAGCTGTTCATTTTCTTGATCGCTCTTTGGCTTCGGTTATGGACTGGATGATAGCTAAAAAATTTAAACTGACTCTAGATAAGATGGAGATCATGCTACTAGGTGAGATGTTGGACTGGTTAAAGGGCAATCTACCTGGCCTAGATGGGGTTGCACTTGTTTGCAGCTTGGGGTTACTCATAGACCCCGAGCTCTCTAAGGAGGCCTAAATATCAGCTGTGGTCATGAGTGCCTACTACCAACTTTGTTTGATTGCCCAGCTGTTCCCCTACCTGAATAAGAAGTGCCCAATAACAATAGCTCATGCATTGATAATCTGAAAAATGTGTTACTGCAATGCTCTCTACATAGGACTGCCCTTGAAAACAGTATGGAAACTTCAGCAGGTCCAAAATGCGGTGGCCAGACTGATCTTTGGGACTAGTAAATTCAAATATATATTTCCAGTCTTTGACAGCCTACATTGACTCCCTTTTTGTTTCTGAGTTCAAGGTGCTGGTTATGACCTTTAAGGGCTTAAACAGCTTAGGATCTCAACACTTGTTGGAACATCTCTTTGAAAAATCTGCTTCCCATGTCACATGCTCCCTTCAGTCCAAAATGTTAAAGGTTAAAATGCTGAAATATGCCAGAAAGTTAACAATGAGGAAATAGGCTTTCTCAATAATAGCCTTGTTTGTGGAATAAACTGCCATTTGAGAAGTGTCAGACTCCATCCATCCCAATATTCAAGTAATTAGTTGAGGTGGAGTTATATAAGGTAGCCTTTAAGGACATCATATCCTAAAATGATGTTATTTTTAACATTTGAACCTCAGGTTTTGGAAGATTACCACACTTGAGTCAGTTATATTGCCATTTTGATTGTGTTTTTATGGGAATGAAGTGGATGAGCATGGTGGGATTTTGCTTGTTTCTACACTGACCAGAGTAGTCTGAATTCACTAATTGGGTGGTAAAATAAACAAATAAATTTCGCATGTCCCCCCCCCTCCCCAGAGATCTGATGTAACATAGAGATGAAGCCACAAAGCAGGAAGACTCTTGAGCTTGGAACAACAAATAAATATTTTAAATCCTTTTTTGCAATCGCTGAGACATTCATACATTACATTATAGTACACTTCCACTTTTTTCGAAATGTAACTGTAATTGATTTAAGTATATCTATAACTATAGTAACTGAGAAGCCTCACTGCTTTGATTTGTGCTACAGGCTGCAGCTTGTAGTATTGTGATTTACCTCCAAAGTAAACAAAAGTGTTTGTTCTAATTATTATAAAAGGGAAAGTAAAGAGTTACTTCTTTAAAAATGTAGCAGTAGCCATACATAACTACTTTCCTGAGCCTTGGATAGTTAATCATAATTATACACATTTTTAAAAGCAATTATCCAAGCTTTTTATACTAAGATATTTGCACCACTGTCACACTGTAAGAAGGGGAATAAAATACAATTTACCTTGTATTGCTGAAAAGGATGCAACTAGGTAGTGCATATGAGGTGCTCTGAACACTTGCATGCATTATATTAGGGGACCTATGTGTTCCAGAATTTGTAGCCCTTGTTCAGGGATGATAGGAGCTGTGATTCAGCACCATATAGAAGACCACAGCCCCTTCATTACAGTTTTATACAAAGGCTAGTTATTCTTAACTGGTTTGTTCTATGTATATCTCAGAAGAAAGATACCTAACTGAAAGAAGGAAGTACCTAACTGATGTTAACTTCCAAAGAACTTGGAACTGATGACTGTCAAGCAACTTTTTTTTTTTTTACAAATGCAAAATATTTCTATTGGTGCTGAGAAAAAAAGAAGCAAGAACAAGGGTAGTTTCTGGGCTATTTATTTACTCAGTGCATTTTTGGCTGCACATGATCAAGTTACTTTTCACAGGAAGACTCAAGTCTGAATGTACTATAATTCAGCCCTTGGCTCGTTAATCCTCCCACCTCTTAATCTACAAAATTACAAACAAACCCAAATTAATCCCAATACAGTAATGCAGCTGGTCAGCTGAAATTATTTGTGACTCTGCAGCACATGTGCTCATGTTTGTGTTTACTTGTAAAATATGACCATATAAATTCAAACTATCAAACAATTAAAATTTACAAATGGGAGGAAAGTGTGTTACTGCACTGGCATTGTAATTTAGTGACAGATATTGTCTGGTAACATTTCAATGGCCCATAGCGAGAGAGGCGCTGTGCAGATGGTCTGTGCACCTGCAAGCAATTGGAAGGAACTGTCTTTTTTTCTTTGCCTTTTCCATTTTTAACAACACTGTATTTGGATTTCTTGGGGGAGCTTCTTCTGAATGTTTTCTGAATGCTAAATATCATGCCCAGAAATTGTGACTTGCAGCAAAGACTTCTCCTGAGTTTACTCGTCTCTGGTAATGCAAAGCACTTATTTGGAAATAAGTGGCTTTCTATTAGTTGACTAAAAAAAGGAAACATAGAATTTGTGTTTTGAGAAAGTTTGCAGGTGCAGTGAAATCTCAAGCAAGTTTGGTAGTTCTTCCTAATGCAGGGAATTTCACAGGCAGAGACTGTGAAAAGAATTTTGACCAAACCAGTGAAATTTCTTAGGAGGAGATACACATAACTATAGGCGGCTACCACATTCTGATTACAGTGATTACTTCTGAGATAAGTCATCTGAGCCATTTCAAAGGAATTCAAAAGAGGGTGGACAAGACCAAGCTGCACACTGCACAAAACCAAGCATAGCACAAAGTAAATACCTATGAAGTCAGGGAGCATAGATAGCCATAATTCTGGGCTATCAGGAGCTAAATCAATCGATGGTCCAGGAAATGCTAAAATCGTTAGTATAGTTTTTAATTCTTGAATTGGCAAAACACATGGTTGCAGTCTATGTTAGGCTTTGTACACAAGTACAGTAGGTCTAGCTAAGACCAACATGATTCCTCAACAGTGACATGACAACTTTCTAGTTTATGATCAATATCTGTATTATCCTTTTAATAAGTAAAGATACTTAGAAGTAGAATATATGGTTGCCTCTATATCAATGACATCAGTGGTTTCATGAGGATGTTGAGAGCATATGGGACAAAGAGAACCCTGCAAGACCCTTCAGTGTGAATTCAGGAATCTAGCAGAAATCATGCGAAATCATGGTTTGGCATTGTGACGTTTACCCACGTGCCCCCTGTTTATTTTTCCCTCACAAAGGCACACATTGCATTCTCTTCTCGCTGCCACCAGTGGATTACTTCAATCCACAATATAAATGACATATGTCAGAACACTTGTCTTGTAAACAGAAACAGAACTTATTTATTGAAGTGAAGCAGAATGAGTAATAACAGAAGTTTTTCAGATATTCAGTATACATAAGCAATTCATCAACAGTTCCCTCAGTACATAGTTCTTTTTGCTTGCAATTTCATTACCACCCCCTCTACCTATTTCCCTAACCAGCTCTATCTCTCTGAATGACTAATCCTATTGATCTGACTAACCAGCCCTATCTGACTCCTCCTTCTCCAGCCAAGCCTCATGTAGCTGCTGACTCTGCCTCTCCAGCCCTCTCATAGGTTCATGCAAATCAGCCCCTGAATATGAATGACATGGGTGATGTGGGCGGTCGCCACATTCCTCCTCCCTAAGAAAAAGTTTGTTTCATGAGGGAAAACCTTACAGTTTATCCTTATGAACAACGGAACATACAGAGAAAATCACATACAAAATACTTATCATCATCATCATCATAATAATATGCTTACCATATGTCCTAAATCATACAACATATTTCAACATATAACACATTATATTACCATATACTTATACATACCTTATACTACAATTTTTTTCTCTATTACTATGTTTACTAGAACAAACTTACCACTTTAAACATTTAAAACAATCAATACAGTTAAAACATTTGCATTACTCACATTAATACAAATTACATTACCTTTACATTGATAAGGCTACTCACCATTATTTTTACCATCGTTATACACCTCTCAGTTCATCAACATCCAAACAAACTTCGCACTTTAAGCATATTTCATAACTCTTATATAAACAGAACATTTAATATAATATTGCAAACTTTTTTATCCACCCATTAGTCATTTGGCCTTTGAGACAAGGCGTCAGCATCCACATTCTGAGTCTCTTTTACACTGTGGATCACCAAGTCAAGGTCTTGCAGGTTCAGCGTCCATCTTGCAAGTTTACTGTTATTGGAATTTATAGTTCGTAGCCACACCAAAGGGAAATGGTCGGTGCAAAGGACAAACTTCCTTCCCCAAATGTAGGGCTTCAGTTTTTGTAGTGTCCATACAGTAGAAAGGCATGCCCTCTCAATGGCAGACAAATGTATCTCACCAGATTGGAATCTCCTGCTGATCAGAGTCACTGGGTGTAGATTCCCGCTGTCATCCGCTTGGCACAGCACAGCTCCAAGTTCAACGCTCGATGCATCCAATCAGATGAGGAACTCCCGGTTGAAGTCCGGTGCAACAAAGACTGGTCTTGAAGTCCGCGCTCTCTTCAGATGATTGACAGCCACTTGACACTCTGACATCCACTGGATGTCCTCGGCTCACCTTTTCCGAATTAAGCCAGTTTTCTTTTCGGGTAGTGGCTTCACTTTCTCAACTGGGGAAAGGGTAGGCAGTTTCTTCCACTCTTCCAGCACAGTTATGACTGCATTCTTCCTAGAAATTTTATTGCTTTTGCCTTCACCCTCTCCAATAAACTGACCCACAGGTACTTTTGTTGCAAAGTTCTCCATATGTGGGGGACCACTATCCTGGGTCACCTCAAAATTCATAGGCAAGTTTCTTTTAAGTGCCATCTCACACACTTGGCTTATTTCAGATGTTTCGAGATTTTCATAATCTGGTTCTATCCCTTTACTCTCAGGTTTCTCAGGTAGGGGTTTGCCTTTCAAAATTTTAAGTGCTTTTGAAGCTGCAGGTGGAGACTTCCCAATACTAGTCTCCTCAGCCCTCCAGTGCCACTGCAACAAATCCACAGGTTCTGACCATGCCAACAGCAATTCACTCCCCTCTATGGGTCTCAGCCTCACTACTTTGTCCTTGGGACAGAATGCTCTTTTCATCACACAAGCCTTTCTCCTTTCCATGAGTAACTCCCAAGCTTGGCTCTGCTACTTCTAAGGACTTCTCCCTATATTTTACAGGGACAATTAATTGTTTGAGATGTCCATCTCCACTCCTATGAGGTGTTAATAATACTTCCCTATATAACAGGTGTTTATCAACTATGAACCTCTCTGGGTGTTCAGGAGATAATGGGAAGGGAGATTCTTTGACTTTCTCTAAACATGGAAACAGGGTGGTATCTTCTGTTCTAAAATAAAGGAAGTATTATTAGGATTTTTCAATATGACCACCTCAGCCATATCTCCTACCTCGGGGTTTTCCTCTAGGCTGGGACATCCCAGGTTTGATTCAGAGGTTAGGGCTCCCAATCTTTCCTCAGGGACTGTAATTTGCTTGCCCTGGGAGCTGGTTACCACTAAAACACTCTGCACATGCTTGGAGAGATCTAAGCCGATCAAACAAGGAGCAGGGATTTGGTCTGACACTGCTACCTTGCATATACCAGACTGCCCCTGGTATCTCACTGCTACTTTGGTCATTGGCAGCACCACCACATCTGAGCTAATGCCTTTGAGGGTGATGTTTTGTTCTAACATATTCTCTTCAGAAATGATGTCTGAGTGACAAACAGTAACTTGGGAACATGTATCTTTCAGACCCAGATACTTCACTTTGTCAATGAAAATAGGCTCTGCAGAGTTATTCAATAAATCCTGATTGCACTGGATTAGGAAACATTGTATCACTCTCACTTCTGGAAGGTCTGGGCTCTCTGCCAAGTCTGTTTCCTTAGCAACCGTGCTGTGGCGGGAAAAAGCCTCAACTTCAACTGCCAATTGCTGCACTTTATTATGCTGCACGCAGAATACTCTTTTAGGCTGACTGAAAGTTCCACCTTTATGCTGGTTAAAATCCCTATTCTTTTGAGTTTCACACTGCGCCGAAAAATGATCTTTCTCACCACAAGCATAGCACTGTTTAATGGCTTTAGGTTCAGTATAAAGGGCCTTGTTAACCTTTCCCTCAGAACTATTAGGTTTCAGGTGATTGTGCTCTGTGGATGATGGTTTGTCTCTAAAATGGCTTCCAGTGGCTTGGGTACTTCTGAGGTAATCTCTACCAGGTGGGGGCCCTCTCCTCCTGCTGTCCCACATTTTTTTTTACCAATTTTTACCTCAGAAAATCGAGGATCTCTAATCTCACTAACAGAATCAGCATATTCAGATGCCTGTATTACATTTTTAGGATTTTTGTCCTTGACCAAATAACGCAATTCCCCTGGCAACACTGAATAAAATTGTTCTAGACCAACCACATTTTTCATTTGGTCTAGAGATGTGACATTTTTGCTGTTCCATCCATTTGTCCAAACATTGAATCAATTTAGCCCCCAATTGGGCATAAGATTCTTCAGGCTTTTTGGTAAGGGAACAAAATTTTCTTCTAAGGTGTTCTGCATTTATGCCAAATCTAGAATAGACTATTTTTCTATGTGCCTCAAAATCTCTAGACTGCTCCAGAGGCATCTGAGAATAAAGCTCAGCTAAATCTCCACTTATTTGTGATCTCAAAACTATCATCCTTTCATAATCTCAAAGTCCCAGCACGCTCTCTCAAATGAAATCAGGAAAGATTCAGGGCAATCTCCTTTCCTACATTAGGGAAATTTCTTTAGATCAATTTTTGAGATATTTACCTCACTAGAATTATTATTATTATTATTATTATTATTATTATTATTATTATTATTATTATTATTATTATTATTATTATTATTATTATTATTATTATTATTATTATTATTATTTCAAGCAGCTAATTCCATTTTTTTTCATCTCTATTTGAAACTGCATTTCCCTTTCTCTTTGTCTGTTTTCTAGCTCAAATTCCCTTGCTTTCTCTTCAGCTCTGGCTTTCTCTCTAATTTCCAGTTCCTTGAGCTCTAGCTCCTTAGCTTTCTCTCTCTCTTTAATTTCTAGTTCCATGGCTTTCTCTCTGAGTCTGTATTCCTATTCTAGTTTCCATTTCTCAAGATCTAGGGAGCTTTGAATAATTTCCCTTGAGGGTTCCTCAGGTTCCTCAAGTATTTGAGGGTCTCCATTCCCATTCCCATTCCCTTCAACCTCTTGAGGATCAATTTCCTCCATTACTGGCTTTTTAGTTCTTTTGGGTGGCATAAGTATGTACTTTCTTAATAAAAGGGACTGATTTCTATTGCTGAGTTAGTCAGTCCTCTTTTAAAAGACTTTTACTTTTGTTTTGTTTTCTCAGTATTTTTCTGGGGTACTAAGTAGCTCTCACTCGGCAGCTAATGATGGCTACACTTTCTCTGGCACCACACAGGCCACTATGTTTCTTGGTCTGAGACAACCTTCTTGCCTCCAGACACAAAACAATTCTCTACTTAACTACTTCTTCACTTCAGGCTTTTCAAAACTCCTTCAGCTCTATACTGATCTTAGGCTTTTCAAAATTTCCTCAGATTTATTCAGACCTATGGCTTCTACTCCATCCACACCTGTCCTTTCTGTCAGACCAGATCTTCTGAGTTAGCCTCTTTGTTCTATAAATCCTGAGGTAAATATTTTATTTTGAGTAGGTACTTTTCCCCTTCAAGGACTTCCCTCAGATCTAGATTTAGACACCCCACCACTAAGTCTTCCCTGAGACTCTAGCAGGTCACCCACTTCTTCGCCTTAGATCCAAAACTTCCTTCTATTTAGGAATACCTCACTCTCAAAATATTTACATTCCCACACTGGATTATTTCTCATCCCGACGCTGGTCACCAATTGTGATGTTTACCCACATGCCTCCTGTTTATTTTTCCCTCACAAAGGCACACATTGCATTCTCTTCTCACTGCCACCAGTGGATTACTTCAATCCACAATATAAATGACATATGTCAGAACACTTGTCTTGTAAACAGAAACAGAACTTATTTATTGAAGTGAAGCAGAATGAGTAATAACAGAAGTTTTTCAGATATTCAGTATACATAAGCAATTCATCAACAGTTCCCTCAGTACATAGTTCTTTTTGCTTGCAATTTCATTACCACCCCTCTACCTATTTCCCTAACCAGCTCTATCTCTCTGAATGACTAATCCTGTCAATCTGACTAACCAGCCCTATCTGACTCCTCCTTCTCCAGCCAAGCCTCATGTAGCTGCTGACTCTGCCTCTCCAGCCCTCTCATAGGTTCATGCAAATCAGCTCATAAATATGAATGACATGAGTGATGTGGGCAGTCACCACAGGCATCAACTATCCTTATACAAGTGGAACAATGGAAATCAGTAACACTCCCTACCTTATGACCTATTAGGACAGCCTGTGGGAAGAATATTATGCTGTCTGAGATCAAAGGTTACTATGAAATCCAGGAGAATCAACTGAGTTTCACTGCCACCCTTGCTAGCAGAGTAACTAAAGGTACGGTTACACTAACAGCAGGGTAGGCTGCTTGGGATTGGTCAGGCTGTATTAGAACAATCTAATCAAGTCTGGCTATTCACATGGAAATGGCTCTTGTCAAAATTATGAAGTGGCTTAACAAATGACCCACTTCAGGATATTGGTGAATGAATCACTTCCCCTGCTTGGCAGAGGGCAGGGGAAGTGAAATTTTTGTTTTGTTTTGTTTTGTTTTAGTATAAAGACCATTGCTGATGTCCTGCATCAGCTCTCTCTCTATATATATACTGGTTGAAAAACTGCCTGCAGCCAAAGCCACCACCATGGGTCCAAAGATATTGTCTTTAGGAGTACACCAGCCTGCCCCTGCAGTTCTCCAAACAGTGAGCTAAACAGCCCATGTAGTCAGCCTTTAAGACAGCTTCCATGCCAAAATCAGGTGTAATATGTAATTGAAATTGATTGAGAAAAACCAGTTTAATCTAAGAGCACTTGGAGTTGGCTGGCAACTGCCCTCTTGAGCACCTTATGAAAGAACAGAAAATTAGCCTTTCACTTTTATCTTATACTCACTTTGCATTTTTAGCAGAATGAAGGTTATTAACCCACTTCAGTTACAACATAATTCACTTGATACCAATTAAAGGACAGTGAATTTTAACCTTACTATCAAATGCTTATGTCTAAAATTATTACTACAGTAGCTGGTAATGTTTAAAGGATGTGGATACAAAATACCCTATTAGAGGTTGTTTTTCTTTAAAAAAAGAAAACTATTCTTGTATAATTCTTACTCAAAGTATAAGGTCTAATTTCCACATTGGGTGAGAAAATGATTGTGAGTTTTATTTGACATTTTTAAAAGGTATGATTAGAATTCATGGCTAATTGAACTTTTCATTTCCCAATGAACATACTTTGTTCTTAACAGAAAATGAATGGAAATAGGAGACATTGGATCTGTAGTTTAAAACAAATGACATAAAAAGAGATGTGAAAAATCTCTTTTCTGAATTTTGTTGGCTTTTTCTGAAATGCATCTGTATATTTCTATATTTTCTACATTTCACCTCAGATTTTGAGCTGTGTGGCTTTTAAGACTTGTGCTTGGTGGGTGGGGAGATATAGGTTACTTACTTACTTTCATTTTAAAGGATACATTGACTAAAGTATATTCATTTGTATTTTTAATGGTATGCATTTTAGATATTCATGTTTAAAACTTGCAGGTGTGGTTTAATGCATATTCACGTACCACATACCTTGTAAATGTGCAGATTTGAGGCAAAGTATTTAATGTTTCTTGAGATGTGTTAAATCAGCATTTTAATCAAGAATATCAAACCGAATGGAATTCTTTTTCACCCTCCAGACACAAACATGTTGGCATTTATTGCCCAATCCATTCCTACTTAGGAGACAACCTTGCATGCAGATGATGGTACCACTTGATTCAAGCAGAAAGTCAAGACCTGCCATTTGTTTGATTGTTTCTTTGTTTTTCCTAACATGCATTTGCTCACAGATCCCTAGTCTCCATGTCGAAATATGGAGAAGTTAAGAAACATTTCTTATGAGTCATGCATTTGTAGAAAGCCACTAAATTTACTACAGACAAACATTAACTTCTCTCTAGAGTCCAATTGTTCAAACTGACCATGACCAAGTGACAAAGATTCCTTGATATAGGCAACTACTGGTTTCTGTATTTTGGGAAGATGATCAAGTGGATTTCTCTTATAAATATTAGCTACATTTATGAGCCATCTTGCCTCTAAAGAACTCACAGCAGCATGTATAGCTTTCCTCTTCTCCACAACTTTGAATGTGCAAAGGGTTCTTGAAGACTAAGCAATCCTTCACGCCTTCTACAACAATCATCCACTAGGTGATTTCCCCAGGGCCAATCTATCCCTTGATGATGGCCACACTGCTGACAGAAAAGGTGCCAACCCTGCCAGAGTTGCTAATGAAGATGGAGAAAGAGTAAGTGATGAGAAGGGATTGCCCTGAGTGTCCAGAGAGTGACTCATTTTGGAAGGAAACTCCAGAAGCAAAAGGTGAAGAGCAATGATCAGAAGTATCTAGAAGGGAGGAGGAAGACCATTTGGATATTTAAAGGGAGGGAGAAAGCAACAAGGGAGTGAACTGATGGCAGTGGACAGTGAAAGAGGAAGAGAAAGTGGGAGAGGATAATGTGGGGGAGGGGACCTGAGTGGAAGGGCTAGAGTGGTACCAGCCCAAAGGAGTACTGCAAGCCTCAACCTTCATCTAGTCTCTGTCTTCAAAGAAACACAAAGGAAGCTCTGAGTTAACTGGGAAGGCAAGTGTAATTATCTTAACATTTTAATTTGTTTTAAATTTTATCTATATTTCATATACATCCATAAATTGTGAAATACTCTGATAGGAATAAAGAAAAAAGCTGGCCGATAAATGCCATAGCTCAAAGAAGATACCAGCACTAAGCAGTTGATTCCGTTCTGTCTGCCCAACTCTGATACAGCCTCAATAGTAGAGGAGGAAGGAACAGTCTAATTACCTTCAATAACTGGAGGCTGAGATGTGAGCCATCAGTGAATGATCATAGAATCATAGAAAAGTGGAGTTGGAAGGGGCCTACATACAAGGCCATCAAGTCCAACCCTCTGCTCAATGCAGGAATACAATCAAAGCATATCTGCCAGGTGATTATCTAAGTTTTTCTTTAATGCCTCCAGTGTTGGAGCACTCACCAACTCCTGAGGTAACTGGTTCCACTGTCATACTGCTCTAACAGGAAGTTTTTCCTGAGATTCAACCAAAATCTGGCTTCCTTTAATTTGAGCCCATTGTTTTCTTCCTTCATCAAATGGCAGAGATGAGGACAGCTTTAAGCCTTCAGAAACTTGTATAACAAGAGTGAAGTAATCACTCCTCATCTTTGGATATGCAGACTACCCAGAATCAGACTGACTGGTGTGGACCCAAGGAGGATTTGAACGATTAAAGCAGTTTGGAGTTATTTTGTTAGTTGGGTTAATAAACTTGTCTTACAAAAGAAGCATTGACTCCTGTGCTTAGGTAAGGATTAGAGATGGGCACAAAATTCAACTTGGAGGTTTGTGCCAATTTATTAATGGTACCACAGGTGCTGCACATCCCCCCCCTTGGGCTGGCTCCCCCACTCACCAGGCAGCGCATGCTGCTCTTCTTCTCCTTTTCATGTAATTGTCCAGTTGCAGCAGGAGCATATGCTTCCCTCTTCTGCCTCCTCCAGCAGCCACTCACTCAGATGAGGAGGTGAGACAGGGATTCCTGCAGCACTGCCTGAGTGGGTGGCTGCTGGAGCACGTGATCCTGCTGTGACTGGACGACTGCATGAAGAGGAGGAGAAGAGCAGAATGCACTGGCTGGTGAGTGGGTGAGCTGGCAGGAAGGGAAAGTGCAGCACCAGTGGTGCTGTTCCAATGAACCGGCACAAATCTCCAAATTGAGGTTCATGCCCATCTCTAGTCAGGATCCATGTATGTACCTCCCCATGGAAGACTTTGGGGCACATATACCATGAAATGTCAGGGTGTGAGGAAATGACTGGCTCAGCAGTGCTCAATAAGTTTCAGAGTCCAGTGGGTATTATAACTTGGGTTTCCCAAGTCCACCCCTTACTCTAACCGTTACAGCACACTGGATCCCTTCTTTTGAGGCATTATTCATTAATTTGATTATTTCATTTTTTAAAAAAACAGCAACACTATTTCAATATCATCTTTCTCCTAAAAAAGAGTCAAACACAGCTTTTAGCACATTGCTAGTATTACAATAAACCCCTCCACTCTTTTTTTGCCATTATTGTTTCAAAGGTATTTTCTTGCATTTTAAAGCAACTGTTTAAACCTGTCTAAAGACTACAAGTGGGTTCTGTAGTTCTTAATGTTTCTATCTGAGGATTAAATCTCGCATAATATTGGATAGATAAATGGTAGAATCAATATAAGTATATTCATATTAGTACAGATTGAAATCTTTCTTGAATAATCATATTCCAAAATGCTTGAACAAGTTCATGCAACACATTCCAACATGTCTGATCTGTTTTCAGCACAGTGCCGTAAGTCATTATTTCCCACTTTATAGAATTTATTGACTTTCAGAGGTGATAAATGCCACTGAATTGCCATTTTCACACAGCGATCTATTAACAGTGAGTACACAGTAAACTGAATTCCAGGTCTAAAAAGGAAAGACCTAACTTCAGATTGAATTGTCTTTTTAAAGAACTTTCCAATTATATATATATATATATATATATATATAGAGAGAGAGAGAGAGAGAGAGAGAGAGAGAGAGAGAGAGAGAGAGAGAGAGAGAGAGAGAGAGAGAGAATATTTTTTCACTATCAATTTTAATGTGGACTAAACTGGAGCCTTGCAGTTCCTTCCAGTGTCAATTTCTGGTATTTTGAAGTGGCTTACAAGCTGCTTCAGGCTATCAAATATTGAACCCTTCATCTGATCATCTGCGAAGGGTCATGAGAAGTGAAATTGTTTTTTTGGTTTTTTTTAAAATCTCTGCTAAATCATCACTAATGCAATGAATCACTTTGCTTAAACCATGGCTGTGGACAGTTTCTGAATCTGTAATACACAGATAGGTAAAGATAAAAATTGTTTTCATTTAAACAAAGTGATTCATTGCACCAGCAATGATCTAGTAGATGTAAAACAAAATACACTTCCCCTGACCCTCTGCAGACAATCAGTGGAAGCAGTTAATTGAAAGTGGATAGGACTATAAAGGGTTGTTTGCCATTCAGACAAGAGGTCTGCACCAAATGACACATTGCTCCTCCCTCTGACCTCAACCAAACCCTTTATAGCCTAGTCCACCGCATACCAAAATAGCCAGTCTGGAGAGGCAAGGAGAATCAATTTACTCTGGGACTGGGCAACTTGCCCAAGGCTTCTACAGGCATTGACACCTGAATCTCTAAAAGTTAAGCTAGTGGAAAGACTGAATGTGAATGTTTACTGCAGTAATTGTTTCAAGTGGACAAAGAAGTATTAATAATAAAAATCTGGAAAATCTAAAAGGTATGTATTTTTTTCACTGTTATCCAGTGGATGGACTACAAATAAGATTTAGAAAAGATTGCTCAGTCTAAAGGTTGGATTCCCTTCATCGTTTATTCAGGGAAATTCAGTAACGTAGCAGGAAAGGACACTGCAAATGCCAACTTCTCTGTTACACAATTACATATCATAATCATATGTGCATTGTTTAAAGGATTGTTTAAGGATTCCTCATTGTTTGAGGATTTCCATGTTGCCTGTTGTGTTAGTTTACCCAGATTCAAAGAATGTCATTTGGTGCACAACTGGATCATTACCTGGTCTGGAATCACAAGTCTTTTAAAAAATATATATAAGGTAAAGGTTCCCCTTGACAAATGTCCAGTCGTGTCTGACTCTAGGGGGTGGTGCTCATCCCCGTTTCCAAGCCATAGAGCCAGCGTTTGTCCATAGACAGTTTCCATGGTCACGTGGCCAGCGAGACTAGACACGGAACGCTGTTAACTTCCCACCGTGGGACCCTATTTAATCTACTTGCATTTGCATGCTTTCAAACTACTAGGTTGGCAGGAGCTGGGACAAGCGACGGGAGCTCACTCCTTCACGTGAATTCAATCTTACGACTGCTGGTCTTCTGACCTTGCAGCACAGAGGCTTCTGTGGTTTAACCCGCAGCGCCACCACGTCCCTAAATATATATAAGGATATATATATATACACACACGTTCTTAATTCCTATAAAAGTGGAAATATGGGGCATATATGAAGAAACATTTTCATCATTTGTTTTAGGAGAAATGAGCCTGCTGCCACTTTTGAGTGTGTTAAGCCGAAGAGTAAAGACATCCCAGCAATACCCCAGGTAAATATTGCAATTTTGGCAAAGCAAAAAGATGAAGCTAAGTTTGCAAAGCTCCTTGAAACATTGCATAGAAAGCTATGCAGCCTTTAGGAACTGATGGGAGTGGAGATTTAAAAGAAAAATGCAAGTTATTTTTATTATCTTCCACAGGCTTCTGGGAGTTCAAGTGAGTGGTTCTTGAAAACAAGGAACTGTAAGTAGGGCAAAAAGACAGAAGTTTATTGAGGCTGACTTTTACAGTGAACCTTAGATTTCTGGAATGTGGGTTTAAACAATCTTATATGTATAGAAAAAAGTCTGTGTGCTGTTTTGCGTATGTGTGTGTGTTGTATTATTCTGGAAGTAATTAAGAATAATAAAACTTAGAAGCATTAAATTTTACATGTATACTACTGAATGTTCAATTTAAATAGCTGAAAGAATCATATCTTGACTGGCCATGCTGTCTAGTAGATTATGGGAGTTGTAATTCTATCATTTGAATGGTCAGATCTCCAAAGTGCCAAGAACTTAAAGCACAAAGTATAGTATTATTTATTTATTTATTTATTACATTTATAGCCCGCCCGTCTAGTCATATAGACTACTCTTGGCAGGTAACAACATATGATGAAACAATTTAACAATTTAAAATCATAACAATATATTACTAAATAAACAATGATCCAAGATGGGAGAAAACACAAAATAACAAAAATTCAGACGGTGGGTGGAGGGAAGGCTTGCTTAAACAGCCAGGTTTTCAGTTGGCATTTAAAGATGCCCAGCGATGGGGCCATGCGAATCTCAGGAGGGAGGCTGTTCCAAAGACGAGGAGCCACTGCTGAGAAGGCCCGGTTTCTTGTTTTTTCCTTCCGGGCCTCCCTCGGCGTTAGGCTCCTCAGCCTCACCTCCTGGCTAGATCAGATGATACGGGTAGATCTAGGTGGGAGAAGGCGTTCCGTCAGGTAGTGAGGCCCTAAACCGTTTAGGGCTTTATACGTAAGCATTAAAACTTTGAAATCTAAGCGGAACCGAACGGGCAGCCAATGCAAGGCGGCCAGAGTGGGAGTAATATGTTGATGTTTCCTTACCCCACTGAGAAGTCTGGCTGCCGCATTCTGCACCATCTGGAGTTTCTGCATAGATCTCAAAGGCAGCCCCACGTAGAGAGCATTACAGTAGTCTAATCTCGAGATTACGAGTGCATGGACCAAAGTGGTGAGCGACCCAACATCTAGATAGGGACGCAGATGGGCTATCCGCCAGAGATGGAAATAAGCGGTGCGGACCACTGACGCTACCTGGGATTCCATGGCAAGTGCCTGGTCCAGATAGACCCCCAAGCTGCTCACCTCACTCTTCTTTGTGAGAGTCACCCCCCCCAAAAGAGAGGGAGTTTCCCAAACCGCTGATAGTAGGCCCCCCGACCCTCAGGACCTCCGTCTTGTCCGGGTTCAGCCTCAGCCCATTTTCCTGCATCCATTGCAATACAGACCCCAGGCAGCGCTGCAAGGACAGAACGGCATCCACTGTAGTTGGCAAAAAGGAGATGTAGAGCTGCGTGTCATCGGCATATTGATGGCACGATGCTCCACACCCCCTGATAACCTCGCCCAGCGGCCTCATATAGATGTTAAACAGCATTGGAGAGATGGTCGAACCCTGCGGAACCCCACAATTGAGGCTCCATGGGGCCGACTCATGCTCACCAAGCTGAACTCTCTGAGGACGGTCCCCCAGGAAGGACCGGAGCCAGGCCAACGCCTGACCACCGATTCCCAACCCGGAGACCCTCCTCAGGAGGATACCATGGTCGACGGTATCAAAGGCGGCTGAGATATTGAGGAGGACCAACAGAGAAGTTTTTCCCCTGTCGGCCTCCCTCAAAAGGTCATCTAACAGGGCGACCAATGCCGTTTCTGTACCATGGCGCAGCCTGAAGCCCAACTGGAACGGATCCAGGGCATTTGTTTCATCCAAGTGCACCTGAAGCTGATCGGCCACCACCCTCTCGACCACTTTACTCATGAAAGAAACATTGGCGACTGGCCTATAATTGCCAATATCGTCCATCGCCAAATTAAGTTTCTTTCGAATGGGCCTAATGAGTGTCTCCTTGAGGGCAGGGGGAAACCTGCCCCCCTGGAGAGACCCATTAATTATCGCTGTAGCCCATTCGGTTGTTATAGGCCTGGCTGCTTTGATTAGCCAGGCCGGGCAAGGGTCAAGGGAGGAGGTGGTGGCCCGACAGCGAACTAGTGCCTTGTCCATAATGTCAGGCGTCACAGGTTGAAAGTGGTCAAAACTCACCGGGCAAGGCGGAGTGCTGGACATCTCTGCTCGATCCACTGTATCCAAAAAAGGAGAAAGCTCCTGGCAGATGGCCTCCACTCTAGTTTTAAAAAATGCTGCAAATTAGTCAGGAGAGATGCTAGGGGGAGGCCCTTCACCCCAACCAATTCCGGATAGATCGCGAACTATAAGGAAAATTTCCGCCTGCTGATTTGAAGCCTCACTTATCCGGTTAGCGAGGTGAGCTCGACCAGCAGCCCTTATCTTAGCCAGATAAAGGTTAGTCGCGGCCCTAACAGCTTCTTTATTATACTCCGTCGGTTTCCATCTCCATTTGCTCTCTAGCCTTCTCCTAGTTTGCTTCATTGCTCGTAGCTCCTGGTTATACCAGGGCGCTGGATGAGCTCTGCATTGGAGAGGGCATTTAGTAGTATAATACTAAGCTCCAAACTTAAATAATTGAGAGGGTTATATCTGAACCAGGGAGATTATTAGGGGACTTAAGGAGTTGTAAGCTTCAGCTGGTCAATATCCTACCTTAAATAATTGGATAGGCTACATCTTGACTGAGGAGAGTCTTCTTCAGTCTGAAGAGAGTTGGTAGGAGACTCCTGATATATCCTCCATGTCGGTTTCACTTCCCCCTGGTCCAAATAAACCACAGAGCAAGAAACATCCCCACCTCCACAGAAGCCAAGAAGAAGGAAGATGGACATCTGAAGACAGCCCTTAAGGCCTGTGTGCATCCAAAATGAGCCTTTAACAAGGCAGTGTCCCAACCCAGCAGGACAATATAACAGTCTGAGACCCAGAGCTGATGGAATAGCCTGGTCATTCCTTACATGGCGGGTGTGTCTGAAAAGCTCAAAAAGATTTTTGGTAAACACCACATACCCATGCACTTCAATCCTACAAACACACTAAGGCAGAGACTTGTCCACCCAAAAGACCAGACACCAAAACACAACAGGAGCAATATAGTATATGCGGTCCAATGCAATGAAGAGTGTTCAGAGCTCTACATTGGTGAAACCAAACAGCCACTAAACAGAAGAATGGCCCAGCACAGGAGGGGCAATGGCTCAGGACACAATCAGAAGTGTTCTGTCATTTGAAGGACAAAGGACACTAATTTGATGACCAAGATGTACTCATTTTGGACCGAGAAGATAGGTGGTTTGAGAGAGGGGTCAGGAAGGCCATACATGCACATATAGAAAATCCCTCACTCAAAAAGGGTGGAGGCCTTAGATACAATCTGTCTCCTATTCATCATGCTGCCCTTTCATCCATCCCCAGAAAGACCAGGACCACACACACCAGAAAGACCACTGTTAATGACTATTAAAGACCCATGACAATGGGTAGAGAAGGACTGCAGAGATGTGATTTTTACTCACCTCCCCCATCATTTGTCCATCTAATGAGCCTATTCAGAGCAGGGGGAAGTGAAACCAAAGTGGAGGATATATCAGGGATCTCCTACCAACTCTCCTCAGACTGAAGAAGCTGCTTGGATAAATAGCGAAACGTTTCAACCTAATAAGAAAGAAGTCCAGTTTTCATGACCCAACTTCCAGATAACCTCACCTGGATGACTGAGAATCTTCACAGATATATGTTAGCAAATGTTCCACAGTGCAGGGATGTATGGCTTGAGAAACTATTAATGGATAGCACTCCAGTTATCTCCTTTATGGTCATGTTGATAAACAATAATTAAATGTGTGGCTTAAATTAGACCATCTTTAGGCTGAAACTGAAGGATTCATATGGACAATCTAGACCAAGTTATTTGCATCAGAAAATAATGATGAAGCAAAGTATAAGTGATATTTGTAGGACCTGTCCTAAATTTAAACAAACAATTCATTATCGCATAGCTGGATACCTTGGATACATCAATGGAGTATATGCACAGGCACAATCATTTTGCAGCAGCTGGCTAAATCTTCTAGATTATTAATTAATTATTTTAAAAATAGTCATATTAATAGGCTGCCTTTCTCCCAATAAGATGACTCAAGACAGCTCAGAATATTAAAAAGAAAAGAATTAAGAACATAATAAGTTGTATATTTTTTAAAAAACAATTAAACCATAAAACTGATTAAAATACATTGAATGATTAAAAACATGTAAAAGATTAAGAACTATCTCAACTAAGAAATGGCATTCAGGGACTCAGTTACAATTGTTAAAAGCCATGATTGTTTAAAGCCTGACTGAAAAGGTGAATCTTCAGCTGATGGCGGAAGGATAAAAGGGAAGGGGCCAACCTGAACTCCCAAAGAAGAGCATTCCATAACCTGGGTGCAGCTACAGAAAATTCCCTCTCTGGTGTCCTCATCAACTGTGCCTGCTCTGGTTACGGAACTGAGGGGAGGGCCTCCTCTGACAAGCACTGAGAAGGTTTATATGGTGAGATACAGTCCTTTAGGTAGCCTGGACTCAAGGTGTATAAGGCTTTATAGATAATGTCCAGCACTTTGAATTGGGCCCAGAAATTGACTGGTTGCCAGTGCAGTTGTTGTAGCAGGGCTGTTATACATTTCCTATAACTGGTGCAAGACAGAATCTGGCTGCTGCATTTTGAGCAGTTGTAGTTTCCAAACCATTTTCAAAGGCAGCCCCATGCAGAGTAATCCAAGCAGGACGTAGCTAAGACATGTACCACTGTAGCCAAATCAGACATCTGAAGGAACAGGTGTAGCTGGTGCAACCAGTTTTAACTGTGCAAAAGCATTCCTGGTCACCACCAAACCTGGGCTTCCAGGCTAAGGGATGAATCCAGGAGTACGATGAAGCTGGACACTTGAGTTTTCAAGGGAGTGTAACCCCATAGGGTCAGATCCCTATTCTCTCAACTGCCTTCCGATTGACCAGGAGCATCTCTGTCTTGTCTGGAATAGGTTTCAGTTTGTTTACCCTCATACAGCCCATTATTGATATCAGGCACTAGTATAGAACCAGTACAGCTTCTTTGGAATTAGATGGAAAGATAGAGAGAGTTGGGTGTCATCAGCATACTGGTAACACCACATCCCAAAACTCTGGAGAACTTCTCCGAGTGGTTTCATGTTAAAAAAGTATGGAGAACAAAACAATACCCTGGAGACCAATGGCCAGGGTGTCAAACAGGAGTCCCCACCACCACCACCACTTCTGAGTTCTCACTTCCAGGAATGACTGGAGGCACTATTTTACAGGCCCCATCCCAGAGAGATGGGCCTAAAGAATATATGGTCAATAGTATCCAAAGCCCCTGAGACGTCCAGCAGAACAAACAGTGACATAGTCCTCATGTCCAGTTCCCAGTGCAAGTCATTCACCAAGGTGACCAAAGCTGTCTCCATCCCATAGCCAGACTAAAATAGATCTATAATACCACACTGGGTATTGTTTACACCCAGTCTGCAACTTTAAAAGAAGTTGCAGCACTTCTATTAAATTGTGTTAATGGAAATGAATTTTAAATATTAAGTTAATTGCTCTTTTTAAACAATATTCTACTACTAAAGAAGGCAAAAAGAACTTTTCTTTTGGTATTCTAATTTCCTTAAAGCATAAAAATAAAAGGCATTTGAATGAAGCAAAGATAACAAAAATCAATTTTAACCATATTGATTTCTAGCTGAAATACAAGTACAATGATTGAGGTTCTCAATTATTTATGTTGTGAAGATGGAGGGAGATCAAAGATGGCCAGTACCTTTCATCAGTCTCCTCACAACAACATACAAAGGAATCCAATTGGTACTTCTAAATGAAACATGCTGAATTTTTCATAATAGCTTGGTGTACCATGATTAATATTAGAGGTGTACAGACCGAACCTTGCCCCACTCTGTACCTGAATAAAAGGCATACTGATGAGGATTTCTGCATCTCCGACCTTATGTGAACATTTCTTGTTTTCTGTTTGAAAAAAATGTATTTGCATGAAAAAATATAATAAATTGGGCAAGCACAGAAGACCAGGGCTTTGGGGAGTTGCACAGTGTCATAATTGTATGACCTGTCCACTCAACAATCATGCTTCTACAATCTCACATGAGGTCAGACTATAAAATAATATTTCTAGCTATTTGCATTTGGATTCAGAAATATTTAGAATTCACTAAATAATATAATATTTAGGTAATTCAAAATGTATCTGGAGCCAAATTTGATAGTTCCAAGAGAATGAAATCTAGAAGCAGGCACAGATACCACAAGGTTTTTTCCCCCACATTATTCTTTCAGTTGAAAGGTGGGCACAGCTGCTTATAAAATCCCTGAGCATTTGTTGTTAGGATATGCTTTGGTGCAAGTCTGCACTGCAGTAATATGTGTCCTTTTCCAAGACTTCAACTTACATGTACATGCTTTACGTCTCATTGTTTATTGCTTACTTACTATAGTTAGGAATAAAATTTAGGATTAATAGATTCATAGATTAATAAATTATAAAGCAAGAGGGAAATATGTTAAGTTTAGGCCCCTTGGGGTACAGGCAGATTATGTTATATATAGACAGATATATTAAGGAAGAGGAGAAGGGGATGACAGAGGACGAGATGGTTGGACTGTCATCGAAGCTACCAACATGAATTTGACCAAACTCCGGGAGGCAGTGGAAGACAGGAGGGCCTGGCGTGCTCTGGTCCATGGGGTCACAAAGAGTCGGACACAACTTAACAACTAAACAACAACAATATTAAGTTAATGGTGCTTGTGTCTCTGTGTGTGCATGTGTGGTTTTCATTGGAAAGGTTTGTGTTGTTTTGTAGCAGAATCAGATACTGTTCTTATTAGGGTAGAGTCTGCAGGCAGCATGAAACGTGGGTGTTTTAGAAGTAGGGACTTGGGGAAAGTTGCAGGAAGCCTGCCTGAACCCACTGCAGCAGCTTCTACTGAGATGAATGGGAGAGACAGAGGAAAAAGATAGCCTTTATATACTATTATGAGCCCCACAAACAAAATCTGCCATCTAGCTACCTTGTTCAGCATTGATACAATGAAAGAGGAGCAGGCAGTAATACAGAACGTGTGTATCTCTTCCAAGTGGGTGGCAGATATGCTTTGATTGTATTCCTGTATTGAGCAGGGGGTTGGACTTGATGGCCTTGTAGGCCCCTTCCAACTTCACTTTTCTATGATTCTATGATTCTAAGAGGAACCTCTAGTACAAGGTGGGACAAATAGGAGTGAACCTCAGACATGTTCCAGTGACATCTTTGTGCAATCCAGCCAGGACAACGAGTGCAAGGGGCAAAAATATAGGGTGAAGAGGGCACTTTCCTCCCTAAGAGCCAATATGCCAGAGAAGGACAAGGATGGGCAGTAGCAGGGGTTTTGTGATTGGGAAACAGATTGACCAAGAGCACTTGACATTGCCTTCCATATCCCTACCATGCAGCTCCATCATATTGAAGGAAAAGTTTACCCCCCAGCCCCCATTCCCAGCAAATGCCTATTACTTTCCACCTCCATTCCCAGTGAATCTCTCCTGTGTAAAGCAGCCTGGTGGTAAATCCCCTTCAAGTACATGCACATCTGACGTGGAGGAGGAGATTGAGGGGACTCAAGTGAGCACTATTTAAGACGCATGTGACACTGAAATAACCTCTTACCTTCTAGCTTCACTTGCCCTACAGGGCATGACTGCTGACAAATGAAGTGGCAACTGTGGGGGCAAGTGGCTCCCTTATTGTGAAGGATAAAAGTTATCAGAGGGCAGAAGTTGAGCCACCAGTCCAATGAACGGGGGGGGGGGTAGATGAGTACACAGCATGAGGTGGGAGACAGCAAATGCTAAACCCGCATCTCAAAAATAAGTTCCAGGCTACACTGGAGGAGCTTGGAGGGTTGCAGGAAAGGCCTTCTGCAAATGTAAAAAGGCTAGGATGATTAGTCATCACCTTGGGGAGATGATAGTCCTGGATGATCATTCATTCTTTTCAGTGGAGAACACTGGTTTTCATAGTTTTGTAGTAGAACTGGCACCCCATTACCAATTGCCATCCCGAACAACCCTTAGCCACAGAGTGGTGCCAGATTTATATTGGGGCATCAGTCAAATGGTACAGCAGCAGGTGGCCAGGGCACAAGTACATTTAACAAGTGACATCTGGAGCAGTCAGGGTGCAAAACATGTCTCTCTGTCCCTCACAGGATATTGGTGAGAGGTGGCAGCATCAAGCATAGGCAAGACCAGGATACAGGTGTTGAATGTGTCTATGATGGAGAGCAGCTACACAGTTCACAACATTCAGGAAGCTCTGAGGGACATAATGCAAACCTGGAGTCTAGCTACAGAAAGTCAAGACCTGTTTGTCACTGATGATGAAGCAAATCTGGAGGCAGAACTGCAGGCTGGGGAGAGGAAAGAATTTTAGTGTATGGCCCACACTCTCAACCTAGTAGTTCAGAGTGCTTTGCAGGGTTTGGAAGACATATGCATACTTAATATAATGGAATAGGTCAGAAGGGTGGCAGGACATTTTTACCAGTGTTTGGAGCAGTGAGCTGTTGTAGCAGAGGGTAGAAAAATTGGGTTTGCCATTGTACCACCTTATCCAGGATGTGATAACTCGATAGAACTCCACTTTCTTGCTGCTTGAAAGTGTGCTGGAGCAGGAATGGACAGTTCATGATTTGGCCCTGGAGATTTCTATTGGTGTGGCTGCTCCTCTGGGTAGAGAAGAGTAGGACATTATGGGTGAAATAGTCTATATACTCCATAGCTTTGAGGCTGCAAAACAGGTCCTTAGTGTGGAGCCAGCCATCCTTAGCCAGATGATCTCAATATTCCAGGACTTTGTTGGCATGATGGAGGGCCTAATATTTGGACAGTCTATGTGAAGTAGGAATCTCATAGAGGGAGAACAGTATTTTTTTTCTGGCCTGAAATGGTGGCCCTGGCTAGCAAGCTTAAGGACCTGCTCCACTAAGAGTTTGCCATGGAAGGAGGAGGAGTACATTCTAGCAATCTTTTTGGAACCCTGAATTACACAGTGCACTAAGGATATTAAGCAGCCGCCGCCAGTGAAAAAGTTCTGACTAGCACTGAGTGGTCACACTCTGGAATAAACTAGCAATGTTCATAGTACCCCAAACAGCAGTATCAGCAGTTATCTTCTAGAGTCCAAAGCCTTCATCCTTGCAACAACAAGACAAGCTGTCTTGATAAGCATGGCAGGGGCCTGTCCTCCAGAGACACCTGTGTTATTTCTGGTTTGCCATTCTGCAAGCTGGGAGCATCCTGATGACATAGTGGGGCTTTACACATGTACAAGAAGGTAAACTATATCCCACTACAACTGCACTATGGGGTGGGGATAAATAAATTAATGGAGGATTAATCTATCATTCAAACCATTAGACAGAGCCCCTGGACAACATCTAATTAGTCACTGCTTTATGAAAATAGTCTGATGCCCTGTATGGCGAGGCCTCAAAGATACTTTGTGATGCATACATCCACCCTTGTACAGATGAAACTTCCCTGGATATGTAAATCAACTCTACATTACTTACCTGAGATAGGTGATGAAATAAAGATTTTCATTCAGGGTGAGGGTAATGTTGGCTCCAAGAAATCTTCAAACTTTTCCTGGCATGTGCAGAGCACTTGAGGCATCTTCAGACTGTGAAAGAATTGTTACTGTTGTTGTTTTTGTTGTTGTTACTGCAACTCTCAGAATCCCACAACCAGCTTGACACATGTTCTTAATGCTTATCTCTTGAAAAGGAAGAGAAGAACAGTGGCAGAGACTTTTCAGTAAACTCTTCTACCAACCAAAATGTATTCTGGTTCAGTTGTGTATCTGTGTATTTATGTGAAGATGAATGGCTGGATGGCTGGAGAGATAGACAGATTTGCTTGCCTTCTAAGCCTGCTAGTGATTGTGTGTTTGATGAGTTAATATAATGGAGCACATTCTGATATCCATCCCTGCATTGGTAGCTTTTGACATCTTGGGGTATTAAAACCAAAATAGATGAGAAGTTAATTTCCGAAGTGCAAAGCTATAAAAACAAGGTCTATCCAAACTCTCTGTATTAATAATTAAACTGGGGATGTATATGTGAAGTGCTTTTTAAGTAATGAACATTAGTCATAAATATTTAACAGTTGTGCTTATGAAATATGCCCTAAATTATAGTGAAATGTTAACAAGGATGCCTTATACTTGACAGAACAATGCAGCCCATGAATATTTCAAAAGAATCTGTCTGACAGGTGGAAGTGAATGAGACACATCTACTCTCTTCCTCTCTCTATTAGGCTAGCATTGCAACCCTCAGCTGCACACCTTTGCTCATTTATATGGAAAAGTAGGCAGGCCTTTTCAAAATGACAATGAAAAAAAAGAAGGCATCTTTCTCAGTGCTAGAATTTATAACAATTAGACCAACCACACACAGACTTTTGAAAGAATGTGGACTGAACTCATGCTCAGCAATGCAATAAAAATCAAAAAGATAGCAGAAAAGAAGTCTAATATAGAACTCCGATCCAGACAAATGTGGCTGATGAAGATGACAGAATTTGTTAGCATGGGTAATTTTGGAGTTGCCAGGACTGCAGACCCCCATGTGTTTTCATTTCAGGGCCACAATCTGAGACTGCAAGGAGGGTTCCTTGAGATGCCATGGGGTGGATTGTAATGATTTTGCAAAGCAGGGAAGGAAACAGGTAGGAAAGAGGACATTTTTTTCACCCAGCCTCCGTACTATTTTTTTCCAGGGCTTGTGCAACAAGAAGGGTCATGAATAGTGATGCTCCATATCCCACCTTGCTCCAAATGGCCCAACACTGGGGCATCGAAAAACCAGGAGCAAGGTTACAGAAAGATGAAGAGAACTAGGTGTCCTTGCATTCAGACCCATCATTCTCCTTGGAGCAACTCACATGCAAATACCTTCTTATTGAGCCAGTTCGCCACTGTGCCAGCTGAGAATGGGTGAAGACAGATGTCCAGGCCACCTTTCTCACACAAATTACATAAGCTATCCACTCCTTCACTGGTGGTCACTATGTTATTTCCCCCTGCCTGGAGACCTGAAAACGCATAGCTATTCCAAGAGATGTATCTCTGAGACCTGGCAAACCTAGATGGTTTCAATTTCTAAACAGGAATACCAGTTTTGCACTTCCTGGGACTGCTAATGAACAGAACGCACCTCACCTTAAAAATCCATAACAGCAAAGCTTGCAATGCATTTCAGACAAAAATTGTCCCCCAAGCCACATATATATTGGAAAAATGTACCTTTGTGAGAATGTGTACATTTGACAATCATGCATCAAATATATACATTTTCTGAAAGTTAAAAACAACAACCCAAGTTCGTGATTGTGGGGGAAAAGAAGCCTGAATTCAATAAGAAAATGAGTTATAATGAAAATGCTAGTGCAAAAGTGAGTTGACTGAGAATGAGATTGGCAGATTTTTGTAACCTTATTTGTTGACAGTAGTTAAATCAAGTCTCCGCAGTTCAGCAAAATCAAATAAACTAAAAGATGTCTGGAACTGTGAGAGCTCCAAACACAAAATTTTGCACAGATATGACTGATGTTCCAACTTAGATAATTGGATAGGCTCAAATTTGGTTCTTCTCCCAGCCCTACTTGGACCCACTGATAATTTTCTTTTAGTTGTATCTGATTATAGAACTATCTTTCTTTTATCACACAACAATATGTATTGTAAGCAATATTTTAAAAAATAATAATTTGACAATGTAAAAATAAAACCCACAGTGCTTACAGGCAGTATTGGCTGAAAATGCTGTCCTTTAAATTGTAATGACTGGATGAATTGAGAAATTGATACCCTCAAATTTCTAAACAGGGAGTTTAATTATATGTGAACAGAAGTACATGCTGGTGTGAGTTCTTCGTTGACTGAGTGCTGGGGTGGAGGCAGAAAGAGACAAGCATGGGGAAAAGAAACAAAGGGGAGGCAGAGAGATAGAGCACTGTCATGGGGTGAAACTGATGTGTTTCTAATTATGAACCCATGCACATCTCTTAGTATATAACATATATTACAAATCTGAAAAAGTTTGTATACTAGTTAGGTCTCTGGATCAGACTTTTAAAAAATAGTATGTCAACACCGAACATATACCATGTATTAGATTGTTGTTGCTGCTTTAGCTTGCACTTTGCATTGCATGCATAATTAAAAAGTCTGATTATTCAAAGCCCCAAGCAAATTGGTGACTTGTGTTTTTTAAAAAAGTAATAAACAGGCAGAATGTATGCTGCTGCTCCCAATTTACTACTAGTTCCTCCCAATTTGGTTATGTTTCTAGAATGAATTACAGTAAACAACCCATATTAACATATGCCTGGCATACAGCAGTTGCTGGAACAAAACAGTACTTTATTGTAACATAGTAGCAATCACAAGTACAATTCTGTTTTATAAATCACTGAGCTATTTGAAGTTTAATTCCTCAAGAATGTGTCATTTAAATTTTTTATTTGCTTATTTAACTCTTCTTTACTGGGTAGAAACTATTTCTTTACCTTCAAAGCTACCATGGCTAGGGATGAAAACGGGTGCCAATGAAATATGATTATTCTCTTATGTGCAACTTTTGAAATAAATTCTGAAAATTTATATATCTCACCTAATTTTATTATGATCATTCTTTTACATGTGATGTGTACTTAGAGAGGGGAGAGGAGGGAAAGTCTTCTGAAAGGTCAAAAATGGGTATTTTATGTTGGGAATAATGTAATCTAGGTTTCTGAAGTAAATGAAAAGAGATCATGTGAAACTAATAGAGATCATGATTTGGCTTCTGTAGGTTAGTAGAATTACAGGACTAGCTATCTCTAGACATTGATCTAGAAACTAGATTAAGGACCCAAATGATTTTTCAAACTTTGATGGTTTAATTAAAAACTGTTGAAAGCAGTTAGAAGAGGTGATACCTTTATTAAGACCACTAAAAAACTTTATTTAGGCTACCTTCTATCCTAGATGCTGAGTGGAAAATTCCAACCAAATGGCACCAGAATGAGCTGTTTAAAAACACCCTCACATAAACTGGTTGAAACCAGCTCTCAAATCATCTTAAGCAACGAGCCCGGTGGATCGTCTCTGCCATCACCATCTTGAGATTTTCATTCATAATTTTCCTTCTCTAAGCCTGAGGAAGTGAATTTTATTCATGAAAGTTTCCATTTAATGTTTGATTTTAGTCGTCTAAAGAAAGGTATCAGCTCTTCTACTTTTGGATTGCATATAGGACCACACGGTTATCTCTATTGTTCCTTTTTTAAAAAAAAGACTTAAATTTTAACATACAAATTAGGTACACGTACATATGGAGTAGTATGCCAGAGGAGCAAGATTTTTTTGCTCCTTCTCCAGTGGTCCATTTATTTTGGGGCAGATGTGGAATTGATTCATTGGAGTGGATACCACATATGTGAATGCCCCTGATAGCAGCAGAAAAAAAATTGCTCACTAGCCTGATTCCCTTGCTCAGTCATCCACCCGATTGCCTGCCCAATTGTGCCTCACACTTGCCTCCTTGCTCACCCACTTAATAGCCTCCCTGCACCTGATCATGCCCCTGCCAGACAGATTGCTCACTCATCCCATCACACCCTGCCCCCTCATTTGCCCAATTGGCCCACATCAGCCCAATTGTCTGCCCCACCCACTCACTTGCTTGGCTGCCCAATCACTCCCTCACTTTCCCATCCCCTCCAAGCCAGCCTGATTGCTCACCTACAAGAATAAAAATACTTGATGTATAACAAACCTCCTTTATTCAGGAGTCATGAAACTATAAATTTTCCAATAATATGCCATTAAGATTACAGTTGTCATCCATACATCTCAATACTCCCTGTAAAGAGGAGAATTACTTACTAGAACTCTCTCTAAAAACATATAAATGCAACAAAAGAATTAGGGTTACATTTTGAAAAGCAGTCTGAAGAGCTATATGCATATGAAATGTGGTGTTGGGGCATCATGCCCACAGATATAAAGCAGAAGTATTCCAAAGTTCTCTGGATTATACTCTATAACAGAAACTTTTCCATTAACTTTCATGAGAACTGATGCAATTTTTTGGAAGCATTAAGCTCTCTCCCCCCCCCATCCCCCGCTTCAGTGTTCTAAGTGCCCAGGGGCTGCTTCTGTGTGAATTTTAGTTCTTTAAAAGGAACTCAAAAAAGGAAACAAAGCTAGTCTTATGATTAAAGAGAATACATTACAGAGGCAGGTGAGAGACGGCACTTGGAACAGTCAAGATAAAAGATACATGGAGAGGTTTCTAATAGAAACATAGGAAATCATAGAAGGTATCAGAAATGCCAGCATGGGTTATATTTTGGCTTAGTAGGAAATGCTGAATGGTAAGTTCTGTGAATTGAAGTTAAAAGGGAAAAACAGCCATGGACATATGGACATCTTTCCTCATAGAGAGAATAATGAGTTATATAAATGGCAATGTTGTATGTGTGATACTATCTATAGCAAATCTGCAAGAAGCTCAAACTCTTTGTTATTAACAGAAGAGAAAAATCTTAAATAGAATTGATTGTTCCTGGATTAACCCAGTTTGGCCCATGCATTTTCAACAAACTCTTACTCCCTCACAAGAGAAAAGACTGTTCCTTCTGGATATTTTTGACTTCATTGCATTCTACCCTCTGAGCAAATAGTCCCTGGGAAATTTCTCAGGTCTTTTGATAACATTTTTGGCTTCACGTCATGTTTCTGCAGTTTTGTGTGAGGACAGATTTCCAAAAGTGCTTTAGATTCCTCAAGATGAGACTTGCAGATGGTTCTTGACTCCGGTGCTCATCAGATTAGGTTGAAGTAGAAGATTCCACGTCTTTATTATAGAAAGATGTTGTTGCTTCTTTTGTCTTGGATCTTCTTTCTCAGCAACCTTAGAATCAAATTTTAACAAACCTTTAAGCACATCATGCACACCCAGAAACACCTGAGTTGCTTGTAATGGACACTTAATTAATCAATTCATTCATTTATTTATTCATTTAAAATATTTTACCCCATCGTTCTCCTTAAAAGTACCAAAGGCAGCTTACAACATTAAAAGGTCAATATTTAAAAGCTAAAAACTAAAAATACAAATATTAAAAAATAATTAAACAAGTATCATATTAAAATGTTAAATAAAATAAATACTAAAAACATATTGAAAAGCAACAGAGCACAACAATCCAATTTGAAACACATGTCTCAGACAGCCAGTCACGAAGGAAAAGCCTGTTTGAATAGAAAGGTTTTTGCCTACTTGCAAGAGGACAACAAAGATGGGGCCAGCCTGGCTTCCTGTGGGAGGAGGTTCCATAGTCTGGGAGCAGCAACAGAGAAGACCTTCTCCCATGTCCCCACCAAGTGTGCTTGGGAGGGTGATGGAACTGAGAGAAAGGCTGCCCCTGTTGATCTTAATGCCAGGGCAGGCTCATAGAGGGAGATGTGATCTTTTGGATAGCTTAGACCCAAGCTGTTTAGGGCTTTGAAGGTTAAAACCATCACTTTGGATTGTGCCTGGAAATGGATCAGCAGCCACTGGAGCTGCTGTAACAGGAGATTTATATGTTCCCTGTAACCAGCCTCAGTTAACAATCTGGTTGTGGCATTTTGGACCCTCTTTCTTTTCCAAATGCTTTCTAGAGGCAGCCCCACGTAGAGCATGTTACAGTAACCCAGCCAAGATGTAATTATGGCATGTGTCACCATGGCCAAATCAGACTTCTCAAGAAATGTGCCCAGCTGGCACACTAGTTTAAACTGTGCAAAGGTACTTCTGGCCACTGCTGAAACCTGGGCATCCAGGCTCAGAGATGAATCCAGGAGCACCCCCAATCTGCGAACATGTGTTTTCATAGCGAGTGTAATCCCCTTCCTATTCCTTGATCTGCCTTTCAACTGACCAGGAGCACCTCTGTCTTGTCTGGATTAAGTTTCAATTTATTCATCTCCAGTCCATTACTGACACCAGACACTGATCTAGGGCTGAAACAGCTTCCTTGGATTTAAATGTAAAGGAGATATAGAGTTGGGTGTCATCCACATACTGGTGACACTGAACCCCCAAACCCCAGACAAACTCTCCTAGCAGTTTCATGTAGATGTTAAATAGCATAGGGAACAAAACGGAACCCTGAGCGAAACCACAGGCCAACAGTCAGGTTGTTGAACAGGAATTTCTCAGCACTGCTGAGACAGGAAGGACTGGAGCCACTGTAAGACAGAACTTCCTAGTCCCATCCCAGAGAGATGGTCCAGAAGGATACCATGGTCAATGGTATCAAAAGTCACTGAGAGGTTCAGCAGAACCAACACGGACACACTCCCCCTGTCCAGTTCCTGGTGTAGGTCATCTACCAAGGCGACCAAAACAGATTCCATCCCACAACCAGGCCTGAAGCCAGATTGAAATGGATCTAGATAATCCATCTCTTCCAGGAACTCTTGGAGCTGAGAAGCCACAACCCACTCCAACACCTTGCCCAAGAATGGGATAGTAGAGACTGGCCGGTAATTATCAAATACCATGGGATCCAAGGAGGTGTTTTTTTTTCCAATAGTGGTCTTACTACTGCCTCCTTTAAGCACACCAGGATCCTACTCCACTGTAAAGAGGCATTCACCACCCCCTGGACCCATTCAGCCAGTCCTTCTCTGGCAGCTTTATAAGCCAGAAGGGCAGGGGTCCAGTAGACAAGTGCTAGCCTTCACTTCTCCAAGGGTTCTGTCCACATCATCAGGCTGCAAAAACTGAAATGTAACCATTGATACAGGACAGTCAGGGGCCATAGTTACATCTACATGCCCTGTATTAACTACAGCACTCAAGTCAGGGCAAATTCAAGCAATTTTTCCTTCAAAGTTCTGTGCAAATTCTTCACAGCAAGCTCTAATGTGGTCTACATTCTCTTCCTTGTGGCTGGTATGTAATAGGCCCTTGACTACTTGAAAGAGCTCCACTGGACAACTCTTTGCAGATGCAATAGTGGCAGGGAAGAATGGCTTCTTTGCCATCAACACTACCAAAGAATAGGCCTTCCAAAGGGCTTTAGCCCTTGTTCATTTGGATTCACTCTGAGTTTTCCGTCACTGTCGCTGTATTCTTCATCCCATTCATTTCATCTCCATCAGCTCCCCAGTAAACCAGGGCACCAGTTTGACTCTGCTTCATGGAAGGGGATGCTTAGGAGGAATTGTATCAACAGCCCTGGCCATTTCCCCATTCTAAAGATCAACCAGGACTTCAACAGAATTGCCTGCCAAAGTGACAAGAAACTCCCCAAGAGCCATCAGGAAACCATTTGGATCCACCAGCCTCCTGAGACAGACCATCATCGGTCTCCCAGCCCTGCAGAGGCTCTGAGTTTCAGTGAGTCTAAACCCCACCAGATGTACCCCAATACAGAAAAACAGATCTGAAGTGTGGCCTGCAGCATGAATGGGGGCAGATACCATTTGGGACAGTTTTCATGACAGACACGAAGTCTTGAGCCACTCCTGACAAAGCTGCCTCAGCATTGATGTTGTTGTCCCCCAGCACAAGAAGCCCAGGGGACTCCAACAGGACACCTGAGACCAGGTCAGCAAGCTCAGGAAGGGATACTGTTGAGCAGCAGTTTAAGCAGTACACCAACAGAATCCCTATTCTGCCCCAGGCTCCCACTTTCAAATACACACATTCAAACCTGGAAATCTGGGGTATGTGGCACCTGGTCAGGGGGATAGACTCACGATAGACCACTGCAACTCCACCTTCCCACCCCCCAGGTCTTGCTTGCTGCTGCTCAGAGAACCCTGGTGGACAAAACTGAGAGAGATTGATACCCTCAGTCACATCCAACCATGTCTCTGTAATACAGGCCAGATCGGCCTGCTCATCCAGGATCAAGTCCTGGATGGCTGATGTTTTTCCATTTACCAATCTGGCATTTAGCACCAAGGCTAACCAAGCTATTTAAATTGGGAGACTGCTTAAGGGCAACAAGTAATGAACCTTTTAAGGAATTTATGCCATTTGTGGTCCATGAACCTATAATGAATAAGCAAGAATATCTTTTTGTTTCCCAGCATCTGGAAGAAATTATGAGTCAGATACTCTCTTTTTTCCCCTTGTACCAATTATAAGCGACTAAATGAATAAAACTAAACATAAATACATTTGAAAAGCATGGACAAATAAACTTTAAATATGTACGGTTTAGGGATATGAAGAATTCTCATAATATTTTTCATCCTTGACAAAAATGACTGGTTTGAGTAATCAAGATGGTCTGCTGATATGAATGATACAAGTGAGGATTTACATCTCTAGTGCATATTAAGAAGTACACATTGACTGAAATCTAGTATTAAGTCACAACTAGAGTAGCCCCATTAAATCAATTGTGGAATTTGTGACTCAATTGCTCCATAAGTTATATTGATTCAATGGGCCTACTTGAGTTGTGAATTACTACTGGATTTCAATTATAAAATGTGCTCATAAGGAAATATTCATATCAAAATATGCACACACTTTCTTGTGGGAAGAAGTGCCTCTCTGTGAGGTGCGCAGTTGCCGAGGCGGGGCTCCTTTGCCTGCCCAGCTGGAAGAGACAGATGCAGTAGGAGCTGCGTCATATTGGGCGAGGGGCTGGATGAGAGCAGAGCCTTGAAAAAGGCTGCCCAGCCTTGCCTCACCCTTCCTTTCCTTTTGGACAGACAGTCAAGGAAGAAGCACTGTTGAGAGGTCCCAGTGGTTTCAATTTCGCAGGGACCCATGGCGCTTTGTCAGCTTGGAAACAGGGCTGTGCATTGGCACAGCCCTTCGGTTTGGAGGAGTGGGGGGGGTTCTTGAGAATGTCTGTATTAAAAAAATAACGTCTGTATTAAAAAAGTCTGTATTTTAAAAAAACGGGGAAGAGGCTTCTTTAAAGAAGGAGTGGGTTGTGATAAAAAAGAAGAAGAAGGCAGTTAGAGAAAGGGGGCTGGGCCTGAAAGGGGATTTTTCACACACACACACACACCCATCTTGGTGCTTGTAAAAAATAAAATAAAATAAAATAAAATAATTAATTACATTAAAATAAAATAGATAGGGGTTAATTGGCTATAGGTTAATAAGGGTTAGGGTTCTTAAAGCGTATTACTATTGAATTTTGGGTAGCTTGCTTCTTGATTAGCGGGCTGAAAGGCGCTGCTAAGCAGTAGATTGGGCTGTGTTCAAAATAAAATAAAATAAATAAAATAAATAATTAAATAAACACGCATATATATGGGTTTGTATATCTAGGTATATGCATGTATATAGGTGTTTTGAGTTCAGATAAGCCAGCAAGGGTAGAGCCTGACTGTTAAGCAGAACTGGGTGAAGGGGTGAACTGCTAGCATCACCAGGGTGGCCAGGCCTACCAGTATGGCTTCTAAAAAAGGGGAAGGGGGGCAAAAAGGTAAACAGCCTGCTAAACGTAAAGCCACCCCCCCCCCCCCGCATTCCCCACCAGCACTTTCCTCATCGGATGATGAGGACTGGCCAGATTATTGGTCTTTGTGGAAGAAGCTCAGTGCCCTTGAAAGGGAAAGAGCGCAAGCCAGGGGAGCTGATGGTTCTTCCACAGTCCGGAGATCTTGTAGGGAATCTATGAGTCAGAAGTTAGCTGAACTTAAGAGGATGGGGGACATTATGTTGTCTCGGATTTCTATTTTAGAAGAGGAGCGGTCCAGGCCTGCTGGGGCCCCATCAGCAACAACAACCACTGCAAGACCGAGAAGTGGAAATCCAGCAGCAGTGCAACAGCGAAGGCGGCCGCAGATGGCGTCAATCTGCACACATTCCCTTGAGGATGAGACTGTGGGAGGAAGCGGTGTCAGCCAACCAGTGATGAGGGAAGAAGGCCCTGCCAGCGCGTCTTTGGTGGCATCGGCAGGAACACAAGCAGGTGAGAGTATCAATGCACCGGGCATAGCACAAACAGCTAGCGCTTGGCCGTGGGGTACCGGGAGCCAGACGGTGCCAGTCCTTTCGGCCTCACCTTCACAAGCACCAATGTTAGGGATGCAAGCAGCGACTGAGAGTAGTGGGAATGTTACACTTTGTGCAAGTGTAGCTATCCAAGCTAGGGCAGTGGGGGCAGCTGGACCAGTAGTTCCAGCAGCTGTTCCTGATACAGGATACAATTCAGTGGCATGGTGCACGTTGCCTGAAGGTGATCAGTCTCTGCCACTTGGTGATCACCTTTTGCCTGCTACAGTGGAAAAAATTTAATAGGAAAATATGTAGATGTTTTCGAGCTTTTGAATAGAAAGATAGAGGATAAGAAAAAGGAAAAAGATGAAGAGAGGGAGAAGCTGAAACGGTGTAAGCCAGACCATTGTTGGGCGAACTGGTTGCCCAGCTTCTTTATATATGCAAGAACAATAGTACGTACCCAGTCTGAAAGGGCCCTGTCACTTATTCAGTACATGGACATTACTTACAGGGCACATGTAGATTTTCCAGGGCATGTATGGTTGCTCTATGATGAGGGGTTCCATATGCATGCAGCACTGCACCCCAGCATGCGCTGGGACATCCCCCATGACGCATTATGGCTGCGGACCATGACACCTGCACACCCTATATTGGGGGACAGATTTGACAGTGGACATTTAGTTTAATGGGCACAAACATATGCATCCCACTCATTAGCAGGCCAGGTGGTTCAACCCCACTTGGTTTGCTGGGATTATAACTCCCGGGGGTCCTGCAATTGAAAACAGTGTAGATTTAAGCATTACTGTTCCAGTTGTGGTGGATCCCACCCATCTGCAACCTGTTTTAGAAGGAAGCAATGGGGAACAGGCGGACGGAAACGTGGAAGTGGGCGCAAGCCACCCCCCTGGCCCTTCAAACACTCAAGAAGGGCCCCAGTCCAATTAAAATGGTGGTTTTGGACCAGTGGCTATATGATGACCCTAATAGAGTAGCAGCTAGATTTTTGAGTGAGGGATCTAGGAATGGTTTTCGTATTCCAGCCATGGGTGATCGGGTAGCCACATGGTCAGAATATCAGAGGTCTGTTAGAGGCCAAGAGGGCATAGTGAGGGCAAAAATTACTAAGGAGGTTGCAGAGAGGCGAGTATTTGGTCCTTTCAAGTCCCCACTAGTTGCGCACCTTCGGGTGTCCCCTCTTGGGGTTGTTCCCAAAAAGGCAGCAGGTGAATTTAGGTTGATTCACCATTTGTCTTATCCAGCTGAGGAATCAGTAAATGATAGGATCCCCCAGGACCTGTGCACTGTTCATTATACATCATTTGATGTGGCAGTGTGCATGATTCGGAAGGAAGGGATTGGGGCCGTGTTGGGTAAGTTTGACATAAAATCGGCTTTTTGGCTCCTCCCAGTGCACCCTGATGACTTTGACATTTTAGGTTTTGCTTTTGAAGGGAATTATTATATGGACAGGTCATTACCTATG
Organism: Intellagama lesueurii; assembly: GCA_037013535.1. Classification (NCBI taxonomy): domain Eukaryota; kingdom Metazoa; phylum Chordata; class Lepidosauria; order Squamata; family Agamidae; genus Intellagama; species Intellagama lesueurii. The sequence continues at coordinate 131,757,874 of JBAJHW010000003.1, read as the reverse complement.
GGGTGCTCAATATCTTGTTCAGCTTCTGAGCAATTTAGCACATTTCTGGAATGGATGCTCCGGCAGTGGATCAGCGGAGCAAGGGTCGTCCATTATTTGGATGGTTTTTATTTTGTGGGAAGTGTGGTACATCCCAATGCGCGTGCCTTATGGTGGCTTTTCAGAAAACGGTGCAAGAACTAGGTGTACTGTTGGCCGAGGAGAAGACTGAGCGTCCTTGGCAGGTGCTAACCTTTCTGAGCATTGAGTTGGATACTGTTTCACAAGCTAGTAGGCTTCCAGGGGAGAAATTGTGTGATTTGAAGGGGCGGTTGCAAAGTATGCTAGCCCAAAAGAAAGTCACGCTGCGGCAATTACAGGAAGTGGTGGGCCACCTTAACTTCGCTTGCAAGGTAGTGGACCCAGGTAGACCTTTCTTAAGTATGTAGATTGTGTGATGCTATGAAGGGTCTCACAAGACCCCATCACAGGAGGAGATTGTCATTTGGAATGAAGGAGGATTTGCAGGTTTGGTTACAGTTTTTAGAAAAGTTCAATGGAACCTCTTTCTGGAGGAAAGAACGTAGATTAGAGTCTGACCTCCAGGTTCAGACTGATGCAGCAGGGTCACAGGGCTATGGTATATTCTTCAAAGGGAAATGGAATGCTGGGACTTGGCTTTCGGAGTGGCACAGAGCAGGCATCACCAAGGACCTTACTTTTTTGGAGCTGTTTCCAATAGTGGGAGCCTTGTGGCTATGGGCTAATGAATGGGCTAATTCCATGGTCACTTTCTGGTGTGATAACCAGGTGGTGGTACACATTGTTAACTCATTGACATCTAGATCGCAGAGAGTGATGGTGCTAGTGAGGACCCTCACGTTGAGGTGCTTACAGTACAATATAGTTTTCCAAGCTCTGCATGTCCCCGGGATTGATAACGCCATTGCTGACGCCCTGTCCTGTCAACAGATGGACCGGTTCATGGTGTTGGCACCAGGGGCGAGGGCCCATCAGGACATCCTACCAGACGAGGTATGGAATCTTGGAGGGCAGAGGCTAAAAGGGCTATGAACTTAGCAGTAGCACCAAGCACTCACCATAGTTATATGGTGGTGTGCAATGAGTATTTTGCCCTTTGTGAAAGGGAGGGCCTTGGACATGAATGGCCTGCATCAGATGATCAGCTGATGCAGTTTGCAGTTTACTTATACAGGAAGCGTTTGGCTCCTAGATCCATCCAAGGTAGGATGGCGGCTTTGGCATTTTATGCCAGGGCCCAAGGTTGTAAAGGTTTCTCAATTGATTTCCGTATTAGGAAAATGATTGAGGGGTGGAGTAGGGAGTGAGTTGTGTCTGAGCACCAAGTTGCTATACACTTGCGAAGATCAAAAACTGACCAATTGGGTAAAGGACGGGTGCTGCTTTTAGGGCAATATTCTGAGACTGAGATCTGTCCTTTTAAAGCCATGTGGGAGTACATATAATTTAGGGGAGAAGCAGCAGGTGGCTTTTTGGTCCACCAGGATGTGTCACTGCTATCGAAGTACCAATTTTGGAAGGTTACCTCCCAAGCCTTATGCAAGACTGGGATACAAGGTTGGCGTTTTGGGACACAATCTTTTCGAATAGGTGCTACATCTACTGCAGCTGCCCTTGGTTTTGCGGTGGAATATATTAAGAAGGTGGGCAGATGGTCATCTCAAAAATACCGGGCTTATGTTCGCCCTTTGCCACAGTTTTAGGTTCTGCTGCGTTGTTGTTCTGTTTGTCATTGCAGATCCGGAGAAGCCCTTGTCACGAGTTTGAGTTCTGTTGTGTGGGCACAGTTACATTTTTTGTGCAGCCAGATATGCTAGTCGGACCAGTTGGGGGTCGCAATTTGGGCATTGGCAAGGTGGCCGCTTTGGAATGGATGGGAAGGTGATGCATGCACTGGGACAGTTCATGGAACTGGCGTCCCAGTGTGTGGTGGATATGCCCCATGACCTTATGGTGATACATTTGGGAGGCAACAACTTGGCCCAAAGGTCGGGCAAGTCGCTGGTCCTCCAGGTTACAGCGGACCTCAGTGCATTTGCGGCACGCTGCCCGAAGACACGGATAATATGGTCGGAGATGATTCCACGTATGGTGTGAAGAGATGCATGTGATCCCAGGTGGATTGATCTGGCCCGATAGGGCATAAACAGAGAAGTGGGCAGAGCAGTACGCCGAGGCCTGGGGTCAGTGGTTGCACATCCTCTCATCAGAATTTCTAGACCCGAGTTATACAGGGAGGATGCTGTGCATCTGTCTGATGAGGGTCTGGACATATTTTTAAAGGATCTACAAGGGGGTCTGAGAGCTGAACTGTTTCGACTTGGTGGGGGGCATGGGACATACTAAGTAGTCCCTATGCCGTGGTGGGTAGTGCAGAAGGATAAGGGTTAGGCAGTTCCTAAGAAAGCACATAGAGGGTGCTAAGCACCCCTCCTCTCAGAAGGGCAGCAGCAGAGCTTTAGTTGAGAGGAGGGGAAGCTGGGACCCCAGGGGATGCGGAGCAGCCAGGGTTTGAGACCCGGATGGGGCAAACTTGGGGTACCACATCTGGGATACATGGAAGCGTGGTGTATGGTAAGACAGCGCACTTTCGTTATAGGAACTTGACCGGAAGGTCAAGGTTGACTCCAGTTATAGACCAAGTCTTTTGCACTATGGTAGGCCCCCTTGTGGAAAGGAAGGTTTGGGTTATAAATAAGTTAATAAAGTTGTGGCCATAGTTATCCCATATACCTGTGCCTGTCTTGTTATTCCGGGCTGGGAGGGCAAATGAAAGCATCACAACCTGATTCAGAACTCATACAGGCTGAGAATTCTGGTGAGGTTTTTAGAGATGTTATGAAATAATGAAACTGATGCATTTTTACAAACACATGTGTGCACACTCAACACAATCCTCCTAGTTTAGCTTGCTTTTATAATATATTGATGCTTTCACGAATCCCTTCCTGTCTTGCCCCCCCTTCCATCTCTGTAAAGCAGAAACATTTCAGTACCTTCTGTCTTGCTAGTCAACAAGTGCTTTTTACTACCGTGTGCTGCTGACTGCTGTAGCCTTTGATATGGTTTCCTCTAACAGCAGAGCACATAATTGAAACCAGGTCCCTTGAAATCTCCTTAGATTTTCAGCAAGCCTGAGAAGGGAACAGATTTGTAGCTGAATGCTTTCCAAGCAATCTGTTTAGTTCTGCATGTGCTTCAACTCAATTTCATGGCAATTTCATAAGGAGGTTGTATTTTAATCCAGTGTGCAGCAGAGACCAAAGCTGTTCCCCCTTTTCTTTGACTAATAGTTTGAGCATTTTTATGCCACATTGGTTAGCAATGTGAATTATAGTTCCACCTTGTTTTCAATTTGTCTCTACATCAAATTATCCTCCAATAGCTCCCCAATTATTTCCCACCTTTTGATTAGATATACAAGTCAGTTGTATATATAGTTTTCTGCATCTCATTGATGTGCTTTCTTTTGGTAGCTTGTCAGCTTTTGTTGCCAAAAGTTAATATATCAAATGCATTCACTTAACCAAATGAAAGATCCTAAGTCAACTAGTATCTGAACAACCTTTGGCTTTGATCTACTTTGGTCAGACAAATATCTCTGCATGTCAAGCAATATTTCTGGATGTCTTTGGTCAGACAACTATTTCTGGATGTTACTAAATATAATTGGGATTCATAAAAAGTACTGGGATGTATTTACTGCAAGAGGCAATCATACAAACCTAGCAGAGTTGGCATTAGTGATAATGACATATGTCAATTTTGCTATCACAAGCATTTGAATTTTTGCAAACCTCAACTTTTTTTTTCATGCTACATTCTGTATAGCATGTATTATTTTTGTTTAAGGTTTCAAAGACTGACTGTGGATACAAATCCTGACTTGTTTTGTCCTCTTGAGATAAATGAAGAACCTAAGAGTTGTCTCCCTGTTGTGAGACAGCAATATATAATATTCTTTTCTTTGGCTTTTAATACAACAAAATTCAACATGTACAGCTTTTCCAACATGAAACTCCACCAGAATAGAACACAATGACATGGAATGGTAACTTCTGAGCTGGATAAGCCAACCAAATTCACATGCTTGTTTCTGGATGAGTGAATTTGGTTGGGCTGTCCTTCTATAATATTAACCTGTTTTTAACAGTATATTGTTTCGGGTGTGTTTTGAGGCTGGTTATATTAGTCCCTTTGGTCAGATGGGACAGGTGAATTTGGTTGTACTGTTTTACTCTGAAGTCACCATTCTGAGCTGTTTTTTAAATATTTTTTGTCTTTTCTCTCTCCTTTCTTTTTTCCTTTCCTTTTCTTTCCTCTTTTGCACAGAACAGGTACTGGAATGTTGCTCCTGCAGATGATTTGTGATTTGCTGCATCTGTCTCATCTAGTCACACACATGTCATGAATTTGGTTCGGTTATCCTGCTCAGAAGTTGCCATTCCAAGCCACTGTGTTTCATTCTGGCAATTCTGGGACAATAAAGGATTAAAAAGAGCAACACACTTTGCTTTCGATTTTTTAATGAAAGTGAAATGTTTTGAGGGTTTGAAATCTAAAATATTGTTCTGATGTTTGTCCACCACATCCTACTATTTTTGGCATCAATTTTTATTAAGAAGTCTCTATTCTGGCCCATTTCATACTCTTCCAACTTTTACATAGTCTCCATTTTACCCTTCTCTTGCAATATATTTGTATTGGATGAGACAAAATAGTAACTTAATAGCAGGAAGCAATTGATTTCTTGTACTTTGTATAAATGGCAAGTAGCTAAAAGCCAAGAACATTGGTGACAACTGTTTGTGTGATAATATTGCAGAATACTTATATGCTGAAGTCTTGTTAGATCCTTGGGTGTGCAAGGATTAAATAAAATATTGGACATTATTTCAGTATGGCATTTTTGAGTCCCATTGGATTCACTTGGACAATTCAATGTAGGCTTAAACATTTCCACTTAAAATTAACCTAGTTCTGAGGATGCCTGCTCAGATGTAAGTCACATTATATTTTAAACAGCTTATTCTTACATATAGGGACAATCATTTTATGTACGTTTCCTCAGAAGTAATTTTAGTAGAATTTAGCATAGATTACTTTATGCATAGGATTGCAATGTATGAAGTACTCAAGTCTAAAATGTTACACCCACTTACAATAAAATTGTTTAGACACAGTGGGACTATTGAGAAGATATCTTTAGGGTTGTGATGTACCTTAGGCAAGATAACTCTTATAGTTTAGTACTGTTATTCATATATTTTATATTATATTCTTTGCAAGTATTTGAGTGTATCTTATATATATATATATATATATATATATATATATATATATATATATATATATATATATATATATATATATATATATATATATATATATATATATATATATAAATTCATTTCAAAAATGAAGTAAATGAAAATGAGAGATAAAAGGATTCATTAAGTTGTTATTGTTGTTCTGTTTGATTTTAAATCATGGATACTGTTTAACATATTAAATACCAATCTCTGTTTACCCTAAGCTTTATATTAAAAGGAACAGAATGGCAGGCTCTTAATCTGTCAAAATAAATAAGGGCAAATAAGATAAAGTACTTACATTTTAAAAGTTCTGGTTTTAGGTTCAGCAGCCAGCATTTTGTTCCTTAGCTGTGCCTGTGCCATAAGAACAATGCCACTGGCAATGGCAGCTAGCCACTAATTGAAGTGTCCCTGCTTAGATTTCAGGGTGCATGCAATTTTGCACATATTCTGAAATCCAAGCAGGAACTCCTTGATTAGTGATAATCTGCCAGTGACATTATTCTCATTGTGCAGGTGGAGCTACAAAACAGGATTTTGGCCAGGATTGTATATCATAATCTGAATTATATGTCACAAATGCTCAGTCCACTGGTGAGCTTTTTTCAGCAGTGCGGGCTGCCATTGCCTCCTTCCCAGGATATTGCGTGATTCTGTGGTTTTGTGAGAGTGACCTGGGAAGGGAGGGGGAAGGAGTACAATATTTAAGTGAGGTTCCCCTCTCCTTTCTGCCTCTTCCTTTCTGGCAACAGAGAAGGATGGAGCTCCGCAGCTTTGATTTCTTTTCAAACTGTGTCACTCCAGTTCAACTACCTTGGTGGTTTCACTTCTCAGAAGGGGGGTTTGCATCGGCGGTGCCCCCCCCCCCCAGTTTGCTTCTTGTGCTTCGGCCCTTGAATTTTCGGGACTGATAGCATGGAAATAACTTATATTTATTGTTTGGTTTTATTGTTAAAAAAAGAGGAGAATAACAGAGGGGGCAAGGGAGAGGTGCAGCTGTTAGGGCCGGGCCAGACAGGGGCCTGGGACACCTGTTAGGCCTGTAGACCACTGGCGGATTTTAATTATAGGCAACAATTGATTAATTTATAGTTGATTTAGATTGTAATTAATCATAATTGTAGGCATTAAAAAAGCATAAGCAAGGGGACACAGTTTAATACATTAGTTAGGGCCATGGGCTAAGGCATGCAAAGCTGCAGCCCGAGTGGGCACGCAACCCCTCCCCCCCACCAGCAGGAAGGAGCATAATAGTGATTTCATCTTAAGGTTTTTTTTTAAAAAATATTTTGAATAAATAAATAGACTAATAAATAACTTGATATTAACTACTTGGGAGGGGATAGCACAATCTTGGTTTAATAAATAATTGTTTCGCTTTCATATTGGGGTGGGGGTGTATTTCAAACTCGTTACTCCCAGTTGGAAGAAGGTTGAAAATTTTGGGGAGGCCCTATAATAAATAAATAAATAAATAAATAAATAAATAAATAAATAAATAAATAAATAAATAAATAAATTTTCATTAATTATAATAATACAAATAAAATAAATGAATTATAATTAATAATTAATAAAAAAGAAAGAAAAAGAATCACTGAGAGGGTATAGAGCAAGAATCCACTGAGCTCTGGCTTCAGCCAGGGGGGAGCATTAGAGGGGCTTTAGAAGGCCCTATATTAATTTCTTATTAATCAGCCTGTCGATCAACATGTGCTAGGTTCTGTATAAGAGCCAATTCAAATAATAATAAAAAATAGAATAATAATAAATCATGGTGAGCTTTGGGATTGAAGTGGCTTATTAAAGAAATAAAACTGCTTAAAGTTTTAATCTTAGGTTACTGGGATGGCTTCTAGGAAGGGCCAAGGTAACAAGAAGGGTTAACAGCCTAAGAAGCGTGCAGCTTCTCAAGTTTCACCTCTTCAATTGTCTTTGGGCAAAATTTCAGCCTTGGAGGCCAAAAGAGCAGCACAACGGTTTGCGCAGCACAGTGAGCCACAGCCACCGATCGGTGAGAGAAGCAAAGAGTCATAGGAGGGCTAAGCTTAAGGCCATGGTGGAAAATTTAATGTCTCACTTTGCTGCTTTAGAGGATGATTGGCAGGCCTCAGGGCCGTCCGGGGGGGGTCAGATGCCTCAACAGTGACACCTCAGCATCAGAGCAAGGACGAGGAATGAGGGACACAGATGCCGGAAGTTGATAGGTCATTGGCAGGGTCTAGAGGTCGGCAGGATGAAGGGAAAGAGACTGCATCAGGTGATCGGTATGGCAGGGAGGAACATGATTCAGCACCATTTCTAGCAGCAGGTGAGTTGGCGGTTGCACCAGATACCCTCCCGATATTGCCTGCATGGACATGGCCAGGTAAGGGGACAGAGTAATTTGCCATTTCACATGACACATAACATGCAGGGGTATGGGGCCTCAGCCAATCCGTGGCCAAGTATGAGCACACCAGTAGGAAACTGGGCTGCCCCATATCCACAAATTACCTTTCCAGCAGCTCTGGGTTCGACATCAGGTGTGGGGGTATGGCCCTACCCATTGGTACCCGACATTAGCTACAACTCTGTTGTATCATGGCATGGTATCATGCCATGCAGTTGGGCAATCACATCACTCCAGCTGCTAAAGAAAAAATCTGAATAGGTAATTATGTGGACTTGTTTGAGCTCCTTAATAGAGATGTAGATAAGAAGGAAATTGATAAAGAGGATGAACGGGAGAAGGAGAAACACAGGAGGCGTAGGCCAGAAAGGACATGGGCAAATTGGTTACCGGGTTTCTTAATTTATGCCAGGGTAGTGGTGAATGCACAGCCGTGGAGAGCTCAGTCAATGTTTCAATACCTTAAATTGATCTACAGGGCATATGTACTTTGCAGGGCAGGCTTGGTTGCTTTATGATTAATCGTTCCGTATGAGAAGTGCGATTCATCTGAATTTACATTGGGATGAGCTTCTGCCAGGCGTCTGGTTACAGTACATTACGCCAGCCAGGCCAAACTTAGGTGATAGGTTTGACAGCAAGGCATCTCATTCACAAAGCCAGACAGAATCTGAATCCCTGTGTAGGCACTGGGCAAGAAATGTGCTAAATTGCTCAAAAGCTGAACAAGATATTGAGCACCCCATAGGTAATGACCTGTCCATATAACAATTCTCTTCAAAAGCAAAACCTAAAATGTCAAAGTCATCAGGGTGCACTGGGAGGAGCTGAAAAGCCGATTTTATGTCAAACTTACCCAACTCAGCCCCAATCCCTTCCTTCCAAATCATGCACACTGCCACATCAAATGATGTATAATGAACAGTGCACAGGTCCTGGGGGATCCTATCATTTACTGATTCCCCAGCTGGATAAAACAAATGGTGAATCAACCTAAATTTACCTGCTGCCTTTTTGGGAACAACCCCAAGAGGGGACACCCGAAGGTGCACAACTAGTGGGGACTTGAAAGGACCAAATACTCACCCCTCTGCAACCTCCTTAGTAATTTTTGCCCTTACTATGTCCTCTTGGCCTCTAACAGACCTCAGATTTTCTGACCATGTGGCTACCCGATCACCCATGGCTGGAATACGATTATAATGGGATTATAATGCCAAGGGCACATGTTCATGTAAAGCATGCCATTTCAGGCACGAGTGTTTGGTCTGCGGTGCCAGCACCCCAGCACATTGTGTTTTAGGGCCAGAGCACAAAGAAATAACAGCAAAGACACCAGAAGCAACAAAAAGGGAAACAGTGGAGGGGGTTCCTCTAACAAAGGGCCCCAGCCCAATTAAGATTCTGGTATTAGAGACTTGGTTGCAGGATTATTCTAGGCGTACAGACACAGAGTTCCTTTTGTATGGTTTTAGGAATGGTTTTAGGATACCGGTGCTAGGGGAGCATAAGGTGTTTTTTGTAAAAAATTTGAAATCAGTGAACGGATGGAAGGCATAGTCAGGCACAAAATTAGAAAGGAAGTTGTAGAAGGTAGGGTTTTGGGACCTTATCTGAATACTCCATTGGAGAACCTACAGTTATCACCACTGGGCATGGTGCCCAAGGAAAATCAGGGAGAGTATAGGCTCATTCATCATTTGTCATACCCTGAAGGGAAGTCTGTGAGCGATGCCATTCCTCCGGAACTATGCACGGTGCATTACACCTCTTTTGACGAGGCGGTGCATATGGTCCATAGGTGTGGAGTAGGGGCGGAGCTTGCGAAATGTGACATTAAGTCAGCATTTCGTATTCTCCCGGTCCATCCCTAGGATTTTGACCTGTTGGGTTTTTATTTTCAGGGATCTTACTACATTGATAGGGCATTGCCAATGGGCTGTTCTGTGTAGTGTGCTAGATTTGAGTGTTTCAGTTCATTTTTAGAATGGAAGCTCAGGTGTAGGGTAGGTTGCAAGAACACTGCCCATTATCTGGATGATTATCACTTCTGTGGTGAAAGCAACACCGGAAAATGCAAATTTATTATGGAAGCATTCCAAACAATGGCGCATGAGCTGGGTTTACCATTAGCCGAGGAAAAAAACTGAAGGGCCAGCTACCTCACTTATGTTTTTGGGAATAGAACTGGACACAATACAACAGGCTTCTCGATTACCAGATAGTAAGCTTAATGCCCTCAAGGCTCGGATCAATTTGCTTATGCAAAGCAGAAAAGTGTTGTTGAGAGAGCTGTAGGAGATTGTAGGTCATTTAAATTTTGCGTACAGGGTAATTGCCCCAGGTTGTGCATTCCTGCGTAGATTATGTGATGCCATGAAAGGTCTGCATTGCCCTTTTCACAGAATGAGAGTGACAGGGGGTATGAGGCAGGATCTACAAGACTGGAGCCAGTTCCTTGTTGATTTTAATGGGGTCTCCTTTTGGAGGTCTGAGACAAACCTTAAAGCCAAATTCCAGGTCCAAACTGATGCAGCAGGCTATCTCGGTTTTGGGATCTATTTTAGGGGCAGATGGTGTTCTGAGCTGTGGCCGGAGGAATGGCACCAGCAAGGAATTATTAGGGACCTTACATTTTTGGAATTTTTTTCCGATAGTAGGCGCTCTGTGGCTGTGGGTGCACAAATGGGCTAATTCAGTAGTACTCTTCTGGTGCAACAATCAGGCGGCGGTTTATATAATAAACAACCTCACTTCACACACGGAAAGCGTCATGGCATTGGTGCACACATTTACATTGTGCGCTTTAAGATATAACATTGTGGTCCAAGCAAAGCACATTTCTGGTCTGGATAATGGATTGGCTGATGCACTATCATGCCAACAGATCTATCGGTTCAGGGAGTTAGATCTAGGAGCCAGTGAAGTCCCAGAGACACTTCCCCCAGAGGTCTTGCAAATTGGCGTGATGATGCGGAAAGTGTAATAGGTTTGGCCGTGGCACTGAGGGTGTGAAAAGGGTACTCAGCAGTGAGTATAGAATTCCAGGAGTTCAGAAACCTAGTGGGTTTGGAACCGATTTGGCCCGCTCTGATGGAACACCTACAACAATTTATAGTGTATTTACACAGGAAAGGATTAGCGCCAGGATCCATACAGGGTAGGATGTCAGCGCTAGCCTTTCAGGCTAGGGTACAAGGGTATCGGGATTATACCTCTGCCTTTCATATCAGGAAGATGATCGAAGGCTGGAGTAAAGAAAGAGGTTGGGTAAAGGATTCTAGGACACCAATATCCCCAGCATTGTTGGAAAAAATTTGCCAACAATGGATTGTCATTTGTAGGGATGAATATGAGGCAGCGTTATTTAGGGCAGTGTCGTTGCTGACATATTTTGGTGCCTTAAGGATTAGCGAAGTTGTAGCTACAGGGAAAAGGCAATGTGTCGAAAGTAGCATTGCAATGGCAGGATGTCAGGTTGGAAGACAACATGGTTCGGATTCATATTCACCAATCCAAGGCTGACCAGCATGGTAGAGGTGCTGATCTTACTTTGGCTACTTGTTCTATAGCGGAGCTATGTCCGGTTGGAGCGATAGGTACATAATTGGAACTCAGGGGGCAGGGACAGGATTACTTCTTCATACACAAAGATGGGTCCCCTTTAACGAAGTATCAGTTTTGGAAAATGAAAGACCTGGCACTGCATAAGGTGGGAATTCAAGGCTTAAAGTTTGGAACTCATTCTTTTAGAATTGGTGCAGCTTCAACTGCAGCCGCTTTAGGCTACCATCCCAATGACATTAAACGCTTAGGGCATTGGTCGTCGACAGCTTACCACAGATATGTCCAAGCACTCCCTCATGTCTAGGCAGGTGCCTGGTTCTTTTCTGTCATTGCAGGTTCAGTACTGCTGGTGAGACGGTGGCACGTCATGATACTTGGCCACAGTTATATGTTCTGGGCAGCATGCTATGCAGCCAAGTCGGCCTGGGAGAGCAATTTGGGACTCAGAGCTAGAGCCCAAATCGAATGGAAAGGGCTTAGATAAATGCAATGAGGCCAATTTTGCAGAGCGGCTGCATTTGACGTGTGTTGCTCATACACGTGGGTGGTAATGATCTGGCCAGGCATGGTGGAAAGGCCTTGATATTGGATGTCATACACAACCTCAGATGGCTGAGGATGTCGTACCCTGCTCTGAGCATTATTTGGTCCATGGTCATCCCTCAGCTTGTGTGGCGGGACGAACGTCAGGCGCAGAGAGTTAACACTGCTCGGAGGAGTGTTAACAGGGAAGTGTGCAGAGCAGTATGCAATGCCCTTGGATCAGTGATTGGTCACTGGGAGATCCATGCTGATAGGCCTGAGCTCTTTTGGCATGATGGAGTGCACCTCTCAGACAGAGGTTTGGATTTATTTCTAGTGGACCTCAGGGGAGGCCTGCTTCTGGAGCTTGAGTGGCTGGATGGCGGGCATGGGACTTAGGGTTGCTAGCCCCTATGCTTTGGCGGGTAGTGTGGATAGAACAGGTTTCGGTGAGTCCCCTCGCAACCACAGGTAATGTATAGCTCATCTGACCTCCCAGCGCTGTGGATCATGTGATTAAAGTGCTTGAGGGGCAAGATGCACTGGGGCCACACCCGGACCAACAGTCAACAATGATAAGGTGGCTCGAGATCATGGGTGGTCAAATTTGGGCTGGCCGGGTTCTCACTGTCTTCACGACCACAAGAACTTGGGGCGTGGGACTTGCCCATTTGTTTGGTAAGGGGTCCGTTGAGACCCCTGTGCAGAACCTGATTCCGCACTATGGCAGGACCCCCCCTTTTATGGAGGGCAATAACGAATATTCAATAAAGTGTTGCCCATGTTTAATCCATAATACCTGTCTCGCGTCATTATTCTGGGGTAGGGGGCAATGCATTTATTCTGCCTTTTTTAATGCTTTGTGTAGTACTGTAGGACTTAATTTGAAAATCCAAGTGTCAGAATGTAAACCCTACTTTAATAATAATTGTGTGTCATCAAGTCCATTCTGATTTATGGTGACTCCTTTCAGGGCTTTCAAGTCAGAAAGCACTCAGAAATGGTTTACTATTCCCTACTTCTGGGGGCCATCCTGGGATGGTGCAGCTTGCTCAAGGCCACTCAGGTTGGCTCTTTTGGGATGCACAGTGGAGAATTGAACCTCCACCCTCTGGTTTTGCAGCCAGCTACCTAACTCATTGAGCTATCCAGCCAGCTTTGTTGCTATATGCCCTCAAGTCAACCCTGACTTATGGCAACACTATGAATGAACAATCTCCAAAATGTCCTGTCCTCAACAGCCCTGCTCAGTTCTTGCAGACCCAAGCCTGTGGAGTCCTTTAGGGAATCAGTCCATCTCATATTTAGCCTTCCTCTTTTCCTGCTGCCTTGAACATTTTTCAACATTATTGTCTTTTCCAGAGAATCTTGCCTTCTCATAATGTGTCCAAAGTAAGACAGCCTCACTTACAACATTTTTACTTCCAAAGATAGTTCAGCCTTGATTTGCTCTAGCACCCACTTGTTCATCTTTCTGGCAGTCCAAAGTATCTGCAATGCAATCCAGTACCATGTTTCAAACAAATGATTTTTTTTCCTATCAGCTTTCTTTACTATCAAGTTTTCACACCTATACATATTTATTTTATTTTATTTTATTTAAATATTTATTTGCCACCTTTTCCTAAAGGATTCAAGGTAGAGACTTACAGTATTAAAAGAAAGAAAGTTAAAGCTAAAATATAAATTGCATTAAACATATATATTAAAGCTCACAATAAGAGCATAGTGATCTAAAATGCAATTACAGTGGTGCCTCGCTAGACGATTGCCTCGCAGGACGAGGAAATCGCTAGACGATGGCTTTTTGTGATCGCTAATGCGCTTCGCAAAACGATGGTCTCCTATGGGCGATTTTCACTAGACGAGGTTTCCCCATTGGAATGCATTGACTAGCGGTCAATAGCTGTCAGTGCATTCCAACGGGGACCCGCGCTCGCTAGACGAGGTTTCCCTATGGACGATCTCCGCAAGACGACGACTTTTCCCTTGGAACGCATTGAAGAGATTTCAATGCATTCCAATGGGGAAACGTGCTTCGCTAGACGATGTTTTCGCAAGACAGCGATTTCCGCGGAACAGATTAACACCGTCTAGCGAGGCACTACTGTATGTAGATTATCTTGGCCTTGGTCTCCAGTAACAAATGCTTACACTTATTGATCTTTTCTTATTGCTTTCATTGTTGTCCTTCCAAGTCTCGATCTTTTGAATTCTTGGCTGCAGTCTCCATTTGGATTCATGATTGAACCAAGGTTTACAAAAAAATAAGTTTCTTCATTGTCAACATTAAAGTTGTGTAGGTCTTCTGTAGTCATGATTTTGGTCTTCTGAATGTTCAACTGCAGTCCTGCTTTGGCACTTTCTTCTTCTACTTAAAGTTGTTTCAAGTCATTGCTGCATTCTTTCAGTAGGATGTAGTCACCTGCATATCTTAAATTATTGATGTTTCTTCCACCAACCTTCACTGCTCCTTCATCTAAATGAATGAATTTAGCTCCAGCCAGCTAAAAGGTACATAATAAAGATTTCTAAAAATACATGAGAGTTGACAACAAAAAGCATTGTAAAATAGAAGAATGTGTCAACCTAACAAACTGCAAGCAAGCAAAAATATATATTCAAACATTAAACACGGCACTGTGTATGTGAGACTGATGACATGAATCTTATTTTGTCAACAGCACTGAACCAATAGTGTAGTCTTTCTTCCTTCACCCCTTCCCCCTGATATAAAAAGAATTGTTCTCTGGAGGCATCTACTGAAAGTATGTACGAAAGAAATGAGGTTAGTTTTATTAATTTACTTCCTTCACAACTGAATGGCCATAGATTTCGCCTCTCATTCCCCTTGGCACTACTTTCTCTCTCTCTTTAATAATGGTAAATGTAAAAAAACCCAGGATCTGTTCTATTCAGCTTCATTTCACTTGGAGTGCTGTAGGGAGATGAGATTTGAAATTGTTCACAGTAATGTATAGGCTATCCAGCAGACTGGATTCACTTTACTGATGATGCAGTATCATTGCCGGTGATTCACTTTCGGATGTATGTCTTTATTAGAGCATTAAGTGTAGAAATCCACAAGTCTCCTGATTGGCATCCCACAATTCATGGAGAAGAATGGCTGAGCTCTGAAGCTTGGCATTTCTTCCTGAATATTCCATTTGAATCCAATTGAGCCTGCTGGTGAGTTCAAGTCCTATTTTGAAGAAAGAAGGTATGAAAGATAGGACTGCCTTCTTCACTGCCTGAAACCATGAATATTCATTTTGACCTTCGATACTGAAGAAAACAAAAAAACAAAAACAAAAATGCTATCCTTGAGGATAGGGAATTATAATTGAATTTCACACTTCTGTTGTATTGCAGTGACTTAACAAAACAGTTAATAGTAGAGATGGGGACGAATATAAAAACAGATCAGTTTTTCTGACGAATATAGCCGATTTGTCATATATTCGTCGATCCATATTTGTAAAATTTTAAATCAGGATGAATATGGCTTGACGAATATTTCCTTGGTTTTATTCGTCAATCCATTCATATTCGTCTATATTCGTTACCCCTTTTGGGGGCCTCTCTGAGCTTGCTGGCGCCAATTCGAAGCTCTGGCCAATCAGGACAGAGATCCTGGATTGGCATGTCTGGCAGCCAATAGCGCTGCTGAAAGGTGTATCTACTTTTACAGATGCTTCATATAAGCTTTTCCCGTCCGGCCGTTCCCCACTTCTGTTTGTGCTCTCCGGAGTGAGAACAGTTGCTGCACACTGGCTTGCTGGTGCTCTTGCGGATTTGCTTTTGCGGCAGCAAAGCAAAGACTCATATTTTTCTTTTTCATTATCATTCATCAATCATCATCAACTTTACTGGGAATTTGGGGAGGGATTTCAGGTAGCTTAGGCTACTTATTCGGAAGGGCTTAATTTTATTTCAAATTCAAATCAATCAAACCTTTTTTTTCCCTGGAGGCTTGTGTGTATTGTCTGGTGGGGGGGGGGGAGGAACTGTCGTCATGTGACTGTGGAATCTCTTTTCCTTTATATTCAGTTTTCAAAAGTTTATTTTAGGAGAATCATTTTTTCCTTTCCCCAAATTGGTTGTGTGTGCGTGTGCATGTCTAGGTGGGAGGATTATTCAGTTTTCAAAAGTTCATTTTAGGGAGGCTTGTGTCTCTCAGGGAATTTGGTGGGTGGCTGGATCCATCATTCCTTTCTCTTCTAAAACGTATTTGTGTGTGTGTGTGTGTGTGTGTGTGTGTGTGTGTGTGTGTGTGTGTGTGTGTGTGTCTGTCTGTCTGTCTGTCTGTCTGTCTGTCTGTCTGTCTGTCTGTCTGTCTGTCTGTCTGACTGAGACTTAGCTGGCAGGGCTTTACTTTTTGGACTTTTTTGGCTTCTCTGTCACAGTGGGTTGGGGGGGAAATTTTCCTAATTACATTATACTGAGGGGGGGTTTTGTTTAGGCAGGCAGGTCACATTTTAGTAGAAGAATTACACCACCATCATTCTAAAAATAAAATTTACACACACTCTCTGACCCTCTATTAGTTTCCTTCCTCAATCTCCATTGCTTTATTTGTTTAGTTGGTTTGTTAGGCAGGCAGTAGAAGATGAAGGGATTTCTTCAGGGGCAATCCAAGGGGAAGAAGGCTGTGAAGCTACATAGGCTAGGTAGCAGCACCGTCGTCACGACCACCACGTGCACAACCACATCTACGATAACCAGTGCCACTGTCCCTCCTCTGGTGGCCTTTCAGGCAGGTAGGGAAGCAAAGCTTCCAGAGGTGCCAAAAGAACTGCCGCTCCTCTTCCTAGAGGAATCTGAGGAGTTACTGGTTTCCGAAGATCCCCAGTCTGATGTGGAACCAGTAACGGCAGGGCAGGCTTCACAGCCCCCCCACCCCTGTCTCCAGAGTCATCTGTTCCCTTCTCCCAGACCAGCAGCACCCCTGGGACACAGAGTTCTTCCCAGGCCAGCAGTCAGGGGCAGGCAGTGGGTCCTCATTTAGGCAAACATGGCAGAGGGGCCATGTGGGATCATTTCACGGCGCTCAGCAATGACCCACAGCTGGCACGCTGCAATACCTGCCTTGGGGTGGCCCGGAGGGCGTCAGACCCCAGGCATCTGTCCTCCACCACCCTCTGCCAACATCTGGAGAGGCACCACCCAAGGCTCCTGTCCAGGGAAGGCACTTCGTCCGCGCCGTCTGGGAGAGGGAAAAGAGCAGCTCCAGGGGAGGCAGAAGGGAGGCAGGAGGAGGCGCCTCCTTTCAAAAGGGCAGCCACAGGGGTTTCTGGGGCCAGGAGCATGAGGCAGGCCACGCTCCATGAAGTGGCACCCGTTGGGTCCGCCATGACCCTCAGCCAGCGGTAGAAGGGCAAGGCCCAGCAGGCGGTGACTTGACTCATCGCCGAGACGATTGCCCTACTCAGACTTCTACTGTCCATCATGGAATCCCAAGCTTTCCGCTGGTTGCTGCATTTTTTTGCCCCCTGGTATGACCTCTAGAACTGAGAATTCATGGAGAACTCCCAGTGGTAGCATGTCATGGT
This sequence comes from Intellagama lesueurii, assembly GCA_037013535.1. Taxonomy (NCBI): domain Eukaryota; kingdom Metazoa; phylum Chordata; class Lepidosauria; order Squamata; family Agamidae; genus Intellagama; species Intellagama lesueurii. Next base: position 131,740,505 of record JBAJHW010000003.1, on the reverse strand, counting down.
TTAGGTTATTAAGGCTAAAATGTAATTTCTGAATGGGATTTGTAGTCATGGAACTGTGTAGAAGGAATCCATATTGGTCTGTGTTAGCATAACTAGATGCTTCGAGAATCTTTTTTCTCTTAGAGCTAGCTGTAATTTTCCATGAAGCAAGCTTGGCCAGAGACGATAAGGGTCAAGACACAACATCAGGAAGATGGTCAACAACACCTGCACATCCCATGGGAAACGGAGGTGGAGTGTGAAGAGACAGCCCTTCATCCTGATTGGTTTACGTCAGAGGAGAGTGAAGAAGAAGGGTGGTCCCAGCATGGAAGAAAAATGGAAGACTGAGATAGAGAAAAAACTTTTTTAAACTTTTGATTCTTGATTTGGATTTTAGGATGGACTTTTGAGTTCCAATTGCTATTTTGTTAGTATTATGCTAGAATGTAGTTCAGCGTAAGGATAGGGAAAGGGGGGCTATGCCTTGCCTGCCTTTCAAGCTATTTTTAGAGTTTTTTATTTTATTTTTGTAGCTGGAATTTGCTAAAGTTCTAACTGCTTTGATTTATGGAAATGTACTTGAATGCTTTGCTTTGCAACAAACTGAATATTTCTAAATACTCTATTTTTCTAATAAAACAATAATTCTTAAAAGCTGATGTTTGGTCTCTTGAACAGCAAACCTGCAAAATTATTTTTTGGCCACAGATGTGCTACTTGAGTCCATTTGTTCTTCTCTCTGGTAATTGCTAATTCAAACGGACTTGGGAAAAGGAGTAAGTGGTGCTGCCTGGCTGGATACCAGACTCAGCTCAGCTGATTAAGGAGTACACTTGCGCCTGGAACCTCTCTGTTCAAGCCGCAGGAATCTCTTAGGAGACCTGTGAGCTGACACTAGAGTGCTGCCCTCCCTCTATGACTCTGTGAGGGAGGTGGTCCGTGACCATTTTTCACAGCTACGGGGCACAAGGTGCACTTCACAGCGGACCTGTGGAGCAAAGGTCAGCACAGCTACCTCTCACTCACAGCCCACTGGTGGCAGCCAGAGGACTTGTGTACTGGCAGGGCATCGGCGACAGGGCCACAGAAGGAGGCCCTTGCCCTGCCCCCAGGCTACAGGTCTGTTCTGCTGCAGGTGCGGCACATGGAAGCTCAGGTGATGGGGTGGAACATCGCCGATGAGTTTCTGTCCGCGCTGCAGGAGTGGGCACTGGAGGGGGAGGTGACCCGTGGCCACATGGTCACAGATGCTGGGTGGAACATGTTGGCGGCATTGAAAGCCGCGGGCTTTGAGGGCATCGTATGCATGGCGCACAAATTACACCTTGTGGTGCGTGATGCCCTCGGCCTGGGCAGCCACATCAAGCCCGAGTGGGATGCAGGCACCCGGGAGATGCGGGCACTCCTGAAGCAATGTCGCCAACTAGTGGGCCACTTCTCCCGCAGCCTGAAAGCTGCCTGCCGGCTGCGTGAGAGGCAGGAGGAGTTGGTCAGGAGACCCACATTCTCCTGACAGACCTGCCCACCAAGTGGAACTCCACCTACACCATGGTGTCCCACCTGGTGGAGCAGAAGGCCGTTTTGGAGGACATCATGCCCATTCTGCCGGGGGGGGGGAGAGAGGTGGGCATCAGTGCCATGGATTGGCTGGCCCTCTCCCAGATGGTGGAGGTGCTCAAGCCCTTCCTGGAAACCACAGACAACTTGTATATGGCAAGCCTGGGGCAGGTCATCCCCCTGATTCATGCCCTCAATCGGTCCCTGGAGACTGCTGTGGCACCAGGATCCTCCCTCCTTCCATGGATCAGGGCTTTGGTGAAGAGGTTGCAGGCAGGCGTGCAGAAGCGACTCCATCCTGTCTACAGCGACAGAGCTTACCGCATGGGCTGCCTGAGTGATCCTCGAATCAAGGGGGGCTTGGCAGCATGCACCTCAGACCTCGAGGAGTGGAGAACAGAGCTCTCCACTGAGGTCCGCAGGGCATTGGGGGCACAACGCTTGCGTGGGGCGACGGAAACGTCAGGCCACGAGGGGCAGGGTGGTTTGCCCGAACCACAGGGAAGGACTTCACCTGGTGAAGGCTCCATTTACCACCAACATTATTGGAGCTCTGTGGTGACCTTGGCACTTGCCTCAAAGGAAAGACAGCCGACTGAAGAGGATTCAGCAGAGATAATGGTGAGGGAATATCTGGCTGAGCCCCCTCAGCCCCACCAGTCAGAACCTCTCCATTACTGGGCTAGGAAACTAGTCATATGTCCGGAGTTGTCCAATGTGGCAATGGACCTCCTTTCCATCCCCCCCACCAGTGTCCAGAGCAAGCGCGTGTTTTCCCATCTCGGAGACATACTCCGACCACGCCGCTTGCATTTGGATCCCATTACTGTGGAGAGACTGTCATTCATCAAGGTGAACCTTCCCTTGTTGGGCTTCGCCTCACTGAACCCAAAGAGGTAGGGTTCCAAAGACAGTCTCTCCCTTAACACACCACCTGCCTGCCTGCGCCCGCCTGCCTGCCCACCTGCCCACTCTCCAGTCCTCCTGAAAAAAAAACACCTGCCTACTTGCCTGCCGGCCTGTAAACCTGCCCCTCAGTCAGAACTCCAGCTGCCGATTCCAGTCGCCTCCTCAGGCCAAGTTCCAAACAAATTGTGCCTGCCTGCCTGCCTGCCTGCCTGCCTGCCTGTTGAATCAAGTCAGACCAGCAGGCCAAGAACTGTTGAACTCCTGCCTGCCTACCTGCCTGCTGGATCAAGTCAGACCAGCAGGCCAAGAACTGTTGAACTCCTGCCTGCCTTCCTTCCTGCCTGCCTGCCTGCCTGCTAGCTCAAGTCAGACCAGTAGACGAAGAACTGTTGAACTCCTGCCTGCCTGCTGTTTCCTAGTTTGTTCTACCTTCTGCTTCCCTGACTGCCTGCTGGGTCACGTAGGCCCGGCGGGCTAAGTTTTGCAGCACTGCAATCTGAAGCCAGGCGAATTGGTGATGGGGTAACGCATAGACAGCCTTTGGGTGGGGCAGACCCAGGGCGGCCCTCTTGGTATCCAAGCCTAAACCCTCTCTTGGTACACCCAGAGCCTGTCCCGGCACCCCCAAACATGACAAGAGGGCCAGACAACCCTCTTGGCACACTCAGAGCCTGTCCCAGCACCACTGGACATGATGACATCCCTCTTGGCACACCCAGAGCCTGTCCCTGCACCCCCGGATGTGACAAGAGGGCCAGACAACCCTCTTGGCACATCCAGAGCCTGTCCCAGCACCACCGGACGTGACGACAAACCTCTTGGCACACCAAGAACCTGTCCCGGCACCCTCGGACATGACGACAACCCTCTTGGCACACTCAGAGCCTGTCCTGGCACCCCCAGATGTGCTGACAACCCTCTTGGCACACCAAGAGCCTGTCCTTGCACCCCCAGATGTGACTAGAGCACCAGCCAACCCTCTCTTGGCACACCCAAAGCCGGTCCTGGCATCCCAAATGTGCCAAGAGGGCCAGCCTGTCTCAGTCCCTCAAAACCTCCAAGGGCTATCTTTATCATATCCAGGTGGTATCAGCAGCCAAGTTGCAATCCCGAGTTTTCTAGTTCTAAACAAGCATCTTTGTTTGTTTGAAGGTTGTCAGCAAGTCTAGTTAGACATTGGTGGTGAGTGACAGGTGAGTCTCCTAGGCCTGTCTCAGACCCACCAAAAGCCTGTCCAGGTGTCACCCCATTGCCCCTTGGCACGACTTCAGATTGCAGAGCTGATCTGTTTTCGACAGCCCCGCGGCCCCACGGATTAACCGCCATTAGTAGCACCTTGGACCCTTTTCTCCTGTTGGTGCTACTGATTCCCTGAGAGCCGGGCTCTGCCCCCCCCAAGCCTGTCTGGGTGTCCCCCGTACCAAGATGGACAAAAACAACAACAACAGCACCTATAACAAGCCCAGTGGCTCAGCACTGCAGTTTAACCCGCAGTGCCACTCTCTACCTTGCTGCCAACTTCCTCAGTGCCCGATGGGTCCAAGAGTCTACGTTGCTGGCTACATGGCAACTTTCCGAGTTCTGCAGCTCCTTCCACTTCCAAAAGGCCTGCGTGCTCATTGCAACTTCCTCAGACTTGATTCTCAAATGCTGCTTGCTAACTTCAGTGTCCTACTCTCCTCAGGCATCCCCGTGCCAAGAGGGCTAGGTTTAGCCCCACCCAAACCTGACCAATGTGCTCCCTCCTCCTGAGATGTGCTGTGTGTGACGTGTCCCTCCCTATCTCCAGGATCAGTATCCGCTGATTCATTTATTCTGAAAAATCTCGGAAATGCATATTTATATGTACTTCATGATTCCAGCCTCCTTGGGCTTCATTCCAATTATTCATGCCTGTTCATTCTGGCCTCCTAGCCTTCTCTACTGCCCCAGAAGGCTGGCAGAAGCTGGGTGAAAACCAACGGGACATAGCTCACCCCGTCGCACGGATTCAAACTGCAGTGCTGATCTTCTGATGGACAAGCCCAGTGGCTCAGCAGTTTAACCCGCAGTGCCACAGTCTATGTTGCTGCTATGTGCAACCTGTGCGGGCATCCCCCCCAACTCACCGGGCATCAATTCCAGCCTCCTTGGGCCATGTTGGCCCCAAATCCTGCATCCCTCTCCAGCTGCCTTGGGCTTGCCTGCTGCTGATTCTGTGCCAAGAATCGGGCCAAGGGCCTTCCAAATCTTGACTGCTGGGTGAAGATGCCTCATCGGGCCAAGTTCTTTCTTTCCAGCCTGCCTACTTATTCAAAGGGCTACATTAGTGCTCCAAAGTCCACTCGGGCTTCATTCCTAATGTCTGGCTGTTCATTCCAGCTTCCTACTGCCTCAGGTAGGCAGAACCTGGAAAAAACTACGGGAGCTCAGCTCACCCCGTTGCATGGATTTGATCTTCCGCTCCAGAAGCCCAGCGGCCCCATGGATTAACCACCGTTACGTTAGTAGCACCACCCTATTCATCTGTTGTTGCTGTTGTTGTGCAACCTCAGTTGCCTCCTGGGGGCAAACTTAACTATGCAGGCAAATATGATGTTCCCAAAGAAGGCAAGAGTCTGCTTTCAAGCCTGTCTGGGCATCCAAGCGCCAACCAGGCCTGTCTCAAGCCCCCCCAAGCCTGTCCGGGCATCCCCTGTGCCAAAGAGGGCCTGTCACAGGCCCACCCAAAACTGGCAGACTGTTCATTCCAGCTTCCTAGCTATTCTACAGCCTCAGTAGGTAGGCAGAACCTGTAACAAACTACGGGAGCTCAGCTCACCAGCAGCCCCGTGGATTAATCGCCGTTATGTTAGTAGCACCTTGGACCCTATTCATCTGCAGTTGTTGATGCAGTTGTGAAACCTCAGTTGCCTCCTGGGGGCAAACTGAACTAACTTTGCACTGAAGAAGACAAGAGTCTGCTTGCTTCCTTTTGCCTCTGCCTCTTCCTTTTCCTCTGCCCCCCCTCCCCCGCCTGTCCGGGCATCCCCGTGCTAAGAGGGCCAGGCTCTGCCCCACCCAATGCCTGTCTGGCCGTCCCATGCCAGCACTGTGCTCCAAAGTCCACTCGGGCTACTGCCTGAGTAGGTTGGCAGAATCTGGGACAAGCCACGGGAGCTCACAGATTCAAACTGCTGACCTTCCGATCAACAAGCCTAGTGGCTCAGCAGCAGTTTAGCTCAGTAGGTAGGCAGAAGCAGGAACAAGGGACAAGAGCTCAGGTCACCCCATTGCATGGATTCGAACTGCTGATCTTCCGCTCAAGAAGCCCAGCGGTCACCCTGATTAACCACCGTTAGTTGCACCTTGCAGTCAGACCCTATTCTCCTGCTGTTGCTGCTGCTTTGACAACCTCAGTTGTCTCCTGATGACAAATTTAAGTAACTTTGCAAGCAAATGTGATGTTGCAGAAGAAGAAGACCAGAGTCTCCTGTGGCTGCCTTTTACCTCAGTGCCCCGATGAGGCCAAAAAGCCTGCTTTCCGGCTGTGAACTTCCACAGTGTCTGATGGGGCAAAAAGTCAACGACGTTGCTGGCCATTTGAACAATTTCCCAATCCTGCAGCTCCTTCCACTTTGGCTACATTCCAAAAGGTCTGTCTGCTCTGCCCCACCCAAAGCCTGTCCAGGCGAGGCCCCATCGCCCCATCACCCGGCTTCAGACTGCAGAGCTCATCTGGTTTTCAACTTGTGCCAAGGGGGTCGGCCTGTCTAAGCCCCCCCGAAACCTCAGAGGGCTATCTTTATCATATCCGGCCGGTCTCAGCAGCCAAATTGCAAGCAATCCCGAGCTTTCTAGTTCTAAACGAGCATCTTTGTTTGTTTGAAGGTTGTCAGCAAGTCTAGTTAGACGTTGGTGGTGAGTGACAGGTGAGTCTCCTAGGCCTGTCTCAGACCCACCCTAAGCCTGTCTTGGTGTCGCCCCATCACCCCTTTGCATGGCTTCAGATTGCAGAGCTGATCTGTTTCCGACAGCCCTGCAGCCCCGTGGATTAACCACTGTTAGTAGCACCAACCCTGTTCATCTGATGGTGCTGCTGGTGCTGTTGGAAGTTGCAAGCAACCTCAGTTACCTCCTGGGGGAAAAACCTTTCCTTTGCAGGCAAATATGATGTTGCTGAAGAAGACCAGAGTCTGTTCTGCTACCTTTTGCCTCAGTGCCCTGATGGGGCCCAAAAGCCTGCTTTCCGGCTGCCAGCTACCTCAGTGCCCAATGGGGCAAGACATGGTACTTTGCTGCTGCCAACTACTTCAGTGCCCGATGCGGCCAAAAAAGCCTGCTTTCCTGCTGCCTTTTCCCTCAGTGCCCGATGGGGCCAAAAGAGCCTGCTTTCCTGCTGCCATGTGCCTGAGTGCCTGATGGGGCAGCAGACGCCACTTTCCTGCTGCCATGTGCCTCAGTGCCTGATGGGGCAACACACTCTATGTTGTTGCTGGCATATTTTGTGCCAACAACAACCACCATCCCTTTTCTTCATCAATAACAAAACAAACAACACCATCTCACGGCTTCAGATTGCAGAGCTGATCATCTGGTTTTCCAAAGCTGTTCTCCTGGCTTCCCCATGCCAAGAGGGCTGGGCCTTTTTGACTACCTTCCTGGTAGTCAAAAAGAGCATACTTAACTAAATAATTAATTCTTTCTGGAGGCTTGTGTTTCATATGCCACCTTGATGGCAAACGCCACCCTCTTGCTCATTGATGTTGAAGATTTCTGCCACTACACACCCAATGGGCAAAGCCTACTTTGCTGCTGCCATGTGCCTCAGTGCCCGATGGGGCAAGACACGGTACTTTGCTGCTGCCAACTTCCTCAGTGCCCGACGGAGCCAAAAAGCCTGCTGTGCTGACAAATACCTCCTTGCCTCCAATCCTCCTGAGGGCAAACTCTACTTCACTGGCAAATGTAATGTTGTGCTGAGCTGAAGACAAACTCAATGCCTCATGCATGCCTCTGCCAAAGGGACCTCTCATTCTGCTGGGGCCAAAAATAACTCCCTCAATGCCATGGGCTTCTGTGCCGTGTGGTAAACTCTCCTGGGGGTACCCAATTTGTGGGTGAATAACTCAGAGTTCCGATATCCAATCTTCACCAAAGTTGGCAGGCATGTTGGGGAAAGACATAGGAAGCTCTGTTGTGACTCTGGATTCTCTAAGTACCTGGGGGGAGCTTTCCTGTGGTGGTCCTCTTTGTGACTATATAACTCAGGGGTCCATGATTCAATGTTCACCAAACATTCAGGAGTTGTAGGAAAGTGTCTGAGGAAGCTTCCCTGCAAATTTGGTGTCTCTACATTGTCAGAGGCCAGTGTTATCGCCATTTAAAATGCAGACAAATCAACAGATTGATCCATTGATTCGTCGAAGAATATTCATGTATTCGTATTCATTGATCCGTTAACCTTGACGAATAACCGACCAAAACAAATCGCCATTTTTTTTATTTGTCCCCATCTCTAGTTAATAGTTGAAAAAGGTAAAAAGCTGTAAAATAGATCTGTGGAGGCAAGGATGAAACTCAGAGCTTTGTTGTTAAGCTGCTTACAGCCAACCTACATACTATGCAACATACTGGCAAACAAAGGAATTAGGAACTAAACAATTATATTGAACTAATAAAAATCAAAAAACCCCTCAAGCTCACTTTCACAACTGATTTTATAGTGACTAAAATCTTCTTCTTGGATGTACACCTTAACTTGGTGTGGGGGTTTGAGTGTGTCAGTGAAGCTGAGAGCAATGCCGTTAGGAGGCTAAACTACTAGAGCCTGGACTCCTAGCAGGGTCATGCAAGGTAGATACTCTCAGTTGAGGCACCAGACTAAGATGCACTCACTCTTTTCAAGGCAGTTACTGTTCAACAGCAGTAGCTGAAGGTGACACTGGTAGAGGAGGCAACAGTGGTGACACTCAAGCTAAACTTTGTTAGTAGTGTGCATAAGGTGGCAATGGTAAATCTCTGATGAGCCCTGTTGCTTATGACACTAGATTAAATCCAAAAGGATGTCCAGTGGCTGACATGCACAGAGATGAAAGGAAAGTCTGATGTTACACAACACATATAGCTGGAAGTTGGAACATGAGAAGAATTAATCAAAATAGATTGGAAACCATAAAGCAAGAAAAAGGAATTTTTAACATTGTAGTGTTCAGTGTCAGTGAACTAAAGTGAATCGGAACAGGATATTTTTAGCCAGACAACAACAAAGCATTTTATTCTGGAAATGACAAACTCAAAAGTACAGGTAGTTAGGGGCTATCATACAAAGTCTGACTGAATAATATCAATAATATCAATCAGACTTGGTGGAAAACCCATCAAGATAACAATCAATCAATATTGAAGAAGATGAAATGGAAAGCTTTTGTGCAAGCATCCAGGAAGAAATTAAACATAGACATGCTAATAATCATATGTAACTAGAATATGAAAGTAGGAAACAAATCAGAACCAAATATCATTGTAAAATGTAGAATTCTGTGAAGCCAATGATCTGTTTATAGCAAATACACGCTTCAGGAAACCAAACAGATGACTATACACATGAAAGTCACCTGATGGCCAACATAGACATCAAGTAGAGTACATAATTAGAAGCAGGAAATGGAGAAGCTGTATTATTTCTGGCAAGGAGCAGATTGTGGTACTGATCATGAACTGTTAATATCAAACATTAGAGTAAAGCTGAAGAAGAGCACCAAAAGAATACTAGTGCTAAACATATGCTAAACATATAAATTTAAACAACATTGTTGATGAATTTAAAGCCCATATGAGGAATAGATTTGCATCACTATACTCGATTGACCATGAACTGGAAGAACTGTGAATTGAAACCACAGAGATCACACATTCATAGGGTTGCTATAAGTCGGTGCCAATTTTATGGCATGTAACAACAACAAAAATTCAGTAGTAAGTCACAGCTGAAGTAGACCCATTAAAACAGCTGAATTGGGTGAGTCAACACCTATGTAAGTTCCCTTGATTTACTGGGACTACTTTAATTACAACATAGTACTTGCACTTATACTCTCTGATCTGGGTAAATCACCACCAGGTATGCCAGGTGTTCTAGAGTTAGAGAGCAGGAAAGAAATTGCAGAAAAAAGACAGCTTATTTAAGAAGAGAAACCACACTCAAATACAAGAAATTGAGATATGTCCAGTACCTCTCACTTTACATGTCTGCAAGAGTTATGGTACTTTGCCCTCCCAATAACGAGGCAAGTCTCAAATGATGGGATGAAGCAGGGCCACACTTTATTAACCATAAAACTTGGTCAACTTGTAGCCCAATTCAAAACATTAAAAGAGGGTGGAGCTGCTGTAGTGCAGAATGATGCTGGTAGGAGAGGTCTCTTCACAACAATGGGTGAGTGTTCTGCCCAGAGGTCTCACAGGTCTCGATGACAACATGGCCCTGGCCGGCCATGAACTGACCACTCCTGGGCCACTAGTCCCCTGTCTATTGGTGGCCTTTGGCCCAGAGGTGTCCCCAGCGTGTCCTCCCCCGCACCATAATCTTGCGATCCATGGCTCTGAGGGTTCAGACACACTATACCCTGCCTAAACTCCTCTGAGTTGCACACAACTCTGCATACTTCTCTATTTACACTCTGGTGAGCCTTGTTAATGTAATGTGGGGAACAGTCATCCCTCCACACCATCCTTGGGACAATCATGGACCAAACAATTTGAGTGAGTGGATGTGCTGTCTTCCATGTACGCAAGTCCCTCAGTTTGTCAATTATTAAGTACTTGCCACTCTGCTTGACCAGGTCATTACCACCCAGATGAAAGAGCAGGACATCAGGAGGTGCACCCGCAGAGCATCTAAAAGCTGTATGAGTAAACTCGCTCCACAGCATCCCTCTCTGTCCTTTCCATTCTATGCAAGCTAAAGCTCCTAAACCTATGTTGCGTCCCCAGGCTGATCTTCATGCATAATGTGACGCCCAAAAGATGAAGCTATGCCCAACAATCAAAATCTGCTTCTGCCTGCTTATGCTCCATGTACCTGCAAAATAAATATAAAAATAGCCTGCAGCCGGCTTACACCTGTGGCAATGTACAGACATACAACTGGAATTTATTCAAAGACCAACGACCCATCCTTTTAATGTTCTCCTGACCGTAGCCCAGCACAGCTCTCATAGAGGCTGCTCCTATCCTGAATGTGTCCCAAAACGCCAACCATGTAAACTGATGTGTTGCAGCGCGAGCTCTGTTACTTTCCAAAACTGGTATTTAGTAAGTGGGCTGCCATCGCTATGGCAAAAGAAGTATCCACAATGCTCACCTCTTAATGCTAAGTATGTCTCTATGGCTTGAACAGAGCATATATCCTTGATGTAACACTGTCCTAATGCGATATCCACTCCCTTTCCTCTTTGGTCCATATTGGAGCGGCTTATGCGCATACAAACCTTATTTCCTATCACTTGTACATCATCTTTCTGTAATGCCGCTTGTGTCCTATCCATTTTACTTGCAGCCACCACTTCGCTGACTCGAAGAGCCCCAAAGAAGGCCACCAAGGCCGCAGCCCTAAAAAGTTCCACTTCATAACTATCTCTACAGATATCCACCCAAATTATTTCCAACCACCATCTCTCTGCAATGCTGTTTGCACCCTGTCCCCTTTTCCTATAGCTACAACTTCACTAACTCGAAGGGCACCAAAAATGCCATCGATGCAGCCCTGAATAGTGCCACTTCATAATTATCCCTACAGATATCAACCCAAATTTGGTTGAGCTGCACTAGAATTGTGGGGGTAAATGGTGATCTATCATCTGGAATACTAACCCTTCCTTTGCTCCAACCCTCTATCATTTTTATGATGCAATAATCACCTGTGTGATAAGGGTAGCCTCATACTTTTGCATAAAAAGCCAAAGCTAACATCTCACCCTGTATGGAACTAGGCAGTAAGACCTTCCTATGCAAATATATTGCGAAGTTGCAGATTTTCCACAGGGGCAGGCCAAGTACTGTAGTCTGTAATTCCACACTAACCCTAAATTCTTGAAACTCTGTACACACAGCTGAATACCATTTACGTGTCCTTGGAGCCAATGCCAGCCCTCTTGCATGCTCGGCTTCATCGCATCAATTAGCCAGACCTCCAGAGGAAGACTCTCGGGACACTCCCTGGCTCTTGGAGCTAAATCCCTTAACCGTTCCAACTGTTGACATGACAGGGCATCAGCTATGCTGTTATCTAGCCCCAGGATATGTCAAGCCTGCACTACAATGTTAAACTGTAGGGTGCACAATGTGAAGGCCCTAACCAACCTCATGACTCACTTTGATTGGGAGGAAAGCATATTAATGACATTAACAACTGCCTGGTTGTCACAACAAAAATGTACTACAGAGTTAGCCCACTCCTCCAACCATAGCCATATTGTGCCTACAACAAGGAATAATTCTTAAAAAGTAAGGTCCCGACGTATGCCAGGTCTCTGGCCATTCGCCTGAACACCATCTACCCCTGAAATAGATACCATAACCCCAAGAACCTGAAGCATCAGTTTGTACTTGGAAGTCTGCACCCAAGCAAATGTCTGATCTCCAAAACAAAACCCCATTGAAACCATCTAAAAACTTGCTCCAAACCAGTAAGTCCTGCCTCATACCACCCATTACTCTATACAATGGCCTCCTTAACCCTCTCATGGCCTTGCAGAGCCTCCGCAAGAAGGCCCTGCCTGGTGCCACAATTCAGCATGCAAAATAAAGATGCCCCAATTTTTCTGTAACTCTGTGAGTGTGACCTTCTTTCTGCCTATGAGGACTCTCAGCCTCTCACATAGCTCCCGCAGTTTGCTGTCTGGGAGGCGACAAGCCTGTACCTGTGTATCTGATTCTATCCCCAAGAAAGTCAAAACTGATAATAAACCTTCTGTCTTCTCCTCTGCCAGTGGCAGCCCCAACTCCCTGGCCATATCCTGGAAGACTTCTAGAAGCATCAAGCACTGCCCTTTCCCCCCACATACCAGAAAAACATCCAAAGAATGGGCCATGCTGGAAAGTCCTGTCCTGCGCCTAAGGTTCCACTCCAAAAAGGATCTGATATGCTCAAACAATATCTATCTATCTATCTATCTATCTATCTATCTATCTATCTATCTATCATCTATCTATCTATCTATCTATCTATCTATCTATCTATCTATCTATCTATCTATCTATCTATCTATCCATCTATCTATCTATGAGTATTGCAATAATATATATTATAACTATTAATTTTGTCTTATATATTTCTTAAATAATAATAATAATAATAATAATAATAATAATAATAATTATTATTATTATTATTATTATTATTATTATTATTATTATTATTATTATTATTATTATTATTATTATTATTATTATTATTTTGTTTACTAATTGAATAGTGTCTGCCCCTTTCCTGTGGGGCGGACCACTCAAACTATGTTCTCCTTTGAATTGAATTCAATTGAATTGAACTGGATTATGGTGTAAATTGAGGAGGAGGGGGTATTCTGCCCCGTCTCTACTGTTCTCCTCCCTTGGGCTCAAGCCTGGTTACTGTAGCCCCCAGTGGGGCCCCAAAGAGGTCTTGCTCCCTTAGAGCTCCCCCAATTAGTGCACCTCTTCTTGGTTTATTAATATCCTGTATTGTTTATCTTATTCTATTTTATTTTATTTTATTATTACTAATATTTGTTTTATAAAAAACCCTTAGGGCAATGAAAGGGGGGACTCTAATCCCCAAAAACCAAACTGCTGAGGGGGTGCCAATACAGCCCCCCCAAATCCACAGAGGGTTCTTCACAAAGAAAAGCAACTGCATCATGGAGACAACAACAGAATGAGCAGCCTGCTTCACAGTTGCAAGCCTCAAAAGAGGCCGATTGAGGAAGTAGCGCTTGTTAAATAAGGGGCTCCTTCCCCCTCCCCTCCCAGATAGCCGGGACATGAATAGCATGTCTCATGCTATTCCAGTTGGCAAGGGCAAAGAGGCTACATGCAGCAAAGTCCCTTGCCCACGGAGCCCGCCATTAGCTTTCACAAGTCCAGAGTACCTGACCAAAAGGATGGCACATCACAGTTTTTCTAAGACACAGCATTGTTAAAGCTGTTTCAGGAAGGTAGAAGCCAAATTTGCAATGGCAGATGTGGTGAGGCTCAAAGCATGCCCAAGATCAAGGACAAAACAAATGGTTTATTCTGCTGTTCAAACCCGTAGGGGACATGGAAGGAGCCTCTCCAAAGAATTTGAGGACTGTGAACACTTTTGGGCATGCTCCAGGCAACAGCAGCAGTCTGTCGGTTGATCCTTCTACTCTAGAAGCACCACTGGATTGCTTCTGACATAAAGAAGACAAGAGAGTAGAGGAAATTCATTTTCATCAAACATGTTGATCAAGTTGATTCTGACCTCTGGCAATACTAACAGGGCTTCAAAAGTATATGAGATATTTAAGGAGTGGGTTTACCCACACAAACACACACACAAGTGAATTTCCATGGCTGATCAGGGATTTGAACCAAGTCTCCTGGATTCTAATCTGACCCTCTATCCACTATAATACACTGGTTTCATCAAGCTTATGTGCCAGAACTGAAATTCACCACCTCATTCCCAGCAATAAATTTGAGTAGTAAGCATTTTTATTAATTATTTAGAAGGGTGACTTTTTAAAGGATTCATGGGAGTGGCTGTGTAGCGATCACCCTGCTTTGGTTCAGGTAGAAGACTATTGGCATGTACCAATGAGAGCTGTTGGGAGGCAGAGCCAGAGAAAGTCTAGTCAGTTCAGTCAGAGACAGAGAAGAGAGACTTGGGAGTTTGAGGCAGAGAGAGTGTTTAAGTAGTGATTAGTCAGAGTGTGACCTGTATTAATTAAGATAGAAGAGGTTAAAGTAAAGTACAGAAGCTTTGTGTAACTTTAAGAATGTGCTTAAAAATTATTCCTGAAATAACTTGTAATCAATAAACCTGTTTCTGTTTAAAAGTTCAGTACTGAATGGACCTTAGTCTTTCATAGGAAATATAAGTTGATAAAGAGATCAACTAGTGGCAGCATGTTAAAGGGCGTGTTGGGATACCTTCGTGAGCTCTGTGTTTGGTGAAACAAACAGGGGCTGTGGGGGTGCCATTCCCAAGGTTGCTAAGCCACATGGGTGTTGTAGTGAGAGAAAACTCTCCTAGCAACATGGGGCTGCTTCTGAGGGGAGGAGCTGCCACCATTCTTCCTCTTTCTCATTATCATAGACAGCTTGCCATAGAGGTCTTTCCTTAGGCCAATCAGAGGGCTTGATTAATTGCCTTTCCCCAGACCAATCCTAATAACATGATGTAACCATTGTCCTATCTGAACCCTGTCTACTATCTGTAATGCTGTCACTACCTGTGACCTTGTAATGTTAATAAAAGGACAGTCTCCTGGGGGCAGGGCAGAAGAAGACTTCTCATTCTGCTTCCTTGATGAGTCGCCCACCAGGGGTACTGCTGGCAGACATCCATCTGTGTGTGTGGCTGACTTCCTTAATCTATTGCTAAGAGACTCTTTGCTATCCTATTCTCTGGTGATCACCACAAAGCCCATCAGCCTGCTGAGTTCGTGTCTCCCACAAGGGGCCATGGGGTAAATGTCACAGGCTGTAACGCTGCTGTTGCTGAAGATGCAGAACTGGGTTGATGAACTCACTGTACCTCTGACTCAACAGGTCTTAGCTAATGTTTATTAGTATACTTGGAGCAAGACTGCTTGCTTGGAAGTATGCCAGTTCTATAAGCTATCAGCAAATTACTGTGAATGGTTTTCAGAATGTCTTGTGTCTTTTGTTTGTTTGTTTGTTTGTTTTAAGTGGCTCTGATGATGATGGATGTGGAATGCTAGGCTTATTGGCATACAAAATCTTCTTGGGACTGGACTCTACAAAGCAAATACAGCCCTCTCAAAATTTGAACAGGAGCACTACAAACCTCCCCTTCATGGATTACTGCCTTGTCATGGTGAAGGGGCTTGAGTAATTCAGAGAAGCTATGGGCTATGCCGTGCAGGGACACCCAGGATGGACAGGTCATACTGGAGAGTTCTGACTAAACGCGAGCCACCTGGAGCAGGAACTGGCAAGCCACTCCACTATCTTTGCCAAGAAAACTCCATGAACAGAAACAAAAGACTAAAATATATGACGCTGGAAGATGAGCCATCAGGTCGGAAGGCGTCCAACATGCTACTGAGGAAGAGCGGAGGACAAATACAAGTAGATCCAGAGCTAATGAAGTGGTTGGGCCAAAGCTGAAAGGACACTCAGCTGTGGACGCGCCTGGAAGTGAAAGGAAAGTCCAATGCTGCAAAGAAAAATACTGCATAGGAACCTGGAATGTAAGACCTATGAACCTTGGAAAGCTGGATGTGGTCAAACAGGAGATGGCAAGAATAAACATTGACATCCTGGGCGTCAGTGAACTAAAATGGATGGGAATGGGCGAATTCAATTCAGACGATTATCATATTTACTATTGTGGGCAAGAATCCCGTAGAAGAAATGGAGTAGCCCTCATAGTCAACAAAAGAGTGGGAAAAGCTGTACTGGGATACAATCTCAAAAATGATAGAATGATTTCAATATGAATCCAAGGCAGACCTTTCAACATCACAGTAATCCATGTTTTTGCACCAACCACCGATGCTGAAGAGGCTGATATTGACCAATTCTATAAAGACTTACAACACCTTCTAGAAATGACACCAAAGAAAGATGTTCTTGTCATTATAGGGGACTGGAAGAGATAAAAGGAACAACAGGTAAGTTTGGCCTTGGAGTTCAAAACGAAGCAGGGCAAAGGCTAATAGAGGTTTGTCAAGGGAACAAGGTGGTCATCACAAACAATATTTTTCAACAACACAAGAGGCGACTCTACACATGGACATCACCAGATGGGCAATACCGAAATCAGATTGATTATGTTCTTTGCAGCCAAAGATGGAGAAGCTCTATACAGTCAGCAAAAACAAGACCTGGAGCTGACTGGGGCTCTGATCATCAGTTTCTTATAGCAAAATTCAAGCTTAAACTGAAGACAGTAGGAAAAACCACTGGGCTAGTCAGGTATAATCTAAACCAAATCCCTTATGAATACACAGTGGAAGTGAAGAACAGATTTAAGGAACTCGATTTGGTGGATAGAGTGCCTGAAGAACTATGGATGGAGGCTCGTAACATTGTACAGGAGGCAGCAACAAAAACCATCCCAAAAAAAAGGAAATGCAAGAAAGCAAAGTGGCTGTCCAACAAGGCCTTACAAATAGCAGAGAAGAGAAGGGAAACAAAATGCAAGGGAGATAGGGAAAGTTACAGGAAGTTGAATGCGGACTTCCAAAGAATAGCAAGGAGAGAGAAGAGGGCCTTCTTAAATGAACAATGCAAAGAAATAGAGGAAAAGAATAGAAAGGGAAAAACCAGAGATCTGTTCAAGAAAATGGGAGCTATTAAAGGAACCTTTTGTGCAAAGATGGACATGATAAAGGACAAAAATGGCAGGGACCTCACAGAAGCAGAAGACATCAAGAAGAGGTGGCAAGAATACACAGAGGAATTATACCAGAAAGATCTGGATATCCCGGACAACCCAGATAGTGTGGTTGCTGACCTTGAGCCAGACATCCTGGAGAGTGAAGTCAAGTGGGCCTTAGAAAGCATGGCTAATAACAAGGCCAGTGGAGGTGATGGCATTCCATTTGAACTATTTAGAATCTTAAAAGATGAGGCTGTTAAGGTGCTACACTCAATATGGCAGCAAGTTTGGAAAACTCAGCAGTGGCCAGAGGATTGGAAAAGATCAGTCTACATCCAAATCCCAAAGAAGGGCAGTGCCAAAGAATGCTCCAACTACCGTACAATTGCACTCATTTCACACGCTAGCAAGGTTATGCTCAAAATCCTCCAAGGCAGGCTTCAGCAGTATGTGGACCGAGAACTCCCAGAAGTACAAGCTGGATTTTGAAGGGGCAGAGGAACTAGAGACCAAATTGCAAACATGCGCTGGATTATGGAGAAAGCCAGAGAGTTCCAGAAAAACATCTACTTCTGCTTCACTGACTACGCAAAAGCCTTTGACTGTGTGGACCACAGCAAACTATGGCAAGTTCTTAAAGAAATGGGAGTGCCTGACCACCTTATCTGTCTCCTGGGAAATCTCTATGTGGGACAGGAAGCAACAGTTAGAACTGGATATGGAACAACTGATTGGTTCAAAATTGGGAAAGGAGTACGACAAGGCTGCATATTGTCTCCCTGCTTATTTAACTTATATGCAGAATACATCATGCGAAAGGCAGGACTGGATGAATCCCAAGACGGAATTAAGATTGCCGGAAGAAATATCAACAACTTCAGATATGCAGATGATACCACTCTGATGGCAAAAAGTGAGGAGGAATTAAAGAACCTCTTAATGAGGGTGAAAGAAGAGAGCACAAAAAATGGTCTGAAGCTCAACATCAAAAAAACTAAGATCATGGCCACTGGTCCCATCACAACCTTGCAAATAGAAGGGGAAGATATGGAGGCAGTGACAGATTTTACTTTCTTGGGCTCCACGATCACTGCAGATGGTGACAGCAGCCACGAAATTAAAAGGCACCTGCTTCTTGGGAGGAAAGCGATGACAAACCTAGACAGCATCTTAAAAAGCAGAGACATTACCTTGCCGACAAAGGTCCGCATAGTCAAAGCTATGGTTTTTCCAGTAGCGATGGATGGAAGTGAGAGCTGGACCATAAGGAAGGCTGACTGCCGAAGAATTGATGCTTTTGAATTGTGGTGCTGCAGGAGACTCTTGAGAGTCCCCTGGACTGTAAAGAGAACAAACCTATTCATTTTGAAGGAAATCAACCCTGAGTGCTCACTGGAAGGACAGATCCTGAAGCTGAGGCTCCAATACTTTGGCCATCTCATGAGAAGAGAAGACTCCCTGGAAAAGACCCTGATGTTGGGAAAGTGTGAGGGCAAGAGGAGAAGTGGACATCAGAGGATGAGATGGCTGGACAGTTTCATCGAAGGTACCAACATGAATTTGACCAAACTCCAGGAGGTAGTGGAAGACAGGAGGGCCTGGCGTGCTCTGGTCCATGGGGTCACGAAGAGTCGGACATGACTTAACGACTAAGCAACAACAACTACAAACCTGATAAACCTGTTAATTTCTCTTCATGCCCGAGATTACAGAAACGGGGTGGATTGTCAAGAGCTCAATAAGCCAGAACATGTGGAGAGGACTTTTATTCACTTTGGTGAGCAATATTTTATGTGAGGTGCATTAAGATCTGTGATATGTCTGATAATCATGGGGTGCAGCCTTGGCAGCCATGCTCCAAGGAACTCTAATTGTCCCCTAATTTCATATTTAATGTTAACAAACATTGCACTATTTAATAATGTGTACTAATTCATCTAATCAAAACTTTAATTTTGATAAGTAGATAAATGCTATGTAATTATCCAGAATGCCTTTAATTTCATGAATGCACATAGTGATAAATAAATGTGCTGTGGCAGCAGTAATCTCATGCCTGATTTCATACGGAAGAAGACCGGAGTATTTCATCTTTTTTGTTTAAAAAAAAGGTGACATGCTTGTAAGAGAAAGGTGGCATACATTATTCAGAGAGCCAGCATAACGGTATAGTGTGTCATAATGGACCGATTGTTGGAGTAGGACTTAGGAGACAAGGTTCAAATCCCTTCTCAGTCATGGGAACCCACTGAGAGGTCAGTGGCAGGGAAAAACCACTTATTGAATATATCATATACTTGAAAACCCTCCTAAGGTTGCTATACGTCAGAAACCATTTCATGGCACATAGCAACACCTTTAGGTAGAACCCCTCAATTCCAATTCACTTGTTGTTTATATGCACCACATAATTCCTCCAGTATTTATTGGCCTTCTTACTTTGCTTTCACAATGAACAATTGATTAAACAGTTCTATCAAGTGAGTCCTGTTGATTTGACAGGCCTACTCAGTAATCTCTTTGAATGCACCATATCCTGTGACAAGGGTGGGAAAAATGTTCTTCTCTCAAAAATGAAAGCCTCAGATATAATCTGTCCAGAATCACGCACACACAGTGGTCAGGGACTAGGCTTGCCAGGTGAGCAGTTTCTCAATCCAAACCTGAGACTGGAGGGTGGACCCTTGTTGTGTCAAAGGGAGAGGGCAGGTAAGATTTGGGAAGGGAAGCAGAATTTCCTCTGAGCAAGATTACTGTGAGAACAGGCACCAGATCAATTCAGGTGTGTAGGCATCCTTCAGTCTTGAGAGACTATGGTAACGTGCTCTGAATAGAGGGAACAGCATCTAGTGTGGCTGAGAAGGCCAATTCGAGAGTAACAATTCCTTCCACACTGAAGACAAATACAATCTGTCCCCTGTCCAGCTCCCTGGTTTTGCTGGTTTCGGGACTGCCTCTTTGCCTCAGCCTGCTGGTCAAGGGTCTCTTCAAATTGGGAGAGGCCATGATGCACCGCCTGCCTCCAGGCTGAACACTCAGATGTCAAGGTTTCCCATTTGTTGAAGTCCATTCCTAAGGCCTTCAGATCCTGCATGCAGATATCCTTGTATCACAGCTCTGGTCTCCCTCTAGGGTGCTTTCCCTGCACTAATTCTCCACACAGGAGATCTTTTGGAATCTGACCATCAGCCATTCTCATGACATGCCCAAGCCAATGTAGATACCGCTGTTTCAGTAATGTATACATGTTAATAATTCCAGCTCATTCTAGGACTACTCTATTTGGAACTTTGTCCTGCCAGGTGATACCAAAAATGCGTCGGAGACAACGCATATGGAACGTATTCAACTTCCTCTCCTGCCGTACACAAAGGGTCCAGGACTCACTGCAGTACAGGAGTGTACTCAGGACACAGGCTCTATAGACCTGGATCTTGGTATATGCCGTCAGCTTCTTATTAAGCCATACTCTCAATCCAGGTAAATGGGCCCTAAATCTGGTTAATCAGGTCATAATACAATTTAGAGGTTAAGGAAAGACATTATGGGTGTCTAGGCAGACAGCAAACATGCCCAGAAGGACCAGTAGTTGCTGTAATTGTAGCTAACTTTTGCATCCTGTACTGTGTTACCCACCACATGAATGTTGGTTCTTTTCAGGTTTCACACTGGGTTGGAACATGTTTGGCCTTCACATATTCTTGAATTACAGCTCCCATCATGTGGGTGATCACGGAACAAAGGAAGGCAATTAGCCTTCAGAGAAAGTGCAAAGAAGTCGACAAGCAGATGTCTGAGCCAGCGGAGCCTCAAGGCAATGCCCTGAGAACTCTTTTTATTAACTTAGCATGATTACATAGTATGTTGTGAGAATTCAGATAGGATACTAGTTACCTAATCGTAACCAGGATTGGCTGAAGAAACTCTTTGATCTAATGCTCTACCTCTAAGTGAAAGGGCAGAATGAGGGGTTACCCCGCCCGCTGGCAGCCGCTGCTCTCTGCCAGGAGTGTGTGCATGTCACCGGAACATTATGCAAGCTACAAGCTTTAGGCAGAAGTTTCCCACATTTCCCCAATGCTGTGCAGTTCTCTAAAGTAGCGTCACGTTGTTGTCGTTGTTCCTGATTCAGCAGGGCAATAGCAGTGGAAGTGTGGTTAATGGCTCTAGCTAAGGTGCACACAATGTTGGCAAGAGTGCGAGAATTATGAACAGCAAGGCCAGGAACGCCAACAAGCGATGCAGCCAACGAAACATATTCTGCTTTGGATAACAAAGTAACATTACCATTACAAATACTATCAAGAGACAAGCTTTCTTGTCTCAGCCGAGTCGAGGAGTTCTGCAAAGCAAAAGGTTGCATTAAGTTGATTACTAATCTACTAAGACAGCATTGTGTTTCTGACAGATTGGCTGGAATGTAGCTAAAGGTATGTTGGTAAAGGTAAAGGTAAAGGTTCCCCTTGACAATTTGTCCAGTCGTGTTCGACTCTAGGGGGCGGTGCTCATCCCCATTTCCAAGCCATAGAGCCAGCGTTTGTCCGAAGACAATCTTCCATGGTCACATGGCCAGTGCGACTTAGACACGGAACGCTGTTACCTTCCCACCGAGGTGGTCCCTATTTATCTACTTGCATTTGCATGCTTTCGAACCGCTAGGTTGGCAGGAGCTGGGACAAGCGACAGGCGCTCACTCCGTCGCATGGATTCGATCTTACAGCTGCAGATCTATAGACCTTACAGCACAGAGGCTTCTGCGGTTTAACCCGCAGCGCCACCATGTCCCTTTCAGCATGCAAAATAAAGGTATTTATTCAACATACCTTTGAATACCCTCAAAGGTATGTTGACCACATGTAAAAAACCACCCTGGAGGTAAGATGATATGTGCCCAATTATAAGAAATGTTGACAGCATGGGTACAATTCCATGTGGCTTTGGTTGTAGAAATGCAAGTGTCAGAGGAACAGTTGACTACTAACCAAGTGTCATTAGCAATGTGTCAAGGTTCTTTACAGACAGGAATTAAGCAAGTTCCCAGTAGTCCATGCATAGCATATGCCTCCTGCAGGCAGAAGTGAGAGACGTTCACAATTTCCACCAAACTTTCCCAGAAGTTAAATTGCAGACGGGCATGCAAATCCTCTCGAGCCTCTGTGACACCTTTTGGAACAGCTCCAAGAATGAGCACACAGCACAACAGCATCATGAAATTGGCATTCAGCTGCGAGATAATGGCTGCTAGAAAAGTTTAAGGTGTCTCCGGGATCTGCTGCTGATTTAGAGTTATTTTTGCGTCAGCACTCAGCGTCTTTAACATCCCCCAAGTAACTTTGGGCTGAGTGCCTTCAGGTCGGGCCAGGTGCTTCCGGCGACACGCAGTCATCTGGTCCTGCTCCAGAGCCATCGCTGGATTGAATTCTGGAATGGGGTCCTGCAGGTTGCGATGCCAACTCATTCTTTCCACGATATGACCTCACACACCGAGCCGGGATCCACAAAGGACCTGTGGGAGTAAGCACAGCAGCATAGCCATGCCCCCATGTTAGTAGAGAGGCTGGACCCTCCCACTGAGGGTCAGGAGGTTGCTTATAAGTCACCAGCAGCCGTTCCATGGGGATTTCTTTACAAAAGTGTTTCTCCACTGGCGACAACCTATGCTGACCTGCAGATACAGTTAAATGATTTAATGTGAACAATGCTATTGATACTACATCTGGAACATCTTGGGGCTTGATCCCTCTGTTTTTTGTTTGTTTTGAAAGGAGAAATTTAAAAGAGCGATGTGCTCTTTCTACAATAGTCTGTCCTGTGCAGTTATAAGGAATACAATGGGAAAGTCGAACGTCTCATTCATTACAAAAAGTGGTAAAGGCGTGAGAGGTATAGGCTGGGCCATTGTCAGTTTTTAAGGCTTGAGGCCGGCCCATAATTGCAAATCTCTGTAAACAATGTTGTATAACATGGCGAGAGGTCTCACCACGAAGAGGGGTAGCACAGATGTATCCTGAATAAGTATCAATAGTTAGATGAACATAAGAAAGAGGAGCAAGAGTAGGAATATGAGTGACATCCATTTGCCAAAGCTGATTGGCCTCTGTTCTTTGTGGGTTAACAGCATCAAAAGGAAAGGAAATGGGAGACGTAGAACAAGAAGAGCAGGAGGAGACGATGTCTTGAGCTTGAGAAAGCGGAATAGAAAATTGCTTATGGAGTTGTTTAGCACTCTGATGAAAAAAGGAATGGCTGTCAATAGGATTGGAAAAAAGGGGACACAAGGAATGAAGAGCAGAGTCTGCGCAATGATTTCCCTCCCAGATAGCATCTTGAAATCCAGTATGAGATCAGATGTGAGCTGCAAAAAAAGGTTGTGATCTAGCAGCAAGGAGGTTTTTTAAAGTCAAAAACAGGGAAAGTAAGGAGAAGTCAAGAGCAGGAGAAAGATAGGCATGTGACAGATGAGTGAGAAGGTTAAATACATATTGAGTGTCCACAATGAGATTTAAAGGTTGATCTTGAAACATTTTAAAGGTAAGGATGACAGCCGCCAGCTCTGAATGTTGACTAGAGATTTGAATAGAAGTAAAAAAGGTTTTCCAGGTTCCGGGAGGTTGCTAAAAGGAAACCACGCCTCTGGTAGGTGCACCATTGGTAAAAACAGTTAGAGCATCAGAGAGAGGAGTAGCAGAGAAAAGAGAGGAAAAGCGAAAGGGTACTTGCTGAATGAATGTTAAGCAAGGGTCTTTAGGTGGATTAAAATGTATATCACCAAAATAGTCTGAAAAAGCAATTTGACAAGTTAGTGACGTAGACATTAAATGATCATGGTCAGCTTTGGAAATAGGTAAGTAACAACACAGAAGATCCCAACCTGTGAGTTGTTTGGCATAATGGCATCCTTTGATTACAAGGTCTGTAATCGCATTTAGAGTGGAGTAAACATTTCGGGGAGGAGTGTTAGATAAATAAAGCCATTCTGCTACAGCAATAGCCTTGACAGACTTCGGGCTACACAACAACCCAGTAGGCAGTTGGGGAGTGTTCAGGATAACCAGCTGCAAGGGACCAAAAGAAGGAATGCGGTCGACCATGGTACATCACAAGGCTGAATTAATTTGATGTATGGCATGTTTCATAGCCTTGGTGATGGGTATGGAGTCAGCAGGAGACTGATGTCCCCGGAGGGCATTAAACAAAGGCTGCAATTCATGAGTAGGAAGGCACAAAAATGGACGAGCCCAATTTAAGTGCCCGAGGAACTGTTGCAATTGCACTAATGTAAATTGAGATGGAGTTTTGAGTTCTGGTAAGAACGGAGAAGATGTAGCTTGCAACAGTTTGTGCCCTAGATAAAGAAATGGAGGTGTGGTTTGTATCTTTTCTGGAGCTATGTGAAGGCCTTTTTTCTCTAAGCAGTTAGCTAGAGAATCATAGACAGTAGTGGGGAGGGATTGCCCCGCCACCAATATGTCATCCATGTAATGATATACAAGCAATTCAGGGTGTTCTAAATGAAATTGCTGTAGGGCTAGATCCACAAAATGTTGACATAAAGTCGGGGAATGTAATATTCCCTGTGGCAAGACTTTGCACTGATATCTTTGAGTAGGATGGGAATTGTTATACACAGGGACTGTAAAAGCAATTTTCCCCTTTCTTGTGGTGCTAAAGGAATGGTGAAGAAACCGTCCTTGAGATCCACTATCATCAACTCGTAGTGTTGGGGTATCAAATTTGGATTAGGTAAGCCGCATTGTAAAGAGCCCATAGGTTGAATGCGCTTGTTAACTTCCTGAAGGTTGTGTAGCAAATGCCACTTGCCATATTTCTTTTTGATGGTGAAAATGGGGGTATTCCACGGACTGGTGGAATACTCTATATGTCCTTGATCTAATTGCTCCCTAACTGAGGCCTCCACTACGTGGAGCTTTTCTTTAGACATTGGCCATTGATCAACCCAGACAGGTGGTCCAGGGAGCCACGTTAATGGCAAGGCTGTGTCAGATTGCGTAGAGGCCTATATTATAAATTTGTCTGCAATTTTGCATCGACCTTTTTCAAGAGATCCCGACCCCAAATGGAAAAGGGAATAGGCAGTATGTAAGGAGTGATTGTCATTTGTCTAGGAGAGTCACCTAGACTTTCCAGAACAATGGGCTGAAGGCTTTTCTGGGCTTGCTCATAGCCTCCAACTCCCCAAATGTCATGCACTGGCTGGGTGGGATAGCTTTCTGGACAGTCTTTCTTTGCAATAACGCTAACGTCAGCTCCCGTATAAATCAGGCCATTAAGGACAAGCGATCCCATTTTAAGAGGGAGTCGGGGCTGCGAGTTCTCAATGGTAGTTAAGACAGCAACTCAAGTAGAACCAAAACCTCCACTACGAGGGTTGGTAGAAGGACCCATCTGTGTTAATGGAAGCAACAACAATTGAGCGATAGATTCACCTGCATGTAGGACCTGTGGTATATTAGACCAGGTTTGAATAATTAAAGGTCCTTCAAAATCCCCATCAATGATGCCTGGTACAACAAACAAACCCCGTGCAGAGATACTAGAGCGGGGGAGAATGAGACCCACAGTGTCTTTGGGTATTGGTCCATGATGTGCTGTTTTGACTTTGTAGACAGCGAGAGGGAATTGATAGTCAACCTCTTCGGCTGTGATCAAATCATGACCGGCACTTTTAACAGTAGCAGGTTGGATTTCTTGAACTGGGGTAGTATTCACTGAGTTCCCCCCACTTGACCTGGGACTGGAGGACCACCCGGCTTGGAGTTTCCTGGCGTTGGAACAGACTGGCATTGATTGGCCCAGTGATAACCTTTTTGACACCGTGGGCATTTTTTTAGAAGGGTGTTTATTATTTTGGGGGGTTGATCTACATTCCTGTCTGAAGTGCCTTTCCTTGCCACAGGAAAAACATTTGCAATTTCGAGTGGGATTCAGGGAGGTAGCCATGGCTGTGGGAAGAAGCTGTGTTTTGTGAATTTCTGTGCCAATGTTTTGACATAATTTTAGCATGGCAGCAATGTCAGTCTCTGGCTTATTGTAAATAGCCTGAAGGGCCGTTTTACAATCCATGTTAGCATTTTCAAATGCCAGCTGTTTCATTAAAATATTAGCAGCGTCAACATTTTCCACCTGCCGTTCAATCGCTCTTTGCAATTTGTTAATGAAAGACATATAGTCCTCTGTAGGACCCTGATGCAAATTGGCAAAAGACCCTAAAGGGGTACCTTTGTCTGGGATTTTTATCCAGGCTGCCCTAACAATATCAGCCACTTGTGCCAATCCCCTGCTAGGGATGGTAATCTGCTGTGCTATGGTGACAAAAAGTCCTTCTCCAGTTAGCATATCTGCAGACACAGCAATATTGTTTTGTAAATTATCCATGGCCATAATGGCAGCAGCATCTTTCCATTCCTGCATGAAAAGTATGAATTGCGCAGGAGAGAGCATAGCTTTAACCAAGATTTTCCAGTCAACTGGAATGAGGTTTCCATTTTCTCGTAAGTCATCAACCAACCCGAGAGTGAAACTGCTATGGAGACCATTTACAGCTACACTTTAAAAAAATTCTTTAAACATGGCAAGAGGAAGGTTTTCATGAACACAATGTCCCTGGTTGTTATGAACCACAGGATGAACAGACATAAGGGGAAGGGCGTCAGCAAGATCCTCTGGGTTGCCTTGGACCATTACATCAGATAACATCTGTTGCACTGCTGAGCGAGGAGGGGGAGAAGGGGGAGGGGAGGAGAAAGGGAAGGCGAAAGGGAAGAAATAGCTGTTGGAAAAGGAAGGGAGATTGTTCCTATTTTCATGGAGATCAGGTGGCTTAGAGGGTGGCAAAATCTGAGGGGCTGTTGGAAAATTAGCTAAAGACTGAGCTAACAAAGGGTTCGTGATCTTTGAAATTGCATCCCGGCAAAGATGCAAGATATGGAGGACTTTAACTGGAGCCACAGGGTCTTTGTGCAGTTTATTTCCAATTTTATCCCAATCTGAAAGCTTAAGGCTTCCCTCTTCTGGGTACCATGAAGAAAAACTACTTATTTCCCTCAGTAAATCCTCTACTGAATCAGATACGTCACGGTGACCCTCTCTATGAAGCAAATAAATCAAGTCTTGTTTATGTTATTTTTGAAGCGGTTAAAGGGAGTTTCCCATTGTGTTTAAAACTAAATACTCACCAAGATCCTAAAAAGGATGTAAAGATGAGTCTGTAACCCGTGCCAGGCAAGGTGAGCTGCGTATGCCTCAGGTGATGTTGATGTCCCTTTCAAAGGTCCCTGTCAGGTCCCTGTTTGATGTCTTTGTTTCATGGTCTCTGTTTGATGGTCCCTGTTCGGGCGCCAGATGTGGGTGATCACGGAACAAAGGAAGGCAATTAGCCTTCAGAGAAAGTGCAAAGAAGTCGACAAGCAGATGTCTGAGCCAGCGAAGCCTCAAGGCAATGCCCTGAGAACTCTTTTTATTAACTTAGCATGATTATAGTATGTTGTGAGAATTCAGATAGGATACTAGTTACCTAATCGTAACCAGGATTGGCTGAGGAAACTCTTTGATCTAATGCTCTACCTCTAAGCGAAAGGGCAGAATGAGGGGTTACCCCGCCCGCTGGCAGCCGCTGCTCTCTGCCAGGAGTGTGTGCATGTCACTGGAACAGAATGCAAGCTACAACCTTTAGGCAGACGTTTCCCACACCATCAGCCCTAGCAAGTGTAATGAATGGTGAGGAATTACAAGAGTTGCAGTACAACAAGTAGAGGGCGATCCTACCCCAATTGCTGCTGAGACTTGCGGAGGGCTCATTCCCTAGGACCTGCACTCCAACTTGGCTTGTTCAACAAAAAGGTGTTCCATTCCATGCTATGCTCTGAATGATACAATGGGCTTAGATGTATGCACCTTTTCCCAATCCTTTCCCTGATGCCTATAATTTTTTTAAGACATACACTAGGCATGTATGCAAACAACTTTCTTTTGAGCTAATGAGCTCTAATAGCAGCAGGGAATGGTTAGAAATCAACACTCAGGTTTAAAAGCCACCTCAAAACAATGACAAAAAAAATAAGCTCTCTCCTCCTCCACCAACATTCACCCTGAGATTTTTCTTGTTACTTGGAGAAATTAAAAGAAGTGTGGCATTTCCCTGCAACTTAAGCCAGCACTGCGAGATCTGACTTTTCTGTCTCTATCTGCACACAGCTTATCGAAAGAGCACAAAATTTACTTTTATTTATTCTCATCTCATTTCATTCTGTTCTCACTGTATGAAATGGGGGAGGGTTTTTTCCTGGTTTTTGCCTTGAGCAGATATGACAGAACATATGACCCAGTTGAACATAATGCACATAATTATGTATGCAATTCAGTAAATCTTCTCAATTTTCTTGTTATCTACAAAAATACAAACAGGCAAGAACTGAAAGATCCCAGTTGCCTTGTTTCCTAAGGAAAAGAGCAAAAAAGGTAACTGACAATTGTTTCAAATCTGACATACTCTGAGATACTCAATGTGGCATTTACCCCATGGCCCCTTCTTGTTTCACGAAACACAGGGCTCACACGAGTATCCCAACACACCCTTTAACACGCTGCCACCAGTTGATCTCTTTATCAACCTATATTTCCTATGAGAGACTGAGGTCCATTCAGTACTGAACTTTTAAACAGAAATGGGTTTATTGATTACAAGTTGTTTTAGGACTAGTTCTTAAGCACATTCTTAAAGTTACACAAAGCTTCAGTATTTTACTTTAACCTCTTCTGTCTTAATTAATACAGGTCACACTCTGACTTATCACTCCTTAAACCTTTGGGTAATGTGGGCAGCATATAAGTTAAACAAACAAACAAACAAACAAACAAACACTCTCTCTGCCTCAAACCCCAAACTCTTTTCTCCCAACTCTGTCTCTGACTGAACTAACTAGACTCTGACTCACCCGTCCCTTCTAGTTTCTCTGGCTCCGCCTCCCGACAGCTCTCATTGGTACATGCAAATACACTGCTGAATATTCATACCAGGGGTGATCGCTACACTCGACTTCAGAGAAATAAAGGGAGGGGGTGAGAAGAAAGAAAAGGAGGGAAATATACTAATCTGCGCAATATACTTACTCTGTATGCTGTTCACACAGGAACAGGACTACAGGAGTAGGTTTCTTATGGGAAATGAGAAAGAAGTTGTGGAGAGAG
Organism: Intellagama lesueurii; assembly: GCA_037013535.1. Lineage (NCBI taxonomy): Eukaryota > Metazoa > Chordata > Lepidosauria > Squamata > Agamidae > Intellagama > Intellagama lesueurii. Next base: position 131,711,317 of record JBAJHW010000003.1, on the reverse strand, counting down.
AATATGATTAATTCTTTCTTATTTATTTATTTGGTTGGTTGACTGTCTTTCTCCTCAACTGAAAAGAAACAACGCACAATACTAACTTCTTAAATGTCCATATAAAATATAAATAACATTCTAGTATATTAAAAGAAAAGTGTGCTGCTAATATACCACCCCATAGCACTTAAAGCACTCTCTGCCCAGTTTACAATTTAATTATGCAGGCTATACATTGGCACTGTCCCCCAGCAAGCTGGGTACTCAGTTTATCAACCTCAGAAATGTGTGTTCTATTTCACTTATGACTGGTACACTCACCTTTTCAGTGCTCTCAGTTTCTTGTCAGAAAGTCATTCTGTCATGATGCACAAAATATAAGTGATTTCCAACCCATCCTTGACAAGCATACTTAACTCTCCCAAGCCATAGATGGCAGAATTATACTTGCTTACAGACAACCCCCCAATTTCAAGCAACTACTGACACACAATGAACTATACAACACTGAAACAAAGACAGGAGCTAAACCCTGCTACAAACCCAAATGGCAGCTCTGCCCCCACATTTATTTTAGCAATATGATTACAGGACCTAACAATGATGTTTTAATCATTATTTGTTTATTTTACTGTATATTTATTCTGTTAAGTATGTATATTTTGGCAGGGTTTTTTTTTGGGGGGGGAGGACTGTTTTGTTTGATTCCATGTGGATGTCTGAGCAGTGGAATTGACTTTGTGACTGTGCCAGTGTGCCACAGGACTGTGGGTGGTGGTGGTTTGTTAAGCACAGTTTAGGACACTTCTATCTTGCTGTTATTGCTGTTATGCAAAGTTGGTGGCACTGAGATCTTCCTGTTATCTTTTTTCTAAAATTTGGATGCTTTACTGCTTTTTATTTTACATTTGCTGTTGTCTTCCCTCTGCTTTTTTGGAGTAGTTTAACAGGTGTTTTAGGGCTTTTAGAATGGCAGAAAAAAACAAACAGGAAACACGAATGGGAAACAGAACACACACACACACATTATGAAAACTAAAATGCACCGCCTAACAAAGGCAAAATGAAAGAAATACCAATTTTTTTTAAAAAAAATCCCATGCTCATTCTTCTTCATGATGCACAGCTTCTGTCTATTTGCTATTTTTGTATAGTTTTATTGGTTTGAATAATTGTTTTTTGTTCATTTAGGCATTACTTTTCATTTGCACATTACTCTGAGTGCTCAGGCAACAAAGCTACCAACTATAATTCATAAGATGAATAAACAGACATATAATCTATAAAAGAACTGCTTCTAACTCCAGAGGAAATCAAATTTTAAGTCATAGTTTAGCTTTATCTTGGTATATGTCTGTAGTTAGCCGTTGTAACACTCTAGTTCATGCTTAAAGGTTTCCTGTCTTTGGTGCAATCTATTTTGTCTCATTCATGAATAATCTTTCCATTCAAATGGAAGATATTTCTTCTCCTATGAGAAGGATTCTCCCTTTTTCAGTTATTGATGCCCCCTTCTCCACCCCTTCCCCCACCTTTTTTAAGGCTCTCATTCTGCAGGCCATGGTGACTCCTCCTGCTTTGCATTTGTTAAATAAAGTGACATAACACTACAGTAAAGCATCAATCTAACATATACAGATTATACACATTATATTTGAATTGTGCTGCATAAGTTGGGGAATTTTTTTTTTTAAAAGGAAGACAAAATAGAGGAGCGGGGTTTCCCCATCCTCCCTTTTAATGTCACAACCCCACTGAATACATTACAGGGTTATCACCTCAGATAAAACTGCCCACAGTTCTATCTGGGTGCAAATAAACAAACCACACATGTTACAGAACAGGATAATCAGGAGTGCTCCCAATTGCACCAAATAAACTGCAACCCTAGCACCATGTCAGAAAGGAGTGGGGCAGCATGTAAAAGGGGTGGGATGGATCACTCTTCTTGAAAACATTTGTAACTGCCAGAAAATAGAACCAAACAACACTAAAAGCAAACAAAATAGTGAGCAACATTCCTGTCTCATTACTCTCTCAGTTTCCATGGGCATGGATATTTATAAACATTTGTGTACACACTTTCCCCTGCTGTGTTCCCCAGTAGGGATGTGTATCAGATCTGCATGAAACTTAAAGTCTGAATCAGGTCCCCACAGACTGCTCCCAATACATTCTGAAATGATATTTCCTGCTGTACCTACCAGAACTAAAGCTGAACAATAAACTGTGTTTGAGCTTTGTAGTTTTGTTAAATAAAGTGACATAGCACTGCAGTAAAGCATCAAGCTAGCATATATTGATTAAACACATTAGAATTGTGCTGCATAAGTTTGGAAAATATTTTTTTAAAAAAATATTTGGAAAAACTGTGATAACAAATATAACCTTTTAGGTTTTCTGCCTGTGAAAATGCCTCCAGGATATGTGTGTGTGAGAGAGTGTATGGAGAGAGTGGAGAAGAAAAGAGAAGGGTTGTGTTGTTGACAGGCCACCTTTTAACCTCCTGACATATTGTTCCCCAGTCATACTATGGATGTGGAATTGGCCATTCTTCCATCAACAGAGCACTTAATTATTTTAAAAGCCTACTCTGAAGCATCGTAACTCTCAAGCCCCTGCATCTATCCGTCTAATACTGTCCTAGCCTTGCATGTTCATTGCATGAGATGAACATGACAATTTTCTGAAGTGCCATGTTGGGGTCTGAATTGAATCTTACAGCAGGGTACATACCAACAATTGCTAACATGCGCTGGATTATGAAGAAAGCCAGAGAGTTCCAGAAAAACATCTACTTCTGCTTCATTGACTACGCAAAAGCCTTTGACTGTGTCAACCACAACAAACTATGGCAAGTTCTTAGAGAAATGGGAGTGCCTGACCACCTTATCTATCTCCTGAGAAATCTCTATGTGGGACAGGAAGCAACAGTTAGAACTGGATATGGAACAACTGATTGGTTCAAAATTGGGAAAGGAGTACGACAAGGCTGTATATTGTCTCCCTGCTTATTTAACTTATATGCAGAATACATCATGTGAAAGGCAGGACTGGATGAATCCCAAGCCGGAATTAAGATTGCCGGAAGAAATATCAACAACTTCAGATATGCAGATGATCCCACTGTGATGGCAGAAAGTGAGGAGGAATGAAAGAGCCTCTTAATGAGGGTGAAAGAGGAGAGTGCAAAAAATGGTCTGAAGCTCAACATCAAAAAAACTAAGATCATGGCCACTGGTCCCATCACCTCCTGGCAAATAGAAGGGGAAGATATGGAGGTAGTGACAGATTTTACTTTCTTGGGCTCCATGATCACTGCAGATGGTGACAGCAGCCATGAAATTAAAAGGCGCCTGCTTCTGGGGAGGAAAGCGATGACAAACCTAGACAGCATCTTAGAAAGCAGAGACATCACCTTGCCGACAAAGGTCCGCATAGTCAAAGTTATGGCTTTTCCAGTAGCGATGTATGGAAGTGAGAGCTGGACCATAAAGAAGGCTGACCGCCAAAGAATTGATGCTTTTGAATTGTGGTGCTGGAGGAGACTCTTGAGAGTCCCCTGGACTGCAAGGAGAACAAACCTATCCATTTTGAAGGAAATCAACCCTGAGTGCTCACTGGAAGGACAGATCCTGAAACTGAGGCTCCAATATTTTTGGCCATCTCATGAGAAGAGAAGACTCCCTAGAAAAGACCCTGATGTTGGGAAAGTGTGAGGGCAAGAGGAGAAGGGGACGACAGAGGACGAGATGGTTGGACAGTGTCATCGAAGCTACCACCATGAATTTGACCAAACTCCAGGAGGCAGTGAAAGACAGGAGGGCCTGGTGTGCTCTGGTCCATGGGGTCACGAAGAGTCGGACATGACTTAACGACTAAACAACAACACATTCCAACAAATATATAAAGGAAAAAAGTTTGTATCTTTTAAATATTATTTTAATAATACATATACTTTTTGTCATTTCCTCTAACATTTTTGTATAAATTTCTTGATTGGAAAACAGTATCACAACATCTGATATGAACATTCAGTGATAATTTGTACGTTAGCTTAGAAAGTGTGAAGTAGATTGATTCCCATTAAAATGAAACTCAAATTAGTATGGGCCCCTCCCTATTTTCTCCAACCCCTCACTGTTTGAAGGAGAATGAAAGAGATGTAGAACATTAACCTTACCCCTCTCCCCAAATTTTCATCCATTTTTATTGGATTCTGCAACTTTCAGTGAGAAAGCAGTCATCATATATATTGATACAAGGAAGAATCTGCTTCGTCGTGCAAATGCTGGTATAGAAATGCCCGCTGAAATTGTAGCAGTTAAATTCCTTATATGTTTGTTTTTCTGCAGAACACATACAATTCAGTACAGAATGGATGAAAAAGAGTCCCAGTTCTTTACATTGAGTTCTTATTGGCTAGAATGATGCCATTGGCTAGAATGACATTCAGATATATTCATCTAGCTATTGATAATTGATCAATTGGATAAACAATTGACTAAAAATGCTGTAAACTCACTTGCTGTTTTTCTGAAAAGCAGCTGGGAGAAATCTTCATTAATCAATATTAGTATCACATTTAAAGACAGGAGTGAATAAAAAAACCTGGAAGGAGATAAATCTGAGATCAATCCATGCCTATGATCCCCATGCCTTCTGTCATAGTTTTACTGTCCTGAACAGCACACTCAACACTGAAACTGTTGTGAGGGTGACGGTTCACATGTCATACCAGCAAGAATTTATCTTCCTTGTTTTTGATTCCAATGATTGTGTCAATGAGTTTCAGATAATAGTTTTGACAGCACCAGAAGTTGTAAATTCATAATCTGGTTGACAGCCTTGCACTCAGATGTATGTGCAGGTGAGTTCTATTACAATCCATAGTGATTCTGCCCTTAAACTCTCCTTTAATATATAAATCTATAATTTACTATAACACATTTTATGAGAATAGCATTGTGTGCCTGTATAGTAGATATGTGTGGGTGGGGTGCTTACTTTCAGGCAAAAATGCCTAGATAGTGCTATGGGTGTCTTTAGTCTCTTCGCATTGTTCAAAAACAGCCAGTTCCCCTTCTATTTACTATGCATAGAATCTTATATACAAAGCAGGAACTGCTCACATAGATCCCAGATTCATGCTATTTTCCATAGTTTATTGATGTTGAAGAACTGTATGAAAAGCTGTGTGTTCCTGTAGAGCAGTGGTTCTTAACCTTTGTTACTCAGGTGTTTTTGGACTGCAACTCCCAGAAGCCTTCACCACCAGCTGTGCTGGCTGGGGTTTCTGGGAGTTGCAGTTCAAAAACACCTGAGTAACAAAGGTTAAGAACCACTGCTGTAGAGGAAGATCCATGTGGATTTTATTCCTTGTATGGGTATTAGGACAGCAATGTTCTGGAATGGAGGAAGCATCATAGGTGTTGCAAAACTGGTTTATGACAAGAAAATGAACTTTTATCATAAAGTCTAATGTTCTATGGTAATAAGATGGGATAAACATAGTTTTTTTAAAAAAAGTCTGGTAATGAACAGTTAGTCTTATTTGCCACATAGCTGAACACATATTTTAAAAAGTAAATTATGACAGTTTCAAACTATGGTGATACACAACAACACATATACAAAGCTCAATTAAATCCTTAATCAACACACTCCCTTTGGTTAAATTACTGCCAGTGAAATGGTCTCAATGAGTACAGTTATTTCATTGTTGAAGATCATTTTGAATTCCATATTCATTACTTCCCTGCATTAACTTGTAAGCCACAATGTATCATTTAAATTAGATCCACTAGTCATAGAAATGTGCAGAAAACAAAGGTAAAGCATTACAAGTGAATGTTCAAGTACCCGAGTAAAAGTGAAAATAAGCTTTCTTTTTAAGATTCATGTTAGTCTAACTTCTGAAGAGCAATTGTGGATTAACAAGTAACTTGGATTGTCCTGCTTTATTACAGTAAAATAGATGGTAATTTTGGTTACACAACATTATGTTACCATTCTGTACTATTTCAGAGATCACATGTTGTTGTAGTTGTTTAGTCGTTAAGTCGTGTCCGACTCTTAGTGACCCTATGGACCAGAGCACACCAGGCCCTCCTGTCTTCCACTGCCTCCTGGAGTTTGGTCAAAGTCATGTTGGTAGCTTTGATGACACTGTCCAAACATCTCATCCTCTGTCGTCCTCTTCTCCTCTTGCCTTCACATTTTCCCAACATCAGGGTCTTTTCCAGGGAGTCTTCTCTTCTCATGAGATGGCCAAAGTATTGGAGCCTCAGCTTCAGGATCTGTCCTTCCAGTGAGCACTCAGGGTTGATTTCCTTCAAAATGAGTAGGTTTGTTCTCCTTGCAGTCCAAGGGACCCTCAAGAGTCTCCTGCAGCACCACAATTCAAAAGCATCAATTCTTCGGCGGTCAGCCTTCCTTATGGTCCAGCTCTCACTTCCATACATCGCTACTGGAAAAGCCATAGCTTTGACTATGCGGACCTTTGTCGGCAAGGTGATGTCTCTGCTTTTTAAGATGCTGTCTAGGTTTGTCATCGCTTTCCTCCCAAGAAGCAGGCGTCTTTTAATTTTGTGGGTACTGTCACCATCTGCAGTGATCATGGAGCCCAAGAAAGTAAAATCTGTCACTACCTCCATATCTTCCCCTTCTATTTGCCAGGAGGTGATGGGACCAGTGGCCATGATCTTAGTTTTTTTGATATTCAGCTTCAGACCATTTTTTGCGCTCTCCTCTTTCACCCTCATTAAGAGGTTCCTTAATTCCTCCTCACTTTCTCCCATCAGAGTGGTATCATCTGCATATCTGAGGTCATTGATATTTCTTCCGGCAATCTTAATTCCGGCTTGAGATTCATCCAGTCCTGCCTTCCGCATGATGTATTCTGCATATAAGTTAAATAAGCAGGGAGACAATATACAGCCTTGTCATACTCGTTTCCCAATTTTGAACTAATCAGTTGTTCCATATCCAGTTCTAACTGTTGCTTCCTGTCCCACATAGAGATTTCTCAGGAGATAGATAAGGTGGTCAGGTACTCCCATTTCTTTAAGAACTTGCCATAGTTTGCTGTGGTCCACACAGTCAAAGGCTTTTGCATAGTCAATGAAGCAGAAGTAGATGTTTTTCTGGAACTCTCTGGCTTTCTCCATAATCCAGCGCATGTTTGCAATTTGGTCTCTAGTTCCTCTGCCTCTTCGAAATCCAGCTTGTACTTCTGGGAGTTCTCGGTCCACATACTGCTGAAGCCTGCCTTGGAGGATTTTGAGCATAACCTTGCTAGCATGTGAAATGAGTGCAATTGTACGGTAGTTGGAGCATTCTTTGGCACTGCCCTTCTTTGGGATTTGGATGTAGACTGATCTTTTCCAATCCTCTGGCCACTGCTGAGTTTTCCAAACTTGCTGCCATATTGAGTGTAGCACCTTAACAGCATCGTCTTTTAAGATTTTAAATAGTTCAACTGGAATGCCATCACCTCCACTGGTCTTGTTGTTAGCCATGCTTTCTAAGGCCCACTTGACTTCACTCTCCAGGATGTCTGGCTCAAGGTCACCAACCACACTATCAGGGTTGTCCAGGACATCGAGATCTTTCTGGTATAATTCCTCTGTGTATTCTTGCCACCTCTTCTTGATGTCTTCTGCTTCTGTGAGGTCCCTGCCATTTTTGTCCTTTATCATGTCCATCTTTGCACGAAATATTCCTTTAACATCTCCAATTTTCTTGAACAGATCTCTGGTTTTTCCCTTTCTATTATTTTCCTCTATTTCTTTGCACTGTTCATTTAAGAAGGCCCTCTTGTCTCTCCTTGCTATTCTTTGGAAGTCTGCATTCAACTTGCTGTAACTTTTCCTATCTCCCTTGCATTTTGTTTCCCTTCTCTTTTCTGCTATTTGTAAGGCCTTGTTGGACAGCCACTTTGCTTTCTTGCATTTCCTTTTCTTTGGGATGGTTTTTGTTGCTGCCTCCTGTACAATGTTACGAGCCTCCATCCATAGTTCTTCAGGCACTCTGTCCACCAAATCTAGTTCCTTAAATCTGTTCTTCACTTCCACTGTGTATTCATAAGGGATTTGGTTTAGATTATACCTGACTAGCCCAGTGGTTTTTCCTACTTTCTTCAGTTTAAGCTTGAGTTTTGCTATAAGAAGCTGATGATCAGAGCCACAGTCAGCTCCAGGTCTTGTTTTTGCTAACTGTATAGAGCTTCTCCATCTTTGGCTGCAAAGAACATAATCAATCTGATTTCGGTATTGCCCATCTGGTGATGTCCATGTTTAGAGTCACCTCTTGTGTTGTTGAAAAAGAGTGTTTGTGATGACCAGCTTGTTCTCTTGAGAAAACTCTATTAGCCTTTGCCCTGCTTCGTTTTGAACTCCAAGGTCAAACTTACCTGTTGTTCCTTTTATCTCTTGACTCCCTACTTTAGCATTCCAATCCCCTATAATGACAAGAACATCTTTCTTTGGTGTCAGTTCTAGAAGGTAAATAGTTTGTAATGTGAAATCTCTACAACTAAGACACTACTCCAGTGTGATATAGTGGATAGAATGATGCACTAGGATTCTGGAGACCAGGGTTTGAATCCCAACTTGGCCATGGAAGCTCACTGGGGGTGGTGGAATTGGTAAAACCACTTAAATATCTCACTTACCTTGAAAGCTCTATTGTGGTTGCTGTAAGTCAGTTCCAACTTGACAGCCGAGATCACACACAAGACACTAACCAAATATTTCTAGTTCAAGTTCTTTAGATGTTCTGCACAATGAAGTGCTCCTAAATTGCATTGTGTTTGATTACTAGTTTTGATGATGTTTTTAACACCTCAGAGGGTAATTGACTTTTTCAATTGACCTTACTGATGTTAAAATGCTAACTAGATTGAAAGTTTTTCACCAGCGCTGATGAAAGGTAACATTCTGTATCTCATTTCATTCTGTCCCACCCCTTAACCATAGTTTAAGGCAAACAGTGTGAATCACAGTGGCAAATTGCTACTAGTTAAGAAGTCAAGGCTTCTATTCTTTGTCATGCACAAATAATGTCTCTTTGTGTCAAGGAATATAAGCCTTGATTTCTCAACTAGTAGTGGTTATGCTATTTGACTTACATTGTGGTTTGTAACTAATAAGATTCTGGCCAAAATACGTTAGTCTTAAAGGTGGTTCAGAGTCTAACTATACAGGTTAGCCCACTCTTTATTCTATTGCAGGGACAGGCTGGTTCAATCCTAAAACTGGTGATCAAATGACATCTTTACTAGAGTGAATCATCCCATCCTCATAGCAGTTCTACCCACACATTTCAGAGTCCTTGTCAGTTTGGACAAAGGACTTTGGAATTGTAAGCTTTTAAAAGTAAAACTGTCCCTCTATTCAGAAATAGGCAACCCCAAAGAACCCCGGCTTCAAAACAGATCACATAAATTGAAAAGACCAATCTTGCTTTTCGTCATAGAGAATAATTGGCCCCACCTGCTTTTTTAAAAAAAAATTGGAAAGGATTTAGGCTGCAGGGACTGAAATACTGATCCTCCAAAAAAGGCAAACACAGCCACTTTGTTATAACACTGAGCATGCATGATTCAAGTTTTCCAGAAGGAGCTTCACAATATGAAACATTAGATGCATTTGTTGGTTGGGGAGGGAGATATTTGGAGTGTTGCAGGCAACTACAGGCCATAGTGACAGATTGAAAAGATGTGTTTTCTTTAAAGGAAAAAACAAACAAGAGGTTTGATTTAAAGAAAGTAATGGAGTGACAGTCCTCCAGAAAGTGGGACATTTTGCCATTTATCTTCAGGGTATTAGCATATAATTTTGTAAGGCATATTTAAAACATTCCCCTTTACTTAGAAAAACAGATAGTTGTGTTTGTCTTAGCGCTTTCAGTGAACATTCTCTCAGAATTTCTGAGACCAAACAGTGTGACAGAAATTTTAAAGGGGAAATCAGCTACACATTTGTCACAATCTGAACATTTCAACATGTCAATCAGGACATAAATTAACTGAATCTTAGCTACCTTCTAAACTTTTTAACTCCTTCCTGGCCATATAGGCTTATTAGAATCATGCTTCCAAGGAGATTCTGTGCCAGTTGTAACAATGTGGGCACAAAAAGAATATTAATTCTTTTTGAAATACATATATTGAAAATATTTTAATATATATATTAAAAAAGAATACAGAACAAATATTCAGAAGCTCACTCATTTAAAATATGAAATTAGTGTCTTTGTTTTGTTGCTGAGTATTGTCTCAATTGATGTTAGTACAGCTTTGGTGCCAATATTTCGTCACAGTCCACCTCATGGTCTCCATTCCACTCTCTTGTCACTATACAATTGCTTGATATTTTTTTTAAAAATCCAAATATATTGTGGGCCATCAAGTCACTTCTGATGTGTGGTAACTATATGAGTTAGTGATCTCCCAAATGTCCTATCATTAGCATATCTGCTCAGATGATGTAAACCAACAGCATCTCATATTAGGTTGTTTTCTCTTCCTACTGCCCTCCTCCTTCTTAGCAATATTACTTTTTCTAGTAAGTTCTGCTGAGGTCTTGCAAACTGACTGCTGTGGGTTCCTTTGTTGATTCAACCTATCTCATATTAAGTCTTCTTCTTTTCCTAATGGCCCCTTCTCCATTTTCCCTAGAAATATTATCTTTTCTGGTCAGTTCTTTTCTTCTCATTATATCTGCAAGGTAGGATAGCCTCAATTTATTCAGTTATGCTCTAGTGAGAGTTCAGAATTTACTTGATTGAGGATGCACTTATTTGCTTTAAGGCCCACCTCCATTTCAAATGAATTGACTATTCCCCCTTGTCTTTTTTACTGTCCATCTTTTACATGGTATGGATGATTCTGACCTTGGTTTCAAGTGATAATCTTTGCTATCTCTCAGTCCCCCTTCTTAAAATTTCAAAAAATGAAGGGACTTCTTTTGGAAAACATGCAGGCAATATGTTTGTTGAGGAAGGGTTTAGAAATTGGAAAATTGCTTTCTAGGCTGTATTCTGCCAAGCAAGCACAGCAACATAGGTTTACCTGAGAGATTAAAGGGTGTGTGGGTTTCTCCAGTGCATGTGTTGCACTCACTCACACTTTTGCTTAACCATTTCATTAAGTCTAAAAACAGCCCTTCACAGAGGTACTACAGCCATATCTCAGCTGTTCTTGGTTATGCCCTTCCCCAGCAACCATATTACAGATCATATTATCACCTTCTGGGATCCTCTAGCTCTAGATAATTGAATGAAGTTTCTGATGGAATTTGTGTGTAGCATGTGTATACTTAAGCTTCTCTTTTAAAAAGCCAGGAAATTCAATTCTTCAAAAAAGAAAAAAAGCTCTGGTTTATGAATGTGAGATATTGTGCTTCTGTATCCATGATTCAAAATATCAAGAAATGGCCTGTATTGCTACACAATATTGTGCCTGCATTGCTAGCAGGAAACAAAGATGCCGAGTTTACATAGCAAAGACCAGCCTGAACGTTGACAACACCAATGGCAGCAGTCAAGGTGGTCTACAGCAGCCATTCTCAACCTTTTTTTCCCATGACCATAAACACAACATGAATATTTAGCATTTTTATTTCTCTATTTTAGCAATGTGTACCCAGTTTGGTTAGGTGGATAGAACAGTGGATTAGGATTCAAGGAATCTGGGTTTGATTCCCCAGTCAGCCATGGAAAGTCACTGGAGGTCTGGAACTAGTAAAACTACTTCTTAAATATCTTACTTTCACTGAAAACTGAATTAGAGTCACTGTAAGTCAGTTCCAGCTTGATGGCATGTAACAACAAAAGTGGGTGAGGCACAGGTATCTCATAATGTAACAATCCCAGTGTTGAATTTATGTATTCCGGTGGATTGTAGTGCCAGGAACCAATTTATCTTGAAAGGACATTCACCACATCAAATTCACTTTCCATCAATAGATGAAAGAAAGCTTTATTTAATTAAGACACTAGTTTAAAGAAAATCAGTGAATGTATCTAAGATTGTTTATTTTACCTTTCATTGTTCTGTTCCTATCCATACCCAAAAGCCTCCATAAATGATGCAATGACCAAATTCCTTCTGCTTTCTGTAACGTTGTCTTTCAGGATAGCATGTCCCTCATGTTACAAACACAGGAACATTTATTTCCAAGGCAAAGAGGGAAAATTAAGTGCAGTTTACCTGTCAGGAGAGGAAGTTTCTATTGCAGTTTGTGTCCCTGAAGTTCTGTCACAATTTGAGGTTCACCAATATGGGAACAAGCTGGTCATCACGAACACTCTTTTCCAACAACACAAGAGGCGACTCTACACATGGACATCACCAAATGGGCAATACCGAAATCAGATTGATTATATTCTCTGCAGCCAAAGATGGAGAAGCTCTATACAGTCAGCAAAAACAAGACCTGGAGCTGATTGTGGCTCTGACCATCAGCTTCTTATAGCAAAACTCAAGCTTAAACTGAAGAAAGTAGGAAAAACCACTGGGCTAGTCAGGTATAATCTAAACCAAATCCCTTATGAGTACACAGTGGAAGTGAAGAACAGATTTAAGGAACTAGATTTGGTGGACAGAGTGCCTGAAGAACTATGGATGGAGGCTCGTAACATTGTACAGGAGGCAGCAACAAAAACCATCCCAAAGAAAAGGAAATGCAAGAAAGCAAAGTGGCTGTCCAACGAGGCCTTACAAATAGCAGAGAAGAGAAGGGAAACAAAATGCAAGGGAGATAGGGAAAGTTACAGAAAATTGAATGCGGACTTCCAAAGAATAGCAAGGAGAGACAAGAGGGCCTTCTTAAATGAACAATGCAAAGATATAGAGGAAAACAATAGAAAGGGAAAAACCAGAGATCTGTTCAAGAAAATTGGAGCCATTAAAGGAACATTTTGTGCAAAGATGGACATGATAAAGGACAAAAATGGTAGGGACCTTACAGAAGCAGAAGACATCAAGAAGAGGTGGCAAGAATACACAGAGGAATTATACCAGAAAGATATGGAGGTCCCGGACAACCCAGATAGTGTGGTTGCTGACCTTGAGCCAGACATCCTGGAGAGCGAAGCTGGATTTCGAAGGGGCAGAGGAACTAGAGACCAAATTGCAAACATGCGCTGGATTATGGAGAAAGCCAGAAAGTTCCAGAAAAACATCTACTTCTGCTTCATTGACTACGCAAAAGCCTTTGACTGTGTGGACCACAGCAAACTATGGCAAGTTCTTAAAGAAATGGGAGTGCCTGACCACCTTATCCATCTCCTGAGAAATCTCTATGTGGGACAGGAAGCAACAGTTAGAACTGGATATGGAACAACTGATTGGTTCAAAATTGGGAAAGGAGTATGACAAGGCTGTATATTGTCCCCCTGCTTATTTAACTTATATGCAGAATACATCATGCGGAAGGCTGGACTGGATGAATCCCAAGCTGGAATTAAGATTGCCGGAAGAAATATCAACAACCTCAGATATGCAGATGATACCACTCTGATGGCAGAAAGTGAGGAGGAATTAAAGAACCTCTTAATGAGAGTGAAAGAGGAGAGCGCAAAAAATGGTCTGAAGCTCAACATCAAAAAAACTAAGATCATGGCCACTGGTCCCATCACAACCTTGCAAATAGAAGGGGAAGATATGGAGGCAGTGACAGAGTTTACCTTCCTGGGCTCCACGATCACTGCAGATGGTGACAGCAGCCACGAAATTAAAAGACGCCTGCTTCTGGGGAGGAAAGCGATGACAAACCTAGACAGCATCTTAAAAAGCAGAGACATCACCTTGCCGACAAAGGTCCGCATTGTCAAAGCGATGGTTTTTCCAGTAGTGATGTATGGAAGTGAGAGCTGGACCATAAAGAAGGCTGACTGCCGAAGAATTGATGCTTTTGAATTGTGGTGCTGGAGGAGACTCTTGAGAGTCCCCTGGACTGCAAGGAGAACAAAACTATCCATTTTGAAGGAAATCAACCCTGAGTGTTGACAGAGGTACAGTATTACCAGGATACACCAGGTGGCGCTAACCAGTAGAAAACTTCCCTGAGAGATGAAGACGCCAAGCAATAATGTAGTGTTGATAGCAGAATAGTTGTATTATTTACAGGATATATACATATATGTACAGCTTAGTCCTTGTTTCCAGTCCGAAGTCATACACAGTAGTTTCAACAGAGTTCAATGCATAAATCAGAGTCAAAATCCTTGTAAATTAGTTAAGCTGTCATATACCATGTGTTCAGTCCAGTAGCCAGAGTTCTTCTCCCAAGATATAGCACGAAGACACGGCTTCTTCCAGGGTTTTTACAGTACAGCAACACTCCATCAACCCAACCCACAAAATGTGTGTGCTAGGTCTGCTAGCTTTATCCCATGGTTATCCAATCCTGGGATTTCTTCCTCAGCTGTTAGAATTAATTCAGCTGTATAAATTCTAGCCTTACTTCTTTCTACAGCACTGATTCTTACAAACACTTATTTCATTTGTACAGAATTGTATTCAACAATTCCTCCAGGTTTAACTTAAACCTGTCAATCTCCTCTAATTGTTGAATTCAATTTAGTTTACATTCATATACATTTTTAAATTGTTTTTTCAATATTTATTTCATTTTAATCCCAACATGTTACAAGCTTTTTCATGTTTAGTAGGTCCTAATACCTTAGTTAAACAGTCTGCAATATTCCTTTCAGTTTCACAATAAATCAGTTTAATTAATCCATTTTCTATACTTTGTTTGACATTTTGATATCGGATATCAATGTGCTTTGACCTGTTTTTAATGTTCGGAGAAGTTGCCATCTGGATGACTGCCTGGTTATCTTCATTAACTGCTATTGGATCTTGTAAATCTATCCCTAGATCCTGTGCTAATTGTTTGTAGTAAACAAGGTCAGTACATATTTCTGATAGTGCCGCATATTCTGACTCAGCAGATGATAGTGATATGAACTTTTGTCTTGCTGTTTTCCAGTTTACTAAACTTTCACCTAAATGAACTGTCATTCCTGAAGTAGATCTTGTTATGATATCATTTCCATAATTTGCATCTGCGTATGCAGTTATGGTCAATTCTCCCTTTGGTTCTAAATATAATTGTTTGTTTTGTGTCTCTTTTAAATTTCTCAACACTCTCTTAGCAGCTTGCCAATGTTTTTCATTTGGCTTGCTCACATTTCTTGATAGTAAATTTACTGCTATAGATATGTCAGGTCTTGACCATCTACTTAGGTATAACAGACTACCTACTAATGATCTATACAAATCAATATCACAATCAGGACCTGTAATATTTTCTTTTTCAAAATCTACATTCATTGGAGTGATAGCACCTTTACAATTTTCCATGTTGTACTGCTTTAATAGCTTCATTATTTTATTTCTCTGAGCTATTTTGAATCCTTTTTCATATCTCTTTATTTCTACTCCTAAGTAGTTGTTTATCTCTCCCAAGTCTCTTAATTTATAATTTCTCTTCAGCATTTGAATTATTTCATTAGCAGATTTCTCACTCTTTGTAAATATAGCAATGTCATCTACAAAAATCAATATAATAGCTTGTTCATCTCTTTTTATAAATAGACAAGGATCTGCTTTTCCTTGTAAAAATCCATTACCTTTGAGAGTTTTGGATAAATGTTGATTCCACTCATACCCACTTTGCCTCAATCCATATAAGCTCTTTTTCAGTAGCCAACATTTGTCTTTTTCCTCAATGCTAGGTGGTATTTTCATATATATCGTATGTTGCAAATTGGCATTTAAGTAAGCTGTCTCTATATCTACATGTCTAGAAACTAGTTTGTGCTTAGCTGCATATGTTAACACAAATCTCAAGGTTTCCGGTCTTAAAGCTGGGGCAAATACTTGGTCGTAATCATTAGAAGTCTGAGAATATCCTTTAGCAACTAGCCTTGCTCTGTATCTTAAATTACCATCAGCATCTACTTTCTTCTTAAATACCCACCTGCACCCAATAATTTTACTGTTAGCAGGTTTCTGAATTTCCTCATATACCTTGAGTTGTTTTAGAGAATTTAACTCCTTCTCTACTGCTTCTTTCCATTTTTCTTGCTCAATCTTTGGCATATTGCAAATATCTTCATATGTTTCAGGTTCTGTTACATTGAGACAGTAATAGTTTTCTGGTTGATATCTATCAGGTGGTCTATGCTCCCTGGCTGATCTCCTAGGCAATTCTTTCTCCTCCTCACGAGTTTCCCTCTCCTCTGAGGTAGATGGGACTTCTTTATCTGGCTGTGATTCAACAGGTTCTGCTTCTTTCTTGATTACCTGTTCTGGTTGAGAGTTTTCTTCATCATCACTACTACCTTCCCCATTCTCCTGCAATTCTGGTGCCTGTATGATGGTTTCTGGAGGCAAACTAATTTTGTCCCAATAAGCATGCTCATTAAATGAGGCACTGCTGCTAATGATTACTTTGTTTGTGTTGGGTAAACCAAATCTATATGCTCTTCTATTTTGTTGGTAACACAAAAAATACATTAGCTTAGCTTTCTTATCTCCCTTCCTTCTATTTTCTTTAGGGATGTGGACCCATGCTGGTGACCCAAATACATGCAGGAATTTTAAATTTGGTTTCCTCCCTGTCCAGATAGTATATGGAATATTATTTATGCCACTGTGCCAAAGAATATTTAAGTAAAAGTTGGCACAAAGAATAGCCTCTCCCCAGTATCGATCTGAAAGTTTACTGCCTCTTATCATTGCCTCAGCCATGTTTTGCAGTGTTTGACCCCTTCTTTCTATGAATGCATTTTGTGTTGGGGTTTAAGGAGCTGATTTCATATGAGTAATCCCATGCTTGCTTAAAATTGACTGGAACTTTGCATTTGTAAATTCAGTCCCATTATCTGTTTGTATCTGCTTAACCCTTCTACCTGTTTTCCTTTCCACAAACTTCAACCACCTTTCAAATTCAATGTGTGTTGAGCTTTTATCCTTCATCAAGTAGCAGAAACCGAATCTAGATTTCTGATCTTGGATTGAAAGAATGTACTTTGCTCCTCCTAAAGGTGCACGTTTAGGTCCTATTAAATCCATTGATACAAGGTCTAAAATATTGTCAACTTGTATATTACTATATTTCTTAGTAGGAGCACATTTACTCTTAGCTAATTGACAAGCTTGGCAGTTTATGTACTTATCACACTGCTTTAAATTTACTCCAACTGAGTTCTCTATAGTCTTACGTAGAGTTTTATAGTTAACATGCCCTAGTTTCAAATGCCACAAGTGAATACAATCCCTATGTGGACATGTATTTTCATAGACATTATTTACATTTGCACTGTTCAACCTATATAGATTGTTCCTAATATAGCAAGTCAGCTTTTCATTATTTTCACCAGTAATTACACATTTACTCTTATAGAATGTGCTAGTAAAGCCATGTTTAGCTAATGAGCTAACTGATAATAAGTTATGTTTTAGCTTTGGCACATATATTACATCAATTGGCTTTATTAAACATGGTAATTTTACTTTACCTTTGCCCAAAATTTTGGCGCTTATACCATCAGCCAAAAATACTTGCTGATTAAATACTGTCTGAAAATTGAATATCAGCTTTTTATCCTTACACATGTTTGTCGTTGCCCCTGAGTCAACAATCCATTCTTCATTGTGGTGTTTGGAGTTATAAATAGTCTCTGTCAGGTGTGTTGCATCATTATCATGTCGTGGTTGTTTTCTTTGTCTCTTCTTAAATTTACAATTTTTTATCAGATGTCGTCTGGAACCACAGGCAAAACATCGCCCCCCAGGTTGAATATTTGCAGCTGTGACTTCCTCATCCTCAATTTCTTTCATCTTGTTTTTTTGATTAGAGGGTTTAGAGTCACGGAGATGCAAGTTATCTTTCCTCTTCTGTTCCTCCTCCAAAAGCCTACTGGTTATATTCAATACTGTCAGTTCTGCTTGGGGAAGAACCTCTAAATTAGATACAAATTGGTCATATGTTTTGTCTAATGAAGAGAGAATTATGAAAGCTTCTTGTAGCTCTGTAAATACTATATTTTTCTCTCTTAAGTCCATGAGCATTGTTTTCATTATTTCTAAATGTAACATATTCCCACCAGTTTGTAATCTGGTACGAAATAGTTTTCTTGCAATTTGGATTTGGCTTCCAACGCTGACTCTTACAAAGAGTCCCCTTAGATCCTCCCATGCCTGTTTTGCAGAAGTTTGGCCTCTAAAATGGATTAGGAGACTATCTTCTAGAGTCAACCCAATTATTGCAAGTGCTTTAGAATTCTGTGTCTTTTTTCTTTCATTTAATACGCTTGGTGGATTCTCAACTATGTCCCACAATGACTCTTTTTGGAGAAGTAACTGGACTTTCTGCTGCCAAGTGGAGTAGTTTTCTCCATTTAACTTCTTAATACTCAGTCCTGACATTAACATTTCACTTGCCATTTACACAGACTGTTGACAAGGCTGTTTTTACTCACTTCTGCTGTTTGTACACTTCTTGGCTCACTCCTTCTAGATTCACACAGGCCAGCAATCTTTTTAGTAGCTTCCTGGGTGTATACCTGGGCGCATACCTGGGCCTGACAGGTCTGAGATGAACCTGATAGGAATTGTTAATACAATTTTGTGAACCAATTGTAAAGAGCATGAAATGCTGTAAGTTTCTGTAAGAATCTATGTAAAGGAAAAGCCTGAAAGTAATGATTTAAACAGCTGTAGAGATGTATGTAGAAGAAAATATGTAACAGCTGTGGGAGAAGCTATGGATTGGCTAAACTTGGGATAAAGCCAGCAGCCTCAGCACACACAAGTTCGTTGGACGTTGGTGTTGGACGGTTGTCGTTGGTTGGCGTGTGTGGCGAAGAAGCAAGAATCGAAGAGAAGAAGAAGGAATGCTGGACTGATTTATGGACATTGACTACTGAACTGATTAATGCCTAAACTCTGTTGATATAGACGTGAATGACCAATGGAATGATCAAGGACAAAGCTGTATGTATAAATCTTGCTACAAACCTGACACAATATATATATTTCTTCACTAAATATTGTCTTTGTGGTTGAAGACTCATTTGTGCAACTTCAACTCTGGAAATTCTGCTTGTGGTCAACCCCTGGTACATTGCCAACTCTGTCAGGGCCCATAACCATTGACAGAGGTGCGGTATTACCAGGATACACCAGGTGGCGCTAACCAGTAGAAAACTTCCCTGAGAGATGAAGACGCCAAGCAATAATGTAGTGTTGATAGCAGAATAGTTGTATTATTTACAGGATATATACATATATGTACAGCTTAGTCCTTGTTTCCAGTCCGAAGTCATACACAGTAGTTTCAACAGAGTTCAATGCATAAATCAGAGTCAAAATCCTTGTAAATTAGTTAAGCTGTCATATACCATGTGTTCAGTCCAGTAGCCAGAGTTCTTCTCCCAAGATATAGCACGAAGACACGGCTTCTTCCAGGGTTTTTACAGTACAGCAACACTCCATCAACCCAACCCACAAAATGTGTGTGCTAGGTCTGCTAGCTTTATCCCATGGTTATCCAATCCTGGGATTTCTTCCTCAGCTGTTAGAATTAATTCAGCTGTATAAATTCTAGCCTTACTTCTTTCTACAGCACTGATTCTTACAAACACTTATTTCATTTGTACAGAATTGTATTCAACAATTCCTCCAGGTTTAACTTAAACCTGTCAAGTGTTCACTGGAAGGACAGATCCTGAAGCTGAGGATCCAATACTTTGGCCATCTCATGAGAAGAGAAGACTCCCTGGAAAAGACCCTGATGTTGGGAAAGTGTGAAGGCAAGAGGAGAAGGGGACGACAGAGGATGAGATGGTTGGACAGTGTCATCAAAGCAACCAACATGAATTTGACCCAACTTCGGGAGGCAGTGGAAGACAGGAGGGCCTGGCGTGCTCTGGTCCATGGGGTCACGAAGAGTCGGACACGACTAAATGACTAAACAACAACAAACAATATGGGAATTGGTGATGTGTTCAAAAACTCAGATTTTCAGAAAAGGGAACAGGGAAATAAATGTATCTGAATCAAACTACTGTAGTATGGCCTATTTCTCATAGATAGCAGATGACATAATCCTTGGGTTGTACCAATTCAGACTATAATTGGAAACTTCCACAATTCCTTCATTTAAAAAATAATATTATTGTACACATCAACATAAAATGACAGGTCCAGGCCAACTGAAGGCCTGTATCTCCCCATATGATCCTCCACAGTCTCTTAATCAATCAATCAATCAAAAACCTTTATTAGCATTAAAACCAGTAACCGTACAATCAAGATTATACTTTCCACTGCAATAAGATAAATACGGTCAAGTTACGTCAAGGCTCCTTGAAGCAGTCAGCCTAGTTTATTACAATAGCAAGATATTCAGCTACACGCTCAGTCAAATCAGGTTATTTATCTGCTAACATCATTCAGATTAAGCTCTCAGGGGAGCCAGAGAAATTTGAAATAACAGAGCTAAGTAGTAATTGACGGAGCTTGCTAAATTTAGGGCAGTGAAGAAGAATATGTAAAATTGAGTCCCGTTCCGCTAAGCAGTGCTTACACCGGCAGTTCTTAAAGGGGATCTTATGATATCTGCTGGGAAAGAACAGCTGAGGGAAATATATTAAATCTGGCCAGCATAAATGCCCGGCGCCACAGTGGGTTAATGAGATTGGTGAAATAATTGGCACCAGTTACAGACAAAGGGGGCAAACCATAAAAACGAGGAGAGCAAATTAAATTCAAATCAGCTGCCAGAGTCTGAAGTTCAATGTCCCAAATTCTTTGCTGGATAATATGGTAAAGTTGAGTTTCTCCACAATTTGTCAGGGAGTTCAGGTTAATACCTATGAAAGTGATTTTAGAGTTAATAAAAGAGTACCATGTGGAGATAAAGGGATCACTTAATAAATCAGTTAAAAGGGATTGGGAAGATTTCTGAAAGTGTAAACGAAGCCAAAATTTAATACTGGATAACCAGGCAAGGGTAGTTGGAAAATGAAGCTCAAGTTCACTTAATAATGTTGCAAGTCTAATCGTATTCGGGACACCTAAAATCTTGGGCAGAAAGAGGGCAGCTACATGGTCTATCTCATAGTTGCCGCCATAATCCAAACAGGGACCCCCAAGAGGAGCTGATTAGTGATTTTCGCCTGGAAAACATGGAGAGCAGCAGGGACATATTGATGTCCACTATGGAAATGGAAGCGGACTAATGCAGAAAGTTGATTCGTAGCCAAAGAAACCGCCACCTTACGATGGTAAGACCAGTTTAATTTGTAATGAAACAGTAAGCCTAAATATCAAAAAGATTTCACTTGTTCTATTGGCTTCCCATTTATTTTCCAGCTGGTAGGTTTCCAAGATTTGGAGAATATCAAGATCTTTGATTTATCAGTGTTGATGGTTAGATCATTCTTGGAGCAGTAATCAGCAAAAGTTGAGAGTAATTGTATAAAGCCTGACTTAGTAGTAGATAAGAGAACAGTATCGTCAGCATACAATAGCAATGGAACAGAAGATGAGTTCATCCTAGAAGCATGATGTTTAATTATGGCAATATGGTCTGGTAGATCTGACATGAATAAATTAAAAAGAGCAGGAGCAAGGACACAGCCTTGTTTAACTCCTTTAGAGATTGAGATATCTTCGTTCAGAGGACCTTTATTATTGACCCGTACTTGGCAACTATTGTCAGAGTGAAGTTTACATACCAAGGACAGCAGACAAGGGTCTATTCCTTTTCTGGCCAGTTTATTCCAGAGCAAAGATCGATTGATGGAGTCAAATGCTCCTCGAAGGTCCCAAAGGCAACAAAAAGCTTGCCATGGAAATGAAGATAATATTTCTCAGCTAGAAACACCAGAGTGAGCGAGTGATCGAGCGTTGAGGATCCTGCTCGGAAGCCCACCTGTTCCTTACCTGGCAGGCTAAGATCAGTCATCCATTCCAAGAGACATTTCGCTAGATGCCTAGCATATATTTTACCAAGTATTGAAAGTAAGCTAATAGGGCGGTAATTAGCTTGTATACTTGGACTGCCCTTTTTAAACACTGGAATAATGATAGATGTTAACCAGGAATCAGGAAAAACACCAAAATGGTCAATTAGAGTGAAAAGACGGGCCAGAGGTTTTGCCCACCAGTGCGGATTGTTTTTAATTAAATCAGGCGGGATCCCATCTGGTCCCGGAGCCTTCCCTGATTTTAGGGAGGCAATAATTTTTAAGATCTCCTGTTCAGAGACTGGGGGGCAAAGAGGGACATCAGGAGAAATTTGCCCAGCGAATTGAGTTGCCGGTGAATTAGGATCTGTAAGTAGATTTGAATAATAATCGCTCCACTAGACAGGAGAAATAGGGGATTGTATGGTATTGGTTGAGGAAGGGGTTGTAAAAGATATCAATGTCCAGAATTCCTTTGTATTCCTGGTATGGGAAGCATGAATCAATCTCTTAAGATGTTCAGTGGATTATATGAGGAATCCTGATACCATTGCAGGCATGTTTCTTGAAGACTCGAGAGGGCATTTTCAGTAGCTGCTCCCAGTTTATGAAATTCTCTCTCACACAAAATTAGATTGACTCCCTCCTTACAGTCCTTTTGTTGATGCATGAAAACCTTCCTTTTAAAACTAGTTTTTAAACTGTGAATGCCCTGGGGATTTTTTAGTCACTGAAGCAACATATTTTTATCATGTTGTTTTTAATCTGTTTTAATTATTTTAAATTAGTGGTTTTCAAAACAGTATTTAGGTCTAATTATATTCTAATATTAGTATCTTAATTTATTGTGATTTCAAATATATGTTTTTTTTAACCTGTAGTTCACCACCTTAACTCCCTTCATTGAAAGAGAGGTAGGAATAAAATCCAAGATGGCAGCAGAGCATGAGAAGCATATTGTTAGCAAAGAAAGTAATTAATATGAAATTGAAACTACAAATTAGCAGGAATACTTCTATTAATCACCATCATAATCACCTTAGAATTATAGAACTGGAAGGAACCCAATGGACCATTGAGTCCAGTCCCTGTCAAGGAGACACAGTGGGGAATCAAACTCCCAGCCTCTGGCTCCACAGTCAGATGCCTAAGCCACTGAGCTATCCAGCAGTTCTTCTAGCAACTAGGTTAACGTTTCCTTTTCTCCATTATGGGGAGGTTGCACACAAAGTATCTAAATTTCAAATTGAATTACTTTTTGGAATCAAATTATTTATTCTCTACTAACTGACAAGTAGCCTTTAGGGGAAATCACTCATGTTTTTAACACAGTACACTACTTTATCATTTTTCCAAGAAATACCATGGGACTCTAATAAAGTTGTAAACTGTCTTCATAAATGTGGAGGCTACTTTTGACTCAATTCCAAGTGTGAATCTTTAGCAGAACAGTCTCGTATAAAAAGTGTTCTATCTAGGAATGTGAAGAATACTCTTTAAATTCCTCATTCTTGTTGATTTAGACTCTCTCAACCTAATGAAATGTCTTGATATGGAATTTAAAGGCCCTGCAAGATACCCCTCTCTCCCTAAAATTAATATAAAGGGCTTTCCCACCCTTTAAGGTGTGCATAAAATATATATCTGCCGAATTATTCTCCTTTCCCCATGAGAAACAGAGCATACACACAAGTCAGATGCACTTGCTGATTAAGAAAGGCACAAACAAGCCATGCAGTTTCTCAGATTCTACGATGTCCATGAAACAAAAATAAAGGGGAAAAAACCAGATAAACCAGTTTTTCACAAATTATGCAACTCACCTTTCTCACTTTGTGCAACATGTTGTTTTCACCACTGTGAAAACAATATCAAGAATGCCTGCAGATTCCTTGCTATTACTAGAATGTTGTATGACAACAATGTGGTCCAAATTAGATATGACACTCAGTGTTAGTTCCCTGAATCCAGTCCCTATCTAGAGGGGTACGCAAGACTGTCTCTTGCATTTGCATCCTTTAACTACTATGTGAAACATATTCCACCAGACTCCCATGGGCATACTCCAAAACCTGGAGCCAGGAAAATCAGCAGTGTTTCATCTTATGCTGAATGTGGAATTATTCTATGGTGATCTGATCCTGATCTTAAGCTGTTACTAAGTGTGTTGTACAGAGAAGAACTGTGGAAAATCGAAGAGTTTGGTATTTGAGGAGAAATATAATTCCTTTTTCATCCACAGATTACCTCATTTTTTTAGAATCTCCTCTAAAATCCTTTTCCAGCAAGCCACCTATTTGAAAAAATATATTACATAACTAATAATAATAAATGTTTTATTACGGTCATTGACCAGCAAAAGTAAGCAACATTATTTAAATTAGGAAACATAAAATCAATCTAAAAGCACCCAAAACATCTATATACATATATATAACTACATTCATACATCTTATTAGAAATCTCCTGCCTCCCTATCATAGGCCTTGTCTATGGGCTATTGTAGCTTGCATAGAATGACAGAATTGTTACTTAGAAGCTCATAGAGCCCGTATGATCATTAAGGCCTCTACATGTATACACCAATTTACAGATACTATAGCTGCGCTTTGGGTGGCACCTTTCCTTCATGGATTTTGATTGCAGCAGCACAGAATTTCGCTACTTTTGTCAAAATATCTGAATTTTGGTTTAGCCCAGTATATCTGCCAGGGTATCGCCCTGTCAGCAAGAGCAGTGTGTATTGTGCCTCTGATTGTCCAGGAAATGCCCTTATGTTAACGAGGACTTCTCGAATGCTAGAATAAAAAGCACAATGAAGTAACACATGGGAGATGGTTTCAATGTCACCAGAGTTACAGGGGCATATACACTGAGTGTAAGGGGTGTTGTTATACTTCCTTTCCTGGACTGCTGATGGAAGTGCATTGAAGCGGGCCAGAGTAAGGGCTTTGCATTGTTTAGGTGTTAAGGGTAAGTAGAGATATTTAGCCGGTTTGGGTGGAAGCAGTGCGTTGTCAAGTATGAGCCTATTTATGATGATACCAAGGTCCTGCTGCTTTTCTGTATCTATAATAAGCTGCTTAAGGTTACTCTTGGCCTTAACATATCCCATTTATTGGATACATTCTACTGAATAGCCATATCTGTTGATTTTATTGTATATTGCTCTCTTCCAAGGTGACTGATGGTTATCCTGTAATACCAGTGAATTCAGTCCAATTGGTTGAAAGGTTAGTTTTAACCAAAAGTTAAAAATAGCCAGCCAAGCTCTGGCTTCAACC
This sequence comes from Intellagama lesueurii, assembly GCA_037013535.1. NCBI lineage: Eukaryota > Metazoa > Chordata > Lepidosauria > Squamata > Agamidae > Intellagama > Intellagama lesueurii. The sequence continues at coordinate 131,686,058 of JBAJHW010000003.1, read as the reverse complement.
TTCAAGTAGCCCACTTCAAGCCTAAGGGCTGCATTGGATACCCCTCTTGGAACTTGTAAGATAGCCCTCACGAATTTAGATTGAACTACTTCTAACTGGATAAATGAAGAATAGGGGCCCAATTGTGCCCCATACAAGAGCTGACTAATGGATTTGGCCTGAAACAATCTTAGTGCAGCTGGAACGTACTGACCTCCCTTTGTATAGAAGAATTTTAGTATAGCAAGGCTAGATTTTTGTGCTGCTTGTACCACATTGTTAACATGTGCCCTGTGGTTTCCTTTATATTGAAAGACAACACTCAAATATTTGTAAGCTTTAATTTGTTCTATCTCATGCTCATCAATAGTAATAACTTATAGTAATTTATTTGTAGCATTTCCTCTTTACAGTATTGCGCAAGAGCGCGTAATGCTCTCTTTAGTCCTATTGGTGTCTGTGAAATTAGGACTGCATCATCTGCGTATAACAGAAGGGATATATGTCTATTTGCTAGTTTGGGGGGATAGAACTCCAGCTGGCTGAGCACCGTTACCATTGAGTTGATATAAAAATTAAATAACAATGGAGCTAATATGCACCCTTGCTTCACACCATTATAGGTAGGAACTTTATCAGACAAGTGTCCTTCCTTGTTGCATCTAATTCTGAGGGTTGTATTTTCATGCAGCTTATACATAAGCAGCCATGGGCTCCTAAGAACCTTTACAGCATGACCACATGATGACTGCCATTTTGAGGGATCAGGTGAAGCTGCCAAGAGTCCAGGCCACTGTTCTGGCCACAACAAAGTTCCCTAATAAGTCAGGTCCCCTTCCTTCTCTATATTCAAGGGATTGAGTACATGATAGGCATGGCATGGAATCAATGGCACATGTTCTTCAGATTTTTTTAAATATACATTCTGAAGTTCAACGTCAATTATTGTTCTTGTATTGACCACCTTCCCTGTCTGACCTGATAACCCTATTCCCAATTTCTGCTATCAAATGGAAGCCCAGCTGTATCACTGGCTGTAGCTAGCTGTCACTTGATGTATTCCTGGGGTTGTTGTATAAGTATAAACTTTACTTCATCTGTATTTTACCATTCTTACAAACACACAATGTATTTTTTCTAATCCATATCAGAACCTATGCTTTGCTTTGCTAGTAAAATAAAAGGAAGGTTCCTATCTATACTTTGGTGATAATGTTGTTCTCAATTATGACAATAAGATCCCAATTTGCATTTGTAGGGATAGCTTTCAATGAGAGCACAATTCCTAATATAATCATAATTGCCCTCCCACTCTGGAATAAAGAGGTGAGACTCAGATGATGGGATGGAACAGGCCACACTTTAATAACCATAAAATTTATTCAATTCATAGCCCAAGTCAAAACAAGAAAAGGGGCCTGCTGTAGTGCAGAATGATGCTAGTAGCGGAGGTCTCACAGGACCCCTTCTTCTCGACAATAGGTGAGTCACTTTCCCCAAGGTTGCACGGTCCCGAAGACAGTGCGGCCCTGGCCAGCAATGATCTGAGAAAGCCTGGGCCTCTAGCCCCTTGGCTATTGGCAGCCTTCAGTCCAGAGGTGGCCACAGTGCATCCTCCCCCCCACCTACTGTAATCTCATGATCTGCAGCTCTGAGAGTTCGGACACGCTATACCTCTCCTGTGCTCCACAGGGAACTCACCAATCCATCTTCATTCTGCACTAGCTGCCACTGCAGGGGACTAGCCTAGCTATGTCCCTTGCCCACCACCAAACTGTCCAACTCCAAATGCAGGTCCCTTTGCAGATCCTGCAAAAACAGCTCCAAACTCAAATCTGACAAATGTACCCTATCATCTCTAAACAACTCTGGCTGAAGTATTTGTATCTCCGGGTGCCCAATCACTGAGCCCAACTCCTTGCACATCACCCTGCACACTTCCCTATTTACACTCCTGCAAACCTTATTAATGCAATGTGGGGAACAATCAGCTCTCAACACCATCCTGGGGATTATAGCAGACCATATAATTCGTCTGCATGGATGTGCCATCTTCCATGAATGTAACTCCTGTATGTTGTTGTGACGATCGCCCACGTCACTCATGCCATTCATATTCATGAGCTGATTTGCATGAACCTATGAGAGGACTGGAGAGGCGGAGTCAGCAGCTACATGAAGCTTGGCAGGAAAAGGCGGAGTCAGATAGGGCTGGTTAGTCAGGGAGAGAGGGAACAGATACTGAGAGAGATAGAGCTGGTTAGGAGAATAGGTAGAGAAGGTGGTCATGATATAGCAAGAGAAAAGAAGTATGTACTGAGAGAACTGTTGATGAATTGCTTATGTATAATGTGTATCTGAAGAACTTATGTTATTATTCAATCTGCTTCACTCCAATAAATAAGTTCTGTTCTGTTCACAAGACAAGTGTTCTGACAAACACCATTTTTATTGTGGATTGAGGAAATCCACTGGTGGCAGCGAGAAGAAAACGCAAAGTGAGCCTTTTTGAGGGAAAGACAAGCAGGGGCCACAAGGGCAAACTGCGCAGTTGTCAATTATTAAGGACTTGCTGCTCTGCTTAACTAAGTCATTACGACCCAAAAGAACAACCAATGCAGCAGGGGGTGAACATGCAGAGCTGCTGGAAGACATATCAATAAGCTCATCTCACAGCTTCCCTCTCCATTCTACACAGGCTGATGCCCCCAAACCCAAATTGCACCCCCAGGCTGTTCTTTCAGCATAATAAGCCACCCAGAAGATGAAACTATGTCCAATGATAAAAAACCATTTCCGCCTCTAAATAATATAAATTATTTATATTTTTTTTCTATATTTATATCTAAATAGATATGATTTTTTAAAGAATTATTATTATTAATTATTAATGCTGAGCAGGATGGCTAACTAACCAAAACTTTAAAATCTACGTATCTAAAATATAATCCCATGGAGACATTCTGGCAGGAAAGGCAGACTGCCTGGTAGCAGCAGGAAAAACAATCCTAAGAAATTAATGGGGATCCCACAACGATCTGGAAAATGACTAAAAATATGTACAGACGGAGAGCAGAGTGAAGACAAAGGATAGCACAGGGAACATAAGCACACAGATTTCATCCACAAGAAAGGTGCAAAGAACGTTGTGCACTGACTTCCATCCAATCCTGATCCTTTTGCAACTCAAAATTACCTCTTTCCCCCTCCTGGACATTTGGATTGGCTGTTGACAGCAGCTATTGGTATGCTCTTTGAATAAACCTTTCCTTGGTGATTTGGCAGGCAAGATGTAAAGGAAAGGGCAAACAAAAGAGAGAAACACAAAATAGTCTGAAGCTTTTATGACTCTCTCTTTCATTAAAATGAAATATTTGAATTTTAGAAGAGGTAGCCATGTTAGTCTGTGCGAGCATATCAGGCAAAAAAGTAAAACTAAAAATAAATTTTTAAAAAAGAATAAAACATTGCAACACCTTAAAGACTAACTGCTTTAAGGTCTGAAGTGTCTGAAGAAGTAGACTTGTCCATGAAAGCTCACATTAAAATATAGTAGCTAGTCTTTAAAGTGCCAACATGTCTTTGTCTTCTTTATTTTTTTAATTAAGCCCTAAATGGTTTAGGACCTCGATATCTGACGGAACGCCTTCTCCCACCAAAGTCTACCCGTTTCACTCGATCTAGTCTGGAGGTGCGACTGAGGAGCCTAACGCCGAGAGAGGCCCGGAGGGAAAGGACAAGAAACCGGGCCTTCTTGGCGGTGGCTCCTCGGTTATGGAAAAACTTACCTTCAGAAATCCGTATGGCCCCCTCGCTGGGCATCTTTAAAAGCCAATTAAAAACATGGCTGTTTAGGCAGGCCTTCCCTCCGGGCATTATTTGATTTATTTTTGTTCTCCAACTTGAACGATTATTTATTTTTATTTTGGGATGTTGATGCTATTTTAATTGTTTTTGTTATATATGATGTACGCCGCCCAGAGTAGTCGAAATGACTAGATGGGCGGGATAGAAATATAATAAATAAATAAATAAATAAATAAATAAATAAATACATAAATAAATAAATTTGGATTTTAGATGCTCTCTTTCAGAAATCAACGAAAGAATCCAAAATAAGCATCATTTTGGTGGGTTTTTTTTTTCCATTTCCTGTTAACCCAAATGTCCTGTTCCTAGATTTCACCACCAAAACCTTTTTACTTCCTCACATAAATTTTCTGTGCCAGATTTCAGCTTCCCCAAGCCACATAAATTCTGGAGAGTTAAATATTTCGAGCTAGCTGACTGTTGATATCTTTTACCAACTGAGAAAGAATTGTGAAGGCATGCATCATTGGCTGGTCACAACTTATTCTGTTACAACTGCTATGGTGGGCTCTGCCAGCAAGATCTTTCACCATGCAGAGCCTCTTTGCCCTCCCCACCCAGAATAGTGTGAGATGTGCTATTCACATCCTGGTGATCCAGGAGGGGAGGGTGAAGGAGTGCCTTATTTAACAGGTGCTCCTTCCCTAATCAGCCTATTTCAAGGCTTGCAACTGTGGAGGAAAGGCTGCACATTTGCACCTTCCTCTGTGACACAGTTGCCTTTTTTCTTCAGAAGACGTGGGGGGGTTGCATTAGCAACACCCCCACAGTTAGTAATAATTTACTATTATTAGAAAATATTGTCACGATCACCTCTCCCTAAAGAGATAATGATCTCGGGTGAGGAGTCACTTTGGATGCAAAACTACAACTTTTATTACCTGAGGTAGGTCCTTTAGGACTCAGAAGTGCGTAGTGCATGCTCCATGGACAAACTCGACCTTAAAAGAAAACCTTTGCTTACTTTCCAAGCAACAAACCATTGACTGTGTGCTCCCTTAGAATGCACAACAGACTGGCTATGTAGGACCTCTCAATATTACAGTAGCAACTAGTGACCTTCTCAAATCTCCACTGGATTTAGGTGTAAGTCCTGCTGTTCAAGAGACCAGTCCTCTGTTCGAGAATTATATTTGTTTTTATTAAGAAAATAAAGTAGTTTCATTAGAATACAGTTGTAGCATTAAAAGGCATAAAGCATTAAGCATATCCAGCAGTTACCATGATTAAATAAATTCACTATTCCTAAGTAAAATAATAAACAGCTAAGACTACGTTAAATAATCATCTTTGCTCTCTCTACATGTTAGCATCTAGAGAAGCTGGGCTATTTCTCCCCCTCTCCTCTCCTTCAAAAGACAAACCTCTCACATTCCACAACATCCACCATCGCCATCCTGGCACATACTTCAACAACCATTTTTCTATATGTCTCTGTACCACCTTCTTCATGACACTTCCAAGCCGCTAACCAATTAAGATCAAGTGGGTGTAACACAGTCCACTTCTTCATTTCACATGAGAAGATCCAGGTGGCTTATCTAGTGGCAATTAAACGGTATGTGTTGTTTCAGCTTCTCTGGACCTCCTCGGCCTTGCTTTCTTATCTTCGTGCCAAGCAGAGCAAAACTCTGAACAACAATCTCATGAGAACATTTCAGTGCTTTTAAATCCATCTTACACAGAACCTAACAGACTATCTTTGTATGATTACAAGTCCCAGTTTCCTCCTATTTCCTCACAAATATTTACTATTATTTACTATAAAATAATAATTAAAAATAAAAATAAATTTTAAAATAAAAAATAAAATATAGAAAAAAAGAAAAGGGAAAAGGAAATAGAGAAGGGGTGAGGGATAGGTTGGAACAAGGCCTAGGGAGGAGAGGTCTATCTGGGGTCTGCCCCTGTGGAGGTAGCAGAAGCTGGGCTTCTCCTGGGTGGCATAGGAGATAAGGCAAACTGCCCCCCACTGGTTTTGGTTAGTTAGCCACCCTGCCCAGCATTAATAAATAATAATATATATATGATTTTTTAAAAATTATTACTAATCTTGGTGGTTTACAATCAACTAAAACAATAAATAAAAATTAAAAACAGAACACAATATAACAGGTAAGATAACAGGCACCACATTAAGTGGCAGAAATATCAAAATAAAATGTGGTACGGGCATATGAACATATAGAGCAGCAAGGAAAAGGTCATGCAGGGTTGCCAAAAGAAGGCCTCTCTGTGCAGCAGTGTTTTCAGAGATCTTTTAAAGGATGGAAGGGAGGGGGTCAAGCAGAGCTCCACTGGCAGTTGGTTCCATAGCATTGGAGGCATCACAAAGAAGACCCAGCTGTAGTAGAGGATTCCTTGGCATCCCTTGGAGTGGCTACCTGGAGGATCATGGCCTAGAATGATCTAGTAGGTTGGGTGGACGACCTTAGGAAAAGGTGCTCCAACAGGTAATGTGGTCCCAAACCATGAAGGGCTTCATAGGTAATCATCAAAATCTTGAATCTCATCTGGGATGGAACAGGCAACCAATAACTCAGTATGATAAGTAGAGAAACCTTCCCCTCCAAAATTGTATCCCATTCCCAAATGAATCAGTACAAAATCAGAAACTGTTTTACAAGGAAAGAGTTCACAAAACACACCAGAAATTTACAATATGCTGTTTAAGATAAGTGGGCAAAAAATTCCAAGACTTCCAATAAAGTTCAGCTAGTATTTGTCTCTTAGAAGACTGGTTAGTTAAAAAATGTAACGAGAGAGAGAGAGAGAGAGAGAGAGAGAGAGAGAGGGGTTTCCTTGAACAAACTTAAGCACCTGACTGTGCCTTAATGTTTTTGTCAAATAAAAGAAGAGTTACGAAATGAACCAAGAAGTTTTTAAAAATCCAACACAAACAAATGTTTTTTTGTCAGTTAGAAGGTGAAACAATGACTAGTCACTTTGGAATATTGTGTCTTTTGAATGCTCAAGCAGAACCAGACACAAAGACAATTCCATGCCCAGCTTATCTAGCTGACTGAGGAGTTATAACTCACAGAGCTATTCAATAGTAAGGATGCATTGGCCTTGGCACTCAAAACATAATCTAGCTTTTACCAGACACAGTAACTGCCCTAGTCCTTTTTCACACACACGCACACACACACACACACACACACACACACACACACACACATGCTAATCATAATGTTTAATACACACTTATAGCTGTCATGTTCTCTGCCCTTCTAGATTTGTATACCTTCAGTAACTAATGTTAGAGAAACATTTGCTTCTCAAGGTGACATAGTGGAAAACGTTCAGACCAACAAATGAAAATGTTCTATAATCTTTAGAACAGCTGTGAGGATCACTATGTGCCTCTGAAGAGAATATGAGTCCAGCAGAGAAATGTGTGTCAGGTGTTGTGTCCTACAGATGGAAATGACAGGTGCTAGAGATGCAAGGCAGTGACAGTTCAGAAAGAAACAAAGTCAAGGTATGTGCCTTTCACTGACAAAATAATACCTGTGTATTCTGAGTGATGATCCTAGAGGCAATTCCATGGTGTCAAGACATTTTGCCTACAGCCCAAATTTCCGTAATCTTCAGGTCTTGGAGGGATATGTTTGAGCCTATTTATACATATGTTGTTCCTATTTTCAATCTTTGGAACCAAAGAAGCGCTACTGTGTCCCATGTATTTGAGGAGAGGTGCTGTGACATGAATTTGAATTTGCAGTATATGCTTGGTATATTGACTAAGAAAAAAACTTCACCAAAGTCTACATAGTGATCTGGTGGAACTGTTGGTAAACAAAGGTAAAGAATTCAGCATATCATTATTCATAAAATTATCAACCTATACTAGCAACTAAGGGCATGCCCAGGCCAGGGAAGTTGGAGTGGTCCGGTTCGTGCTTAAAAGATTCGTATCTTTAGTGTGATCAATTTTATCTCTCACTTGAGCAATACCTGCATGCTTTTTCTCCCATGAGAAGGATTCAGACAGGTCTTAGGATCACTCAAATTTGTCCCTCTTTCAATTAATGACACTGCCCTTCCTGCTTCCTTTCCTGGCTTTTCCCATGGCTGTCATTCAGTGGAGTCATGGCTACTTTCCTCTCTTTTTTTGTTAAATAAAGTAATTGACATAGAGAAACAGAAATGCATCTTCTAGCATGGTACACATAATATCACTACCATATTTGTCTAGAACAATGCTGCATCAATAGGAAAATATATTTTAAAAAATGTAAAGGGTTGAGTGGATGGAAATAGGTGAGGTGTTCTTTGTCATCTCTCTCATCCAACTCATGATGGCACAGACTCTGATTAATTTTCAGATCCTCATGAGAAAAGGCTCTGTTAAAAAATCCCAATATGTTCAAATTGCAATATGGACACATCAGTGCTTTTTTTTTTTTTTTTTTTTTTGCAGAGGAGTGAAAGTCCCTCACTCAAGGAACAAATTGAAAGCTTCATGCATCATTGCATAGTTTGGACTTTCATCCCAGCACAGACACCATTGCCTTTCTCATTGAATCATGGGCGTCTTGTTGTTTTATTATCTGTAAAAGAGAAAAAACATTTAGTTGCCTTGTGGGGTAGGGAAAGTAAGTGCCCCATTTTTTCCTACTCAGGTTTCAGTCTTAAGCAGTGCCCACTTACCTGGGAGAAAGGGATGTATGGGAATTGCATTGGCACGATCAGAGCATGAGTTTGAGCACACACCCAAATACTATCTCTATAATCTTTATATACAACTATCTTTATATACAACCTTTATACTATCAAGGTTGCTGCAAATTGGAAAGTAAAACAGGTGTTGTGTCAATTGTGGGGAGCAAAACTACAAGTTATTTGGCCTCTGCTTTTAGTGGAGATTAGTTCAGATCAAAAGCAAAACAAGGTGAGTAGCCAAGGCTTGGCAATCCCCCCTCCTCTCTCTCTCTCTCCCCCCATAGCTGTTTGTACAAATCATGAGTGAGTGAGGAGGAGGAGGGGGCTTGCTGGAAAAAGCAAAAGAGTTTGTGGAATTTGCCACAGCTGCCGAAACCCATCAAACACACAGGGTTGTCAGTTCAAATCACAATGCCCATTTGGGTGCATGGGATGGGATAATTAGGAGCACTCCCAATTGAGCCAGTAAACTGTAGCCCTACCACTGCTAAAAAGGAGTGGGACAGATCTAAAAAGGTGTGGGATGGATCACTACAAGTCAAAACCTGTGTGTATGCCATAATTTGATTTGAACCAAAAGCAATCAAAATAGTGACCTATATGCCTGTCAGGACATGCTGTAAAAACCACAGTTAGGAGTGAAAAGCAGATAGCAGAAAATATAGTGATACAATAACAAATATAGAAATAAATAAAATAAATATAAAGAGGAGTACAAGAAAGATGTATACTCTTTTGACTTCTTTTCAATTTGTACTCCAAGAACATCTTTGTGGGACCACCTGCTGATTCAATTGGTAGCATCATTGTCAATGGCATTTAACAACACACTGTCTGAAGAAACACTTTTTGTTTTGTTTTGTTTTGTTCTGAATATCCCACAATTCAGTGCTACTATTTCAATATCCACATCCCTGTCATCTCAGTGGTAAAACACACACACATTGAAGCAATATCTAAACACAAAGGAAGTTGAACTAGTCTATACTACAGAAGAAGATGGCACATCATTTTCAGCAGCATCCCTGGGTTTTTTGTTATCTGTATTTCTACTGTATCAAGAGGTTGGTTTTGCAAGGAGAAAACTATCCAACTTAACTTCCTTTTTTTCCAGTGGTAATAGTCACATTTTGGTTTATATAAATCATATTCAAGTATAGGTAAGCAATACTAATGATTAGATACAATGATTAAAACAATAAATATTGCAACTGAGCTTCTGATAAACTCAGAGTTGAATGGGAACAGTCTTGTGGAGAATTATGGTTTGGCCTATAAATAACAGCGGCTTCCTTGTCACAGCTGATTTGTTTTTGGAAATACTCCTTTAGCACCGTAGTGCACTACATAAATCTTATATATGTTAGCATAACTGTCTTCTAGAAATTGAATTATTCTCTGAAGAAACGCTGGTCTGTCTAGGTCACTGTAAAAGTGGATTAGCTGAACAGTTCTGGGAATTCCATATGTTCTTCAGACTTTGGGTGCTTATCTTTGGATTAGCAGCTAGTTCTACCAGCATTAATCCCTTCTTACTTATATTACTAATTCTTCAAGAAACAATGCAAAATGATTTTTTCATAAAATATAATAATAAGAACTCCATTTGTTTTGCAAAGAAGTAATTTAAACTCTCATACCAAGGGCTCCTTACATCATGTTATTTTTGAGAAAGGCCCAAAAGGGGGAAATTTATTCTAAATTATTCTAATTTTTTTGAGAGAATGTGAAATTCATGATCTGTTATTTGCCATGGTTATACCTTATGCATTCATTCTCAGAATCAGGCCAATGTATTTCAAGTTTATAACTAGATTTTAAAATGATGTGATGATTTTTTTCCTATAAAAATTACCAAAATGTAGGTATGGAATTATGTGTTCTTTCTACCGAAAGGTTTAAAAAATGTGCTGGATGTTATCACTTGTGGGAATTATTTTTAAAATGTTGGATTTAAAGGCCAGATATTCACCAGTAAGAAGTCTTTAGCACAGAGATGAGAAATGTGATAGGACAGGGAGAGGGGACTGCAACTCTCAAAATTTGCTAGTCAGTACAAGCACTTGCTAAGATGGCTAGAGGTTCTGGAAGTTATCATCTAAAAAGTAATGTTTACAATATATGGTTCAGCTGCTCTTCTACCTCCTGAGATTTAAGATGACTTCTTGCTCAGTATAGGATAGTAATTCAGGAGCACACATTTTAATGAATTATACAAACATATTCTACTAGGGCTAGCACATCCTAGACCTATCTTTGACCTTAAACAACAAGTAGTTCTGCAGAAGACTGTGCAAAACTTAGAAACTCTCTCAAAAATCTAACTTCGGCACTATCTGTGCGGAAAAGCTGGGATAATATAGGGTCTTTCCTAGACAATGGCAGTGAGACTCAAGCTAACTCTTGTTATTGATGCACACAAGGACATGATGATAAATTACTTCTCAATATGTATGCCTCAAAAATCCTAAAATGAAGGGCCCCGACTTACAGGGCTTTCTGATTGTTGCTGGAGTGGTGGTGTGAGTGACAATGAGAGAGAGAATGGTGGCACCACCTTGACTGGATGGGTGTGGGGGCTGATGGGAGGATGTGACTGATGTTATGTGCTCGTATTGGTCAGTGACAATTTTCAAATCCCTGGCTTTGGCATGCAGACCAGAGGGAGGGGGTTTCCATTACAGTCCACCCCTTCTGTATTTAACAGGAGCCATGGTGGCTCCTCAGCCAGTTTTTGGCTCATTGGCCTTTTCCCTCCCCCCCTTCAAATAAATAAATTTATTGTCATTGTAAGTATATACATAGTATACACATACAACGAAATTCACATATATACATATATATATAGTAAATGAAAAAATGCAAGTCCCAGTAAGGGGGGGGGGCCTTAAAGCAAAGTGAGGCAAAAAGCCTCAAAACTTCTCATTACCCACTGCAGTCTCAAAACTACTGCATGTGCAGAAAACACAAAGCCAAGACCCCTTTTCTTGCCACGTTCCAAAGAAGACTGACTGGGGGCAGGCTAGCCTGATATGAGGCTCAGCTAGTCCTGCCCCTAGCCAGCAACATGTCAGAAACCAATAGATGTCTCTACCTGCCCATCTCTCCATGGGAGGGGCAGGCAAAGAGCCCCTACTGGTGCAGGGGTTCGCACCACAGATACATTGTCCCTTAGTCAAGTTCTGGATGTTAGCTTTCAATCTTCAGCCTATTCATCAGAGGCCACCTCCTATCTCTGAAGATTCTCATCAAGTTGAAAAACTATAGGAGTTCTGCTGAACAACAGCTAGACAAGCATCTGTTCAGTGAGCTATCGAAATATCATCAGCAAAACACTATAGCTTTGCTTTAATGGATCTCATGAACCACAGGATTTGATATCTTCAGGGCAAGCCATTTCCCCCCAGTCCTGCTTTCTTGCCAGGCATATATAATGGAGACATGAAAAAGGGCCTTTTTGTGTGTGTGATTCCTGTCACTAGAGCTCCATTGTCCACCAGCAGGCAAAAAACCTTTTATTCCATCTGAGGAAAGGCTTTGACAGATTGACACTACCCGTTTTTAAAACTGATGTTCGGTCCGCTGGCGAGATTTGTTCGCCAGCGCGGGCCGCCATTATCTCCCTCCTCGGATAGTGCGAGACACAGTGATCTCGCTTGAGTGATCTTGGAAGGGAGGGGGATGGAGCGGAGTATATCTTCTGGGTTCCCTCCTCCTTTTGGCCTCTTCGTCGCTCACTGTGGCCGAGGAGAGAGCTCCACAGTTTGGGCTTGATTTTCAAACTGCGTCACTTCAGCTCTTGTTTGCTTATTCGGAAGGGGGGTTGCATCGGCGCCCCCCCCCATGGTTTGATCACTCGGCAACTGTCCCGGATAAGGGGCAGTTTGCATAGTTTTAATTATTGTTTATTGAATTTAAAAAGAAAGAAAGAAAGAAAGAAAGAAAGAAAGAAAGAAAGAAAGAAAGAAAGAAAGAAAGAAAGAAAGAAAGAAAGAAAGAAAGAAAGAAAGAAAGAAAAGGCGGGGTATCTTAAGAAAGCGTGAGGCGCATGGAGAAGTGGCATGGCCACTGGGCCAGGCCGGCAAAGGCCGTCACTGCCAGGCCAGGGCTTAGACTGCTGACGATGAGCAGATAGGAAACAACCCTATGAGCAGTGACATAAATAAATAAATAAATAATAAATAAATACATAAAAGCAAGAAGGAGACAATGAGGGGAAAAGGGGTTTTGGTCACATTTTAGAAGCGTTTCGGCACGCAGGGGCCCCCCTCCTGACCAGCAGGGTATAGGGAGGATTTTAATATTATAAATAAATTGTTTTAATTCAAATTGATTAGGGTTACATTAGATAAATTTCATTGATTGATGGTGTTTTTAGAATATTTATTGGTACAGTGGTTTATAAATAAAAAAATATTAATAGAAATTTAATTTAACAATTAATACCTTGACATGTTTTAGGTGTGGGGTTGCCTTAAGGTGGGTACAACCCCTTTGTAGAGGTGGTATTTAATTACTTGTATACATATATATAATAATATAGTAATAATACTACGAATAATAGTAATTAAAATACTTGAATAAATAAATTAATAAAGAGTTAATAATAGTAGTATTAATTAATTAATTAATTATTAAATTGTGTGATAATAATTAATAATTATTGGAAATAATTATAAGGATAATAAATTGATATTTGACAGAAGGGGTATAGTAAGTTGGCAGGGGGTTCAAGTTTTAATATGGGGGAGCAGAATTAGGTTTTCTCTGAGATTTATTAATTGGTTTTATTCATAGTGCTGGGCCTTTGCTCAGAGGAGTTAATTGGTAATTAAGTAAGCATTTAGGCAGCAGTACATCTGGGGAGTCGGCAGAGTACAAAATTTAGCTTAATTAGAACCAAGTTTTCACTTTAAGTGGCTGGGATGGCATCCAGGAAGGGACAAGGTAACAAAAAAAAAAAAAGGGGGGGGAAGCTGCCAGATAAAAGAGAGCTACTGCTCAGGTATCACCTCCCCAATCTTCTTCTGATGAGGACACTTGGTCAATATGGCACCAGCTTCAAGAAAAATTTCAGCCGTGGAAGCTGAAAGAGCAATGCAACGGGTAGCACAGAGTGAATCGCAACCAAGACAGTCTGTGAGGGAGGCTAAGAGTCATAGGAAGGATAGACTCTAGGCTATGGCTGTGAATTTAATGTCCCATTTTGCAGCTTTAGAGGATGACCAGAGGGCTGCATGGCCGCCCAGGAAGGAATCAGTGTCATCAAGTACAACGCCTCAGCATCAGAATAAGGAAGAGGGGCACGGACTGCAAACACTGGAGGCAGAACAATCCACTGAGGGGTTCCGAGGCAGATTTGATGACAGGGAAGAGACGGCTTCGGGTGAGCAGTTTAATAGGGAGGAGCAGGAACACCACTCCCAGTAGCACATGAGTTGGCACCAACACCTGACATGTTTAACCAAGTAACGGCGTGGCCATGGCCAGGTAGCGATCAGCTGGCCAATGCATGTAACACATAACACACAGGGCTACGGGGCTCCAGTTGGCACCTGGCCAAGCACTAGTACACCAGTAGGGAGTTGGGCTACCCCCTATCCTCAGTTTGCTTTACCAGCGGCCATGGAGTCGACATCGGGCGTAGGGCTCTGGCCTTACGCATCGGTGCTGGACATGGGATACAATTCAGTCCCTTCGAAGGCTCAGCCTTTCGGGGACTACGCAATGCCACTAGGCGTCACTTTACTCCAGCAACTAAAGGACGGATTGGAAAGGTGACTATATGGATGTATGTCATCTCCTTGATAGGGAGATAGACAAAAAGAACATTGATAAGGAGGACGAACAGGAAAAGGAGAGACGTAGGAGATGTAGGCCCAAGAGGACATGGGCAAATTGGTTGATGGGTTTCTTGATTTACGCTGGCGTGGTAGTGAAGGTGCAGCCATGGTAGGCCCAGTCTCTATTCCAGTACATGGATTTGATTTATGAGCCTACGTAGACTTCGCAGGGCAGGCATGGTTGCCCTATGATGAATCATTCTGTATGCAGAGTGCTATTCATCCAAATTTGAGGTGGAAGGAACCGCTGAAGGGCCTGTGGCTGCAATTTACGATTCCTGCCAGGCCCAATCTAGGTGATGAGTTTGATAGCGGTCACCTCATATGTAGCCAGGTCCTCCTCCAAGTCCCCGTGGTGGCACGGGGCAAGTGGTTCAACCCCGCTTGCTCTGTTGGGACTATAACGCCAAGGGCCTGTGCACTCACAAACCTTGCCGCTTTAGGCATGAGTGTTCAGCCTGCAGGGGTCAGCATCCCAGCACGTCATGTTTTAGGGACAGAGGTCAGTGAATTATCAATAAGGATACCCCAGGGGGCAAAAGGCTGACAGTGGGGGGGCTCCTCTAACAAAGGGCCCCAGCCCAATTAATATGTCTGTATTAGAGACCTCACATAACATAAACATACCTCACATATTAGAGGTAAGCTCCTTTCTTGAAGAAGAAGCTGAGGGAGGAAGTGAGGTATGTTTTTGGGTAGATATTTTCTTTGGTGTGATGTTTTTTCAGGCTGACCTTTGCTCTTTCTAACCGCATGGGCTGAGGGGGCGGGGTTTCAGCTTTAAAAGGGTTTTGCAGACACTCTTAAGCTCCTTCTTGAAGAAGAAGCTGAGGGAGGAAGTGAGGTATGTTTTTGGGTAGATATTTTCTTTGGTGTGATGTTTTTTCAGGCTGACCTTTGCTCTTTCTAACCGCATGGGCTGAGGGGGCGGGGTTTCAGCTTTAAAAGGGTTTTGCAGACACTCTTAAGCTCCTTTCTTGAAGAAGAAGCTGAGGGAGGAAGTGAGGTATGTTTTTGGGTAAGATATTTTCTTTGGTGTGATGTTTTTTTCAGGCTGACCTTTGCTCTTTCTAACCACATGGGCTGAGGGGGTGGGATTTCAGCTTTAAAAGGGTTTTGCAGACACTCTTAAGCTCCTTTCTTGAAGAAGAAGCTGAGGGAGGAAGTGAGGTATGTTTTTGGGTAGATATTTTCTTTTTTGTGTTGTTTTTTCAGGCTGACCTTTGCTCTTTCTAACCGCATGGGCTGAGGGGGCGGGGTTTCAGCTTTAAAAGGGTTTTGCAGAAACTCTTAAGCTCCTTTCTTGAAGAAGAAGCTGAGGGAGGAAGTGAGGTATGTTTTTGGGTAGATATTTTCTTTGGTGTGATGTTTTTTTCAGGCTGACCGTTGCTCTTTCTAACCGCATGGGCTGAGGGGGCGGGGTTTCAGCTTTAAAAGGGTTTTGCAGAAACTCCTAAGCTCCTTTCTTGAAGAAGAAGCTGAGGGAGGAAGTGAGGTATGTTTTTGGGTAGATATTTTCTTTGGTGTGATGTTTTTTCAGGCTGACCTTTGCTCTTTCTAACCGCATGGGCTGAGGGGGCTTGGTTTCAGCTTTAAAAGGGTTTTGCAGACACTTAAGCTCCTTTCTTGAAGAAGAAGCTGAGGGAGGAAGTGAGGTATGTTTTTGGGTAGATATTTTCTTTGCTGTGATGTTTTTTCAGGCTGACCTTTGCTCTATTAGAGAGCAGGCCGGGTAGGTGGGGCTCGTCAGCCCTGGAAGGCAGCCCATCTAGGAGAAGGAAAACTCCGATTTCAAACCTCCACTGCCTTGTGGCTATATCCACTGATGGAAAAGGCTTCAGGAGTTAACCTCGAAGCAAAACCCGGAGCTGGAGTCCCGGAGGCAGTTCGTGTCGTTCTGGCAACTCCTGCGACGTCGCTGTTACCAGTTGTATTGGCTCTTGCCTTTCCACTGGACTATCTCAGTGACGTGGAGAGGGGGATTTGCTGCTTGGGTAACAGCCTATCCTCCATATTATTCTACCCAGGCTTCATGCTCTGGAGAGGACACTCCAGCTTCGCATACAGCGTCGAAACAACACGGGAAGTAGCAGTTACCGGTTATAAGTCTTTGCTCGATTGGCGTAGAGCATGACGCCAGGGGCTACTTCTGATGGTGGGAGAGGTCATTGCACCTCACTAGGTAGATACCGCCTGCCTTAAGCTGGGCAGCCCCCAGCCAGTAAGGTGCTACCTCGCCATGGTCTGTTAACCTCACGGGGTGCGTGGGGTTTAGGGTAAAAGCCGACAAGCAGATCGATAACCCTGCACCATGCAACAATCATAAGAAAAGTTCTGCCCTAAAGCTGGGCACCTGGAATGTACGGACAATGACCCCTGGCTTTTCTGACCACGGCTTTTCTGACGACCTGCAGGAAATAGACGATGTGCGCAAGACAGCTGTCATCGACATGGAACTGAGCAGACTGCAGATGGACATTGTTGCCCTGCAAGAAACAAGATTGCCAGACTCGGGATCTGTCAAAGAAAAAAACTTCTCATTCTTCTGGCAGGGAAAACCATTGAATGAGACCAGGGAATATGGTGTTGGCTTTGCAGTCAGAAATACTGAAAAAGTATACGTTGGAAACACTGCAGGTTGGAGAAAGATTTATGAAACTAATTAAAGCAATATATACTGAACAAAAGGCAAAAGTGAGAATTAATGGCGAGCTATCAAAAGAAATCCAAATACAGAAAGGCACTAGACAGGGATGTCCACTGTCCCCACTTTTATTTTTCTTGACTTTAGAAATATTAAATGAACAAATTAGAGGAAAAAAGGAATTGAAAGGATTAAAAGTAAAAGACCAAGTCTATAAATTACAGGCCTTTGCGGATGATTTAGTTATTATACTGGAAGATCCACTAAATTCAATAGAAGACTTGATGGTAACGTTAAAAAACTTTGGTGACATGGCAGGAATGAGAATAAATCAAAAGAAGACTAAAATACTTACTAAAAACATGAGAGAACCAAAACGACAGGAGCTAATAGAGAAGACGAATTTCCAAGAGGAAAAGAAAATCAGATATCTAGGGATACAAATCACAAAGAAGACAAGTACACTATTTAAAGATAACTACATGAAACTAATGAAGGAGATACAGAACAATTTGGAGAAATGGGACAAATTACAACTATCGTTGCTGGGAAGAATTGCGACGATCAAAATGAATATTTTGCCGAAAATTTTATTTTTATTTCAGTCAATTCCTATCATATTAAAACAGTCCTTTTTCAAAGAATTCAATAAGATAATTATGAGATTTATATGGCAAGGCAAAAAACCAAGAATTAAAATTAAGGCAATGCAGGATGCTAAGCAGAGGGGTGGTTTTGGTCTTCCAGATTGGGTTCTGTATTATAGAGCTTGTATTTTAGATTGGATAAAAGAATGGATAACTCTAGAAAACGATAGAATACTCAACCTGGAAGGACACGATTTGCAATTAGGGTGGCATGCCTATATATGGTACAAAAAAGATAAAGAACAAAAAAAATTCAATTCACATATGATAAGAAGAGCTTTACTGGGAATGTGGAGAAAGATTATACAACAAATTTATTACAAAATACCTGTATGGGTGTCACCGATAGAGGCCTTCACTCAACCTAACCTCATGACAAAAGTAAATCTTTTAAGATATCAAGATTTATTAAATAAGGATGGTAAATTAAAGTCTAAAGAAGAGCTAGAGTCACAGAATGTTTATATAGATTGGTGGCCTAGAGTACAGTTAGAATCTAGATATATAAAAGATAAAATAGAAGGTTTCTATCTAGAGCAAACGGTCTTTGATAAATTCTTGCTAGGCTCAAAAGAACAAATTGTTAAGAAAATGTATAATTATATGCTGGAAATTAAAATGCAAGATGAAATGGTTAAGGAATGTATGATTAAGTGGGCGCAAAATATAGGGCATAATATTGATATTGATCAATGGCTGAAAATATGGCAAAATAATATAAAGCTCACAAGATCGGTGAACTTTAAAGAGAATATATATAAGATGTTTTACAGGTGGCACATGACCCCAGAAAAATTGTCAAAGATGTATACAGATGTATCAAATAAGTGTTGGAAATGTGAAATACAAGTGGGAAGTTATTATCATATGTGGTGGTCATGTGGAGAAGCGAAACAATATTGGAAAAGAGTACATGCTATGTTACAACAAATACTGCTCTGTAAGGTGCCATTAACCCCAGAACTGTTTTTATTGAGTATGATACCTGATAATATAGATAAGTCAAAGGAATATATAGTTATATATATTGTTACGGCAGCCAGAATTCTATATGCTAAAAATTGGAAAAGCCCAACGGTACCGAAACAAGAAGATCTTATTGAAAAGATACGGGAAATAGCTGAAATAGATATTCTATCAGAAGTCATGAAGGACTATCCCTTGCAAAAGGCAACAGAAAGATGGGATCTATTCAACAAGTGGACTGAATTAACAGGCAGTGTATGAATAGTACATATTGAAATGAGAAGTTAATCTAGAAGGCAGAAAAGAGTAAACAGAATAACCTAAAATCTTGATATGGCAATATGTATAGAATGGATATTAGTATGTTATTGTCTCTTCTCTTCCTCATCAATTCCAATTCCCTTTTTCCTTTCTGTCATCCCTTATGTAAAAAAAAAAAAAAATTAAAAAGAAAAAAGAAAAAAAGAAATACTCTTCTGAGATCCATTGTTCCACCTACTGTGGGGAGTGAAAGAATCCTGTCTCTGCAGCTCCACTCATCAGCGGGACCGGTCACCCTCATTAGTGCATATGCACCAACACTGTCATCCACTACAGAAGTGAAAGATAAATTCTACGACGATCTGGCAGCTACTATCAAAAAAGTCCCTGAAAGAGAGGCACTGTTCATTCTCGGAGACTTTAACGCTAGAGTTGGTGCTGATCACACTTCTTGGCCCACTTGTCTAGGCCGTTTTGGCATTGGAAAGATGAACGAAAATGGCCAACGCTTGCTGGAGTTTTGCTGTTATTATGGTCTTTGCATCAGCAACACATTCTTTAATACGAAGCCTCAACACAGAGTTTCCTGGAGACATCCAAGATCCAAGCATTGGCATCAGCTCGATTTGATCCTCACTAGACGTTCTAGCCTTCCTAGTATTACGATCACACGCAGCTACCAGAGTGCTGATTGCGATACTGATCACTCCCTGGTGTGTAGTAGAGTAAAACTGCGAACAAAGAGATTATATCACACGAAAAAGGAAGGAAGACCACGTATTGACATCAGCAAGACTAGCGATCAAAGAAAAGTGGAGGAATTTGCCCAAGCGCTTGAGGAAACCCTTCCAGGCCCGGCTGATGCAAATGCACCTGAACGATGGGAACATTTTAAGAACACTGTGTATAACACCGCCTTGTCCACATTTGGCAAGAAGACCAAAAAGACGGCCGACTGGTTCAAAGCCCATTCGGAGGAGTTGATGCCAGCCATCGAGGATAAGAGGAGAGCTCTAGCAGCATACAAAGCCTGTCCTAGCAAGTACAACTTGCAAGCTCTTCGAGCTGCTCGTAGCCAAGTCCAACAGGCTGCCAGGAGATGTTCCAACGATTGTTGGCTTCAGCTCTGCTCTCAGATACAGATAGCAGCGGACACAGGTAACATCAAAGGAATGTATGACGGTATCAGGCAGGCTTTAGGTCCAATACAGAAGAAATCTGCTCCCTTGAAGTCTGCTACAGGCGTGATCATCCAGGACCGAGCACAGCAGATGGACCGCTGGGCGCAACACTACTCTGAGCTGTATTCCAGAGAGAATGTAGTAACCGAAGAAGCATTAAATAACATTGAGTGCCTGCCTGTCTTGGAAGAGTTGGACAGCGAACCAACCTTAGCAGAAATAAAAGCGGCCTTGGATTCCCTCGCCTCCGGCAAGGCACCTGGAAAGGATAACATCCCTGTTGAAGTGCTGAAGTGCTGTAAAGAGACCATCACTACCGAGCTGTATGAAATCTTTTGTCTTTGCTGGAGGGAAGGTGGAGTACCACAGGACATGAAGGATGCAAACATCATCACATTGTACAAGAACAAAGGAGACAGGGGCGACTGCAATAACTACCGTGGCATCTCTCTTCTCAGCGTTGTAGGGAAGCTGCTTGCCCGTGTTGTGCTGAAGAGGCTCCAGGTGCTCGCAGACAGAGTCTATCCAGAATCACAGTGTGGATTTCAAGCTAATAGATCCACCACTGACATGGTATTCTCCCTCAGACAGTTGCAGGAGAAATGTAGGGAACAACAGCCACTCTTTGTCGCCTTCATAGATCTCACAAAGGCCTTTGATTTGGTTAGCAGGGATGGCCTTTTTAAAATCCTTCCCAAGATTGGATGTCCACCTCGACTCCTTAAAATCATCAGGTCCTTCCATGAGGGAATGAAAGGCACTGTAGTTTTTGATGGTTCAACATCAGATCCCTTTGACATCCGAAGCGGAGTGAAACAGGGCTGTGTCCTCGCACCAACCCTTTTTGGGATCTTTTTTGCTGTCATGCTGAAGCACGCCTTTGGAACTGCAACAGAAGGTGTCTATCTCCGGACTAGATCAGACGGAAAGCTCTTTAATCTCTCTAGATTGAGAGCGAAGACCAAAGTCCAGCTGAAATGCATGCGGGATTTCCTCTTCGCCGATTATGCAGCCATTGTTGCCCACTCTGCTGAAGACCTCCAACAACACATGAATCGTTTTAGCAAGGCCTGCCAAGACTTTGGACTAACAATCAGCCTGAAGAAAACACAAGTCATGGGCCAGGGCGTGGACTCACCTCCCTCTATTACCATCTCCACGCAAGAATTGGAGGTTGTTCATGACTTTGTGTACCTTGGCTCAACGATCTCTGACACTCTCTCTCTAGATGTCGAGCTGGATAAACGCATTGGCAAAGCAGCTACCATGTTCTCTAGACTCACAAAGAGAGTATGGCTTAATAAGAAGCTGACGACATATACCAAGATCCAGGTCTATAGAGCCTGTGTCCTGAGCACACTCCTGTACTGCAGTGAGTCCTGGACCCTTTGTGCACGGCAGGAGAGGAAGCTGAACACCTTCCATATGCGTTGCCTCCGACGCATTTTTGGTATCACCTGGCAGGACAAAGTTCCAAATAGAGTAGTCCTAGAACGAGCTGGAATCTTTAGCATGTATACATTACTGAAACAGCGACGTCTACGTTGGCTTGGGCATGTCGTGAGAATGGCTGATGGTCGGATTCCAAAAGATCTCCTGTATGGAGAATTAGTGCAGGGAAATCGCCCCAGAGGGAGACCACAGCTGCGATACAAGGACATCTGCAAGCGGGATCTGAAGGCCTAAGGAATGGACCTCAACAGATGGGAAACCCTGACATCTGAGTGTTCAGCCTGGAGGCAGGCCTTGCATCACGGCCTCTCCCATTTTGAAGAGACCCTTGTCCAGCAGACCGAGGCAAAGAGGCAGTCACAGAAGCAGCAAAATCAGGGAGCTGGACAGGGGACAGATTGTATTTGTCTTCAGTGTGGATTGTCACTCTCGAATTGGCATTCTGAGCCACACTAGACGCTGTTCCAAGTCCTCCATACAGAGCACGTTACCATAGTCTTTCGAGACTGAAGGATGCCTAATACTAATACTAATAATTAGAGACCTGGTTACAGGATTACCCCGGGAAGACAGACGCACAGTATTTATTGCATGGCTTTACGGAAGGTTCCAAGATACCAGCGTTAGGTGAACGTAAGGTCCTTTTTGCAAAAAATTGAAGTCAGGGCAGGGGATGGAAGGTATTGTTAAGGCAAAAATACAGAAGGAAGTTACGGAAGGAATGGTTTTGGATCTTTACAGCATGCCCCATTAGACAACCTCAGGGTATGACCGTTGGGAGTGGTGCCCAAGTAGATTAAGTGAGAGTACAGGCTCATTTTCATTTGTCTTACCTGGAGGGAGAGTCTGTGACTGATGCCATACCGCAGGTATTTTGCACCGTGCACTACACCTCCTTTATGAGGCGGTTAGTATGGTTCGTAGATGTGGTATTGGGGTGGAGCTTATGAAATGTGTCATTAAGTCAGCATTTCACATTCTTCCTGTCCACCCACATGTCTTTGAGCTCCTGGGCTTCCATTTCCAAGGTTCCTACTATATTGATAGGGCACTGCCAATGGCTGTTCTATTTCAAGTGCTGCATTTGAGCGCTCCAGTTCATTTTCGGAATGGAAGCTCAAGAGCAGGATAGGTTGTAAGTACACTTCCCATTGTCTGGATGACTATCCTTTTTGTGGTGAAAGCAACACTGGTTGCTGTAGATTTATACTGGAAACTTTCCAAACAATGGCGCAGGAGTTGGGGTCACCATTAGCTGCGGAGAAAACAGAAGTTACAACATTTACTTTCCTGGGAATAGAATCAGACACTAGGCAACAAGCCTCCCGGTTGCCAGAGGACAAGCTGGAGACCCTCAGGTCTCGGATTTGTCTACTCAGAGAAAGCAGGAAAGTATCTTTGAAAGGACTGCACAAGATTGTAGGTCACCTAAATTTTGCTTGTAGGGTAATTGCTCCAGGCCGGGCATTTCCGCGTAGATTATGCAATGCGATGAGAGGTCTGCATCGCCCCTTTTCATCGAACCCAGGTTACATAGGGCACGCGTCAGGATTTGCAAGTTTGGAGTCAGTTCCTTGCTGATATCAGCTTAGCTGATGCACTATCATGCCAACAGATCAATCGGGTTAGGGAGTTAGTTGCAGGAGCCCAGGAATTCCCAGAGACTCTTCCCTCAGAGGTTTGGCAAATCCGCATGTTGATGTGGACAGCGTGATAGGTTTGTGCACTGACCTGAGGATGTTAAACAGGTACTTGATGGCGAGCATAAGATTTCAGGAGTTTAGAAACCTAAGGGGCTGGGGGCTGATTTGGCCGCTCCGGTGGAGCAACTTCAACAGTTTATAGTTTAGTCACATAGGAAGGAACTGTTGATGGGATCCATAAGAGGCAGGTTGTCAACAATGGCTTTTCAGGCCCCAATTTGGGGGTATCAGGATCATACCTCTGAGTTGGGCATTAAGAAGATGTTTGCAGGCTGAAGTTTAGAAAGGCGTTGGGTCTAGGATACAAGGGTATCCATATCCCTAGCATTGTAAAATTGACTGTCAACAGCTTGCCATTTGTAGGGATGGGTATGAGGCAGCGTTATTTAGAGCAGCATCACTGTTAACATAAGTTGATGCATTACAGATTCATGAACTGGTAACAACAGGAAAGAGTGACCTGACCAAGGTAGCATTACAATGGCAGCATGCCAGGTGACAGGACACTATGGTCAGGTTGCACATTCACCGATCCAAAGTGACCAGCGAGGTTGAGGTGCAGATCTTACTCCAGCTCCATGTTCTATAGTGGAGCTATGCCCAGTAAGGGTGGGAGGTGCATATTTGGAAGTCAGGGGGCATCGACGGGATTACTTCCTTGTGCACTAAGACGTTCTCCTTTAACAGAGTACCAGTCATGTAAGATCATAGACATGGCACTGCATAAAGTGGGAATTTCAAGTTTTAAGGTTTGGTGCACATTCTGCTAGAATGGGTGCTGTTTCAACTGCAGCCGCCCTAGTCTACCATCCTGACAATATTCAAAGGCTTAGACGGTGGTCATTCAATAGCTTACAGTGGATATGTCAGAACACTCCCTCATGTCTGGGCAGGCGCCTGGTTCTGTTGTCGTTACAAGTCCGGTAGTGATGGTGAGGCAGCTACACATTATGATGATTAACAGTATTTGGCTTGCAACTCCCATTTGTGTTGTTAATACAATTGGGAGGTAATGATCGGGCCTGTGCAGTCGAAAGGCCTTGATCTGGATGTACTACGTGACCTCAGATGGCTGATGGCAACTGACCCTGCAATGTGCATTATATGGTCCACGACCATCCTGAGGCTTGTGTGGAGAACAGAATGCCGAGTTCAGCGAGTTATCAATGCGTGGAAGAGTGTATCAGAGAACTATGCAGAGATGGACGTAATGGCCATGGATCGGTGATTGGTCACCAGGAGATCCACGTGGTTTGGCCCTAGCTCTTTTGGAATGCCCAGCGCGTTAACACTGCATGGAAGTGTTGACAGTGAAGTGTATCGGGCAGTGCTCAATGGCCTTGGATTGGTGAATGGTCACCAGAATCTGCATGGAGAGGCCTGGGCTGTGCTGGCGTGGCCAGTGGGTTAACACTGCGTGGAGGAGTGTTAACAGTGAAGTGCATCGGGCACTGTGCAATGGCCTTGGATCAGTGAATCATCACCAGGAAATGAGCATGGCTTGTCTGGAGTTCTGTAACATGGTGGCGTGCACCTCTCAGACAGAGGTTCTGATTTATATATTAAGGACATCCAGGGTGGCCTGCCTATGGAGCCTCGGAGGCTGGTTGGTGGGCATGGGACTTAGCTAAGCTAGTCCCTATGCTGTGGTGGGTAGTGCGGATAGAACAGGTTTCGGTGAGTCCCCTCACAAACACAGGTAAAGTATAGCTCATCTGATCTCCCAGCACTGTGGATCATGCAATTACAGTGCTTGGGGGGGGGGGAGATCTGCTGGGGCCTCTCCCAGACCAACAGCCAACAATGATGAGGGGGCTGGAGGTCCGGGTTGGTCAAATTGGGGCTCGCTGTCTTCAGGACCACTGGTACTTGGGGCTCAGGACTCACCCATAATTTGGTAGGGGTCCATTGAGACCCCTCTGCAGAACCTGATTCCGCACTGCGGCAGGACCCCCCCCCCAATTTATTGAGGCCATTAATGAATAATTAATAAAGTGTGGCCCATGTTTATTCCATAATAATTGTCTCGTGTATTTATTCTGGGGTGGGGGGGTAATGCAGTTTAAATTGCTTTTTACTTCAATAGTGGTTTGATCTCATTGTTCATTTAGTTGTATTTTAACATGAAAACCTCTTTTTTTGCATGTTTTTACCTATATTTGTATTTCATCTGTATCTGTTTCAATTTTGTGGTAAGCCATGGTGTTGGGAAAAAGGTGAGATCTAAATTAAACAAATACAGTAATTAAAATGTCTCTGTGTGTGTTACATAGTTCTAACATAGATAGTATCAAAACAATATGGGCACTCCTTTGTCATACAAAAACAGTCACTAATGCATTGAATCAATCATAAGGAAGCAATCTTTGTGACAACCTGATCACGAAGGTTACATGTGAATTGGGTCCCAGTACTATTGATTTTGGGCATACCTTCTGCCAGGTTTGTGGGCTGCTCATCACAATTAAAGTGACTTTCTAATAAACTGTCAGTTATTGAACTCACCATCTGTAAAAATTCTAAGAGAATTTAACAGTTTAGGGCTTTTTACAAGGCAAGATGTTGGGTTTCACAATAAGAAGGTGGCCCCGCAGGACTCAGCCAGTTTCATGACTGTTCCAGCAGACAGAACATCTGTTGTTCAACTGCAATGTGAAAACAACATGTCTCCCTGGTCTCTGCGGGCCACAAGGCCAAACAAATCAACAATATGAACACATACTTTTTTCTGGGACAAATTGTGAAAGTCTATCATAGTAGGAAAAGAAACCCCCATAGATGTATGTTAAGGGCATTTTGACACCTGCTGCGAAAGTTTGGCCAGATGAAAAGGTCAAGTATCCTAGCTTCTATGAAAGTCCCACTTGTTCATTCTAGAAGAAATATCCTACACAAGCTTGCAGTTTGCATTTCTGAGAACAGAATTTTCTTGCAAGAGCTGCTTAGTATGAGATGCTTTAAATTACTGTATATATTAATTGAAAATAACTTCTTGTGTTGCATCTTTATTTCATTTGTAAGAGTGAAGAAGCATAATGTGCAAATAAAGAGTGAAAAATGAGGATCCAGATTCTGATAAGCATGTATGTTGCATAATAAGGAGGACATTTAGGCTGTCCTCACTTACTATTTTCATGATGCATGTTTGCATGATTGATTAAATTCATGTTTATTGCATACATTCAGCAAAACCTATTATGTCTAATCATTTCTTGGGCACCTTTAGGATGCATAGAGCTACACAAAAGGATGGCAAAAGCTATCAGTTTAACTTTCTCTCGATTCTAACTTTTTAGCCTCAGGTTCTTTTGTACTTAATATGAAGAAACTACAATTTTCAATAAATCTTCAAAAACAACTGAAACTGGTTTCTTCCTCATCCTTACTAGTAAAATCCAATTGGCACAATCATTCCCAGCATAGAAAAGACCATGTTGTACCTGCCTGCTGTATAGGAGATGGTTAATAATGACGACCCACCCAGAAATTAAAAGAAAACAAGTAGTCCTAATTCAGCATGAACTTGACTAAATACACTGGAATTCAAAGGCTAGATTGTAAAAGTTAAGCTTGTAAACCCACTGGCTGGATGGCCAAATCAATCAGTTATAGTTTCTCCCATATTCCTTTTCAAACAAAAATAAATTTTCATCTCTGATATTACAAATGTATGCATTTGGCAAATTGCCATCCACCTGCAACCTTGAGAGAATAACTTTTCTAGACTTGTGTCTCCATTGTTTGTGTGTGTGAATTCTAAAAGTACAGAGGCTGACCCAACAATCCAGGCTTTTCCAACTTGATGGTCTCTTTAGATCATCATGTAGCCCCAGAAAACTGCACTACAAATATAACAATCAGAGAAGATAAAAATTCCTCTTGGAGCTTATGATTGTACAAATGACCATGGGTCCTTTGTCTCTCAAGTGTATTTATGAGTGAATAGAGGGGTAAATTGGAGAGAGGAGAGGTGCTTGATTTCATTTTGCAGTGTGTTTTCATCCTTTTCCCTTCTCAAAGTAGTTTTTTCCAGTAAAGAAAGGATTGCCCATTTAGTACTCAAAGGAAATAGGAAGAAACTGATGGCAGGCTAGTGGTCAATAGATTTTCTGAATCATATTGTTTTAAAAAATAAAGTAGCTTTGCATATGCTTGAACAGCTTGACTTAATTCAGTTGAACAGTTAATGTTCTTACATCTTTCTGCCCCGTGCCTCTTTACCAAGGAGAGTTATATGATCCCAATAGTATTTGAACGAATATGTTTGTTTCATCTAGGTAGAGCTGAAAACAATTGTTTTCTCCTTCTTCAAATATCTCAGAATGCTCAGTTAGGAATGAGTGAAAAATGCATTTCCAATTGACTAGGATGTATCCAGTTTGCATATCCTGTGTCCAAACATACTTGACTACAACCTGCAGTCTGAAGTATGTACATTTCTCAGCTTCCAAAAATGTTGAAAATGTGCACTTTTTAATAATGCAATAAAATGCATGGATTTGCAAAACATGGACTTTAGTAAATAAGAGGAATATGTACAGTTCCCCACATGTACAGAATTAATGGGTGCATTTAAAAAATTGCATACAGATGCATTTGTTTTACTCAGCTCCTTTTGCAAAATAATTTAAATAGTCACAGGTATTTTTTTAAAATTATAGAAGTTTAGGAAATAGTATTTTCTGAGTAAAATAAAGCAATAAGTGTCCTGCAAATGCTATTTTGAAGACAAGTGGCTTCAATGCACATTTTATAGCATAGCTATGAACTATAGTTGCTAGCTTCTTTGTCATTGGTACATACATTGTGCTTGACTCCGTGTAAAGTTATTTCCTGAAAATACAGACCTTTCCTTGGGCTTTATAACACAGACCACAACTGTTCAAGATAGTTTAGTTTGATTTTTTTGTTTTTTCTGAGAGTTGAAGCACAATTTACCAGGGAAAGAGAAGTTCCCATGCCCCTTTAAACTTCCTTGTGCTCTCTTATGCAGAACATTCCTATACACTTTCTTGATGTAAAAATAAGCACCAGTTATAGTGCATATTTATGAAAAAGTGGCCACAGGAGAAAAGCAGCCAGGCACATGTCCAGTGAGCCCCTCTCCACAGATTCCAGCTGCAATTACTCTTTCCAGAGAGCAGGAGGAAAAAGACCCACCAGGCACACTCCATGGTGCCTCTTCCCCCAAAAGTGGCAGTAAGTGGGTTGGGCCACAGGCTATAAGACATAACAGCTGTCTGTTGCTGAAGAGAGAAGCCTGAATGGGAGTGTAAGACTTGATGAATCATCATTCCATGCCTCTGCTGAGGCCCTTAACTGGACCTGGATTGCAACAGAGATCTGTTTTGTTGATGAACGTGAAGAATAACTAACAGCATAAGAAGATGCCAGCAAACAGCAGTCTGTGCTATCTTTTCACCTGAGGCCAGGCAGAGATTCAAGTGGTCAAAAACACTGCAAAGACCAAATTAAGAGACTTGTGTTGCAGCCAAGTTCAGTCCAACACACAAATCTATGGAAAGGTCACAATCCTTAATAACCTATTGATAAATATAATAGCTTTGGCAATGCCTATTGCAGTGCATAGTGATTAGTAAAAATACACATTTGCTAATTGCTAGATTGCAGAGGAGGTGAAGTCAGACTGAGCTGCCATAATAAGTGAATACACTGCCATAATAACATTGCTCTTTTTTTCCTTTGAGGAATCCAGCACCATTAGCTTGTGCAGCAGAAATCAGCCTATGTGGCTTTGCCCACTTCTAGTCTAGAATAAAGAGATGAGACACAGAGGAATGGGTTAAACTAGGGCCACAACTGTATTAAACTATTTAAAATTTCCCTTTAAATTTTGGGGACTACCATAGTGTGAAACCTGATCAGGGGTCACATCCAGAGAATCTGGATGCCAGTTCAAGGAACCCGTCCCAAAGCATACCTCTCCATCCCCTCCATTCCAAGGTGGCCTGGGCACCTAGGCCAAAATTCCATTCCCTGCTGATCTGGCAAGCATATTTTGCTGCCCAAAATATAGAAGTATGTCCACATAACAGAAATCACATCTGGGCCAATGAGAACTCAAAACCTTCAAGGAGAAAAACAAGGAGTCAGAAATCTACTGTGGCAAAGGACAAACATAAGACCAATATCTGTGGGAGGACCACCTTTTCACCTTCTTTGTTTGCTCCACTTCATAACTCAAGGCTGCAGCTGTAGATGCAGTCCCTATGCAGAATAAGTGGGTGCCAAGCGTCCAGCCCTGAATGCCAGCTTGCTGTAATGAATATGAGATGACATTCCAAAATTGGTATTTCATCAGCAGGGACACATCCTTGTGACGGAATAGCTCTCCTGAAGCTCTTCCCCCCCCCCTTCTCTCAACTAATCCTAGTTAACATGAACTGGGCACAGGTCAAGAATTGAATACCATGCTAAAGAAATAATTTGGCCTTTTCCTATTTGACCAGACTTAGATGTGTGCAGATGAATAACTATCAGGTCTTTGGAGATCATTACATTTCACATCTGCAAGGCTGATTAAGACAGGTCTGTCTTAGACAATCTCTAACTCACTGATCCAAAATGCCCCCCAAAAGGCAAGGAGTGTTACAGCTTTAAACAAACAAGCAAAAAAACTTCATAAGGATTCCTGCGCACTGTCTCCCATGTCTTCCCCAACTGGACCAGGATGCCCAGTGAAACTGGGGTATGCTTTTCTTCTTGTCTACCCCGCTCTTTGATCCACTCTTCTATCATTTTCTGTACGTGGAAATCATTAGTTAGGTCCAGACACTCTTGCACCTTAGTATAGAATGCCAATGCTGACATTCTTCTCTGGATAGACTGGAGAGCTAGACCCTTGTGGTACATGTGTACCCCAAATAGCATAAGGTGATCCACTGTAACAACTCAAAGGCACATGCTCACGTAAAGCCTTCTGTTACAGGCACGAGGGCTCAGTGTGTGGCGGTCAGCACCCAGCACAACGTATTTTAGAGCCAGGACACAGAGGTCTAGTAATAAAGAGGCCGGTGGTAATAGGAAGGCAAATGGCAGTGGTGGCCACCCTGCCTAAGGGACCCAGCCCAATTAAGGTGGAAGTGCTGGTGGCATGGCTGCAGGTTGATGGGTTTACATGGGTTGGAAGGCTTAGTTAAACTAAAAATAGAGAAGGAGGTCAGGGATGGCCAGGTGCTGGGTCTTTTTCCACACACCCCGATGGATAATTTGGGTACCATACCACTGGGAATGGTACCCAAAAAGAATCAGGGGGATTTTAGGCTTATACACCATTTATTGATTTGGAGGGAGAGTCAGTGAATGACGCCATTCCCCCAGAATTATGCACAGTGTGTTATACCTCTCTTGACGAGGTGGTGCACATGGTATGGAGGTGTGGCATAGGGGCGGAGCTTACAAATGTGATATTAAAAATCGGCATTTCGTATTCTTCCGGTTCATCCACAGGGTTTTGATTTATTGGGTTTTTACTTTCAAGGATTTTACTACATGGATAGGGCCCTGCCTGTGGACTGTTCTATCTCGTGCGCTGCATTCGAGCGTTTCAGCTCGTTTTGGAGTGGAAGTTCAGGTGTAGAGTAGGACTTAGGAGCATGGCCCATTATTTAGATGTTTATCCTTTGTGGAGAGAGCAACACTGGGCAATGTAATTTACTATCAGAATCGTTTCAATCAAATAGCATGCAAGCTGGGGTTGCCATTAGCAGAGGAAAAGACCGGAGGACCATCCACTTCCCTCACGTTTTTGGGGATAGAACTTGACACAAAGACGCAGGCTTCTAGATTACCTGACAATAAACCGAATGAGCTCAAGGTTAAGCTCAGTTGTCTGTTAGGTAGGAAAAAAGTGTCACTTGAGGAGTTGCAGGAGATTGTAGGACACCCGAACTTTGCATGTAGGGTAGCGGCACTTGGTCACGCTTTCTTGCAAAGAATTATCCGATGCTATGTGGGGGCTTTGTTGCTCATTCCACAGGACTCGTGTGACACCAGGCATGAAGCAGGATTTGAAGGTTTGGACCCAATTTTTGGAAGGGTTTAATGGTGTCTGCTTTTGGAGATCCGAGGTGAACCTCAGGGCTGATTTCCAGGTCCAGACCGATGCTGTAAGCTCATTAGGCTTTGGAATCTATTTTAGGGGTGGGAAGTGTGCAGAAGTATGGCCAAAGGATTGGCACCAGGAAGGGATCACCTGGGACCTAACATTCCTGGAAATTTTTTCCCTGTAGTAGGTGCTTTGTGGTTGTGGGCGCACGAATGGGCTAACTCAGTAGTGCGCTTCTGGTGTGACAATCTGGTAGTGGTCTACATCATAAACAACCTCACTTCGCATTCTGAACATGTGATGACACTAGTGCGCACATTTACACTGCTCGCCTTAAGATTCAACATTCTAGTTCAGGCAAAGCACATCCCTGGCCTCAACAACAGATTGACAGATGCCCTATCCCGCCAACAGATTGATAGGTTCAGGGAGTTAGATCCGGGAGCCAATGAATATCCAGAGACACTCCCCCCCAGAGGTTTGGCAAATTGGCAGGAGGATGTGGAAAGAACAACAGGTTTGGCCTTGGCCCTGAGGACGCGGAAAGGGTATGTGGTAATGAGTATAGAATTCCAGGAGTTCAGAAACCTCGTAGGTTTGGAGTTCACATGGCCCACTCCAGTTGAACACCTGCAGCAGTTTATAATTTATCTGCAAAGGAAACAGCTGTCACCTGGATCCATCCAGGGCAGGATGTCTGTGTTAGCCTTTCATGTCAAGTGTTGCGGTCACCTCTGAAGCCCCTATTCCCCTGGACTTCAAAGGTTCCCGCTCTTCTTCCTCCCTCGCTGCCACCAGGTATTACTGTTTTAATACCATTTAATCATGGAGACACGTGTACTTTTGAAACTTAAGTCATTTATTAAATCAGGGAAGTTAACATACGATTATTATTCAAGAGGAAAATCACAGGATGCTAATCACTTGACTTTCACTCAATTCTGCTTTAACTTTATAACTCTTTTAACTCTCTGTTCCATTCATCGTTCTTACTGATCACTAACTCACTCTTAATTCACCTTTTAAGTTTCATACAGTCTCTCTCTAACAGAAACTCTCCCAATCTCTCTCAGACTCCATACACCAGCCTTTATATCCAGCTCCCTCCCCCTTGGCTCCGCCTCCCGACCCCTCATTGGCTCCTGCTTTAAGGTTCTGCTGTGACGGACAGGTGAGGGCAGGGCTGTTCGCTACACACCTCCCCCCTTAAAAAGTTGTTTCATGGGGTAAAACCTATAGTGGTTTACCCTCACGAACAACGAGGAGCCTTAATGTAGACCACCATCAACTTTACAGCATTACAATCAAAAATTACCACCTTTGACCATAAGTAATAATTAACCAACTTATACACTTGTTATGCATTAACCTTGTAATTCAGTTACTATTTCAATTACAATACTATCCCTTTCAATCATATATTCAGGTACTTATTTAACAACAACACATAACACTTTTAATACTTACATACATTTTTTTTTCCATTAGAACATACAGTTTATAACCTTTAACTTGGTACCATTACCCTTTTATTGCTTTTGCCTTTTCACCAAAGTCCATTTCCCTAGTCTTCAGCCTTCAGCGCTTCTCGAAAGGGCGCCTGCCATCCCATCATGGGTCCCTTTTGTCCCAACAATTTTTTCCAGTCAAAGTTTTTGTGTCATTTGAGTTTCCTTTCAATCACCCGTCTTTGTCCTTCTCGAATGTCCAGAACCGTAGTCATGGTGGAGGGTTAGAGCCTATACAAAACTGTCTTTCCCTCCTGCACGGCTTGCATTGTGGTGAAATGCACCTCCCTCCGCACCTTCACGATACTCACGAACCAGCGAAGGATGGGATCTTTTGTCAGCCTGCCGCCTCCCCTTCCAGAACGTCCTCGGATGATGGTCCTTGCAGTCATCTGCCAGGCTCGGCACGGCTACCGGTTCGAATCTGGACCCCCCCCCCCCCGCGATGGTGAAACCTCTCTGGCACTCAGGAACTCTCCGTACGCGGCCTGCCATCGGCGCGGTCTTCCATCTCTCTTTCCGTCGTGTTATTTTAGCTGCTCTACAGAGTTTTACACTCCTTTCTAGAGTGGCTATCGTGATGATACTGGGTAAACCCTTTAGGTGATACCCCGTGAGTTTGAGCCAAACTCGCATTCTTCTAGCCATATGCACCACTGGCAGGGTAAGGCTACGTTTTAAACCACTTTGCTTATGATAGGTCATGCCTCTGCCTTCCCAGTATGGCCATGCATGTTTTCTCTTGGGCTTTTCTCTACTCATATATAGGACAAACGTTTCCTTCTTGCCCCCCAGTTTGATTAGACAGGTTCATCCTCTGTAAGGTGTAACTGCTTGTGGGGATGCATCTCTGATTTCCATCTCGTGCACTACCCCTAAGGCCACCCTTGGTAAGTTATAGGAAACCTGCTTGTACCTCATTATCACGGCTCTCGCTTCTCTTAGCTGTTCTGGGGAAAGTGAGGAACAGAATTGGACCTCCTCTGTAGTGTATTTGGGTTCGCCCCTCTCTTCCCAGTAAAGTAACTCGTGTCTTTCCTTGACTGCCTCTTTCAATGCCAGCAAGACAACGTTTTGCCTTCTAGAGTAGGGTTTGATCACATTCACAGGGACTACTCTCCTGCCTGTCTCTACCTCCTCCTGCCTAATGTAGTTCATCTCGTTCATTTTGGAGGTTATTTTAATCAGCTTGGACGAGAAAGAGGTTCCTAAATCCGTGACAATCTCAGACACCAACCCCATGCGACCCATATAATTCAGAAGGGCATCAGCAACTGTCTGAGTCTCAATATTTCTCAGGGGAACTGCTTCGAGATACCACGTCACATAGTCAACGATAGTCAGGATAAACCTGTTTCCCCTCTGGGTAACTCTGGGCAACGGTCCAACTATGTCTAAACCAATGCATTGGAAAGGGTTCGGAATTATAGGTAAAGGACACAGCTTGGCTTTAGTTTTGGCATTGCTGTTTCCTTGCCTCTGACCCACGTCACACCTCTGGCAAAATTCTTTTATCTGCCTACCCATCTCAGGCCAGTAAAAGTTTTGGGCAATTCTTTGTTTAGTTTTTGAGATGCCCAAATGGGCTGAAAAAGTACCAGCATGACCCCGTTCCACTATCCCCACTCGATATTTGCGAGGAACTCCCCACAGCTTGTGGTGAGTCTCCCCTCCCCTTCTGGGATTCACTAAGGTCTCCCTATATAACTGGTCTTTTTCTAGGAAGAACCTTTCTGGACTCTCGGGGGTTACCTGACCTTTGCCAACTTTCTTAAAACATGGGTCCAGCGAGGGATCGGCTCTTTGTTCCCTTTTAAATGTGTTTTCTAGGGGAATCTTAATCGGTATTAATTCAGCTGTAGGATCCTCTCCTTCCACCAGCTCTGTATTAATTTCACCCTTATCCTTTGCTTTGTCTTCTTCTTTCTGCTGGGAGCGAGTCTGCACTAAAACACTTTTGACATGCTCAGTGAGATCAATCCCAATCAAACAGGGCGCAGGCAATTGCTCAGCTACGCCTGTTCTCCATACTCCTTGCCACCCTTGATAACTTATAGGTACCTCAGCCACTGGCATGGTAATTATTTCTGCACCTATTCCTTTAACTGTCAGGCTTTCACCTTCCAATACGTTCTCTGGAGGGATGATGTCAGGATGGCACAAAGTAACTTGAGAGCACGAGTCTTTCAGAGCCATACATTTTGTCCCATTTACGTGAATGCTGTCACCAGAACTTTTAAAAAGCTCCTGGTTGGCCTCTATTAAATAGCAATGTACTATCTCAGCTACAGGCAGCTGTTCAGCTCACTGTTCATGACTCTCCTCCCTAGCTGTACTTGTATTATGAGTTACGGTTTCGCCATTCTCTGAGGTAACTTTGCTTTGCTGCACGCAGTACACTGACTTAGGCTTGGGTAAATTGGCCTTTTGCCCCCCTTCTCTGACTTTAGCACATTGTGAAATGAAATGGCCTCTCTTGCCACAGCCAAAACACGATTTGAAGATTCTTGGTTATGGGCTAAGGGTATTATCTCCCTCCCCTCCGCAGTGCTTGTATTTTGGCTGACTCTGTTCTGTGGTCTTGCCTACAAAATGGCTGCCACTTGACTGCTGGTTCTTGAAGTAACCCTTGGGCTCCTTTTTACTGTCATCCCATGTTTTTCTTCCCATTTTTACCTCAGAAAAATTTGGGTTTCGAATGCGGGAAATAAAATCCGCGACCCCCCCAGCTTCAGGAACATCTCTGGGTTTTTTATCCCTTACTAAGTACCTCAGGTCCCCCGGTAGCAGTGAATAGAACTGCTCTAGCCCCATGATGTTCTTAATATCTTGTACAGACTCAACTCCTTCCTGTTGAAGCCATTTGTCAAGATATGTGGTCAAGTTCGCCCCCAGTTGAGAATAGGATTCTTCAGGTTTTTTTGTCAGGGCTCTGAACTTACGTCTCAAATGCTCAGCATTGATGCCAAACCTTGAGAATACCAACTTTTTAAATTCCTCAAAATTCCTCACTAATTCCAATGGCATCTGGGCGTATATATCCGCTAATTCGCCACTTATCAGGGACCTCATCACAATCATACGTTCTGATCCCTTCACTTCAAAATCTTCACAGGCACGTTCAAACAGACAAATAAAAGATTCAGGATTTTTCCCTTTCCTAAATACAGGGAATCTTCTAAGGTCTGCCTTGGACAACTGTCTTTCGTCCGAATTAGCATGGCTATTATTGTTATTATTATTAACCTGGGCGGCCAGCTCCAACCTCCTTAGTTCAAATGACATTCTTTCCTTTTCTAGGGCCATCCTGTCTTGCTCCAAGGCTAACTCTCATTGTCCTGCCTCAGCCCTAGCTTGAATTTCCAGCTGTCTTTCTTCAGCGTTAATCTCTAGCTGTCTCAGCTTGAATTCCTGTTCCTGTGCTTTCTCTAATTTCCATTTTCTGAATTCTATAGAGTCCTTCCCCCTTGAGGTCTCCCTTTCCCCCTCTGAGGTAATTCCTCCTTGAGTTTCTTCCCCCTCCAGATCTGAGGCATCTGAAACCTCATGAGGTACCTCTGCCGCCTTTTCCCCCGTGTGGACGGCATGTTTATTTATTTAGGCTTATGATTCAATTTCCAAGCCTCAGATTTAAAAGGTTCACTTTTTTCTCTTTTTCCAGTGAGTTAGAGACTCTGTAATAAAGTTGCTTCCCTGCCAGCACCCACAATTAGGATACTCTGTTTAGACCTCTGGCTCCCAGCCAGGTCTTTAGCATGAGACAAAGTTTCTCCCTGCCTCTAGCCACCAAAATAAACAGAAATATCTGCTTTAACCAGTCCCAGCTTTTGCTGATTTGAGTCACCTCAGCTTCTCTGACCTTGGCCTCCGCTTTGTCCCCTCAGAACTCTCTCCCTTGAGTTCAGGACCCGCTAGCCACCTGGCCCTTCTATGCTTGAGGTAAACTCCTTCCAGAAATGGTTTCCTCAGAGCTTATTCCTATCTCAGCCCCCTGATCTGAGCTTAGGAGCCTCCCCACTAAGCTTTTCCCCCTGAAAAGCTCTAGGGAGTTACCCACTCCATCCACATCAGATCCCCTGGCTAAAAGATATTTTTCTGCTCTGGGAACCTTTCTGCTTTTAGGCGTTACTGGATTATATTCGATCCCGCCGCTGGTCACCACTTTGTTACGGTCACCTCTGAAGCCCCTATTCCCCTGGACTTCAAAGGTTCCCGCTCTTCTTCCTCCCTCACTGCCACCAGGTATTACTGTTTTAATACCATTTAATCATGGAGACACGTGTACTTTTGAAACTTAAGTCATTTATTAAATCAGGGAAGTTAACATACGATTATTATTCAAGAGGAAAATCACAGGATGCTAATCACTTGACTTTCATTCAATTCTGCTTTAACTTTATAACTCTTTTAACTCTCTGTTCCATTCATTGTTCTTACAGATCACTAACTCACTCTTAATTCACCTTTTAAGTTTCATACAGTCTCTCTCTAACAGAAACTCTCCCATTCTCTCTCAGACTCCATACACCAGCCTTTATATCCAGTTCCCTCCCCCCTTGGCTCCGCCTCCCGACCCCTCATTGGCTCCTGTTTTAAGGTTCTGCTGTGATGGACAGGTGAGGGCAGGGCTGTTCGCTACACCAAGTTTCAGGGATATCAGGATCATACCTCTGACTTCCGTATTTGGAAGATGTTTGAGGGTGGGAGTAAAGAACGGGGGTGGGTTAAAGACACTAGGGCACCTATATCCAAAGCATTGTTGAAATTTTTTACCAACGATGGCGTTTCCTTTGTAGGGACAAGTACGAGGCAACATTATTTAGGACTGCGTCGTTACTGACATTTTTGGAGCTTTAAGGGTAAGTGAAGTGATGGCAACAGGAAAGGGTGACCGGTCTAGAGTAGCCTTACAGAGGCATGACATTAGGTTAGAGGATAATGACATTAATTAATATTCGCCAATCCAAGGCTGATCAGCGTGACTGGGGAGCTGACATTACATTAGCCCCATGCTCTATAGTGGAGCTATGCCCAGTAAAAGTGGTGGAAAGCTACTTAGGAGTTAAGGGACAGGGACAAGATTACTTTTTTGGTCACAAGGATGGTCCCCCCTTAACAAATACCAGTTTCATTGCAGATATGGTAGTGGCGATGAGGCGACTGCACATTATGGTAATCGACCATATTTATATATTTTGGGCAGCACGCTACACAGCTAATTCGGCTTGGGAAGCAACTTGGGCCTTGGAACCAGAGCCCAGATCGCATGGAAAGGGCTTTGAGGAATGCTATGGGGCCAACTTTGCAGAGTGGCTGCATTTGGCTTGCTGCCCCCAGATGTGTTGCTAATGCATCTTGGTGGAAATGATATGGCCATTTACGGTGGCAAGACTTTGATAATGGATGTGATACGTGACCTCAGATGTGACCCACTCAGTGGGTTGTCACTTCGTGGAGGAGTGTTAATGGAAAAGTGTGTTGGGCAGTATGCAACGGCCTTAGATTGGTGAACGGTCACCAGCAGATCCGCTTTGATAGGCCTGAGCTAATTTTGGTGAAATGGAGTGCACCTCTCAGATAGAGGCTTGGATATATTCCTCAAGGACACCTGGGGGGGCCTGCTTCTGGAGCTTGATAGGTTGGATGGAAGGCATGGGACTTAGAGTTGCTAGTCCCTATGCTATGGCAGGTAGTGCAGATAGAACAGGTTTCAGTGAGTCTTGCAATCACAGGTAATGTATAGCTCATCTGACCTCCTAGCGCTGCGGATCGTGCAATTACAGTGCTTGGGGGGAAGATGCACTGGGGCCACACCCGGACCGATCATCAACAAGGGGAAGGTGGCTCGAGGTCCGGGGGTGGTCAAATTTGGGCCGGCTGGACTCTTGCTGTCTTCATGACCACGAGACCTTGGGGCTAGGGACTTGCCCATTTGTTTGGTAAGTGGTCCGTTGAGACCCCTGTGCAAAACCTGATTCTGCAGTACGGCAGGACCCCCCCTCTTTATGGTGGGCAATAATGAATATTCAATAAAGTGTGACCCATGTTTATCCCATAATACTTGTCTCGTGTCATTATTCTAGTGTAGGGGGAGCAATGTAGGCTTCGCTGCCAAGCGCGCTTCAGCAACGTGGAGCTCCATTGCTGCCCTTCCTGGATATCGCGAGATGTGGTGTGTCTTGTGAAAGTGACCCGGGAGAGGAGGGGAGGGGGAATGAGCACACTATTTAAGGAGCGATCCCCCCTCCCATCAACCTCTTCCAGCAACCCACCTGCCCGTCCTATGTACTAGTGTGTTTTCTGGTTGCCTTTTGGGGCCGGATAGGAATTTTTGACCCGCATCCTGATTAGCAAGTGGAGGCAGGGATTTTTTGCCTATCCCACACTTGTTAAGGTGCAATGGTATTTTGTAAGGGTGGAATACAATTGGTCACACAGGCGGGTAGTGTGGATAGAACAGGTTTCGGTAAGTCCCCTTGCAATCACAGCTAATGTATAGCTCATCTGACCTCCTAGCACTGTGGACCATTCAATTACAGTGCTTGGGGGGGGGGAAGATGCACTGGGGCCAGACCCGGACTGACGGTCAACAAAGGGAAGGTGGCTCGAGGTCTGGGGGTGGCCAAATTTGGGCCGGCTGGACTCTTGCTGTCTTCACAAACGCTAGACCTCGGGGCTAGGGACTGGCCCATTTGTTTGGTAAAGGGTCCATTGAGACCCCTGTGCAAAACCTGATTCCGCACTACAGCAGGACCCCCTCCCCTTTATGGTGGGCAATAATGAATCTTCAATAAAGTATGGCCCATGTTTATCCCATAATACTTGTCTCGCGTCATTATTCTGGGGTGGGGGGAGCAATAAACCTTCTCTGGTCCATTAATCATTGTTCAGTTGTGTCACTGTTTGGGTGTTTTCTTTTCCAAATTTCCATCATTCTTTTTTTAAATCCACAGGGTGTTGGGTTTGCCTCGTAATAACATTTCATAGTTTCTCAATTTTGGGCAGTAGTCCAAATTTTGCATTTATGTTGTTCCAGTAGCTTTGCAGCAGCCTGTCCTGGTTTCTCAACAGGGTCTGCTAAGCCCTGTAGCCCATTTGTCACCAGATGCTCAGGGGCTATAGCATCTGATGCAGTCCTTGTTGACCGGGCCAGCAACCTATCTGGTATGAAATTCTGTTTATTGCCTCTCATCATAATCAATGGTTGGTGGACACAGTTGGTCTGTCTTCTCAGCTGAGACCTGTCTGGCTTGGGAGACCCTTCAGCATAACTCTCAACCTCACTGAAGCGCACAAGCCCCTCTGCCTCAACAAGGCCTGTGCCCATGGAGGGGTTGTTGTTGTTGTTATCTTATTGGTGCGGGCCTCACAAGTCTAAACCCCTGAACCACCAAGGGGTCCCTGTGCTGTGCTGGCACAATTACAGCCTGCCTTGGCCTCATTATACTATATTTGTTAAAATGGTTTTTTTTTCAAAACAACTTGCCAGGAGGCATGTTTTCCAGCTGGCTGGCCACACTGTTTTGGGCACAATC
This sequence comes from Intellagama lesueurii, assembly GCA_037013535.1. Lineage (NCBI taxonomy): Eukaryota > Metazoa > Chordata > Lepidosauria > Squamata > Agamidae > Intellagama > Intellagama lesueurii. The sequence goes on along the minus strand of JBAJHW010000003.1, from coordinate 131,645,733 downwards.
ACTCAGGGAGCATGAATGGGACCTCAACACAATCTATCTGTCAGGATTTGTTCCTAACAAGTGAACAAGGGGTTAAATTTAATATTTTAGAGGGAATGTAAAATGGATGACAAATGCAAAGTCATGCCTGTAAGAGTCAATGTAAAATGGATGACTAATGACATGCAGCTGGAACAAGCTTAGGTAGTGCTGGTTAACCACGTTCAGCTGCATTGTCTATAGTGATAAGCTGCTCTTACTATATAAGCAGAATAGTAGGAACAGCATGTTGCCACACAGTAGTGAGTCGGGTGGTCTATACTTCTTTAAATGTCTATGTTGCTCTAAGAGATTTATGCACAAGCTATGTGTATAATGCCATGTATATATGTCTGATCTATGCTGATATATGAAGCTACCTGATAAGGGACTATGTTTAACCTGTTATCTTGGGCTTCAAGGTTTGTTTTCACCAACAGAGTGCTCATGGAGTTTCAATATCCAAACACTGACTCCAAGCTTCTGGAGAGGCAAACGCCACATCTGTTGTTGGAGTTGGCACCCAGCCAACAGGGTTATGTGCCCAGTAGACGTTGAGAGATATATTTGTGACCCAGGAGACGTAAAGGAAAATAAAAGGCATTTTTGAGACTGCATGTCTGTGGAAGAGAAGCCAAGCATTGGAATAGCTGAGTCAGAGAGTGAAAGTGATGAGGAGCAAATCCAAGAAGGCTTCACCATGCAGCAGGCCAGTACCCTTCCTTTACTACATCTAAATGACAATAATTATATGTCATGGGCATTGAAAATGGAAATGTATTTAAGGAGAGAGTGTGTTTGGCAAATTGTTTGTAACCCTCCTGCTGAATCAGATGAAGAAGACATGGCAAAAGATGAAAGAGCATTGTCTTCCATAATCCTATGCCTGGATGATTCGCAGCTCAACTATGTGAGGGGAAAGGCTTTGAGCAAAGAGGTCTGGGAAGCTTTAAGAGCCGTTTATGTACGAAAGACGGTTGGATCTAAAATGATGATTGCACGTAAGCTGTATAGAAAAAGGCTACTCCCTGAGCAAAGCATTACTAATTATCTCCAGGAATTTTCTAAGTTGTGTCTCCAGCTGCAGGAACAGGATATGGCATTTCCAGAGGCACACAAGTGCTATATCATAATGAGCGGACTGGATGAGAGCTGGGAGATGCTGGTAATAAGCCTGGAGAGCATGCCAGAAGGAAGACTGACGGTGGCATATCTATCAGGACGAGTCTTGGAGGAGGAAAGGAGGAGACATGAGATGGCTGAGGACGTGTCTGTGCCACGTCTACGCAGACGGGGGCGGTCTATGAAGGATGACAACAGAGGAATCCCAGATGAAGTCCTAGCTGTAAAAAAGAAAAGGTGTTTCCGTTGTGGCAGTGAAAAACATTTGGCAAGAAATTGTTTACACCGCAGTGAAGATAGTCACAAGGGCAGTGGAAAAATGTGCAAGACCACAGAGCAACAGAAGAATAACTATGTGTCAATAGTTAACGCTAATGACCCAAACAAATAAGATATCTGGCTAATCGACTCCAGGGCCACACAACATGTCTGAAGACAGAAAACATGGTTCACATAGTTAAATCATTCTGCTAAGAAGCAAGTAAGTCTAGCAGATGGAAACAACATTGAAGTTTGTGGGACAGGCAATGTATATGTAAAAAGCCTGAAGGAAACTTTGAAAAATGTATTGTATGTTCCAAAGATTAGCCATAATATAATCAGTGTAGCATGCTTAGACAAAGAAGGTTTTTCTGTTAAGTTTGGAGGAGGAGTTTGCAAAGTTGAAAAGGCAAACGTCCCAGTTGCTACAGGACATTTAAAGGAAAATCTCTATGTATTGAATGTACCAAATGAGATGAAATGTTCTACAAATGTATTAAGTAATGTTATGCCACATTTTAAGTGCATACATATTTTACACAGAAATTTAGGACATGTAAGTTTTGATGTGTTAAAGAAGACCCAACAATGTATAAGCAATTTAAATTTAAAGAGTTGTGGTAAGTATTTAGATTGCAATGTTTGTAAGGCTTCTAAGTCAAAAAGACATCCAGTAAGCAAAAAAAATCAATAGAATAAGTGAAAAATGCTTTAGTCTTGTACATATGGACATCATGGGTCCATTTCAGGAGTCACTTGGAAGAAATAGGTTCTGTTTAACATTACAGATGACTTCTCTAGATATACTAATGTTTTCATTTTGAAGCATAAGAGTGAGACATTCCAAAAGTTTAAAGAGTGGGTGGCTATGATTGAGCATAGATTTCAAACAAACATAGCCAGTATACAGACAGATCGAGGAGGTGAATTCATGAGTAAGCAATTTAGAGAGTGGCTAAAAAAAAAGGAATACACCACAGAATTCAGGTTCCTCAGGAAAATGGTGTTGCAGAAAGGAAAGGAGGCATACTGCAGACAGTGATGAATTCTATGCTAACTGATGCAAAAAATGTCTAGAGGTTTTTGGGGTGAGGCTATGCAATGTGCAAACTACGTAATGAACAGAGTTTGGAACTCTGTTATCCAGAATACCCCATACTTTCTGTTACATGGCAGACAGCCAACATTAAACCACATAAAAACTTTTGGCTGTCATGCATGGGTGAATATACCCAAAGGTTCTAGAAGAAAGAATTCTCCTAAGGCAAAAAAGCTGATATTTATTCGCTACCAAACTGGATGTAAAAGTTATAGATTCTGTGACCAGTTTGGAAACGTTACAATCAGTAGGTCAGCAAACTTCTGGGAAAATGAGAACTGGTCTCACATTCACGCAAACAATGAAGTTTTCTTGCCAATGTCTAATGACCAACAGGGTCATAGACAAATTAAAGAGGAGAATCTTAGTGAAGTAGAAGCTGAGGAGGAGCATGGAACTTGTAGTGAGACAGAGGAACAAAGTCCAGAGAGTGGTTCCTAGATGTTCTCAAAGATCACATTTTGGAGTTCCACCTCAGAGATTTACAGTAACAAATGTAAATCTAGTTGTAAGTGAGCCAGAGAACTACGAGCAAATGTTAAAATTGCCAAAAGCCCAGCAACAAAAGTGGAAAGAGGCCATGGTTGCTGAATACAATTCCTTAAAGGAACATAATGTAATTTCACCAGTTAAGTTACCAGAAGGTGAAGATGTGATTGGCTGCAGATGGGTATTCAAGTTAAAAACATTACCTGATAATACCCAGCAGTACAAGGTTTCATGATCATGAGATATGTGGTTCAAAGCATGTAATGAGAATGGGATATGTAGTCAAGAGAAATGTAACATGGAGTCAGAATTGTTCTTTGTAAGGATGATTTGAAGGACTTTGGAATGTGTTTCTCTGAGATGCCGTGAGAGTGTTTTCTTGCAGAAAGTTACAGCAAGGAATGAGATAATGAAGAAGACTCAACATTCCAGGATAATTGGGGAAGACAAACAACACCTGCATCTCTTGTGGGAATAAGGGGTGGAGAAAAGAAGAACAACCCCTAAAATCTAATTGGTTAACAGCTAGAGGGATGGAGAAGAAGGGAGGAGATTTGGGAAGTAGAAAATGGAGGATGTGTTATGTGAAATAAGTCTTTTTTTACCATTCTTCTTTTTCTGATGATGGATTGAGACTGATGATGGACTTTGACTGATGTTGGTGAGCATGTAGATTGCAATAGAAAGAAAGAGGGGGGCTTGTCCTCTATAAGCCTACCCTAAAGATAGCTTTTAGATGTTTTTATTTTAGCTGGGAAATAGCTATATTATTTAACTGCAATAATCTTTGAATATGTTCTTGAATGCTATGCTTATGCAATGCAAACTGATTTTCCTATGAAACTTTATTTTTCTAATAAAAAATTTAATCTTAAAAACCTTGTTGAGGATTGGTCTCTTGAACAGCAAAGGTCTAACTAATTCCAGTAAGTGGAAGGGCCACAAGTTTGCTACTATTCAGAGTCCTACCTCACTGAGCTGTTGTGAGTTCTAAGGAATCACAAAGCCCAGGTGCATGGGCTTGCTAAGTACTAAGTAAGTGCAAAGTGTTCTTTTTAGGTCAGACTTGTTCAAAGGGGTTTATGCTACACACCGCTGATGGTCTAAGGACTCGGCCCAGCAATAAGGTGGTAGATAAAGGCCTGGAGACTCTCTGACCGACTTGCCCATTGGGATGTTAGCATGACACAAGGCAAGGTTGGTGGCTCTAGGGTACACACAGAGGAGGTTTGAGCACTGCGACCAGGTGTTTGCTCCAACGGCCAAAAGTGAAACCTTCAGATTAGTTTTGGCTTTGGCTGCGTCACAAAAACATGAGGTACATCACATGGATATCTCTACTGCCTATTTAAATGCAGACTTAGAGCAGAGAATATTCTTGAGACAAATTCCAGAATTTGAGCTGAAGAACACAAGTCTAGTTCTACAGTTACATAAAGCTTTGTATGGGTTGAGACAGAGTGCTAGGGAACTGGAACAATTGTCTAAATAAGAAATTAGAACATTTGGGGTTAAAAAGGAGTTTAGCCGATCCCTGTTTATATGTAAAAATCAGGGGGATGTACAATTATTGTTATTGGTTTTTGTAGATGACCTGTGTCTAGTTGTACCAAACAATGCTTATGTTAAGTGGTTTATGTCAAAACTGGTAAAGAATTCAAGTTAAAGCATCTAGGTTTGATATGTAACTATATTGGAGTTGAAGTAGATAGAGACCAAGATGGGAATTTTTCTATATGCCAGAAAAAGAAAATTGAAAACTTGTTAAAAGAAAGTGGCATGGAAAATTGCAATCCAGTTAAAACCCCTATGGAAACAAACTTTCATAGAAATCTTGAAAGTAAGGAATTCCCAGACAGGGAATTATAGCAATCCAGAATAGGATCACTTTTATATTTAACATCCTGGACAAGGCCAGATATTGCAACTTCTGTTAACATTCTAAGTCAGTTTGCTGCAAAACCTTACCAAAATCACTGGAATGGAGTAAAAAGGGTACTAAGGTATTTAAAGGGCACCAAAGATTTAAAAATGTTGTTAAAAGTAGGTGACAATCTAGAACTGCAATGTTTTGCAGATTCTGACTGGGCAACTAGTGAAGTTGATAGGAAGTCAATTTCAGGTTTAGCTATGATTTTAGATAAGTCCTTAATCAGATGGAAATCTAAAAAGCAAACCATAGTTGCAACAAGTACAGCAGAAGCAGAGTATGCTGCCTTGAGTGAAATGTGCAATGAAGTCACATGGTTCAAACAATTATTAAAGGATGTAAATGTAATAATTGAATCACCTATTAAAGTGTTTTGTGACAACACAGCATGTATTCAGCTAGCTAATGAATGCAGAGTAAAAGGCAGGAGTAAACACATTGGCATAAGATTTTGCAATGTGAAAGATACTGTAGATAGTAAGTTGATTGATCTACAATATTGCCCGAGTGAAAATAATGTGTCTGATATTTTCATGAAACCGTTAACAACTGAAAAACATGTGTATATATGTAATCAGATAGGTTTAAACATCGAGTGCCTGCCTGTCTTGGAAGACTTGGACAGCGAACCAACTTTGGCAGAAATAAAAGCGGCCTTGGATTCCCTTGCCTCCGGCAAGGCACCTGGAAAGGATAACATCCCTGTTGAAGTGCTGAAGTGCTGTAAAGAGATCATCACCACTGAGCTGTATGAAATCTTTTGTCTTTGCTGGAGGGAAGGTGGAGTACCACAGGACATGAAGGATGCAAACATCGTCACATTGTATAAGAACAAAGGAGACAGGGGCGACTACAATAACTACCATGGCATCTCTCTTCTCAGCGTTGTAGGGAAGCTGCTTGCCCGTGTTGTGCTGAAGAGACTCCAGGTGCTTGCAGACAGAGTCTATCCAGAATCACAGTGTGGATTTCGAGCTAATAGATCCACCACTGACATGGTATTCTCCCTCAGACAGTTGCAGGAGAAATGTAGGGAACAACAATAGCCACTCTTTGTGGCCTTCATAGATCTCACAAAGGCCTTTGATTTGGTTAGCAGGGACGGCCTTTTTAAAATACTTCCCAAGATTGGATGTCCACCTTGACTCCTTAACATCATCAGGTCCTTTCAAGAGGAAATGAAGGGCACTGTAGTTTTTGATGGCTCAACATCAGATCCCTTTGACATCCGAAACGGAGTGAAACAGGGCTGTGTCCTCACACCAACCCTGTTTGGGATCTTTTTTGCTGTCATGCTGAAGCACGCCTTTGGAACTGCAACAGAAGGTGTCTATCTCCGGACTAGATCAGATGGAAAGCTCTTTAATCTCTCTAGATTGAGAGCAAAGACCAAAGTCCAGCTGAAATGCATGCGGGACTTCCTCTTTGCCGATGATGCAGCCGTTGTTGCCCACTCTGCTGAAGACCTCCAACAACACATGAATCGTTTTAGCAAGGCCTGCCAAGACTTTGGACTAACAATCAGCCTGAAGAAAACACAAGTCATGGGCCAGGGCGTGGACTCACCTCCCTCTATTACCATCTCCACGCAAGAATTGGAGGTTGTTCATGACTTTGTGTACCTTGGCTCAACGATCTTTGACACTCTCTCCCTAGATGTCGAGCTGGATAAACGCATTGGCAAAGCAGCTACCATGTTCTCTAGCCTCACAGAGAGTATGGCTTAATAAGAAGCTGACTGCATATACCAAGATCCAGGTCTATAGAGCCTGTGTCCTGAGTACACTCCTGTACTGCAGTGAGTTCTGGACCCTTTGTGCACGGCAGGAGAGGAAGCTGAACACATTCCATATGCGTTGTCTCTAACGCATTTTTGGTATCACCTGGCAGGACAAAGTTCCAAATAGAGTAGTCCTAGAATGAGCTGGAATTTTTAGCATGTATACATTACTGAAACAGTGACGTCTACGTTGGCTTGGGCATGTCGTGAGAATGGCTGATGGTCAGATTCCAAAAGATCTCCTGTATGGAGAATTAGTGCAGGGAAATCGCCCCAGAGGGAGACCACAGCTGTGATACAAGGATATCTGCAAGTGGGATCTGAAAGCGTTAGGAATGGACCTCAACAGATGGGAAACCTTGACATCTGAGTGTTCAGCCTGGAGGCAGGCGGTGCATCATGGCCTCTCCCAATTTGAAGAGACCCTTGTCCAGTAGGCCAAAGTGAAGAAGCAGTCCTGAAAGCAGCAAAATCAGGGAGCTGGACAGGGGACAGACTGTATTTGTCTTCAATGTGGAAAGGATTCTTACTCTTGAATTGGCCTTCTCAGCCACACTAGACTCTGTTCCAAGTCCTCCATACGGAGCACGTTACCATAGTCTCTCGAGACTGAAGGATGCCTACACAGAAAAGGTTTAAACAATATGTAAATTTAAGGAGGATTGTCAGGATTTGTTCCTAACAAGTGAACAAGGGGTTAAATTTAATATTGTAGAGGGAATGCAAAATGGATGACAAATGCAAAGTCGTGCCTGTAAGAGTCAATGTAAAATGGATGACTAATGACATGCAGCTGGAACAAGCTTAGGTAGTGCTGGTTAACCACGTTCAGCTGCACTGTCTATAGTGATAGGCTGCTCTTATATAAGCAGAATAGTAGGAACAGCACATTGCCACACAGTAGTGAGTCGGGTGGTCTTTACTTCTTTAAATGTCTATGTTGCTCTAAGAGATTTATGCACAAGCTATGTATATAATACCATGTATATATGTCTGATCTATGCTGATATATGAAGTCTGAATATATTATGTTATAAGTTCTTATCAAACTCTCTCAGGGTTTTTCCAAAACCCTCCACATCTTTATTCTGCTTATTAAAAGGGAGGATTTGAAGCTACCTGAAAAGGGACTATGTTTAACCTGTTATCTTGGGCTCCAAGGATTGTTTTCACCAACAGAGTGCTCTTGGAGTTTCAATATCCAAACGCTGACTCCAAGCTTCTGGAGAGGCAAACGCCACATCTGTTGTTGGAGTTGGCACCCAGCCAACACTATCTCGCTATCATATTGATTTTATTATTATTATTACTGAATTAATTATTTTTTAAATATAACCCATGGACTACTCCCATGCTCCCTTGCCCCTGAGTGAGCTACCATTAGACTCGCCCAAACTGCAGTGTGCATTGCTACGTGGTCTCTGCTGCAGGTCTCCAAACACCACCACACACATGGCAAAAGTGAAACCGTTACTGGCAATTTCACCATCTTTCCTTTATTTGCTCAGCAGATAAAAAGAGACTGAAACCATGGCAGGCAGTCTTATAAAGACTTGTTTTGCCTTTGCCCCCCCAGCTGAAATGTCATCCTCCTGCACTCAGCACGTCCAGGCGGGTGGGTAAAAGATCCCCGCTATTGCAGCTCCGTGAATTGTGGACAACACCTTATTAACATGTAGAAGCATGGATGCAGAAACCACATCTATTGTCTTCTCTCTGAAATTGTGTTCAACCACTGTGTATGTCCTCCTGTCAGATACTTTATTCCTTGTGTGCCATGTCATAGATTTTAACTGCAAGCCTGAGGTCAGGAACTGTCACATATCACATGTTTTGTAAAGCATTCTGAGAGCCCTTCAAATGCATTAAATAAACATGGTATAACTATTATATTGAGCCACTTTTGGCTCTGTATCTACCTTCTGTACATAGAAGAGCCATGTTCATTGAATATGTCTCCATCGTTTAGGAACTGTATGTGGACCTGTGTTCAAAACTTGCATCCTTTGTATAGCATTTCCACAAGGATAAAGCAACTGTCATATGGGGCAGAGAAGTTTGCTCTTGCTAGCCCTGTTATACATGTGTAGATTCAACACATTATCCAAATCTAGATCCAACACATTAAAATTTACAGTTGGCTGTGCATGTAGATAAACAAGTGCCATTGCATACCTCTGCATCTGAACATACAATTGATAAGACTGATAGGTGTAAAAGTGCTGCCTCTCAAATGAATGAAAGGGAGGGAGGGAGGAAGGAAGGAAGGGTGGGGAGGGAGGGAGGGAGGGCATGGATATAATAATGAACCAAAATTATTTCCCAAAGTGTTATCCAAATACCTTTGTGGATGCAAATGTAGCAGCCCACTACCTTGTAAAAATGTGCAACTTTAAGGTAGAATGTTAGGAATAAGGGTCTCCCCTCCTCTTTCATCCATGGTTATGCTCTTTCATTGCACAAACTACGATGAGAATTAAACACTTATTATGGACTGGGGCATTAATTGCTCAGTGATTTTCTGCCTTAATCAAAAGAAAAGATAAAGGTATCATGATAATGCACTCTTTTGCTAGCAAACAAGCCCTGTTCATTTTATATTTATTACCCTTTAGAGACAGCATAATCACTTGTTCACTATTTAAATCAATGTACTTCAAAAACTGTGCCATATGTTAATGTGATTTCTCATTTATTTTGCAAGGTGCGAATGCTGTTTGTTTAGCTTCAGGTGAATGTTGTATAAATGGTATTTGAAATAAGATGTTTCAAGCTAAATTTAATCAAATAAGGTGCTTTTTTTTAAAAAAAGAGATCCTTATTAATACTGCTTTGCAACTTATTATATATATAAAACAATACTCAAGGACTGACTTTAGGCAAATATATGCATATGTCATCTACAGGAAAGGTGCATCTGTTATGCAATACAGCAAATCATGAAGCTGAGATGGAAGCAGCAATTATTCTACTCATTATTAAGCAGATACAATTTCACCCTTCCACACCTGATGTTTCAGAAGTACAGAAACTATGAATCTAGTTGAACTTTTCTTAACTAAACTTCATTTATCCAATATTGTTTTCTGTTCTGTCTGTTTTCTATCAGTCAAGTCAAACCATTTACATACATTGCATTATAATCTATCTCCTTTATATGGTATGTTTAATTGGATAGACTTGGATTCTGTTGATTTACTGTACAACCTTGTGCATATCTACTCTGGTACAGTAGACAGATGGGTTGAATTTTGCACCGTTAACATTCCTGCAATAGTTCCAATACTGCAAGACTCAGTACTGCACCAATTTCACCTTTATTCCATTAAAAAAAAATCCACTACATGGAGAGGTGTCCACCCCGCCACACACAAATAGTCTCATAACAGGATATCCACAACACTGCTTGATCAACAAGTTGCACTTTTATTTTCTGTGGCTATTAGGTATGCTAGTGATGTATGGAAGTGAGAGCTGGACCATAAAGAAGGCTGACCACTGAAGTATTGATGCTTTTGAATTGTGGTGCTGGAGGAGACTCTCGAGAGTCCCCTGGACTGCAAGGAGATCAAACCTATCCATTTTGAAGGAAATCAACCCTGAGTGCTCACTAGAAGGACAGATCCTGAAGCAGAGGCTTCAATACTTTGGCCTTCTCATGAGAAGAGAAATCTCCCTGGAAAAGACCCTGATGTTGGGAAAGAGCGAAGGTAAGAGGAGAAGGACGAGATGGTTGGACAGTGTCATCGAAGCTACCAACATGAATTTGACCCAACTCCGGGAGGCAGTGGAAGACAGGAGGGCCTGGCATGCTCTTGTCCATGGGGTCACGAAGAGTCGGACATGACTTAATGACTAAACAACAACAAATTAGGTATGCAGTGGGCAGAACCTTCTGGGGAGTATTGCTAGTCTTATCAAAATTTAGATGTGTTATGTAAGTAGGGGCCTCCAGAATCAACTTTTAAAAAATAACATTTTATTAGTTTTTCAATATATCTACATTCAGTTCGTGCCTGTTAAACATCATGTTACGTGGGTTGCTTATAATTATTTGTTTTTTGCATCTTGGTGTCTTCTTAGTTGTCCATTCAAAATCTATACATTTTTTAAGCATTTAGACCATTCATGTGTGTATTTTAGTGTACAATATTGGCTACTATCATATTGCTTTCATAGTATACAATGTTCTCAAAATATTCTAATAAAATACCTAATAAAAGCAATTCTGTTTTCATATCTATATAATCTTGAGGCAATTTAACCAACCAACTTTGTATTTTATACCAATAATAACTAAATAGGTTCCTAACACATAACAGATGTTATCTAAAGCATTTTATACAGATTTTCTTTATCTAATTGTTTAGCCATTTCTATCTCCACTTTTTCTGTCATGTCTATATCAATATCATATCTAATATATGTTAATTAAGTACTATTTTTTACCTCATCTTTATGTCTAGCTTCAATTTACCTTAAGAACCACTGTGTTATGCCTTTACCCTGATTAATGATCCCTTATTTCAGTTTATTTCCCTTTTCTAATATATAAGATATGCCCCCTCACAATTCCAGAAGTTAGCTGTATACATGCTTTCAACGTTAAAGGCCACCTTTTTTCATTTTCAACTTTCTAAGTAACTCCTTCTCTTGTTTGTCTTTTCCCAATTCTTATTTCTATCTCTCTAAAAATTCTGCTGTCCCTTGTACCATCTGAGATCATTTTATGCACTTGAACTATCTCCAATAGATCTTCCAGGCTATTTTTAATTAAATCTGCTGGTTCTCTCCCCTTATCTTCCCTTAGCACACCTAAAACTCTCCTCCAGGGTTAGAATTAGATCTCCTAAATTTTCATCTCTGATTTCCTCCAGTCCCTTCTTTGATTGGCATACATCATCCACCACCCTCTCATTTCCTTGTTCATTATTCCTTGTCTCCTCTTGACTATAGTCCTTCTTTAACTGCTCCTTGAATAATTTCGCCTCTTCGTTGTGGGATCTCACTATTTCTAAAATTGCTTGAAGGGTAGATTTTGTTTCATCCCAAAAATTTCCTTGTTGTAGCATTATGTCCCAGATATCAAATAATTGTATTCCAAGTGAAAGTTGTCCAGTTGCTTAAAGTAATCAGTCCAATTCATTAATACTTGCTTCCATAGGTCCACTTTAATAGATTGATCATCTTTAGGGTTAAACTTGAATCCAGTCTCAGACGTAAAGGGTTTCCCCCTCTTGAAGGCTCAAGGACACTTGCTCACCAAATAGTTCACTCGGTGTTTGTATTCATGGCCTGATGTCTTTTGTAATCCAGCCCCAGAGGCAATCCATTCCAGTGTTGATTCTGTCCCAGCCTGTGCTCCAGTCAAGTTCCAAACCCAAGTTTAAACATTCTACTTTGGCAGGATTAGGCTTTTTTGGGTTAATTTGTCTATACTTCCGTTCAGTCCACAAAAAAAAAAAAAAAAAAAAAAAAAAAGGAAGTCAGAACTGCCATAGGTCATTATTCTGGGCTTTTTGCCAATGCTGCAGATAGCTGTAATAGCTGTAGCCATAACATAGCCAGTTTAACTCCCCAGAGTTGTTTAGCTAATGATGATTTTAAGAGAAAAATTTCTTAAGTTTCCAATGCCAAAATAATTCCAAACTTCCTTCCTTGAAGTATAATTAAATGTCTAATTAATGTCCAATTTGTTTTCTTTGCATCTCTGCATCTCTTCCCTCACTCCAGATTCACTGCTGCTCTGTAAGTGGTGAGGATAGGAGACACTATTTCTGTTATAGGGATTGTCTCATCCAGGAATAGCCATAAAGCAGTACAGTTATAAAAATATTTCTCACCCAGTGGTAATGATGATGTTAATTAGCTGATTTATCACTTCTCCATTGCCAGCTGCTGACAACTTGCAAGCAAGCTATACAGCTACTTCTATCCACCCACTGGTTGATTGGGGAGTTTCCCAGAACAAACGGGGGTAACCGCCATCCCCCCTGTGATCAACAGGCTTCTTCCCCATTTCACCACCTCTTCGGGGTGGTTTTAACCCCCTGGGGGGTTCCAAACAGGTCGGAAATCAGCCCAGGGGATGGAGCTCCATCCTCCAGCTGCTGTCTTGTCGCAGCATCAAGCCGGAAGTCCAGAATCAACTTCTTTTAATGGTGGCACCTAGAGATGTGTGAGGAATTGGGTCTTTGTGAATACCATAACAAATTGGCCCAAACCATATCTTTTTAAGTAATATGCAGAGAGGAATGAAGACACCCACTGAAAGTTGTGATACACTTTTTACTTTAAAATATATTTGTGGGACAATGAGACATTTATATTTAGGTTAGAGAAGGGTGAAAAGTTCATTTCTGGTCATTGTTCTGGTAAGAATTTTTAAAAATTCAAAACCTTCTGCATGGTCAAGATGTAGGGGAAGACTTAGGATTCAAAGAAATTGAATGTGGTGAGGAAAGCAAAATTGGCAGATTTGTCCATGTAGACTGAGAGATTTGGATTTCAATATGTCTATAAAGCACTGGACTGGAACTCAGAAGATATGGGTTCAAATCTCAGTTGGTCATTGAAACTCACTGGTAGGGGGGTAATTAGAGATGGGAACTTGAAAAATGGTGGTTCATGATGGTTCACAGTTGGCCACAAAGCATAAACCACAAACCACCACAAACCAACCAGAAAACCGAATCACAAACTAATTTGGCTTTCGGTTCATACCTGTGGAGAGACTACCTTCTCCTTTTGTGCTGCCACCACCACTGCACCATCACAGCTGCTGCTCCACTTCCACCACCCCTCTACCATTGCTGCCACAGGGGCTCCTGGAAGGCGGCACAACAGCAACAGTGGCAGCAGCAGCATGGCAGTGGTGGCATGGCAGAGGCAGCGGCAGTAGAGTGGCATGGCTTTCCAGGAGCCTGGTTGCTGCCTGTGTGTAGGTGCCTGACTCCCAGCTGATCTCCCTGATCAGCTGATAGGTGGGCACATGTGCAGAGACAGCAGTCCCAGCTTCTTGAATGGAAGCCATACCGCTGACTCTGAAGATGGTGGCAGAGAAGGAGGAGGAAGGACCATGTAGGGAGACAGCAGGGGCATGGCAAGGGAGCAGGCGGGTGTCCATTTTGCCAAAGCAAAACCAAGTGCTGAGTGAAAAAAAGTTTGGTGTTTCACTTTGGCAAACTGAGTTGCACAAATCAAATCACAAACCAGACAAGTTCATGGTTTTTTTCCAGTTCATAGTTCTGTTTGTGTTCATCTCTAATTGTAATGGTACCTTGCTCCATGAACATCTCACATGCCTCAAAAACCCTAGTAAGCTTACCATAAATTAGAAGCAGCTTGATAGGACATAATAGCAACTTAATCAAAGTCAGTGCTGTATTAGAGATGTCATGCATTTTCCTGAGAGGATCATAATCTGTAGCATTTATCTGGCAGAAAGCTAAAACATGGCTGCCTCCATGCTGATAATAGACCACATAGTGAAACTATGGTTTTCACTGCCATGCAATTTTGTGATGTATGCCAACTTAGAAAGCTTCTGGAGGCAACTGGATACATTCATGTACAATACTACTTATGGCTACTAATCAACATGGTTTTCAGTATCAGGGCCAGTATGACTCTGTATGTGATTTCTGAAGTACATTAGATAGTAGATAGTATGAAGTTGCATAATGTCCTGATAGTGGGGTTCCAGTAATTGACAGCATCCAGAATATTGAATTATATAGGCCTTTATACTGATTTGCATTTTGGCCAGATGGGCCGAATAAAAATATTATGTACCAAAAAATAAATTGATCCCTTCTTCAAATGGTGATTTTAATAATTTGTTCAGCTGAGTATTTTGGTTACACAAACACACGCCTTCTTTCCTGCTGTTTGACACAGATTTGCATGTTGTGGTTCCAAGCTTTTATCATCTATTGGATTTATTCAATTGTCACTATTGCTGTCCTTTTTATTGTAGATTTTGCCAGTTCCAGGATGTCAGTATTCAAAGATTTACCAAGTCACTTTTACTTCATTTTGTCAAAACAAGTTTGGAGCAACACATACTTAAAGGCCAACCTCAACATGGTCTCATCACATGGACTATTTGTTTCTAATTTATTTGTAACTGATCTGACTACTTTAGTTTGCCTTCCTAATTATATTTAATTGAGATGTACCTTTAATACTTCTGAATAGTCCTAGTCATTTAATTAAATATTTCCCTCTTGAAGCATTAATCAGCTTACATACTAATTGTATCCTTGCTTTTTTATGCAAGTGTGTGAGGCAATACAGGGGTGTATGATAATAAAATGATTACAACTGTGTGCTTCTAATATATTGCTGCAAAGGGCTATATTAATTTTCAGAGATGGCTTGTTTACTAGATTTGAAGCTGTGGCAATTGCAAAATTTCCTCCAGCTAAATGAATTCAGTTGCATCCTATTAATATTCTTGAGTCTCCTTTAGTGTCAGTTGAGGGAGGGGGCATTGATGGCAGATTATGAATAAATACTGACAACCACGAAATCTGGGTTGAGTAAAAAGGATGGTAGTTTCACTGAAAACTAAAGTTTTTATTGTTGAACTTTTTCCTTACAACATGCATAACAATAATTGTCTGATCCTATTTGCTTCAATATGGTAATATGCACAGGTCATAAAACAGGCAACAAAAGTATGCATATTTCAGCCCCATTGACTTAAAAAAGGAAGGGGACTTTAAAGTGCAGTAGCGCTTATAAGCATACAGCTTCTCTGATCTGGACTGTGACAACAGTGTGCAAAATTTTGAAGACTGCTCATATGAGGTTTTTTCTCTTTTGTGCAAGCCAGCAGTGAAAGAACATATTTGCTGACTGGCTTAAATGTTTTGGCTTCAGCTCAAGCTGAGTAGATTAAGTGAGCGGATTCATTCTTGACAGGCATCCCTAAATCTTTACACTGCCCCATGTTTGCACTTTACTACTTTGGGAGCTGACTTGACTAGATGAAATGTGGGTGATGATATTTTTTGATGTTTATTGTTCTCTTCTATGTTGCATGGGAAAGGAACATGGAAAGTGAGGATATTCCACAGTTAATCTAAGAGATGACTGCATCAAATTAAACTAATAACCAAACCCCACTTTTTTTCTATATCTTTTTAATCTTCTTTGGTACACTATTACACTATTTCTGAAGGCTCTTTTCCAAGCACCATACTCTGCCTTCATTTACACTGTAATGTTTCTATATCTTCTCAGTGCTGGGCTTCCCAGTAGATGAGGTGGCACTTTTCTAAACAGTCAAGGGGAAAAATGGAGCAGAAGCCTTCTTACGAAGGCAAAGGACCAAGAACAGAGAGACAGTGTAAGGGACCCTTCAAACCTGGTGTGTGCTCTTTTTTCTTCCTTATTGCAATTGGACCAGAGCCCCTCTATGTATGTATGTATGTATGTATGTATGTATGTATGTATGTATGTATGTATGTATGTATGTATGTATGTATGTATGTATGTATGTATGTATGTATGTATGTAATTCATTACAATTATATCCCACCCTTCAAATGCCTGAGCACTACTCTGGGCTGCTAACAGCAGTAAAAGACACAGGTAGAGAGGAAAGGACAGGACTCTTAAGCAACAGGGGATATGGTACTGCAGAAGCTCCTTTCTCTGCAAATAATGATTGGAGTGCAAAGGGGCAAATAGTGGGCTGATGTGGAGGGATCAGACTAAACTTCAGCATGGCAGGAGCCCATAGTAAAGTGTAAGAGTTACTTTTAATATAAAGCCTTCTCTTTTATATGTCTTTATTTTATAAACTAAGAAATTAGTTGCCTATTTAAAACCAACATCTGCTTCTCAACTCATATTTACTAGGTGCAGGTGCAATTGGCAATCCTGTTCTGGCTTCAGAAGAAGGATATGACTATGTCATTTTCCATTGCTGTGCATGTATGTATTTTAACATGCTCCCAAATTCTGTCCTTTATACAGTTGTTGTTTTTAAGCAACTTAGGAATTTCTAAATAATGATTACTTCCTATTATATGTAATGTAGACTTCAACGTGATGAAAACTGAAGCCAGACAAGGAGCAATGAGAAAGAAAAAAAAGGCTTCAGCAGGAAACAGGAGGCAAAGATCTTCTGAAGAATCTTATCCTTTGCAGAGGTGAAATTAAAAAAAAAAATCCCCAGGAAGTACACCATCCCACCCACTCACATTGCTAAATATCAAAGATATGTGTAGTTCATGCACTCAGTGGAGTACCTTAGTCCCAAATGTGGGGGGACACATCCTGCTGCAGTCATATGCTGGAGCAAAGAGTAAAATGAGCCCAGTGAACACTATGATTGACAGAATACTGAGTATCAGAAAAGGAAGGAACAGAAGATAACTACAGGCGTACCTCGGTTTACGTACGCCTTGATTTACGTAATTTTTGGTTTACAAACCAAAATCCGTAAGATATAATGCCTCGGTTTACGTTTTTTATGGGGGGAGGTTTCGCTGTACCAGGCCTCCTTCAGAGTGGCTACCTGGAAGAGCATAGCCTGGGAGAATCTCATGTGTAGGGCAGATGGCATTGGGGAGAGATGCTCCAACAAGTAGTGTGGTCTCAGACTGTTTAGAGTCAAAGAAAAAAAAAGTTTCTTTTAGAGTCAGTCAAGATGATTAATTTCTGAAAAGTCTCTCTTGAGATTTTATTATGTGTGTATCAGAACATTAGAGTTTATGAAGAAGTTACTTTGATTTTGATTTACAGAAAGAAGATATTTACATTTTACTGTTGTTTGACCTTTATCATTCCTTAGATTTTGTCTTTCTGTTCATATCAATTTTCTGTTGTCCCTCAATAGAATCATTTTTGTTTGGTTAAATCAAATTCTATCTTATGTGAAATTAAGAAAGAAAAAAAAGCAGATTAGAAGCAGAGAACAGATCTATGTCACATGAAGCTACATCTTACCAGAAGAAACAAAGTGATCAACTGAAAAAGAAAAACCCTTTCACTGAATAATAGAAGACATCAGCTTAGAGCAGGGAGACTGGGGCAGAATAGAAAGGGCAGCCCCAAAATATTTGGCTTAGGTTGGGGAGGGGTTCCCGTTCCTTGTGACATTAGGGAGTGGTGGCTATGTTCAAGGTGTTAAACTATGCCAAAGAGGTACCTGAAATTGCCTAATGAGTGTGTGATCTGCTAGTGGGAAAATTAGTGTAAAAGTCATCAGCTCCTCAGGAAGTAAGGTTACCACAATAACTTTCTCTTAGGGATTATGACAATCTACAAGTTTTCACATCTTCTATTTCTGTTAAATAGAATATCTTGTGATAATCTTTGTTACTCAATAACTGCAGTGTGAAACATATGTGAAATATATTCAGCAACATTTTTTGTCAAGATAGGCAGTTATGGCATGGGAGGCCGATGTACAGTTAATGAACTTGCATGGACATATCAACAGTCCTTTTAAAGATCATTTTCCACTCTTTCTCTTTCTCAAACCCCCCCCCCCCCAAATAGATAGGGATAGTCATTTACCACAATCCAGAAGATAGGAATTGCCCTATGTAAATAGGAACATTTGGAACATACTTTGATATACCATTGGTGTCTATTTATTATTATTATTTTAATAATACACAAGTATGAGGTGTATTATCTGTTGTGGTTATTGTTATCATTAACATTATCTGTTTGATTAATAGATCAACATGGAGTATATTCAATGCTACTTTGACATACTTTTCATATTTTGGAGAAGAAAAATATATGTGCAAAGGCTTTTTGGTATACACTTGTATATTATGCCAAAGAAATGAGTCCAAAAACTGCTCTGTTATTGTTATTCCAATGAAAGCTTGTCTTTCATACTTTTTCCAATATGTGCAAAACTCACATGATATAACCAAAGCAGCCTCAAAATAACAAATCAATGTATATCCTTGACTCAAAGCCCCTCTGATTAAATTGTATAACTACTGATTAAAATTGGCCTCCTGCAATTAGTCAGCTAAGTTGCTTAGTCACTGGTTGCTTAATCTGCTGATTAAAGTGTTTCTCCCTGCTAATTCTTCTGCAAGCTGCAGTTGAACAGGAGTCATTCCACACATAATGGGAAGAGATTCACACTGCACATCCTTTGTTTTCCCACGCAAACTTTTATTTATGCTATGCAAAATGCCACGAGGGCTTCTCCATCCAAAATGAAGTTATTCATAAACACTCTTAGGGTTTGTGATGATCCTCTGCTCTTCCTGCTCTCTTCCTCCAACACATACAGTTCTACTTTTATTTACATGCAGGACATGTCTCTTTCTCACCACAACAGACTCCTGTCCTTCCACAGTGCCTCCAACATTCTTCTTTCTAGCTGTCTCCATGCCTTACCATTTCACCATAACGGCTTTTAAGATCGCAGTAGCAGTAGCCGAAACCCAGCTGGTAAGCAGTGGAATAATGTGACAGTCTCAGAGGCTACATCCAAGGTCAATGACAACACTCCCCATAGAGGTTTCCAAGAAAAGTAGCTGAATACACAGAAACTCAGACAGCTCATTTTGTCAGCCAAGACAAAAATAAGGGCAGCAGTTTTAGAGAGCTTAGTGTCAAACAAGGAAGATTCATGATGCTGTTCTCACTGGTAATCAGGAAATTAAAATATGGCATTTGAACACACATACACAAATTTAAAAAATAATGAAAAAAGATAAGAAGATATGTATATATGTGCGTATGTCTGCTAAAAATAAATTAAGACTACAATCCTAAACACACTTACTAGGGGGTAAATCATGAGACTTACTTCTGAATGCTTATACCCTGTTTCCCCCAAAATAAGACCTAACCTGAAAAGAAGCCCTAGTATGATTTTTCAGAATGCTCGTAATATAAGCCCTACCCCCAAAATAAGCCCTAGTTAAGTGAAACCCCACTCTCCACCATTGTGCAGCAACCAGAAGAAGATGACACGACTGTATTTGAATAAATATAGATGGTTGTACATGAAAAAAATAAAACACCCCCTGAAAATAAGCCCTAATGCATTTTTTGGAGCAGAAATTAATATAAGACCCTGTCTTATTTTCAGGGAAACATGGTACATATTTCTTAATATTTAGTTACACACACGAAATATATGTATATACATGCATAGGACTATGCTACCAGGGAAAAATAAATAAATAAGGGTGTAGTCCAGTCACAGTTAAACAATTCCCCTTTCAAAAAGTGACAGAGAATATTAAGCATAGGAGGTTTACAATAGCATCACTGATGCTGTATCTTGTTTCCAGAAAGACAGGGCCATTTGGGTGGTACCACTGGCATACATCAATCCACACCCATTCCCAGAAGAGAGTCTTGAGAGCAGGACGTCACTGAAGGAGTGTACAACCAAGATGCCCCTTCCATCTTTGGGGTGTATAGTGGACAATAGCAGCAATATTAGAATATGTAGTATATCTTCAGGACCAGGGCCCGGCACCCAGGACAATCTGCACCCACTCAGTACCAATGGCCTTTTCTGATCAGGCACAGGACTTCTTTGATCTCTCTCGGACATTCCACCTTCGGCAAAACTTAGTCTGGGGGCCTGAATGGGAAAAAGCCAGTCACCTTGCCCATTCTTTATATGATTAAACCCCAGCTCAGTTGAATGTATTGGACTGAATGCAAGATGTCCTCATCATGGTATGATTGCCTTCAAGGCCTTCAAGTTGGGAGTGAGATCCAGCACCAATGTCCACAGGAAAGCAATGTGCACGTGAATTGTCTCTGGCTTCTTGCTAATCCATGAGGATGGAACTCACTGCCAGTTTTCTGGAGTACTGCAGGCACCCCTACATAAGGCAGGTTATCCACCCCAGGATTTTGCCACTTACTCCATCTGAACTGGGGCAGACACCATGACAGCCAGATTTGGCGTGCCTCTAGACCATATGAAATGGATGGGCAGATGGAAGTCAGAAGCTTACAGAAGTTACATCCACAATATGCAAAGCCTCTCTTTCAGTTCTCTTGACAGATGCAGTGGCTGACATGCAGCTTGTTGGTCACAGAATTGTACACTGGGTAGAGTGATATGCTGCCACTAGTACTTGGAGACAGAATTTTGGTTTTGACCATTTGTCTTGGTGTAAATGGCTTGGTAAGAGGGGCATGATGTGGCCCCAGTAAAAGCCCTTCCTGGCAATGGCTGAAAAGGCACAGACCCTCATATGTGACTACTTTTCAGCTTTGAGAGAGTGTCTTGCTGGCAACTAAGGGGCTGGACCTGGAATTTTCCATTAAGGAAGAATAAGAAATAGTTCATGATGATTATCCCACTGTCCAAATCATGTGATCTGGCCTCCTTGAGTGGCAGGAGTGATGTAGAGCAAGGGACCCCAGGAAGGTGGGTATTGCATGGCAGATAATTATGGGGTCTGTTGGACAGCTGGTGACATCCTGGAGGGTGTATCAGATTAAACACCCAGACATCTTGTTTAAGGGGTCAAACCTCTTCAACTCACCAGACTAGGGCAAGAAATCTGGATGTGTGATATCTGTTCAGCCCATAATGGATTGTTGGAGCTGCAGTTCTCTTGTGGGGCATTGAGGTTGGATTTGAGCAGCTTAAGGGGGAAGACAGGAGCCTACTTGCCCAGAATAGTGAAGGAACCTCCCCATACCTGGAGATTGGGGCAGGGTCATGGTCTGGCCCAGTTTGGGGTCCCACAGGCCCAACCCCTGCTCCTGGTGTGCGAGAATCATGGAGTGGCACATCTGTGGTTTCCAGAAGATGGCTACTTCTGGTGGAACGTTTAGCAACTGCTGAAGTGAACAGTGGTGGGTATCGGGTGGCAATCAGGTCTCTCAATGCACTAGATTCAATCTCCCTATGCTGGTCAGGGACTGCTGATGTAACCAATAAAGTTGTGGCCTTTCCTCCAAAGAATTATGTGTATTGTATTCCTTTTATAGTTTATAGAGCTATGAGGGGCCTGTTCAACAATAGGCTAGCAACAGCTCTCTACCCCCAATATATCTGCCTTCAGAGTGGTGGTACATCATTTTGCCTCTGCAGCCATATGTACTAAGATTAAAAAACAAAACAAAACAAAAACAAAAACAACATTCACTGTTAATTGCTGTAAGTTAAGATATTACTGTAAGTTAAGAAAACTCAGCATGTAACAAAGAATTACTACAAAATTTTCTTAACATATGGTATTTTAATTTCAAAAGTTACATTTGTGCAACTGCACAGCAGTATTTTGCCCACTATGGGGTTTAAAATTACCCTATATCTGAACAAATGTTTCTGTATGCAGAATCAAACGTATTTACTTCAAATACAGTTGCAAAACATAAAATGGAATAAAAATAAAATAAAATAAAATAAACCCATGAATTTCTGATATTGTAGTGTGTTTCCAAAGAATTTGAATATCCAGTCTCCAGAAGGAATTCCAAATTCCCCCAAATGTGACCAACCCAAGGTCAACCAGAATCTGTCACTTCTAGGCCACCACAATGGGGGGCAAGAAAGGAATTGGAAAACTGAGGGGAAACTATGCATACAATCCTGCTTTAGGTGGTTACACTATGAACACTTAACAGACGAACATAAAGATATGATGTGTATCAAAATAGGTCAGAAGAATAAGATGTCTAGTAGTATAATTTGTAAGTTTAAAGAGTAGAATGGTAGATAATCTCAATATAATTTATTTCAACATGAATGGGTTAGGAACACCAGCAAAGAGGTATACAGTAATGAAAACAATACTTAGTTTGGGAGCAGATGTTATTTTGTTGCAAGAGAAAACAAGGGAAAGATATTATTAATCATTCATCTCTAGGAGACCAATATACTGCAAAGGAACAAATAAATCAAGGGGAGTAGCTGTAATTTCTATGAAAGAGTCAAAATTTGTAGTAGCAAATCAGTTAAGGGATCCAGAGGGAAGATATATATTAGTAAGAGTGAAACTAGAAAATAGGTTATTGACTATGGGGTCATATTATGCACCAAATGCGAGTCAAGCAATATTTATGGAAAAATTATTAAGGAAAATGAAGCAGTTTGCATGGGGAGAAATTATATTGGGGGGAGATACAAATTGCATTTTGAATGGAAAGAGGGATACAACCTCAAAAAATAGAAAACTATCAGGGGATGGAATTAAAATCGGGAAATTATTGAAAAAAGAAAATTTAATCGATGGATGGAGATATTTAAACCCTAAAGAAAGGGAATATACTTTTCTTTCAAAGAAATATGCAACCTATTCAAGGATATATCATATAATTATATCAGAATCCTTGGCACCACTGTTAGATAAAATTGACTTTGCATCGATAATAACCTGAGACGATACACCACTAAAAGTTTAATGGACCAATAAAACTTTAAAAAATAAACCCAGGATTTGGAGATTAGGTACTAGTATATGTGGAAATTCACAAATTATTGAAAAAAAATAGACAGGATAATTAGATATTTTATGAACCAAATAACAAGGAAGAGGTGAAACCAATAGTTATATGGGATATCCTTAAAGCATATTTAAGGGGGAAATTCATCATGGAGGGATCTAGATTAAAAAGAGAGAGAGAGAAATTACAAATACAATTAGAAGATAAAATAAGAAAATTTCAAGAACATAAGAAATCAAGATCTAATAAAATATTGAGAGAAATGACAAAAGCTAGAGCAGAATTAGAAGCATTGGACATAAATAAAATTCGAATTGCAATGAACTATTTAAAGAGGAATTACTATGAATATGGAAATAAAAACTCCAAATTATTATCTAATGTGATAAAAAGGAAAGCTATTAAAAAAACAATTGTCAAAATAAGAACTAAGGACAATAAAATAGTAACATCTTAACAGCAAATTCTAAAAATGTTTAGGGAATATTATAGAGATCTATATGAGACAAAAATAGGACCAGAAATGGGTGTTCAAGAATTTGTGAATTCTTTACCAAGTAATCCAGTTAGTGAAGAACATAAAAACCAATTTAACTCACCAATAACACTTAAAGAGATAAAAATAACTATAAAAAAACTTAAGAAGGGGAAGTCACCAGGTTGTGATGGTTTCACAGCAGACTTCTATAAAATATGGGAGGACAAACTATCTAAATACCTATTAGAAGTATATCACTCTATAATGAATGGGGGAAAAGTTCCAGACTCCTGGAAAGAAGCAAGAATAATAGCTATCCCAAAACAAGATAAAGACACTACATTTCCATCTGCATATAGGCCAATAACTTTACAGAATCAAGATAAAAAAATTTCTCATCTATTAAGGCACAAAGAGTAAATAGTTTCATTACAAATTATATTCACAGAGACCAATATGGATTTATGTCAGGGAGACAAATGTCGGATGCAATTCGTAGGATATTAAATATTATACAGATTGCATTAGAAGAAGAAAAAAGGTAGCAATACTTTCATTAGACACCCTCAAAGCTTTTGACTGTGTGGAATGGTGGTATATGTTCAAATTATTAGAGAAAATGAATATGATGGAACATTTATCAGCATTCTAAAGAAGCTGTACGAAGGGGCAAGGGCTTCAATATTGATAAATGGAATTGAATCTGAAAAATTTGAACTACACAGAGGAACAAGACAAAGAGACTGTAGCGGTCACCCTGTCATGCATATTCAGCAGTTCATTTGCATGAACCAATGGTGAGTTGTTGGGAGGCAGAGCCAGCTATATAGAGGTGGGGCTGAAGCAGATAGGAGGGTAGATAGGAGAGATGGAGATAGAGAGCAGATAGGGAAGAAAGGTTTGAAGAGAAAGGAAGATAGTTTCGGTCTTGAGCCAGAAAGAGAGTTTAGGGAGTGAACAGTCAGAGTGTTATATGTATTAGTTAAGTATAGAAGAGGTTAAGGGAAATATTGAAGCTTTGTGTAACTTTAAGAATGTTAGTAAGAACTATTCCTGAAACAACTTGTAACTAATAAACGTGTTCTTATTTCAAAGTTAAGTACTGAATGGACCCCAGTCTTTCATAGGAAACATAGCTGGTAAAGAGATCTACTGTGGCAGTGTGGTAAAGGACGTGTTGGGAAACGTGGCATGAGCTCTGTGTTTGGTGAAATAAGCAGGGACCACATGGTGAAACATCACAGAGAGCCCTTGTCTCCATTAATATTTGCACTGGCTATAGAGCCACTCATGGCACTTATTAGAAAAAATATTAATATTAGTGGAATAATGGTTAGAAATAAACAACATAAAATTAATTTATATGCTGACAATATACTTTTATTCCTAGAATCCCCAATGGAAAGTATAGAAACATTGAAACAAATATTGGAAGAATTCAAGTATTATACAGGATTAAAAATTAATTATGATAAATCTAAATTGTTATGCATAAATACTCCTATCCTAGAACAAAAAGAAATCAAGAAAAGAACAGGTTTAGATCTGTTATTCAAGTTTCAAATATTTGGGGATTTGGATAACAAAAAATATAAGGCAACTAGTCTATAGAACTATAAAAAAGTAGTTCTATAAAGGAAAAAAATTTAAAATGGAAAAAAATTAAATCTAACATTATTGGGAAGAATTGCAGTAATAAATGCTCATATCTTACCAAAACTTCTATTTCTATTTCAAAATATCCCTCCACAATTGGAAACGAAAAAGATAAAACAATGGCAAAACATATTGGAAACATTTATTGCAGGGAAAAGCAAATCCCTGAGATTTATAAACACAGTTAAATATGGCCCAAGTAGAAATGGAGGGCTAGCAATACCACATTTACTAAAATATTATGAGGCTTTCCAAATGGCCCAAATAATCAAACTTATACAGGATTGCGAGACTTCTGAATGGGCTAGAATGGAGAGCGAAGAACAAGGATGGTCATTAGATGTATATTTATATAAAGAAAGAAATTTGACAAAAGAGAAACAAATACGGAATCCTTTTATTAAAGAATTACTCCAAATATGGAGGAAATATATGATAATCTTTGCTCCCCCTATATCTCCATTATGTCCTATAGAACACCCTAAATTTAAATTCAGGATAAATACACACAATTTAAGCAATGGAAAGAGAGAGAGGTGTATAGAATAAGAGACTTGTTTATACAAGGAAAACCTATTACACTTGGACAGCTCCAGGAGAAAACTAGGCATATAGTAACTAATTGGTATCAGATAAGCCAAATTAGAAATTTGGCAACTCAACTACATAAAACACCCGGTTCAAATAGACCATTAACAGAAATAGAGAAATATTGTATAGAGATAGGGAATAAAAGGAAAACAGGATTAATTTCAGTAATTTATAAAAGTATTATAGATAAACAACTTCGAGACAATATGAGATCCAAGATAGTTTGAAAGACAAATTTAAAAATTGAGATATTAGAAAACACATGGAAAAGAATATGGACCTCTCAACCTTATAAATCAGTATCATCTCAAGCTAAAGAAACAGTGTTAAAAGTAGTGTACAGATGGTACTTATACTCTGTAAAATTAAATAGAATAAATAAAGGAATGTCAGATGTGTTGGAGGAAGTGTAGGGATAAAGGAACTCTGGAACATATGTGGTTAACATGCCCAAGAGTGGAAATTTTCTGGTCTGAAGTAATTAAGTGGTTGGAAAGTATAAGAAAAGAAAAAATAATTTCAAATGAAACTTTGCTACTTTTTGCGTTATTTACGGAAGGGAACGAAAACATTGTGAATAAAAAACTAATTGTGATTATATTAGGAGGAGCCCATAATGAAATTTTCCATCAGTGGAAGGATGCTCAGGACTTGTCCTTGCAAAGATTTCAAAACAGAATATGGAGACTGGCTCTGATGGAAAAACTGACCTATCACATTAAACTCTATAGAGGTGAAATAAAACAAGATAAATTTATGGAAGTATGGTATCCCTTGTTGGCCTCTGGTGCAGATCAAATGGAAAATGGGCTGAAATGCTGGTTAGTTTGAATAACGCTAGGGTTAGAAGTAAAACATATAAATTTTTAAATATTATTAGTATACTATAGGTAAGAAAATTATTGGAAGTGTAACTGTATTTATAGGTAATTATTAATTTTTTCTTTTTTGTTATGTGTTCAGAGGACTGTAACTTATATAATAATAAAAATTAAAAAAATTAAAAAAATTATAGTCCACCACTATATGGTGATCAGAATCTAGTTGAATATCTATGCATGCATAAACCATTGATGTAACTCAAAGTGTCAAATAGCTGTTAATTAACAAGTCACTGATTGAACAGATAGTTGTATGCCAGTTGGAAGACTTGGTACATAATTAATAACTTGATTTAAAACTCATTAATTAGAAGTTATTCACTGCACTGAGTTATGACAACACACCTATGCAGCCATAGATATTTTTATTTTATTTATTTATTTATTGTATTTATATCCTGCCCATCTGGTCAGTTGACCACTCTGGGCGGCTAACAACACTTAAAAAACAATTAAAATGTAACAATAATATACAACATGAATAATCAATAGTTCAAGATAGAAAAGAAAAAAGAAAGGATAAATCAAATAGTGACTGGAGGGAAAGCCTGCTTAAACAGCCAAGTTTTCAATTGGCTTTTGTAAATGCCCAGCGAGGGGGCCATACGGATCTCAGGGGGGAGTTTATTCCAAAGGCGAGGAGCCACTGCCGAGAAGGCCCGGTTTCTTGTTTTTTCCTTCCGGGCCTCCCTCGGCGTTAGGCTCCTCAACCTCACCTCCTGGCTAGATCGAGTGATACGGGTAGATTTTGGTGGGAGTAGGTGTTCC
The DNA here is from genome assembly GCA_037013535.1 of Intellagama lesueurii. Taxonomy (NCBI): domain Eukaryota; kingdom Metazoa; phylum Chordata; class Lepidosauria; order Squamata; family Agamidae; genus Intellagama; species Intellagama lesueurii. Next base: position 131,618,244 of record JBAJHW010000003.1, on the reverse strand, counting down.
GCCAAATATTGAGGCCCTAAACCATTTAGGGCTTTGTACGTAAGCATTAAAACTTTGAAATCAACGCGGAAACGAACGGGCAGCCAATGCAGAGCGGCCAGAGTGGGAGAGATATGATGGTATTTTCTCACCCCACTAAGGAGTCTGGCCGCCGCATTCTGCACCATTTGGAGCTTCCGCATCAACCTCAAAGGTAGCCCCACGTAGAGCGCATTACAGTGGTCTAATCTCGAGATTACAAGCGCATGTACCAAAGTGGTGAGCGCCCCAACATCAAGATAGGGACGCAGCTGGGCAATCCGCCAAAGATGGAAATAGGCGGAACGGACCACTGACGGCACCTGCGTTTCCATGGTGAGCGCCGGATCCAGGTGGATCCCCAAGCTGCGAACCTCACTCTTCACGGTGAGAGTCACTCCCCCAAATGAGAGGGAGTTTCCCAGACCGCTGATGGTGGGGCCACCCAACCTCAGGACCTCCGTCTTGTCCGGGTTCAACCTCAGCCCATTTTCCTGCATCCATTGCAGTACAGCCTCCAAGCAGCGCTGGAGGGACAGAACGGCATCCACTGCAGTTGGTGAAAAGGAGATGTAGAGCTGGGTGTCATCAGCGTACTGATGGCACGACACCCCACACCCCCTGATGACCCCACCCAGCGGCCTCATGTAGATATTAAACAGCATTGGGGAGATGATCAAACCCTGCGGGACCCCACAATTGAGGCTCCACGGGGCCGAAACCCTCTCCCCAAGCTGTACTCTCTGAGGGCGGTCCTCCAAGAAGGACTGGAGCCAAGCAAACGCCAGGCCACCAATTCCTAACTCGGAGAACCTCCTCAGGAGGATACTGTGGTCAACGGTATCAAAGGCGGCTGAGATATCAAGGAGGACCAACAGGGACGTTTTTTCCCCTGTCGGCCTCCCTCAATAGGTCATCATACAGGGCGACCAATGCCATTTCTGTACCATGGCGCAGCCTGAAACCCGACTGGAATGGATCCAGGGCATTTGTTTCATCCAAATGAGCCTGAAGCTGATCGGCCACCACCCTCTCCACCACTTTGCTGATGAAAGAAACATTGGCGACGGGCCTATAATTGCCAATTTCGTCCGCCGCCAAACTAGGTTTCTTCCTTATGGGCCTAATGAGTGTCTCCTTGAGGGCAGGAGGAACCCTGCCCTCAATGAAAGACCCATTAACTATTGCTGTGGCCCATTCTGTTGTTATAGGCCTGGCTGCTTTGATTAGCCAGGCCGGGCAAGGGTCAAGGGATGATGTGGTGGCCCGACAGCGATCAAGTGCTTTGTCCACAATATCTGGCGTCACAGGTTGAAAAAGATCAATAATCACCGGGCAAGACGGAGCGCTGGACATCTCTGCTCGATCCACTGTATCCAAAAAAGGAGAGAGCTCCTGGCGGATGGCCTCCACTTTAGATTTTAAAAATGCTGCAAATTGGTCTGGTGAAATACTAGAGGGAGGCCCATCACTTTGACCAATTCCGGATAGGTCGCGCACTATACGGAAAAGCTCCGCCTGCTGGTTTGAAGCTTCGCTTATCCGGTTAGCGAGATGTGCACGGCTAGCAGCCTTTACCGTGGCATGGTAAAGGTTAGTTGCGACCCTGACAGCTATCCAATTATAATCCATCGGATTCTTTCTCCACTTGAACTCTAGCCTTCTCCTAAATTGCTTCATCGCTCGTAGGTCCTGATTAAACCAGGGCGCCGACTGAGCTCTGCATTGGAGAGGGCGTTTAGGAGCAATCATGTCTACAGCCCTGGTGGCGGCGGTATACCAGCCATCCACTAGAGCCTTGACAGGAGCACCAGCCAGATCAGCTGGAATCCCCCTCATGGAATCCTGGAATCCTGTGGGATCCAGTAGCCTTCGAGGGCGGACCATAGAAATAGGTCCATGCTCCCTGCGAGGGGGGAGGGCCACTGAGAGATTACATTTTATTAGGTGGTGATCTGACCATGACAAAGGGACCGACACAAGGTCAGTCACCATCAGGTCACGCTCGCTCCAATTGGTGGAAAAAACCAGGTCTAGCATATGACCACCCACATGGGTGGGGCCGTTGACATGTTGGGACATGTTCAAGGAAGCCATGGTTTCCAAGAACTCAAGAGCTGGCCCAGAGATCTCTGCCTCCACGTGTATGTTGAAGTCACCCAAGACCAATAGCCTCAGGGACCCCAGCAATGCCGCGGAGACAAAGTCCGCCAGCTCTGGTAAGGAAATGGCTGGGTCGCGGGGAGTGCGGTAACCCAGCAAGATCCCAATACCATCCCTGGCCCCTATTGACATGTGGAGGGCCTCCAGACCCAGCTTTACCACCGTGGAGCACCTAGTAACCTCCAAGGTGTTTTTATATACAATGGCTACTCCCCCCCCCGCCCCTCCAGTCTACCCTGGTGTGATAGTCACATGGATTCTGGCTATAGTGGTAAGGCAGCAATTTTCCACCTTTAAATCATTCCCTATGCCATTTTATGGCTTCTTAATACTTCCTAGGATGGAGGGGGTGCTTAGAGATTCCTGAAAATTGGGGGGGAGGGGTTTGGGAATCTTTTAATTCCTCTGAAATGGCTGTAGCATGTCCATAGCTGATGACATCACCAGAGCTGCACAATGTAACTTATGCCAATGGGAATCCAGCCAGTGCATGTCTAGGACAAACAAACAAACAAATCCAATGGCAAGACTGGAAAGATTTATTGTGAGTGTTTCATTCCAACCACAAACATGGTAGGTGACTGAAAATTGGACATACACACACGGGAATCTGAGGTCTAATTGTACCCAGTTTATAAATGGAATTTATCAGTTAGCCATTTGGGGGTTTTTTTACCAACAAGTTACACCTGATTTCTCTTTGCCCTCTGTTTTTATTCTGTATTTATATCTCCCACTTATCACAACAATACACACACAACAAAAAACACGCTGATCACCATAATCACCCAATCTCCTGAAAAGGACAAAAAGCTGATCCCACAGCTATAAATACTCAACTATCCCACAAACTGCACCAGAGCACAGAGTTCTGACTCCTGTCCTCTGAAGATGCCGGCCAAAGAGACTGGTGAAATGTTAGGAAGAAAAACCTCAAGAACATGGCCAGACAACCTGAAAAACCTACAAAAACCAAAGTGTAAATATTTCTGAATGCAAAAATGCAGGTATCAGCACTGATCAAGTACTAATACCATGACTATCTGCCTATTTTCATAGCAATACTATGTGGATAGAAACAGTCAATGATTCTGTTTAGAAATATTTTCATGAAGACATTTTTGGCACATGTTTGACAGTTACTCCTTGTTCTTCTAAAGGTCAACAGCCTTGCAGATTTGATAAAAAGACAAAAGGCAATTAACTACTAATCAATGAAAGGTCATTTCTTTCCTGATCTAGATTAGGTGCTTAATCAAAATGGGGGTGGGTAGGAGAATCAAAGCATCATCACTGATGATATTGACAGGCAGGATACATATTGTTTGTTTATATTTGTTCACTAGTATCAAATTATTATTATTTTTTACTTCAGAAAACTGATTGTTTATTATAGAGGTCAGTCTTACAGATGGAAATCAGAAATATATTCAGAAGTGTTGTGAAATGTCATTAATCCAGACGTTTAGCTTGTAACAAATGTAAGATGTCATCAGATATGCTAATAGTAATCTCAATGCTCTGACTGTTAGTTCTTACTTAGGCAAAATAACACAATCAGTACACAAGTAAAACATACCAACAGACTTCAGAGAATCCTAAGGTTTGGAGAAATATAAAGACTGAAATACAAAAGGGACTGAAAATCAGGTCAATGATAATTAAAGATGTTCAGCAGCCATGACATGGAAATTGACTCAATGTGGAAAGAAATAGAAAATGAAGGTGGGCGTGAGTAGAGATGGAACAGAAAGTCCTCCTGAAAGAGAGAAGGCTCCACTCAGCCAGGTACAAACAGGAGCAACAAGAGGAACAACAGATTTTAATTTGGCAAATAGAGAAGGCATGACTAGGTGAAATAGGAAGCTAGAGATGCTCATTAGAGATGGGGACGAATATAAAAACGGATCAGTTTTTTTCGACAAATATAGCCGATTCGTCAAATATTCATCGATTCGTATTCATTAAAAATATAAATCTAGATGAATATGGCTGGGCGAATATTTCCTCGGTTTTATTCATCAATCCGTCGATCTGTTAATATTCGTATATATTTGTTACTTTTTCGGGGGTCTCTCTGAGCATGCTGGTGCCAATTAGAAGCTTTGGCGAATCAGGACAGAGATCATGGATTGGCATGTCCGGCAGCCAATAGTGCTGCCGAAAGGTGCCGAGAGGCTGTATATAAGCTTTTCCCCTCCAGGCATTGCGCAATTCTGTTCACGCTCTCCGGAGTGAGAACAGTTGCTGCTGGCTTGCTGTTGCTCTGGTGGTTTGGCTTCACTTTTGTGGCAGCAAAGCAAACGAACACATCGCTTATATTTTTCTTTCTCAAAATTATCATTCATCATCATCAACTGTACTGGGAATTTGGGAAGGGATTTTCAGGTAGCTTAGGCTACTTGGAAGGGCTTTTTTCAAACTTTTTTTTCTGGAGACTTGTGTCGTGTCGTCTTCAGGCAAGTGGAGGCTTGCATCTGAGGCACAGTGGGTGGGGGAAATTTGTTGGTGTGACTTGTGTGTGTGTGTGCGTGTTTAGCTGGCAGGACTACATTATTCAATCAGTTTTCAAAAGTTTAGTTTGGGACTTGGGAGGCTTGCATCTCAGGCACAGTGGGTGGGGGGGGTGTAGCTGGATCAATCCTTTTTTCTCCTTTTCCCTAAAATGAAATTGGTGTGACTTGTGTGTGTGTGTGTGCATGTCTCTGACTGAGACTTAGCTGAGCAGGGCTTTTCTTTTTGGATTTTTTTGGCTTTTCATTCAGCCACAGTGGGTCGGGGGGGAATTTTTACTAATTGCATTATACTGAGGGGGGGGCTTTGTTTAGGTAGGGAGGTCACATTGTAGTAAAAGAATTAGTCCACCACCCCATCATTCAAAAAATAAAATTTGCACAGTCATTCCCTCTCTCCATTGCTTTATTAATTAGATGATTATTATTATTATTATTTGTTTAGTTGGTTTGGTAGGCAGGCAGTAGAAAATGAAGGGATTTCTTCACGGCCAATCCAAGGGGAAGAAGGCTGTGAAGCTACGTAGGTTAGGCAGTGGCAGCATGTCCATCACCACCATGTGTACGTCTACCACCACCACCACCACCACCACCACCACTGTTCCTCCTCCAGTGGCCTTGGAGGCAGGCACAGAAGCACAGCTTCCAGAGGTGCCTAAAGAACTGCCGCTCCTCTTCCTAGAGGACTGAGGAGTTACTGGTTGTTTCTGAAGATCCCCAGTCTGATTTGGAACCAGTAACGGCAGGGCAGGCTTCACAGTTCCCCCCACCCCTGTCCCCAGAGTCATCTGTTCCCTCCTCCCAGACCACCAGCACCCCAGGGACAGAGAGTTATTCCCAGGCCAGCAGTCAGGGGCAGGTCCTCGTTTGGGCAAACATGGCAGAGGGGCCATGTGGGATCATTTCATGATGCTCAGCTATGACCCATGGCTGGCACGCTGCAATGCCTGCCTTGGGGTGCTCCGGAGAGGGTCAGACCCCAGGCATCTGTCCTCCACCACCCTCCGCCAACATCTGGAGAGGCACCACCCAAGGCTCCTGTCCAGGGAAGGCACTCCGTCCGCACCATCTGGGAGAGAGAAAAGAGCAGATCCAGGGGAGGCAGAAGGGAAGCAGTAGGAGGCGCCTCCTTTCAAAAGGGCAGCCACAGGGGTTTCTGGGGCCAGGAGCATGAGGCAGGCCACGCTCCATGAAGTGGCACCCGTTGGGTCTGCCATGACCCTCAGCCAGCGGTCGAAGGGCAAGGCCCACTTGTCTTGTCACCGAGACGATCGCCCTGCTCAGACTTCCACTGTCCATCGTGGAATCCCAAGCCTTTCACCGGTTGCTGCATTTTTTTGCCCCCTGGTACGACCTCCCCTCACGGAGAACTCTCAGTTCTAGAGAACTTTCAGTTCTTGCTCTATGACTCTGTGAGGGAGGTGGTCCGTGACCATATTTCATGGCTACAGGGGCACAAGGAGCGCTTCAAAGCGGACCTGTGGAGCGGAGGTCAGCACAGATACCTCCCGCTCACAACCCACTGATGGTAGCCAGAGGACTTGAGTAGTGGGAGGGCATCGGCGACAGGGCCGCAGGGGGAGGCCCTTGCCCTGCCCCCAGGCTACAGGTCCGTTCTGCTGGAGGCGCGGCACATGGAAGCTCAGGCAACGGGGAGGAACATCGCCAATGAGTTCCTGTCCGTGTTGCAGGAGTGGGCACCGGAGGGGGAGGTGACCCGTAGCCAAATGGTCACAGATGCTGGGCGGAACATGTTGGCGGCATTGAAAGCTGCGGGCTTTGAGGGCATCATATGCATAGCGCACAAATTACGCTTTGTGGTCTGCGATGCCCTTGGCCTGGGCAGCCACGTCACGCCCAAGTGGGACACAGGCACCCGGGAGACGCGGGCACTCCTGAAGCAATGCCGCCAACTGGTGGGCCACTTCTCTCGCAGCCTGAAAGCTGCCCACTGGCTGCGTGACAGGCAGGAAGAGTTGGGTCAGGAGACCCACGTTCTCCTGACAGACTTGCTCACCAGGTGGAACTCCACCTACACCAGTGGTGGGCATCAGTGCCACGGATGGGCTAGCCCTCTCCCAGATGGTGGAGGTGCTCAAGCCCTTCCTGGAAACCACGGACATCTTGTATGGTTATACGGCATGCCATCATTCACCATCACCATTACTGGAGCTCTGTGGTGACCTTGGCACTTGCCTCAGAGGAAAGACAGCCGGCTGAGGATGATTCGGCAGAGATAATGGTGTGGGAATATCTGGCTGAGCCCCCTCAGCCCCACCAGTCCGATCCCCTCCATTACTGGGCTAGGAAACTAGTCACATGGCCGGAGTTGTCCAATCTGGCCATGGACCTCCTTTCCATCCCCCCCACCAGCATCCAGAGCAAGTGCGTGTTTTCCCATCTCAGAGACATACTCCGACCACTCTGCTCGTGTTTGGATCCCGTTACTGTGGAGAGACTGTCGTTCATCAAGGTGAACCTTCCCTTGTTGGGCTTCCTCTCACTGAACCCAAAGAGGTAGGGTTCCAATGACAGTCTCTCCCTTAACACACCGCCTGCCTCCCTGCGCCCACCTATCTGCCCGCCTGCCCGCCTGCCTCCCCACCTGCCCACCTGCCCACCCTCCAGTCCTCCTGAAAAAAAAAACACCTGCCTACTTGCCTGCCAGCCTGTAAACCTGCCCCTTAGTCAGAACTCCAGCTGCCGGTTCCAGTCGCCTCCTCGGGCCACGTTCCAACCAATTCGTGCCTGCCTGCGTGCCTGCTAGATCAAGTCAGAACAGCAGGCCAAGAACTGTTGAACGCCTGTCTGCCTGCCTGCTGGATCAAGTCAGAACAGCAGGCCAAGTACTGTTGAACGCCTGCCTGCCTGCTGGATCAAGTCAGACCAGCAAGTCAAGAAGTGTTGAACTCCTGCCTGACAGCCTGCTGGATCAAGTCAGACCAGCAGGCCAAGAATTGTTGAACTCCTGCCTGCCTGCCTGCCTGCTGGATCAAGTCAGTCCAGCAGGCCAAGAACTGTTGAACTCCTGCCTGCCTGCCTGCTGGGTCACGTCGGCCCTGCGGGCCAAGTTTGTTCCACTTCCTGCCTGCCCGCTGAGTCACGTCAGCCCAGTGGGCCAAGCTTAGTCCTATTGTCTTCTTCCTGCCCGCTGGGTTAAGCTCCAGCGCACCAAGTTTATTAATGTCTGCCTGCCTGCCTGCCTGCCCGCTGGGTCACACCAGCCCAGCGGGCCGAGTTTGTTCCACCTCCTGCCTGGCCGCTGAGTCACGTCAGCCCAGTGGGCCAAGCTTAGTCCTATTGTCTTCTTCCTGCCCGCTGGGTTAATCTGCAGCGCGCCAAGTTTATTAACGTCTGCCTGCCTGCGTGCCTGCCTGCTGGGTCACGTCAGCCCAGCGGGCCGATGATGGGGTGACGCGCAGACAGGCTTTGGGTGGGGCAGAGCCCAGCCGGCCCTCCTGGCACGGGTTAAACCAGATCAGATCAGCAATCTGAAGCAACACATTCTACATTGCTGCTGCCAACTTCCTCATTGCCCAATTGGGCAACACACTCTACTTTCACTGCCTCCTACAATTCCTACCTTAAGGGCCTTCCCTTCCAAATCCGGTCTGCTGGGCGAAGTAACCCCATCGGGCTAAGTTTGTTCCACCTCCTGCCTGCCTGCTGAGTCAAGTCGGTCCAGCGGGCCGAGTTTATTTCTATCGTCTTCCTGCCTGCTGGGTCAAGCCCCATCGCACCAAGTTTGTAACGTCTGCCTGCCTGTCTGCCTGCCCGCTGAGTCAAGTCGGCCCAGCAGGCCAAGTTTGTTCCAACTCCTGCCTCCCTGTGCTCCCTGCCTGCTGGGTCAAGTCACCCCATCGGTCAAGTCACCCCATCAACTTCGCCGGCAAATGTGATGTTGCTGAAGACTCTGCTGCCTTGGGCTTCATTCCAATTATTCATACCGGCCTGTTCAATCTGGCCTTCAAGCCTTCTGTACTGCCTTGGCAGGTAGGCAGAACCTGGAACAAGCTACAGGAGCTCAGCTCACCAGCGGCCCCATGGATTAACCGCCGTTACGTTAGTAGCACCTTGGACCCTTTTCTCTTGCTGGTAATGATCCCCCGACAGGTGGGCTCTGCCCCCCACCTGTCTGGGCATCCGAGCACCAACCAGGCCTGTCTCAGGCCTACCCAAAGCTGGCAGACTGTTCATTCCTAGCTTTTTGTACTCCCTCAGCAGGTAGGCAGAACCTGGAACAACCTGGATCTTCCACTCGAGAACCCCAGTGGCCCTGCAGATTAACCGCCGATAGTAGCAACTTGGACCCTTTTCTCCTGTTGGTGCTACTGATTACCCCAGAGCCGGGCTCTGCCCCCTTAAGCTTGTCCGGGCATCCCCCATACCAAGATGGACAACAACAACAACAACAACTATAACAAGCCCAGTGGCTCAGCACTACAGTTTAACCCGCAGTGCCACTCTCTACCTTGCTGCCAACTTCCTCAGTGCCCGATGGGTCCAAAAGTCTACGTTGCTGGCTACATGACAACTTTCCGAGTCCTGCAGCTCCTTCCACTTCCAAAAGGCCTGCGTGCTCATTCCAACTTCCTCAGACTTGATTCTCAAATGCTGCTTGCTGACTTCAGCGTCCTACCCTCCTCGGGCGTCCCCGTGCCAAGAGGGCCAGGTTCAGCCCCACCCAAACCTGACTAATGTGCTCCCTCCTCCTGAGATGTGCTGTGTGTGACATGTCCCTCCCTATCTCCAGGATCAGTATCTGCTGATTCATTTATTCTGAAAAATCTCGGAAATGCATATTTATACGTATTTCATGATTCCAGCCTCCTTGGGCTTCATTCCAATTATTCATGCCTGTTCATTCTGGCCTCCTAGCCTTCTCTACTCCCCCAGTAGGATGGCAGAAGCTGGGTGAAAAGCAACGGGACATAGCTCACCCCGTCGCGCGGATTCAAACTGCAGTGCTGATCTTCTGATGGACAAGCCCAGTGGCTCAGCGGTTTAACCCACAGTGCCACAGTCTATGTTGCTGTTATGTGCAACCTGTGTGGGCTTCCCTGTGCCAACATGGGCGGGCTAAGCCCCCCCTCATCGGGAATCAATTCCAGCCTCCTTGGGCCATGTTGGCCCCAAATCCTGCATCCCTCTCCAGCTGCCTTGGGCTTGCCTGCTGCTGATTCTGTGCCAAGAATCGGGCCAAGGGCCTTCCAAATCTTGACTGCTGGGTGAAGATGCCTCATCGGGCCACGTTCTTCCCAGCCTGCCTGCCTGCTTATTCAAAGGGCTACATTAGTGCTCCAAAGTCCACTCAGGCTTCATTCCTAATGTCTGGCTGTTCATTCCAGCTTCCTACTGCCTCAGGTAGGCAGAATCTGGAACAAACTACGGGAGCTCAGCTCACCCCATTGCATGGATTTGATCTTCTGCTTGAGAAGCCCAGCGGCCCCGTGCATTAACCACCATTACGTTAGTAGCACCACCCTATTCATCTGCTGTTGCTGTTCTTGTGCAACCTCAGTTGCCTCCTGGGGGCAAACTTAACTATGCAGGCAAATGTGATGCTCCCAAAGAAGGCAAGAGTCTGCTTTCAAGCCTGTCTGGGCATCCAAGCGCCAACCAGGCCTGTCTCAAGCCCCCCCAGGCCTGTCCGGGCATCCCCTGTGCCAAAGAGGGTCTGTCTCAGGCCCACCCAAAACTGGCAGACGGTTCATTCCAGCTTCCTAGCTATTCTACAGCCTCAGTAGGTAGGCAGAACCTGGAACAACCTACGGGAGCTCAGTTCACCCCGTTTCATGGATTCGAACCGCCGTTAGTAGCACCTTGGACCCTTTTTTCCTCCTGTTGATGCTGCTGTTGCTGTTGCACCTCAGTAACCTCCTGGGGACAAACCTAACTTAGCAGGCAAATGTGATTGCTTAAGAAGAAGACAAGAGTCCGCTTCTACAGCCTCAGTAGGTAGGCAGAACTTGGAACAAACTACTGGAGCTCAGCTCACCAGCGGCCCTGTGGATTAACCGCCGTTACGTTAGTAGCAGATGATATGCAGATGATACCACTCTGATGGCAGAAAGTGAGGAGGAATTAAAGAACCTCTTAATGAGAGTGAAAGAGGAGAGCGCAAAAAATGGTCTGAAGCTCAACATCAAAAAAACTAAGATCATGGCCACGGGCCCCATCACCTCCTGGCAAATAGAAGGGGAAGATATGGAGGTAGTGACAGAGTTTACCTTCCTGGGCTCCACGATCACTGCAGATGGTGACAGCAGCCACGAAATTAAAAGACGCCTGCTTCTTGGGAGGAAAGCGATGACAAACCTAGACAGCATCTTAAAAAGCAGAGACATCACCTTGCTGACAAAGGTCCGCATAGTCAAAGCGATGGTTTTTCCAGTAGCGATGTTTGGAAGTGAGAGCTGGACCATAAGGAAGGCTGACCGCCGAAGAATTGATGCTTTTGAATTGTGGTGCTGGAGGAGACTCTTGAGAGTCCCCTGGACTGCAAGGAGATCAAACCTATCCATTTTGAAGGAAATCAACCCTGAGTGTTCACTGGAAGGACAGATCCTGAAGCTGAGGCTCCAATACTTTGGCCATCTCATGAGAAGAGAAGACTCCCTGGAAAAGACCCTGATGTTGGGAAAGTGTGAGGGCAAGAGGAGAAGGGGACAACAGAGGATGAGATGGTTGGACAGTGTCATCGAAGCAACCAACATGAATTTGACCCAACTCCGGGAGGCAGTGGAAGACAGGAGGGCCTGGCGTGCTCTGGTCCATGGGGTCACGAAGAGTCGGACATGACTAAACGACTAAACAACAACAACAATGTTAGTAGCACCTTGGACCCTATTCATCTGCTGTTGTTGCTGCAGTTGTGAAACCTCAGTTGCCTCCTCGGGGCAAACTGAACTACCTTTGCGCTGAAAAAGACAAGAGTCACTCTGCTTGCTTCCTTTTGCCTCTGCCTCTTCCTTTGCCTCTGCCCCCCCCCCAGCCTGTCCAGGCATCCCCGTGCCAAGAGAGCCAGGTTCTGCCCCACCCAATGCCTTTCCGGCCATCCCATGCCAACACGGTGCTCCAAAGTTCACTCAGGCTACTGCCTGAGTAGGTTGGCAGAATCTGGGACAAGCCACGGGAGCTCACAGATTCAAATTGCTGACCTTCCGATCAACAAGCCTAGTGGCTCAGCAGCAATTTAACTCGCAGCTCCATGTTCTACTGTACTGCCAACTTCCACAGTGCCCAATGGGGCCAAAAAAGCCTACGTTGCTTCTGCCCTGCCATGTGCCTCAGTGTCCGATGGGGCAAGAGTCGACACACCACTTTGCTGCTGCCCTGCCAATTACCTCAGTGCCCGATGGGGAACACAGTCTACTTTGCTGCTGCCAACTACCTCAGTGCCTGCTGGGTCAAGTCAGCCCAGCGAGCCAAGTTTTGTAGAACTCCTGCCTGCTGCTGTTTCCAGGCACCTCACCGTGCTAACTCCTGCGTCTCTTGTCTGGGCATCCAGAATAACTTCCAAACATTTTTATTACTTATTGTTATTTGCCAATACCTTCTCTTTTTCATTACTGTGTTAGTGTTTTGTTACTAACTCTTATCCAGTTTTTACAACATAAAGGCACACCCTAAGCCAGGCTCTGCCCCACCCAAAGGCTGTCTGTGCGTCACCCGAATGTGCCAAGAGGGCCATCTAACCCTCTTGGCACACCCAGAGCTGGTCCCAGCACCCCAAACAAGTCAAGAGGGCCGTCCCCCCATCGCCCCATTGCACGGCTTCAGACTGCAGAGCTCATCTGGTTTTTCAACCCGTGCCAAGAGGGCTGGCCTGTCTAAGCCCCTCAAAATCTCCGAGGGCTATCTTTGTGTCATTTCTGGCCAGTCTCAGCCCCACCAAGCCTGTACAGGCATAACCCTGTTGCATGGATTTGAAGTTGATGTTCCAAAGTATTTCTGACCATGCCAAGAGGGCCGGGCTCTGCCCACCCTATTCTCCTGCTGTTGCTGATGCTGCTTTGACAACTTCAGTTGCCTCCTGGGGGCAAACTTAACTAACTTTGCAGGCAAATGTGATGTTGCTGAAGAAGAGTCTGTTGCTGTCTTTTGCCTCAGTGCCCCGATGGGGCCAAAAGGTCTGCTTTCCGGCTGCCAGCTTCCTCAGTACCCAATGGGGAACACACTCTACTTTCAGTGCCTCCTACAATTCCTACCTCAAGGGCCTTCAAAATCGGGTCTGCTGGGCAAAGTTGCTTCATTGGGCCATGTTTGTTCCAACTCCTCCCTGCCTCCCTGCTTGCTTATGCAAAGGGCAACATCCGGGCGTCCCATGCCAACACGGTGCTCCAAAGTCCACTCGGGCTTCATTCCAAATTCCTGGAAGACTGTTCATTCCAGCTTCCTAGGCTTTTCTACTGCATGAGTAGGTAGGCAGGACCTGGGACAAGCTGGATCTTCCACTCAAGTCCAGCGGCCCCACGCTCCTGCTGGCGATAATCCCCTGAGAGGTGGGCTCTTCCCCACCAAAGGTCTCGGTGGGGCATCAAAGCCCCAACCAGGCCAGTCTCATCCCCTCCCAAAGCCTGTCCGGGCATACCCATGCCAACACATTGCTCCAAAGTCCACTCAGGCTTCATTCCAAATTCCTGGAACACTGTTGTTCATTCCAGCTTCCTAGGCTTTTCTACTGCATGAGTAGGTAGGCAGAACTTGGAACAATCTGGATCTTCCAGTCAAGAAGCCCAGCGGCCCCACGGATTAACCGCCGTTAGTAGCCCCTTGAACCCTGTTCTCTTGCTGGTGATGATTCCACAAGAGCCAGGCTCAGGGCATCCAAGCCCCAACCAGGCCGGTCTCTGCCCCACCCAAAGCCTGTCCGGGCATCCCCGGGCTCTGCCCACCCTATTCATCTGCTATTGTTGTTGCTGAAGAAGAAGACCAGAGTATCCTGCCTTTTGCCTCAGTGCCCCGATGGGGCCAAAAAGCCTGCTTTTCGGCTGCGAACTTCCTCAGTGCCAGAAGGGGCAAAAGGTCAACGACGTTGCTGGCCATTTGAACAATTTCCTAATCCTGCAGCTCCTTCCACTTGGGCTACATTCCAAAAGGCCTGCCTGCTCTGCCCCACCCAAAGCCTGTCCGGGCGTGGCCCTATTGTCCCATCGCCCGGCTTCAGAGTGCAGAAGGGCCGGCCTGTCTAAGCCTCCCCAAACCTCAGAGGGTTATCTTTATCATATCCGGGCAGTCTCAGCAGCCAAGTTGCAATCCCAAGGTTTCTAGTTCTAAACGAGCATCTTTGTTTCTTTGAAGGTTGTCAGCAAGTCTAGTTAGACATTGGTGGACAGGTGAGTCTCCTAGGCCAGGCTCAGTCCCACCTAAAGGCTGTCCGGGCTTCACCCCATCGCCCCTTTGCACGGCTTCAGATTGCAGAGCTGATCTGTTTCCGACAGCCCCTTGGCCCCATGGATTAACTGCTGTTAGTAGCACCGACCCTGTTCATCTGATGGTGCTGCTGGTGCTGTTGGAAGTTGCAAGTGTCATGACCCAGCCTCCTTGGGGGGAGCGCTGGTTGTCGGATAGAGAGTGTCCAGGCATTTGAATACCCTTTGTCAGCTGGGTAGAGTCCGGATGACCTCAGCCAGGCGTATTACAAACCCCTTCTCACAAGTCTATCCTAAAATATACTTGCTTGCACTTAATTAAGTTCAGCAAAAACATGTACATGAGCTTTGTAGTTGCCAGATCTATCAAAGCTCAGGCAAATAGGACTTTGTAGCATACTGTGGCCTAACAATCTCTCTGTAAGCAGGCTCAGCAGACTTGCTGTTCAAAAGACCATTCTTAAGGATTTTAAGAATATTTTTTTATTGGAAAAATAAAGTCTTTATAGATATTCAGTTTGTTGCATAAGCAAAGCATAAGTTACATTTCCATAGAATATTGCATTGTAATCTAGACAATATTCACTAAGCAAAAATATATCTAAAAATACTAAAAAGCTTCTTTAAGGGTAGGCATAGGGTATGGCCCCCCTCTCCTTCTTTCTGAGATTCTACATTCCAATTCTCTTCATCCTAACATAAGGAAAAAGATACAAAATGGCTCCTAAGCCTCTCAATAGACTAAGGAACAGTCCACATGGCATAGACTCCATTTTCTACTCTTTTGGCACCACCCTTCTCCTTCGTCTATCTAGGTGTTGACCAATAGGTGATTTAGGAAAGTCCGTTCTCATCCCGCCTTCTGTTCCCAGGAGAAATCCAGGTGTTGTTTTCCTTCTGCTCGTCTCGGTCCAGATCTAGACAACATGTTGTGTCTTCACGCCTTATCGTCTCCTGACATGGCTGGGAACAAGGAACTTTCCTATTGCTCATGAAGAAAACATTCCCATCATACAAAATCATTTTTACACAGAACCAATATGGATCCATTTTGCATTTCTTCACAACTACATAACCCATCTTTATACATGTTTTTAACCCACATAATCTCAACCATGACAGCAAGCAACCTCAGTTGCCTCCTGGGGGCAAAATCCTTTGCTTTGCAGGCAAATTTGATGTTGCTGAAGAAGACCAGATTCTGCTCTGCTTCCTTTTGCCTCAGTGCCCCGATGGGGCCCAAAAGCCTGCTTTCCAGCTGCCAACCACCTCAGTGCCCGATGGGGCAAGACACGGTACTTTGCTGCTGCCAACTACCTCAGTGCCCAATGAGGCAGCACACACCACTTTGCTGAAGCCAACTACCTCAGCGCCTGATGGGGCAAGACACGGTACTTAGCTGTTGCTATGTGCCTCTGTGCCCGATGGGGCAAGACACACTACTTTGCTGCTGCCATGTGCCTCAGTGCCCGATGGGGCAGCACACGCCACTTTGCTGCTGCCATGTGCCTCAGTGCTTGATGGGGCAGCACACGCCACTTTGCTGCTGCCATGTGCCTCAGTGCTTGATGGAGCAGCACACGCCACTTTGCTGCTGCCATGTGCCTCAGTGCCTGATGGGGCAGCACACGCCACTTTGCTGCTGCCATGTGCCTCAGTGCCCGATGGGGCACCACATGCCACTTTGCTGCTGCCATGTGCCTCAGTGCCCGATGGGGCAGCACACGCCACTTTGCTGCTGCTATGTGCCTCAGTGCCCGATGGGGCAAGACATGGTACTTTGCTGCTGCCAACTTCCTTAGTGCCCAACGGAGCCAAAAAGCCTGCTGTGCTGCCAAATACCTCCTTGCCTCCAGTCCTCCTGAGGGCAAACTCTACTTCACTGGCAAATGTAATGTGCTGAGCTGAAGACAAACTCAATGCCTCATGCATGCCTCTGCCAAAGGGACCTCTCATTCTGCTGGGGCCAAAAATAACTCCCTCAATGCCATGGGCTTCTGTGCCGTGTGGTAAACTCTCCTGGGGGTACCCAATTTGTGGGTGAATAACTCGGAGTTCCGATATCCAATCTTCACCAAAGTTGGCAGGCATGTTGGGGAAAGACATAGGAAGCTCTGTTGTGATTCTGGATTCTCTAGGTACCTGGGGGGAGCTTTCCTGGGGTGGTCCTTTTTGTGACTATATAACTCGGGGGTCCATGATCCAATGTTCACCAATCTTTCAGGAATTGTAGGAAAGCATCTGAGAAAGCTTCCCTGAAAATATGGTGTCTCTAGGTCATTGGGGGCCAGTGTTATAGCCATTTTATTGCAGATGTATCGACGGATCAATCCATCAATTCGTCGAAGAATATTCGTATATTTGTTGATCCATTAACCTTGACGAATAATGGATCAAAATGAATCGCCCCTTTTTTGATTTGTCCCCATCTCTAATGCTCATAGTTAGAGCTGTGGAGTTCAACCCCAGTCTTTAAGGGTAGTCCTTCCCCTGCTCTGTTCATAAACTGAATATGGTGGGAAATCTGGAGGTGAAGAAGCAAACAAAAACAGAGCTGACAAAGGCTATTCAATTGACCAGGATGAATGGAAGCTGAGGTGTGGTGGGAGATGAGAAGTATGTGTTGAGGGCAGAACAGATCAGACCATATTTTTAATATGGAGCCAAAAAACAAAGGAAAATTATCTACACATATATCTGACATAAAACACTGGTTCTGAAGGATTTGCACTGGTTGCCAACATGCTTCTGGTCTAAATTAAAGGTGTTCTGATGGCATAGATATTTGAAGGAGCTCCTCTCCCTGTATATACCTGACCTATCTTTAATATTTGCTGGAGAGACTCTCCTCCATGTCCCACTATTGGCAATGGTCCATTATATGGAGACACCAGTTAGGGCTTTCTTGGCTGTAGCATCCCTACTGTGGAATGCCCTCTCCTTGGTGTATCTGCTGTATCATCGTCATTTCAGCACCAAGTCAAAATATGCTTATTTACTATAGCCTTTGTGGACTGAGGATCTTGGCCTGCACAGGTTTAAATGTGTTGGTTTTACACTTTTAAGTCCATGTGTTTTGAATGTAATTTTAAATTGTTTTAAAGATTTTGTGTTTTAAATTATACAGCTAAGCTGTCCTGAGATGTTCTGATATAACACAAGCTATAAATGTTTAAAATAAATAAATGAAAATTCATCCAGATGCTTTATTTTCCTTTTCTGTCCCATGGAACATGGGTACCTCACACAAATTTTGTTAACAAAGCATAAGTAGAAAAAAAGTGAGGGCAGAAATAGAAGTAACTTTATTTCCCAGTATTATTTTAATAATGGAATCAGGTCCTAAATCACTGTGATAAGTATTCTGGGATTTGTAATCCAAAAAAACCCCAAAGGACACATCCCTTATAATTACTTATCCTCACTTACACCCAGATATGTGTGCATTTGAACGTCCATGCCTGTGTGCGCTTGTGCATGTGTGTATGCACGCACACATGCATGCACACATGCACACGCACACAGATTTTTCCAACTACACCCAGAATAATGATATGAAATACATGACACTGGGTTACCCAGAGGCACAATAACATGATTTGGACAAACTACAACACTATGTAGGATACTTCCAATGTAGGAGCCATCACAGCTAACTCTGGTTTGAATTAGGTTGAGAATTTTATTTCAGTTCATGTTCAAATCAGATTTACCAGACTTTGCAAAACTGAGTTAGGGAGGGGGAAAAAAAAGATAGATTTGCCCATAATGGGCAAAAGATGTAAGCTACAAATGGCTCCATTACAGAAGTTTAAGGTAGTATGATTGGCTTACGGCATTTGCTCGCTTTCAAGGAATTCTTCCTTGGCAACTCCTCCCCCAATCCCCATTGATTAGGAATGCCATATCCATCCTTCTGGGCCCCTAACCTGGAAGAAATTGTGTCAGGAACTCCCCATGACATTCCAGGTGTCATAGAGGGTTCCTACATCTCTTTGGTATCATTTTCCACACAGTCCTACCATTGCGATGAAATAGTATAATGGAAGGGCTCATAATCCCCTTGGGAGCTGACTACCAAACTGTACCAGGCAAACGAAAAATCCTGCCATGTCATACTAAACTGCTTAACAGTTCAAAATATTAACAACAGGATAATAAAAGGAATTAATAACAATGATCAATCTTCAGAGGGTTCCCTGACTGGTAAAAGTTACCTACTGTGGTGTTCCCAACCCTTCATTGTCCAGATGGTCTTGGACAACAACTCCTCATCACAGGCCATTTTAGTTGGGACATCTGAAAGCTTGTCTAACAATATGTAGAGTGCAAACATTGACCTATCATGATCAAAACTAGACTGGATTAGAAACAGCCTCACTGCTAATTTTTATGACTTTTAAAGACCTGTGCAATCATGGAACCACATTCTGGACAACTTACATAAATATGTGCTACATTCATACGTGTCTCCTGAGTTCCATGTAACAAGGTGCTGAAGCTGCTTGCAAAAAAAGAAACATACAACATCTCCTAAATCCAAAATGTTGGGAATTAAATCTCAAAGTATCACCAAATCTCAAAGTCTTCCTTTTGTATAAAAATCCAAGGACCAAACAAGTAGTTCCAGAAATAAAATCACATGGTCCTAAAATAGAATAGAAAAATATTTATAAGTACTTGACAAGGATTTACCTTTACACTGTTGCTCTTACACACATGTATTGTAATTCTATTACTTAATCAATATAATAAGAGCATAACACCTGCTCCCAGGGGAATAGAAACTCCTTTCTTCTCCAGGTTTCTTCCTCTTTCTAAAATGAAACTTTTTAGCATAGAATAGAGTTACACTTAGAAATGTGGAGAGGGGACTTTGTATTGCATTCCTTTTGGAGTCTTTGGAGAGGGGTTCCTCTTTCATTTCAGCCCTTTTCAGGTACTGCCTACTTTGGGAAATTTGGAAATACTTGCACCTTTCAGGTCCCTTGATCTGGTGCAAGAACAAATTAAGCCCTACAGAACCATAAAAACTAGCTTAAAAAAAAAAAAAAAAACAGGGACAAGGCAACAGAATGTCAAAATTTGCAATTTTGCATAAAGTGTTAAAATGATTAAGGACGGTATAAGAATTGAAACTCTGGAAACATGAGATGTTCCATCTCTAGTTAACATGTACACTTCTGTTTTTCAGTTTGCAGCAATACATTTTTTGGGATAAACAGAAGTACACCTAGGCCCTGGTCACATGAGGGAAATATTTTCTAGTTTTTCCAATACTTTCCATACCTCTGTTGTACTGAATCATGGTCACGTGGTTTATATCCTGGGACAACTATCCCAAGAACTTTCCCACTGATTTATTTTCTCCTATTTGAATTCCTCCCAAGAAATATCCCACCAATTTATTTCATCCCATTTGAATCGTTATGACTGGCTACACCATGGTACCAGTTTATTTTCTCTTTTGCTTCAAGGGGCAATTTAACCCCTTGATTTATTTATATATATACATTGATATATCAGGAACAAGATGCGTGACTGCGCAAGCATGTGTGACTCCACCCCCTCTGCACAGCTTTGCTCCTCCTCCATGGACCCACAGCAATCATTTCCAACCCCTCTCATTCTGGTCACAGTGGAACCTTGACCAGGGGGGTGGATTTGTGCATGCAGCAGGGCAGACATGTGCATGGAGGTGGGTGGAGCCCTGCCCAGTGGGGCTGAAAATTAGAGGGAACATTGATCAGGAAGGGATTTCTGTTTAAGAAAGTATCCTCTGATGCACTGGCTACTCCTGCAGAAATGCATTGCACACAATGGACATGAGATATCCATGTGGAGATACTGGCAATCACCCCCTCTGGTGACATTGGCATTTCAACAGTTCAATGTAACTCCCTATAGAAATAAAAAACAAATTACTTGCCAGTAATGTAATGGCAGAGTAATGTATATGGTGACATACTTTTACCAATGTATTGATGTATCAGGCATGAAAAATTTAAAAATTAATATGAGCGCTGCAGTAATGGTAGCCATCTTCCTCGCTTGACTGTGTCCTGTGACCAGGGAAAAAAGCAACTAACTAACTGGGGGGAAACTAGAGAACATTTTCCTCATATGACCAGGGTCCTAATTGCACAGAAAGAGAGAGAGAGAAAGAGCAAAGTTTTGAGAGCATGACATAAAAGCAAGTGTTTAAGCACTCTATGCAAACACTACAGGAACAAACAGAAGTGCAGAGATTTTCTAATACATGCAATATATTCCTTTAATGTCACTTAAATATAAAGTATTAAAGATATTAAAATATCAATCTAACTGCTTAGATCTATTACATGTGAGATATAAATCAAGTTACTATACCATTATCTAAAAATTAAGTAGGTCATAAATGCATTTCTTTCCCAGAAATCTAAAAGGATGTTTTAAGTACTTCTAATTAGCAACTGGCTAGATAATTCCTGCTGTAATAAAATAAATGCCTATTAACATGTTAATTTGGGGCCATTAACTGACATACAAATCAACCTACTACAGTTATTTTGCTAAGCACCAGTTAAAATCTCAAAACTCTTTGCAAGTTTAATGTATTTGCTAGAAAGTAATAGTACATCTATCGCACGCCACATTGGATATATATATACATATACATATATATAAAACAGTGCAATCACTAGTCTGCCACTTAACTGCATCAAGGCACTCTATATTTTGGTGTACAATAATGTTTTAATTTAAATTAAATGACTGAATTAATTAAGTGTTAAAGATTAATGAAGCCATGGAGTTTTGAGGCAGTTATAGCTCAAAGATTCATAAGCCCTCCTCTTCCTGTAACTTCTATCCTAGTTCAGTTCATAACAGTAAAGATGGTGAGTTACATCTTGTGAATTGTTATGAATTGTTATGGGTCAAAATATATATATATCTCTCTCTGTGCCTTCCTTGGAATGAAAGGGTCCAACTCTGAGCTTGGAAATGCTATGTTTTGGACTGCTATTCCTAATATTCCTTCTCGTATCATTTACAAATATCAGCGAAAGGGTGATTCTGGGACTAGTGGTCCAAAAAAGTAATTGGAGGTGGTTCAGAGGTGCATTTGTGAAAGTCTTTAGGCAAAATGTCAAGGGAGCTAATTCTTCCCATTGTTCCCTGGAAATGGTTTTCTGGAACTGCTTCTATTTCCTCAGCCAAGATCACTTCAGCACCAAGTAGGCCATTTAGGTGATAGAGGAACTACTCAAAGAGTGTTTGCAAGAGCTTGCTTTGAAAAGTTACCTTTTTTTACTACTACTATTTTTTGAATCCCTTAGCCAGCTATGTCCAAAAGGGTATAATTCTGGGGTTTACAACAGAATTAACAGAAAAAGATAATTAATCAAATTTCTGTCTACATTCCCCTTCTTCAAGAAAAAAAAGTGTTACAAAGATGAAGAAGAAAAAGAAGAAGAAAGGTTAAGAATAAGTGTTTATTTTGTATGGTCTAGAACAGTGGTTCTTAAACTAATCTGGCGGTCAAGGATCCCTTTGAGAAACTGAGAAAAACTATGAACCCACTCCTCCCAAAGGACACAATTGTTGGAAACCTATTGGGGATTTACCCCCCTGTTAACTGTAATTATTTAAATCACAGTGGTGAATTACCATTAACAATTTGCCACCTGTATTCCTTGGCACATCGTGATATGCAATGAGGAGTGTGAGGGCAGCTTATAATTAGTAACAATTGTTCACTTTTGCCAGTATATTTTTCCAACAGGCATAAGAACAGTACTGTAATATCAACATGTGGCATTAAAAAACAACAACACGGCTTTTTCAGAAAGACAATTTCTAAAGTAATGGGAAGGAAATGAAAGAAACAGTACTTTCTGTGACTGATTGAAAGACCCCTTAAAACCATCTAAAGACATCCTAGTTCCTTCCTATCCACTTGACATAAAAGGGATATCAGATGATTAGCTGGTAAGATGATACTCTGTTCCTGAGAGGGGTGATAATCTTGTTACTCACTCCAATTTTTGAGGATGGTATGAAATGTATACATGAACAAATAAGTGTCTGAAGTCTTCTACCTGAAAACACAGGCTTATTCACTTCGGCAAGGTCACTCTGAAGAAATACTGTATGGTTTTCAGCACTGTCTAGTACAAGTCAGATGTGTCTAACACCCATTAAATTCAGGTGGACACAAACATGTCACAATCAAGATTAATACCATTGCCTTAAACCACAAATTGACAGTACTTGCTTTTACTTGACTGTTTCTTAAAGCTGAAGTGATACACCCAGTTACTTGGGAACAAACCTGTATGCACTCAGTGGACTTTTTTTTTAAGCTAGCACAGAACACTCGAAGTGACTTTGGCAGACACTTTTTATTTCAGTGTGACTTTGTACATCCATAATCAATAAAAATCACTTTCTTCTTGCTGCTTATCTGCTTAATCCCATGACTAATCTAATTGCCTATGTAAAAGAACAAGAAAAAGAATGAAAAGAATGGATTGAATGAATACTTATTAAGTCAAAGCAGACAAACTCTTTCACTGATGGTTTTGCTTTTACACCTGTGATTGCCAGTTGTAGGAAGGCAAACTGAAACTCTTGAGTGACACCTTTTCCATGATACATTCTCTTTAAAAATGAAGAATAAAGATATTAATGCAAAAAATGGCTGAAATCCTATCATACAACTTTATGCTGTTCTAAGCTGATGATGTGATCAGCCTTGAATTGTGTAAAAGCTGCATAACAGGACTGGAGCCATTGTGCATAGTGTTGTCTTTAGTTTTAAATCCTGCCATTCTATCCTAAAAATAAAGGAATATACTAGTTAGGGGAAGATTTTGAGCTGAAGGTTTTTATGTGGAAAACACAGTCTGGTGACTTTTTTTTTCAGCATCAGAGCAGATTCTTCATTCCAAATTTTTTCATCAGTTGCTTTGAAAGTGAGCAAAATCCATTCCCATTTTAAGACATTTTGCCTTTCACTTCGAATGGGTTTTGTCTTACTTCAAAACTTTGCCATATGTAATTGCCCGCCCAAGCCCGGAATGAAGACGCGAGACGACAGTATTGGTATTAAAATACGGGCCACACTTTATTTTCAAGATTTCAAATTAATCATCAATTGGCTCAAGGAAAGGGGCCTGCAGTAGTGCGGAAATGGTAACAGGTAGGGGTAACCAATACCCCTTGCTTGTCAATTGGGCGAGTCCCTGGCCCCGGATTCCCGCTGTCTCACAGACAGCAGGAACCCGGCCTGCTGCTAATAAACACCCCCAGACCCCAAGCCATCTTTATTTGATGACTGGTGGTCCGGAAGTGGCCCAGCACATCCTTCCCGAACCGGCCCTGTAATCGCACGATCTGCAGAGCCGGGAGGTCGGATGTGCTGTTGGCTTACCTGAATTACACATGGGACACACCGAAACACCTGTTTTTCTGCACTACCCACCACAGCATAAGGACTAGCATAGCTAAGTCCCATGCCCGCCACAGAGCCTCTGAAGCTCGGCAAGCAGGCCCCTTCTAATATCATCCAAAAAGATGACCAAGCCAGCATCCGACAAATGAACGCCATCGGTGTGAAAAAGAGCAGGAATGCTCAGCAGAGTCCTGTGGTGACCCACCACAGAGCCAAAACCATTACGGCAGACATATCTACACACTTCACGATTAACACGGCGCCGAGCCATGTTAACATCACGTACATGTCGTGCGCCACGCCATTCCAGTCGCGGAATGATCGTGGACCACACGATCCGCATAGCTGGATACCTGGCATGTAGCCTTTAGAGATCCCGCAAAATGTCCAAGATCAAGGCTTTGCCCAGAACCAAAGGTAAATTGTTGCCGCCCAAGTGAAGAAGAAGGATGTCCGGCGGGGACTGATGAAAAGCTGTCAGCCGTCCAAGCTGGACCCAAAGCAAGCCGCGCTTACCACGCCAAGAAACAAGAGCATGGGCACCAAGCCCCAAGTCAGTACCCAAGTGGGACTTGGCAGCGCAACGTTCTGCCCAATATACAAAGCTATGGCCGACGATCATCACATGCCTTCGACCGTCAGTCCCCGCTGCACCTGAAATGACAAAAGCCACTACCTACACATTAGGGAACATCCTGATATATCTCTTATAGCTAGAAGAGGACCATCAACCCAATTGCTTAATTTGTTCGGTTGTATATCCCAGGGCGGCTGCAGTCGATGCTGCACCTATTCTAAAAGAATGAGTGCCAAATCTAAGGCCAGAAATGCCTACCCTGTGCAAGGCTATGTCTGTAAGTTTCCAAAATTGAAACCTAGTCAATGGTGACCCCCCCGCATGCTGTAAAAAATATCCTGGTTCTTGGCCTCTACATGCCAGGTAGGTCTGTGTAGCTTCAACGGGACAGATTGTCTTAATACTGCATTGGCCTAAAACCAGTAACTTCCCTTTGCCTTTCTGATCTGCTTTCGATCTTCTGATTGCAATTTTTAAGTTGTTATCCTGAATAAAAACATCACTCATCTGTAACGCGTATCGCGAGGTGTCTGCCTTTCCTTTTGCTACTAGCTCACTGACCCGAAGGGCCCCAAAAAATGCTATCAACACAGCTGACTTAAATAAGGCCACCTCGTAGTGGTCAGTGCACAACGTATCCCATTGTACGCAAATTTGCTCAAGAAGGAGAGGAGAAATAGGTGTCCTTGAATCAGACACCCTTCCCCGTTCTTTAGACCATCCTTCCACCATTTTCTTTATCCTATAGTCGGCCGTAAAGTCTCTATGGCCATTAATTCTAGCATAAAAGGCTAAAGCTGACAATTTTCCTTGAATAGTACCCGGTGCCAAACCCTTTCTGTATAAGCAAACCATGAATTGTTGTAAGTGTTCAACCGGAGCCGGCCACAAGTGCTCCAAGGCTGAAGACGCCCTGAACTCCTTGAACTCGCTAATTATGTTCATGTAACCCTTTCTGGTTCTAGGAGCCAAAGCCATACCTATAGCTCGTGATGCTTCCTCACGCCAATCTGCCAGACCTCGGGTGGAAGAACTTCTGGCAGCTCGTTGGCCTCTGGAGCTAGCTCCCTGAACCGTTTGATCTGTTGGCGTGAAAGAGCATCAGCTATCGTATTGTCAGCTCCCAGGACATGATAGGCATGCACCAAAACGTTAAATCGTAATGCCCGTAGGACAAAGGCCCTAACTAAAACCATAACCCTGTCAGAATGAGAAGATAGCTCATTTATGATGCAAACCACAGCCTGGTTGTCGCACCAAAAGCGAACCACTGAATTGGCCCATTCTTTGGCCCAAAGCCAAAGAGCGCCAACAATTGGGAAAAACTCAAGGAAGGTTAAGTCCCTCGTAATCCCTAGCGTATGCCATTCCTCGGGCCAGGTGTCAGCACACCATCTGCCTCTGAAGAAGATTCCAAATCCTAATGACCCAGCTGCGTCAGTATGTACCTGAAATTCAGATTTTAAGCTCATCTCGGCTCTCCAAAAGGAAACACCGTTAAATTCATCCAGGAATCACTGCCACACACGCAGGTCTTCCCTCATACCCTTAGTGACCCTGGTCCTATGCCTAGGGAACTTCAGTCCCTTCATTGCAGAGCACAGGCGCCGAACAAAAGCCCGGCCCAGAGCAACTACTCTGCAAGCAAAATTCAGGTGTCCTACTAACTCCTGCAGTTCATGAAGGGTCACTTTTTTCCTACCTAAGAAATCCCTAACTCTAGCTTTGAGGTCATCCAGTTTCCTCTGTGGTAGCCTAGACATTTGTTGAACTGTATCTAACTCAATGCCCAGGAAAGTTAGAGACGTGACCGGGCCTTCTGTCTTTTCTTCAGCCAACGGCAAACCAAGCTCGCTTGCCAAAGACTGAAATTCTCCTAACATCCATGCACATTTCCCCGAATTATGCGCTCCACATAAAAGGAAATCATCCAAATAATGGGCCGTTGCCTTGGAACGAACCCTTTGTCTGAATTTCCACTCAATGAATGTGCTAAATTTCTCAAATACCGCACAGGAAATAGAACATCCCATTGGCAAGGCTCTATCAATATAGAACAATCCCTGGAATTGAAAACCCAAAAGATTGAAGTCGAGTGGGTGCACAGGCAAAATACGAAATGCTGATTTCACATCACATTTCGCCAGTTCTGCCCCCACTCCGCAGGACCTAACCATGCTCACGGCCTGATCAAAGGATGTATATCTGACTGTACACAATTCAGAAGGTATGGCGTCATTAACCGATGCCCCTTCCGGAAAAGACAGATGATGGATGAGTCGAAACTCACCCGGGGCCTTTTTGGGCACTATACCCAATGGGGAAACTCTCAAGTTCTCCACAGGAGGACAGGGAAAGGGACCAAGAACCCTGCCTGCCTTAACCTCTTTATTGATTTTATCCAAAACAATGTCTTCCATATTCCTGACCGACTTCAGGTTCTGCGCAATGAAAGCCGTCCGTTCCCCTACAGCAGGTATACGAACACCATCGCGGAAACCCTGAAGTAAATATTGTGCCTCCTCCAACCTGTGGTATTCTTGCAGCCAAGCCTGTAAAACTTCGATTTTAATTGGTGTGGGTCCCCTTACCAGCTGTGTTGCTGCCACCTCCTGGCTTCTTTCCGGGTCCATTTCCTTTGTTTTGGCGTTGGTTCCCCCCTTTAAAACAGGTAGCCTTGGGGTGTTTTCCCCCATAGTTAAGGCATTCATGGCTAAACTTACATGGGTTCCTGGAACAAGAACCCTTGAAGTTGAAGTCAAAACAAGGCAGGCGGGGTTGAACCGCCTGCCCCACACCAGGGTGGGGAATAGCCGTCGCCGCCAGCTTCCTATTCAAATGGCCGCTATCGAATCTGTCCCCTGTGTTAGGCCTAGCCTGGGTCATGTGCTGTAGCCATAAACCTGGGTGAGGTTCCTCCCAACGCAGGTTGGGCTGAATAGCGCTCCGCATCCTAAAAGCCTGGTCATACAAAAGCCAGGCCTGCCCTGAAAAATCCATATACGCTCGGTATATAATGTCAAAGTACTGTAATAATGAGTGTACATGCCAGGGCTGGGTCTTTGCAAGTTCCCCAGCATAGATGACAAAACCAGGGACCCAATTGGCCCAAGTCTGATCAGGTTTTTTGCGTCTACGTTTTTCTTTCTCTTTTTCATCGTCCTTGTCAATGTCCTTGATATCTGTTTCCCGGTTCAAGAGGTTGAAAAAATCTAAATATTCTCCTCTCCAGATCTTCTCTTTAGTAGAGGGGGTCAGATGATCCCCCAACGGAGTAGAATAATCCACGTACGGCATAGCTGCGTAAGGCACCGTGTTGTAACCGGTATTGGGTACCGACGGATGTTGGGAAGCCCCTCCGCTAGTACCTACACTAGGTGTCCCTGTTGTGGACATAGCCGGATATGGCCCACCCCAGCCCCATGGTAAAACATTGGCAGGATACCAAGGTACACCAAATCCCTCTGCAGAAATAGCAGGGTGTGGTGTACCTGCTGTGTATTGTATGGGAGGCCCACCGGCCCAAGACCAAGACGTAGTGAGAGGGTGTGATGTGTGTAACAAAGAAGACTCACCAAAAGACCCGATAGAAGACTTAGAAACATTGCTACCACCGACTGAGCTTGGCCCAGCTTCTTCAGCAAGTTCATGTTCATCCCGAACTGCCGCCGCAGCCTCAATCGTTTCCACGTTATCAGGAAGAGTATTCTCATGCTGGACCGGAACTGTGCTGGACGCAGCTAATGCCTCTGTATTAGGTTGTTCTACTCGAGCCGCAGCCTGGGTAGACTCCAAATTAGTAAATCGGGTCAGTAAATCCTGTGCCATAGCCCTCAGTTTTGTCTTTTTACGACCCTTAGTCTCCCTAACAGAACGGCGCAAGGACGCATCCTCTTGCTCAGGTACCTGAGCTGCAGACCTTTGTGCTTCAAAAGCACACATCTTTTCCTGTAGTACTTGCCATATTGGCCATGATTCCTCATCAGAGGAAGAACTTTCTGGAGAAAGTTGTGGCACTGGCCTCCTCTTCGCTGGGGCCTTGCCCTTGTTATTTCCGCGCCCTTTACGTGAGGCCATTCTTAACCTGTAGTGGAACAGAACTCTAAAGAAAGCTTAGCAGTCCCAGAACACAATTTATATATATATATATATATATATATATATATATATATATAAAATATATAAAATATATAAAATATATATATATAAAAACAAACAAATCCCAGAAAATAACAGCAGGTGGCGCTCTAAACAGGCAGCTGTATCTATGGAAGGTGAACTGCCTCTCAATATGCTATATTCCTATAATTCCCTATCAATTGAGTCATGTATTGACTTGGAAACACACAACCAGGAAAAGAAGCAATGAGCTCAGCTGAATTGGCAAAACCAAACTGTGAATGCCTAGTATGCTGAACTGAAACAGCTTTAGTGCAAAGCACAGAAAGTATCAAAGTAAAATAGCTGAGCTATACCTTATATTAACTTTTTATTATTATTATTATAATCCCCCCCTAATAAACAAATGGCTATCTAACAAACTAAGCCAATATAGATGAAACCCAAATATGAAATGTGTAATCCCAGAATAATAATACAGTAATTTAAATATCAAAAGACTTTAAATAATGAACTGATGATTGTGATTGGCAAAATTAATCCTTGAAGCCTAATAAACTGTTCAAGTCATAAATAATATCCCAAACCCCCTTAAAAACAAATAGCTATCTAATGAACTGAGCCAATATAGAGGAACAACAAATATGAAAGGGGTAAACCACAAGTAATAATAATTTAATATGAATATCAAATAAACTTTAAATAATAACAATACACCAAATTGGAAACAAGGAGAAATGCACCAGGCAGTAGCTGAAAAAGGGGAGGGGGAAGGAGGACTGCTGAATCAGTGCTTAACGAAGCAAATGGAGGACAGAGGAAACGGAGGGTGAAATGCGAGAACACAAAATGGCGGATATAAAATAAAAACACCCAGACGTGGCAACTAAATATAAGGCACTACAGAGGAACTCGCGAACAAAAAACACCCCAGGAAAGGACAACTAAAGGTAGGACAAAGACAAACAAAACCCGGGGAAGTTGGTAGCCACACAACCCAGATCCTAACGATTGCCTAAAATGGTGATCGCAACTCCCAATTCTATTTTTTACCAAGCAATGTAAATAAATATAGAGGAATGCAAACGAAATTTAAAAAGACAGTAAAACAATTTTAAGCCTGTAATAAGCGCCCCGCGCCCCTGCGGGACGGGCGAGCGCCCACCCTAAACCAGCAGTCCCCTTGCCCTATATGTAAAGCAAACTCAAAACAAAGCAAAGAATAATCAGGAAAGGAGTAATGAAATTAAAAACAACAGACCCAGGGAAGGGGCAGAGCCACCTTCCCAACTCCAAACAGCTTCACGGATCCCTCAGCCAGCCACCGCTCGCAGAGTCTACAGCAGAGCTTCCCAAGTCGGTGCCCGAAAAGGAAACCGGGCGAACTGCGGGGAAGCGCTTTCTTAAATACCAGCGCTTCCCCTCCCATTCAGCAGAAAAAACTTTTAAACGCCTGCCTCGCGCCATCCGGTCTGGCGGGCAAAAGCCAGCGCGCCAATTCCAGGCTGTTTTTAACGGCCGTCAGGCAGCTGGAACCTCGGTTCCATCATACAATAATATGATCCTGTTGAATAAATGATCCCCAAATACATTGTACCATCCTTTGTCTTAAGTCTGAATGGGGTTAATTTGTCCTCAGTGATGATATCAAATCACACTGACTTCATCATTTTCATTGGTTTCATTCACTCCTAGAAGCAGCTGGGAACTATAACCAGGCTAAAAAGTCACTGAAATAGGAATAGAAAGAATGTAACTGAAATGGGAATGGAAAAGATGTTTTGAAGAAAACAGTGAACCCAGATGAAATCTCAGCCAGGATACCCATGTAGACCACAATTTTGGCTGAATCAGTCTAGATATGGTGGGACACTTCATTAAGTTCATGGCAGGACATATCCACATCCTGGTCATAATTGTGAAGTTTACCACGTGGCCCCTGCTTGTTTCACCAAAGAAGGTGCTCACGCTATGTCATCCCACCAGCAGATATCAATTGTGACGTTCCCTCTTTTTCACACTGCCACCAGTGGATCTCCTTTATCCACAATGTAATAGACTTTAGTCAGACACTTACTGCCAACAGAACTTATTTATTGAAGTGTAGTAAATGAAATCAGAATCACAGATGTTCATTCAGTTCATACAATCAAATCATTTAAATATCATATATCTTGCCACCTTCACCACCGGCTCTATCTATCTATCTGGACCAGCTTATCTCTATTATTATTTCTTCTCACTATCTCTCTGACTATCTCTCTATCTCTCTGCTTCTTCTCTCTCTGATCTGACTTTCTGACTGACTTTCTCTCACCCTGCCACACCTTCTTATATCCGCTGAATCTGCCCCTCCACTCCTCTCATAGGCTCATGCAAATGAGCCCCTGGATATGAGTGACAGGGGTGACGTGGGGCGATCGTCACATACCTCCCCCCTAAGAAAAGTTTGTTTCATGGGGGAAACCTTATTGTTTACCCTTATGAACAAGGAAATATGCAGGGAACAATTCATCCAAAACATCATTACAATAATATGTCAACTATTAAATCATGTACCATATTTTATCCTTTAACACAATATATTTACCTTATACAGTACTTATACATAGATTTTCTCTCAATTACTATGTTTAGCAGATCAAACTTATTACTTTAAACATTTAAAACAATCAGTACAATTATAACCATTTGCATTAATTAAATTAATACAACTTACATTACTTTTAAATTTATACCACTTCTTACCATTATTTCAACAAGACATTGCAGTTTAATTACATTTCAAAACTAAGGCACTAACACTACATTTCTTACAACATTACACTTTTTCCCATCCATCCGTTAGTCCTCTGGTCTTCGAGACAACACGTCAGCCACCACGTTCTGGGTTCCCTTTACGTTGCAAATTTCAAAATCGAAGTCCTGCAAGAGTAGGCCCCACCTCATCAGTTTGTTGTTATTGGACTGAATAGTCCTTAGCCACAAAAGTGGGGAATGGTCAGTGCATAGTACAAAATGCCTTCCCCAGACATACGGTCTCAGTTTCTGCAATGCCCAGACTATGGCTAGGCACTCCCGCTCAATCGTAGATAAATGCCTCTCGCCCGCCTGCAGTTTCTTGCTGAGGTAGGTCACCGGATGATGGTTTCCGTCGTCATCAGCTTGGCTCAGCACGGCTCCCAGCCTGATGTTGGATGCATCTGTGAAGACTATAAACACGCGCTGGAAGTCTGGAGCTCTCAGGACTGGACTGGTAGTCAACACTGTCTTCAATTTGTTAAAGGCTTCCTCGCAGTTGGCCGTCCAGTGGATTTTCTCCGCTTGTCTTTTGTGGGTTAGATTAGACAGAGGGGCAGCTATCTCGCTGAAGTTAGGCACAAAGAGACGATTTTAGCTGGCTAACCCTAGAAATGCTCTTATTTTTTTCTTGGATGTTGGCTTGGGCCAATTGTTAATAGCCTCTATTTTGGATTCAAGGGGTTTGATTACGCTTCCACCTACTACATGGCCTAAATATTTTAATTCTGAACTCCCCAGTTGGCATTTACTGGCTTTAACTGTTAACCTGGCCTCATGTAGTCTCTGTAGTACTGTCTCAAGGTGGATTTTGTGCTCTTCCCAGGTATCTAGTTTATGCACTACACCCTTGGCTACACCAGGCTTATTAGAAAAGACATGCTTGTATTTTAGCAGCAAAGCTCTTGCTGCTTCTTGTTGCTCTGGTGATAGAGTAAGGCTAATTTTGACTTCCTCAGCGTTGTACCGGGGTTCACCCCTTCCTTCCCAATACTGTAATCCAGGTTTTTCATTGGGCTTTTCTTTGATGGCATACAAAACATAATTTTCCTTCCTATAATATGGCTTAATCATATTTACGTGCACAACCCTTCTGCCTTTTTCTCCCTCCTCCTGAAGTACATAATTCATGTCACTCATTTTAGAGATCACTCTAAGTGGACCTGACCAACCTAATTGAAGCTTATTTCCTTTAATGGGTCTCAGCATTAACACTTCGTCTCCAGGATTGAATACTCTTTCCCTGGCCCTCCTGTCGTACCAGTGTTTTTGCTTGCCCTGCTTGCCCTTTAAGTTCTCTGCTGCTATTTCCAGAGACTGTTGCAAGGAGTTCATTAGTTCATCAATGTATTGGACAACTGACTCAGGATCACCCTCTCTATATTCCTCCCAGTTCTGACGGAGTAGATCTAGGGGTCCTCTAGCTTTTCGTCCAAATAGTAATTCAAAAGGGCTAAATCCTGTACTTTCCTGGGGTACAGATCTATAGGCGTATAATAATGGTTGCAATTTATGGTCCCAGTCATTTGGATTCTCAGCTGTATACGCTCGAATCATCCTCATTAGGGTTCCATTAAATTTCTCGACCAAACCATTGGTCTGGGGATGATAAGGGGATGATGTGATGTGAGTAATGCCACAGACTTGCCACAATCTTTTCATTAATTTGGAAGTAAATGAGGTCCCCAAATTGGTAATTATCTCGGAAGCGAAGCCCATGCGACACATATAATTTATTAGTGCATCCGCCACTATCTCCGTTTCAATATTCCACAAAGGTACAGCTTCCGGATACCTTGTGGCATAATCAATTATTGATAAAATAAATCTGTTCCCACGCTTGGTAACTTTAGGTAGGGGTCCCACTATGTCTAGGCCTATTCTTTGAAAAGAGGTCGAGATGACTGGCAATGGGCACAGCTTAGCCTTGGTCTTGTCATTCCCAGTACCCTGTCTTTGGCAGGTGTCACAGCTCTGACAATATAGCTTGATCTGCTTCCCCATCCCAGGCCAATAGAAGTTTTGCACAATCCTTTGCTTAGTACGAGAGATCCCCAAATGGGCTGAAAATATGTCTTTATGAGCCTTTTCTACAATTCTCTCTATATATTTGAAAGGTACTACCAGCTGTCTGAGAATGCTTTCCCCTCCTCTCATAGGGTTCACTAAAACCTCTCTATATAATAGGTCTTCCTTTACACAGTATCTTTCAGGGTTTTCAGGGGTCAGGGGCTCTTCCTTAGCTTGTCTAAAGCATTCACTTAAGATAGGGTCTTCCCTTTGTTCTTGTCTAAAAGATGAATTATTAGGATTCCTCATGGTAACTAGATCAGCTGTTTCATTCCCTTCTCTTATTTCAGGACGAATTTCATTGCTGTCCTCAGTGGCTTCAATTTGCCATCCCTGAGAGTGAGTTGTCACTAAAACACTCTGCACATGCTCAGATAAATCCAGGCCTATTAAACATGGGGCAGGAATTTGATCAGATATGGCCACTTTCCAAACTCCTGACCATCCCTTATATCTTATGGGAATTTTTGCCATGGGCAACACCACTATTTCAGACCCAATCCCTTTAATAGAAATATTTTCATGTTCTAACATATTTACCTTAGGGACTATATCTGGGTGACACACTGTAACTTGTGAGCAAGAGTCTTTTAGTGCAATATACTTATTATTATCAACATAAATAACATCTCCTGAGCTGCGTAGAAGATTTGGGTTACATTTTATCAAAAAGCATTGGACGACCCTAGCCACAGGAGGCTCTTGGCTCTCTGGCCTCTCTGTTACTTGGGTTGCTATGGTAACAGCTTCAACTGCTTCTCTAGTAGCTCCATTATACTGTACACAAAATACTTTCTTTGGCTGACTGGAATTTCCCCCTTTTTGCTGGTTAACATCCCTAGTCTTCTGGGTCTGACATTGAGCCCAAAAGTGTCCTTTCTCCCCGCACAAATAACATTGTTTACTGGCTCTGGGTTCGAAATACAGGGCCTTGCCAACCTTTCCCTCAGAGCTATTCTGTTTCAGGTGGCTCAGCTCTGGGGATGAGGGCTTGCCTTTAAATTGGCTTCCAGTAGCTTGGGTACTTCTGAGGTAATCTCTACTGGGTGGGGTCCCTCTCCTCCTGTCGTCCCACACTTTCCTGCCAATTTTTACCTCAGAAAACCTGGGGTTTCTTATCTCACTAATGGAATCCGCCTTTTCACTTGCTTCCAGTACAATTTTAGGATTTTGTCTTTTACTAAATAACACAATTCCCCAGGTAAAATAGAATAGAATTGCTCCAACCCAATCACATTTTTCATTTGTTCCAAAGAGGTGACATTCTCATGCTCCATCCACTTTTCCAGACAGAGACTAAGCTTAGCTCCTAGCTGAGAATAAGACTCCTCAGGCTTTTTGGTCAGGGCACGAAATTTTCGCCTCAGATGTTCTGCATTGATGCCATATCTAGAATAAACCATTTTTCTATAAACCTCAAAGTCCCTGGCCTGCTCTAGGGGCATTTGTGAATACAGCTCTGCTAAATCTCCACTTATTTGGGATCTCAGCACTATCATCTGTTCTTCCTCTTTCACATTAAAGTCCCAGCACGCGCGCTCGAAGAAAATGAGGAAAGATTCTGGGCAGTCACCTTTTCTATATTGGGGAAATTTCTTTAGATCTATTTTTAGAGATTTCCCTCATTAATGCTGTTGTTATTATTGTTATTTTGAGATGCCAATTCCAATTGTTTCATTTGTAATTGAATCTCCATTTCTCTCTGTCTTAATTCCATTTGTCTGGCCTGAGCCTCAGCTTTTAGCTGTAGTTCCTTAGCTTTTTCCTCAGCCCTAGCTTTTTCTCGAATTTCTAATTCTCTTAATTTAAATTCTTGTTGTAGCCTCCATTTTTCAAATCCTTGGGAGCTTAAATCACTTTCTCTCCCTGAGGCACCCTCATGTGTCTTGTCCTGGTCCATAGATAGAGGAACTCCATTTCCCTCCACTTCCTGAGGTAAACCTTGTGCCTCTTGAGGATCAATTACCTCCATTACTAGCTTTTTACTTCTTTTAGGTGGCATATGTATGTGTATTTCTTTGGATAAGAGCTGGTTTATTTTGCAGAGATAGTCAGGCCTCATTTTAAAATACTTTTTCTTTCTGAGTTACCATGTAGCTCTCCCTCGGCAGCTAAGGATGGCTACACTTTTCCTTCTGGCACCACGCCAGCCACACTGTTCCTTGGTCTGAGACAATCTTCTTGCCTCCAGACACAAAACAGATTCTGATTTTTTTCAAGCCTCTGCTTGTTCCTATCAGCTCAGACCTGTTTTGACCCCGGCTTCCACTTTTTCTCCACAAGCGCTCTCTTAACTCTTGGAGCCTTGGATTCAAAGCTAGCCCACTGGGTCTATTCAAATCCTGAGGTAACCTCAAACAGAATTTTTCTCTCAGAGTCTTTCCCTATCTTTAGTCCTCCCAAGATCTGAGTTCAGAAGCCCCACCACTAAGCTTTTCCACAAAAGCTCTAGCGAGTCACCCACTTCTTTACTACAGACCTCTGACTAAAAGATTTTCTTGACTCAGAAAAATTCGCTTTAAACTTTGGCTTTACTGGAATCTTTTCGAATCCTGCCGCTGGACACCACTTGTGAAGTTTACCACGTGGCCCCTGCTTGTTTCACCAAAGAAGGTGCTCACGCTATGTCATCCCACCAGCAGATATCAATTGTGATGTTCCCTCTTTTTCACACTGCCACCAGTGGATCTCCTTTATCCACAATGTAATAGACTTTAGTCAGACACTTACTGCCAACAGAACTTATATATTGAAGTGTATTAAATTAAATCAGAATCACAGATGTTCATTCAGTTCATACAATCAAATCATTTAAATATCATATATCTTGCCACCTTCACCACCTGCTCTATCTATTTATCTGGACCAGCTTATCTCTATTATTATTTCTTCTCACTATCTCTCTGACTATCTCTCTATCTCTCTGCTTCTTCTCTCTCTGATCTGACTTTCTGACTGACTTTCTCTCACCCTGCCACACCTTCTTATATCCGCTGACTCCACCCCTCCACTCCTCTCATAGGCTCATGCAAATGAGCCCCTGGATATGAGTGACAGGGGTGATGTGGTGACTTTTTTTCAGCATCAGAGCAGATTCTTCATTCCAATTTTTTTCATCAGTTGCTTTGAAAGTGAGCAAAATCCATTCACATTTTAAGACATTTTGCCTTTCACTTCGAATGGGTTGTTTCTTACTTCAAAACTTTGCCATATGTAATTGATTCCATCATACAATAATATGATCCTGTTGAATAAATGATCCCCAAATACATTGTACCATCCTTTGTCTTAAGTCTGAATGGGGTTAATTTGTCCTCAGTGATGATATCAAATCACACTGACTTCATCATTTTCATTGGTTTCATTCACTCCTAGAAGCAGCTGGGAACTATAACCAGGCTAAAAAGTCACTGAAATAGGAATAGAAAGAATGTAACTGAAATGGGAATGGAAAAGATGTTTTGAAGAAAACAGTGAACCCAGATGAAACCTCAGCCAGGATACCCATGTAGACCACAATTTTGGCTGAATCAGTCTAGATATGGTGGGACACTTCATTAAGGTCATGGCAGGGACATATCCACATCCTGGTCATAATCAATTACACCACTAGATATCCAGAGGCCATCCAATTAAGCTCTGCCACAGCCAAGGATCTAGCCAAGGAATTATTGTCCAGTTTTTTTCAGGGTGGGTTTCCCAATGGAGGAATTGACAGATCAGCGAACAAACTTCATGAGCTAGACACCCCAGTAGATGTTAGTCATCCTGGAAGTACACCCTTTACAGACCTCCGTTTACTATCCCCAGACTGAAGGGCTAATGGAGAGATTCAACTGTACACTAAAGAGAACATTGAGGAAGTTAGTAAGGGACAAGCCAAAACAGTGGCACACTATAGTGGCCCCATTAAAGTTTGCAGTAAATTTATTTTATTTATTTATTTTATTGTATTTAACTTATATGCTACCCACACTACCCAAAGGTCTCTGGGTGGCTTGCAACAATTTAAATGCAATAAAAATATAAAAATATACGTAAAACAATTAAAATACAATTTAAAATACAGTACTCTTAAAATTGCCATCAGGACCCACAGTTGATATTATTTCAATTAAAAATCTTCTGGAACAGGAAGATTTTGACCTGGCACCAAAACGTCATCATCATTGGTGCCAGACGAATCTCAATTGAGACGGCGTTCCATAGTCTGGGGGCAGCTGCCGAAAAGACCCTTTGTCTACAAGTCATCCCTCTTACCTCCTTGAGGGATGGCTCTTTCAGGAGGGCCCCCTGGCTAGATCTTAATTGCCGGGTAGGTTTATATGGAATGAGGCGGTCCGTCAGGTATCCAGGGCCCAAGCCGTTTAGGGCTTTATAGGTCAAAACAAGCACTTTGAATTGGGCCCGGGCAGCGACTGGTAGCCAATGTAATTTGAACAGAATCAGCCTGATGTGTTCCCTAACAGCCCCACCACTCACCAGCCATGCAGCTCAATTCAGAACCAGTTGCAGTCGCCGGACTGTCTTCAAAGGCAGCCCCACGTACAGTGCATTGCAGTAATCTATATGGGATGTTACCAGTGCATGCGTAATTGTCATGAGACTCTGCTCATCCAGGCATGGCTGTAGCTGGTATAATTTCTGCAGCTGAAGGAAGGCACCCCTGGCCACCGAGTTCACGTGGGCTTCCAAAGTTAGATCTGTTTCAACTTATTAACCCTCATTCAGTCCATAATCAGGTCCAGACATGAGTTCAGCACAGAAACCGCCTCACCTGGATTGGTGGAAAACGAGAGGTAGAGCTGAGTGTCATCAGTGTATTGCTGACTCCTCAGCCGAAACCTCCTGATGACCTCTCCCAGCGGTTCCATGTAGATGTTAAACAGCATGGGGGACAGTATCGAGCCCTGAGGAACCTCATGACATAAACACCATGAGGCAGAGCAACTGTCTCCCAGCACCACCTTCTGGACATGGTCAGCCAGGAAGGAGCAGAACCATCATAAAGCGGTGCCCCCAACTCCCAACCGAGCCAGCCTATCCAGAAGGACACCATGGTCGATGGTGTTGAAAGCCACTGAGAGGGCCAGGAGTGTCACAGACCTCCACCAGATTCTCATCTTTCGAGTTACTATATGGGATGTGCTTAAGGGAGTACTAGATTTAGTTTGGGAACAATGAGAGGAAGGATGTGATAATGGCAAAACTATTAAGTCAACAGGTCATAGAGATGAGAGAATAACTGCAGTTAGCAGTTGATATGGCCTGGAAATCTTTGGGAAAGGTTCAGGTGACACAGAAGCAACAGTATGATGCCAAGGTAAAACGAAGAGTTTTGTCTCAGAACAGAAGGTATTATTATTACTGTCATCTGACTAAGTCAAGCTTTTTGCCTCTTGGCAAGGATCCATTGAAGCAGTTAAGAAAGTTAGCCCAGTTGATAACAAAATTAAAATGGCAGATACGTTGAAACTGTTACAGATTTTTCAAGCAAATTTGCTAAAAGCATAGCAAGACAGAGATGCACTATCCAGCAAGTCAGAAAACAACATGTTAAGATGCAAGCCCTTATTAAACAAGAGTGAGAAGGGAGGAACACTAACTTTAGAACCTCATATGGAAGAGTATAAGAAACGTCAGATGGATGCATTGGGGTCAGAATTTAGGGATGTATTTTCTAAAAGCCCAGATGCACGAACCTAATCAAACACTATATTGACATCCATCCGAGGAAAATCCATCAGCCGATGGAAGGTCCATGGAACCAATCTCCTGAGAGTGGCCCCTTGACACTTCTTTCCGGGGGATAAGGAGGGAAATGAAACAAAAAGGGGAAGTTGAGCAGGATGGGAGACGGGCCATATACCTCTGTTGAAACACTCCTTGCTCAGCTGGACACTATCCTTCACCCTGGTAAGTCATAGAATATCCCACTAGGGGAACATCTGAGCAGTAGATATGCATGAGTGGATGGTAAAGAGGATGGTTGTTTTAAATCAGTTTATCAGGATGCTGATGTTCAGCTTCTGCAAGTCATCATCGAAAAGTTACCTTCAAAATTAATCAACACCATTGATTAAAAGGACCCACCATCTCTAAAACTTATTATGCATGGGGAAGAATTTCTTGCAGGGAGGATGAGTGGGGATCACAGATGGCCTAGATTCATTCATGTTCTGTAGTCCAGGGAATTTCAAATTAGTGAAATCATTTAATATATTTGTTCACCATATGTACCCATACAGACAAGGAGGCAGGGCAGGGATTCCTACAGCGCTGCCTTTGTGTGAACGGTTGATGGAGAAGATGTTGCAAGAGGAGACTGGGTAGTCATGCTGGGGAGGTGGGGATGGAAATACACATTGCCTGAGGAATGGGTGAATGTGCAGGAGAGGCGAGAGGGGGGAGGGCACCATGCCTGCACAACACCTGTGTGAATTGGGCCTGGCCACCGAACTGAGGTTTGTGCCCATCTCTAATTTATATGCAGGCAGCCTACCTGTACCATTGTCCCTCTTTGGGACTTAATCCCCCTACTTCTCATTTTTTTGGGATCCCCCCCCCGTCCTTTCTTGGATTATTTTTGCTGTCTTCCTGGCCTGA
Source organism: Intellagama lesueurii (assembly GCA_037013535.1). NCBI lineage: Eukaryota > Metazoa > Chordata > Lepidosauria > Squamata > Agamidae > Intellagama > Intellagama lesueurii. Next base: position 131,578,569 of record JBAJHW010000003.1, on the reverse strand, counting down.
CTACTGCTGCATGTTGGACTCAAAGAAGAAGCAAAGGTTTCAAATGGAGGGGATGGGAAATCTCCCCATAGTCTAGTAGTTGTGGTTGTGAGAGGCTTTGATTGTATATTTTGCTTTTAGTTGCTTGTTTGCTTTTCTTTGTGTGTGCTGCTTATTATGCTGTTTTCCCCCTGATATATGGCAAGGTGCTTTCATTGCTTGTTTGTTCATTTGTTTGTAAAATGTCATTGGGTTAATATACTATGTATATTTATTTTTTAAAGTTGTTCCATATGTCTTGGGGGGCTGTTCTGTGTTGCATGGCTGATTAGCTGCTTCCTTCCTTCCCCCACCCACCCATTGTGCTGCCGAAACTCAGAGTCAAAGCCTCTGTAAGTGAAAGACTTGGTAGAGAAACTGCAGTATATTTAAATCTCTACTATGAATACTATTTCATCTTACCATTACTATTAGTAATAGTATTTTATTGAAATGCTACTGAAAGTAAGACATGAAACCTAATTTGTGATCAACCTTAAAACTTGAAGGACCATTTTTGCTACAGCTATTTTCTCTGCACCATGGCACTTTTTTGTTCTAACTGGGACAAAACAGAGTCCCCTTTTTTTGTTTGCATCTGTCCCATAGTTAATATAGCCTCACAACCAGTGGGTTCTTGAAGGAAGTGAAGTAGAAAAATCACTGAATAAGTGAGATGTTCACATCTACAAACTATCAGGTTTCTTACTGAAGCACCTTCTACCTGTCCATTGGCAGCCATGAAGATGCATTTCTAAATTATTCTTAAGACATGTGGGACAATTTGACATGGGTTATTACTTTCTTACATTTAAAAAATATTTTACTATTCATATGAATATATATGATGGGTTTAAGAATCTCAGAGTCAGTATTTACAGACTAAATGATGGTTTCCTGTCAGAGTAGCCCAGTTAATGTATGATCTTAAGATAGCATTATCTTGTAACAATTGGGCTAATAAATAATGGGTGTCAGCTTAAGTTAAAATTGTTTTTTTCAGCAGAGACCACTATAAAACATTTTGCTCACTCTTACCCACCAGACAATTGCTGGATGCAAACAGCACAATACCAGTTTTGTAAGATCAAAAACGAAGCAACAACAGACACAACATATCAGAATTTTGTCAAATGTCTTTTGGTATCCTTGAGGAGTTTCATCTGTATCTCTAAGCCATCTTGTCATTTCTTGATACCAAGTGATGATGGATACAGAATGTCTTTGGGGGAAAAGTTAAATTGCTAAAGTAATACGCACTACATTGTTGATATTTGTCTTCTCAATTGCATTACAATAGAATGTTGACTGCAGTGTTATCAGATTCTTCTCCAAGCAGCTGTGTACATCCCAGGAAGCAATTCTAAAGCTGATCTTATGTTTCTACATCAATACAGTGAGTTACTGATGAAACTCAGTAGAGTAGCAATCTTCACTTTTTAAAACGTTTGGATAGATATTTTCGTTGTGCGGATCTTTCCATTGACCCCCAAGTAAGATGGAACATTGGATTTGCAAACAAAGAGCAAATTAAATTGGAAGAGTCTCTGTTGGCAACTCTTGATTTAAAATTAAAGAGCTACCCAAGATCTGCCATCACGAGAAGTGGGAATGAATTACTTACTAACAAATGAGAAACCACAAAGGCCAGATGGATTGAGTACAAATGTCATTTGGCATAATTCATTTGCTTTCTTCTTCTAATTAAAACTGAAGCTAGACATTATGTCAACTGTATAAACCAGCTCTGTGTTTCTTCTTCCTTCTATGGAACTTCTAAAGATACTCAGCACATGATGTTCTATTGCCATATGGTGGTTTGCTCACACTCAGTTCACTTCATTGGCTCTCAGATGCATGGATAATAGAACTAAGGGACATAAGATGTATGGCTCAGATTGATGTGTATTGGAATCATTGTCTCTGTTTTCCATAGTTCTGGAATCACTCATTCCAAGCTTCCATACCTGTTAGTTTGTTCTTCTTCAATGTAATCTGGGTTCTTCTGATTTCAAATTTCACATCTTCTTCCTCATCTCTCCCCTTCCTTCTCTCTCATGCCTTCTCCATTCCTCACCCACTCTCCATCCCTCCTCTCCTCCCTTCTCTTCTTGATGTTGCCTTTCAAAGCCTTTGCACAACTCCATCACCAGGTAGCTCTTCTACCTTCTGAAGATTGACACATCCCAGAACAGAACAGACTGAAAATGAAAAGTAAACAATCAATCCAACCCAAAACAAAACAAGAGAAGAAAAAAGAAAACAACAAGCAAGCAAAATACAGTTTCCAAGCATAGGAAAACGATCCAGGAATGGAAGGAATTGATTTGTGTCTCTAATAATGTCATGTAGAAGGAACCACCTCTTCACAATAGGAGCAAATAAGAAGTGTGGATGATGTTGAAACAGCTTACATCTGCAGGCAGAAGACAGCACACAGTGGTGTTTTTCACAACAGCTTCATATTAGCTGTCTAAAATGGGTCAAGATTGTGCACTTTGGTCAATAGAAAAGTTGTGCACAAATGAAATTCTTCACTCTAATTGGGTGCAGAGAAATCATGGAAGAAAAAACTGTCCAACAGTTTCTTGGGCATTTGTTGTTGTTTAGTCGTTAAGTTGTGTCTGACTCTTCATGACCCCATGGACCAGAGCACGCCAGGCCCTCCTATCTTCCACTGCCTCCCGGAGTTTGGTCAAATTCATGTTGGTAGCTTCGATGACACTGTCCAACCATCTCGTCCTCTGTCGTCCCCTTCTCATCTTGCCTTCACACTTTCCCATTCTTGGGCATAGGGTTCACCATTAGCAGAAACAACAATTAAACTTTTTTCTTTTCTTTTTCCCCCAGGGTTTTTTTTCCTGGTGCTATTGCAAGTGGCAGCAGCATCTTGACCACCATTTTTCAGCCTCTGCAATGCCTTGGACTTAAGGTAATTCCAGCATTTTTGCTGAAGGGAATGACAGACATCATAAACAGTTGGCATATCTGGACAAAATGTTATAAAATGGGCTTATTCACCTAGAGACAAAAAGAAAAGCTTTAAAATTTTTATCACAAAAATGACTTATACGAGTCATTTTATACAGCTCTAGCAACACGTTTCTCCCCCAATGAAACTTCAGTTGATTCAAGTGATAATGGCGATCTTGTGATATCACATTTCTATAGAGCTTGGTAGGGTTACTTAAGAATGTGTGTATTACTTGAATATTTGCCTTCAAAGACCTGTTAGGGTTACTATAAGTCAGTTCTAACTTGAAGACACATAACACTGAACTTGACAATGAGGAAGGAAGTGGTGAGAAGGAAGGGACACTCAAGTATAAAACACGAGACACAGCAAGCAAACAAAATGTCAGCCATAAAGGGCTCAGATACGTATATACTAATGCTCAAAGTATGGGGAACAAACAGGGAGAACTTGAAGTCCTAGTACATGAGGGCAGGTATGACATTGTTGCCATTACCGAAACTTAAGGGGGACGAAACCCATGATTGGAATATGCTACTAGAAGGATACAATTTGTTCAAAAGAAACAGACCCAACAAAAGAGGAGGAGGAGTTGCACTGTATGTAAAGAATTACTACTCCTGTACTGTAATACAGGAGACCAAGGATGAAAGCCTTCCTGAAGCTCTTTGGGTGAATATTAGGGGAAAAGCAAATGACATAGCTGTAGGCATGTGCTACAGGCCACCTAACCAAACAGAGGAAATAGATGCACATTTTGCAAACCAATTAGCTGAGATGTATACGAAACACACCACTGTAGTAATGGGGGACTTTACCCGGATATCAACTGGGAAACCAACTGTGCAGCAAGTGGGAGATCCAACAGGTTCCTGACATGCCTGGCTGACAACTTAATCATCCAAAAGATGGAGGAGGGAACAAGAGGGTCAGCCATACTGGATTTAAAACTTAATAATAGGGAGGAAAAAGTTGAGGGAGTGGAAATTGTAGGAACTTTAGGATAAAGCGACCATGTCATATTAGAATTCACCATCATGCAGGCAAGGTTAACTGTACCAAGTTAGACTAATGTTCTAGATGTGAAGAGAGATGACTTTAACAAACTAAGATATGTAATAGGAAGGATTCCATGGATGGAAATCCTAAAGGGAAAAACAGTTTAGGATGCTTGGGAAACCCTGAAAGGTGAGGTATTAAAGGCCCAAACCAAAACAATACCACAGAGAAAGAAAAACGGTCAGGAGGGTCATGTTTGGTACGGGCAGTAGCCAAACGTACAGCACCACCCCACCCACCCCCACCTACCCCAACCCCTGTACCACTTTTTTCCTACCCTCCCTCTATAGGGGTCCAAGGCACATTTGGCATTTTTGTGGGGCATTTAGCTAACCTTGTTCAGGATTGGAAGGGGATATAGGGGCTAGTGTTATATATATATATAATAAAAATTAAATATATAGTTATATATAGTTATATATATAGTTTTATATATAGATAGATATGCTAAATTAATTAATTAATTAATTAATTAATTAATTAATTAATACATAATACATAGTTATATGAATGATACATATAGGGGTGTGTGTATGTGTTTACTGATATATCCGTAGACCTAAAGTGATAAATTGCTGCTTTAATTGATAGGGTTGCTGACAGTATAAGATGCTTGGGACTGTGGTCAGAGTGTTAGTAGTGGTTTTAGAATGGGTCCAAAAAAATAATAAAAGTGAAAGGAAGGGCAAGCAGCCTGCTAAGCACAGAGCCCCTCCACGTTCACCTCCAGTACTCTCCTCGTCCAGCGAAGAGGATTGGCCCTATTACAGGACAGTATGGGAGAAGCTTAGTCAGTTGGAGAGGGAACGAGCGAAGAGAAGCGTTGAAGATGGTGGGACGGCGGTGCGTAGGTCCAGGAGGGAGTCCAAATCACAAAAAATAGCTGAACTTAAAAGGATGGGGGATCTCATGATTTCACGTATTGCTATTTTGGAAGGGGAGTGTTCCAGCCCATCTGGCACATCCTCAGCAGTTGGCACACCGGTGACACCACAAAGAGTAACGCGGGTCTCCGAGCAGTGGCACAGGAGGTCAAGGTTGGTGTCATCCAGCAGTCAGACATAGACGAATGAGGAAGAAGGGCAGACGGCGGTGGCATCTGAGGCCAAGTTGGTTCAGCAGAGGCTGAGTGGAGATGGTGGATCCGCCATGACAACATTGGAGGAACCTGCATCCACGAGTGCACTCGTGGTGTTGCCAGGAGCGACACCATCAGGTGGGGGTACCATTACACTGGGCACTACACAGTCTGCGAGTGTTTGGCCGTGGGGTACCAGGAGCCATATGGTGCTGGTTTCTTCAGCCTTGCCTCTGCAGGCAGTAGGGTGTGGACAATGCACACACACGGGGTCCAATATAGAGGTGGCCCTGAGCCAGTCTTATGTACAACAGGCCAGGGTGACGGCAGGAACAGGTGAGACAGTGGTGCTGGCTGTAGTTGACATGGGTTACAATTTGGTAGCGAGGTGGGTTCTCCCTGAAGGTGATCACTCTTTACCTTTAGGGGACCACCTATGGCTGGCCACAGTGGAAAAAATTTGAAAGGGCGAGTATGTAGATGTTTTTGGCTAAATACAGAAATTGAGGAGAAGAAGGATAAGGAGGAAGAAAGGGAGAGAGAACAACTGTGTCGGCGTAAACCGGACTGATGCTGGGCTAATTGGCTGCCAGGGTTCTTTATTTATGTGTGAACAGTGGATCACGCTTATCCACAGAGGGCATTAGCGTTAATCCAGTATATGGACCTTATCTACAGGGCATATGTTGATTTCCCAGGGCATGCGTAGCTTCTTTATGATGAGGGGTTCCGTATGTGAGCAGCACTGCACCCCAACATGCGCTGGGACGTCCCGCATGACACCCTATGTCTCCAGCTTATGACCCCATCCTGCCCAGTATTGGGTGATAGATTTGATAGTGGGCACTTGGTGCAAAGGGCACAAGCAGGCAATTCCCACATGACAGCGGGGTCAGGTGGTTCGACCCCGCCTGTTCTGCTGAGAATTTAATGCCCAAGGAACTTGCAATAGAAAACTGTGCAGGTTTAGGCACCAATGTTCCATATATAGTGGCCCACATGCATCATCGGCATGTCCTAAAGGGAGACCAGGCAGCAATGTGGGCAGAGACTCCAGAGGGGGAGGTTGCAAGCCACCTCCAGCATCAGCTATGGCACCAAAAGGGTCCTAGCCCAATTAAGGTTCCAATTTTGGAACAGTGGCTTAGATTCTACCCGGACAAGGTGGCAGGTAAGTTTTTGTTAGATGGTTTTAAGTACAGTTTTCATATTCCTGTCATGGGTGATAGAGTAGCCACTTGGTCTGACAACTTGAAATCAGTTAAGGGAGAAGAGGACATTGTAAGAAATAAAATTAGCAAGGAAGTTAAGGAAGGACAGGTGTTGGGTCGTTTCCCCACACCTCCAGTTGAGAATTTGAGAGTATCACCTCTGGGAGTTGTTCCCAAGAAGGTGCCTGGAGAGTTTAGATTAATTCATCATTTATCGTTTCCAGCAGGGGATTCAGTTAATGACAAAATCCCACAAGAACTGTGTAGTGTCCACTACACATCCTTTGACAAAGCGGTCCGCATGGTGCGGAGTTGTGGGATTGGTGCTCAATTAGGGAAATGTGACATCAAATCAGCCTTTAGACTTCTTCCGATTCACCCAGAAGACTTTAATCTTCTGGGATTTGCTTTTTATGGGAGTTACTATGTGGATACGGTGCTGCCTATGGGATGTTCCATATCCTGTTCAGTTTTTGAGCTATTTAGCACCATTTTGGAATGGGCACTTAGGCGTAAAATTAGGAGTGCGCGGGTGGTCCATTACCTTGTTGATTTTTTATTTTGTGATATTCAGGGTACGTCACAATGTTAGGAATTGATGTGGGCATTTCAGGAATTAGCCAGGGACTTGGGTGTCCCTTTGGCTGAGGAAAAGATGGAAGGTCCCAGCCAGAGATTGGTTTTTTTAGGCATTGAGTTGGACACTATTCTTCAGGCCAGCCGATTGCCAGAGGAAAAGCTGACAGACCTGCAAGCACGGCTGCAGGGAATGTTGGTGCACCAAAAAGTCACCTTGAGGGAGCTACAACAAATTGTAGGACACCTAAACTTTGCTTGCAAAGTGGTTGCTCCAGTTAGAGCCTTCCTCAGGCGATTATGTGAGGCAATGAAGGGCCTTAAAAAGCCTCATCACAAGAGATGTTTAATGCAGGGTATGAAAGAGGACTTAAAAGTGTGGCTGCAATTCCTCCAAGGTTTTAATGGTACTTCCTTTTGGAGGGAAAATCTGAAGCTAGGGGCAGATTTTCAGGTACAGACAGATGCAGTGGGATCCCTGGGTTACGGCATCTTTTTCAGAGGCCAATGGTGTGCAGGAACGTGGCCAGGGGAGTGGCACACGTGGGGTATTACAAGGGATCTTACGTTTCTTGAGCTATTTCCAATAGTGGGGGCCTTATGGTTATGGGCAAGCAGTGGGCTAACTCGGTGGTTACCTTCTGGTGCGATAACCAAGCAGTGGTGCACATAGTTAATTCACTGATGTTCAGGTCCCTGAGGGTGATGGTGCTTGTTAGGGCCATGGTGCTCCATTGCTTACAGTTTAAAGCCCCTCATGTTCCGGGAATTGACAATGCCATAGCTGATGCCCTGTCCCATCAATAGATGGACTGGTTCAGGGCATTGGCACTGGGGCACAGGCTCAACCCGATGTGTTGCCGATCGAGGTATGGAATCTTGGCGGGCTGAGGCTAACAGAACCATGAGTTTAGCCATTGCCCCTAGCACTAGATGGAGTTACACAGCAGCTTGTACCGAATCTTTCAATTTTCGGGAGAAAGAAGGTTTGGGGCAGGACTGGCCCCCTCTGGACGATCATATGATGCAAGGGATTGGCACCATGGTCGATCCAGGGGCGGATGTCAGCACTAGCCTTTTACGCCAGGGTGCAGGGCTGTAGAGGTTATTGTGTAGACTTTAGGATAAAGAAAATGATTGAGGGTTGGAGTAGAGAGAGGGGGGTGTAAAGGATTCTCGTTCACCTCTTTCCCCAGCGATATTGGTAAAGTTTGCAAACACATGGCATACTGTGTGTAGGAATCACTTTGAGGCCTGCCTTTTCAAAGCAGCAACGCCATGTGTAGCCTGCATAATTAACTTGTAAACCGCCCAGAGAGTGCTTGAAGTGCTATGGGGAGGTATATAAGCAGCACGCTTTGCTTTGCTTTTGCTTTATAGCATTTTTTGGTGCTCTCAGAGTAAGTGAACTGGTAGCTTCAGCAAAAACTGACAAGTCCCTATCCTCTGTGCAGATGAAGGACATAATTGTAGGAGAGAATCTGTTAGTTATACATTTGCGTAGTTCAAAAACAGACCAGAATGGCAAAGGAAAGTTTATTGTTCTGGGGCAATGTTCCATAATTGAGATTTGCTCATTTAGTGCTACACAAGTTTATTTGCAGCTTAGGGGAGACAAGGATGGTGGATTTTTACAACATCAGGATAAGTCACCACTGACAAAGTATCATTTTGGAAAATAACATCTCAGGCCTTATGCAAGGTCGAGATTCAGGGTTGGTGCTTTGGTACACATTCCTTTCTAATTGGAGCCGCATCTACTGCAGTTGCACTTGGCTATGGAAAGGGGGAGATTAAGAAAGTGGAGAGATGGGTGTCACAACGTTATCGTGATTATGTGCACCCCCTGCCACAGTTCTAGGTGCTGCTGTTGTTTGTTTGATTCTTTGTTTCAGGTCCATGGAGACCGTTGGCCCTGGTTCATGTTATGTTGGTCAGGCACAGTTACCTGTTTTGGGCTGCAAAGTACACCAGTCGGACTAATTGGGGTCGAAACCTAGGACTGGGCACCTTCACTGCATTGGAGTGGAGGGGACAGAGAGGCATGCTGTGGGACACGTTCCTCAAAATGGTGCCCCTGGATCCCTCGCAGGTGGTCCCAGATATTTTGGTGATCCACCTGGGGGGCAACGACTTGGCTCGGAAGTCCGGCAAGTCTTTGATACTTCAGATTCTAGCTGACCTGAAGGTCTTTGTGGATTGCTGTCCATCAACATGCATAGTATGGTCAGCTATGGTTCCAAGATTGTCATGGAGGGCTAGTTGTGACCCTAGGCTTATAGACAAAGCAAGGAAAGGAGTTAACTGGGAAGTCGGCAGGGCTGTTAGGCAAGGCTTGAGGTCAGTTATATCGCATTTGAGCATTGAAGTATCTAGGCCTGAGTGATATCAGCCTGATGGAGTTCATTTGTCGGACATGGGATTGGACATTTTCTTAGATTATTTGCAAGGGGGCCTTAGGGCCGAGATCTTCGGCTTGGTGGGGGGCATGGGGCATACATTGTAGCCCCATTGCCATAGCAGGTAGTGCAAAGGGAATAGGTTCAAGTGAGTTTCAAAAGGTGGCATTTAGGGGGTGCCGAGCACCCCTCCTCTCAGGTTGGAATTAGCAGAAGTTAGCTGAGGGGAGGGAAAGCAGGCTACTCCTGTTACTTTATGCCTGGGGGCATGCTGTAGAGTAGAACAGCACGCTTGCGGATTAGGAATTCACTAAAGAGAGGTCTGGAATGGAAAGTCAAAACTGACTATGGGCACAGACCAGTATTGCACTATGGTAGGCCCCCTTGTGAAAGGGGAGTTAAAGTTAATAAAGTTAATAAAATTGTGGCCCAGTTACCCCATGTTACGTGTCTCGTCTCTTTATTCTGGGCTGAGCGGGCAACTGCCTCTTTCAGAGGTGCGCAGTGCCGAAGCGGGGCTGTTTTGCCCGCCCGGCTGGAGAAGAGGCATCGCGTGATTTTGGGCAAGCGGGTGAGAGCAGAAGCCTTAAAAGAGGCTGCTCAGCCCAGCGTCACCCTCTTCGTCTGGAAGGAGTTGGCCCACCCACCCTATATCGTAACAATGAGATCAGCTGCTCGCTTCGGGGCCAGATGGAAATTTTTGACTTGTAACTGAATTGGCCCTAGGTACAAGTGGTTTTTTGCCCATCCCATTCTTACTAGCGAGGGTGGTAGTGGTAAGTTTAATAAGAATTACATTAAAAAGGTGACAATGGCAGGTAGTGCAAAGGGAATAGGTTCAAACGAGTTTAAAAAGTGGGCATTTAGGGGGTGCCAAGCACCCATCCTCTCAGGTTGGAATTAGCAGAAGTCAGCTGAGAAGTTAGCAGAAGTTATCCCCTTCATAGATTGCTGCCTTGTCGTGGCGAAGGGGCTTGAGTAATTCAGAGAAGCTATGGGCTATGCCATGCAGCGACACCCAAGATGGACAGGTCATAGTGGAGAGTTCTGACTAAACGTGAGCCACCTGGAGCAGGAACTGGCAAGCCACTCCACTATCTTTGCCAAGAAAACTCCATGGACAGAAACAAAAGGCTAAAAGATATGATACTGGAAGATGAGCCCCTCAGGTCGGAAGGCGTCCAACATGCTACTGAGGAAGAGCAGAGGACAAGTACAAGTAGCTCCAGAGCTAATGAAGTGGTTGGGCCAAAGCCGAAAGGACGCTCAGCTGCGGACGTGCCTGGAAGTGAAAGGAAATCCAATGCTGCAAAGAAAAATACTGCATAGGAACCTGGAATGTAAGATCTATGAACCTTGGTAAGCTGGATGTGGTCAAACAGGAGATGGCAAGAATAAACATTGACATCCTGGGCAACAGTGAACTAAAATGGATGGGAATGGGTGAATTCAATTCAGACGATGATCATATCTACTATTGTGGGCAAGAATCTCGTAGAAGAAATGGAGTAGCCCTTATAGTCAACAAAAGAGTGGGAAAAGCTGTACTGGGATACAATCTCAAAAATGATAGAATGATTTCAATACGAGTCCAAGGCAGACATTTCAACATCACAGTAATCCAAGTTTATGCATCAACCACCGATGCTGAAGAGGCTGAAATTGACCAATTTTATGAAGACTTACAACACCTTCTAGAAATGACTCCAAAGAAAGATGTTCTTCTCATTATAGAGGACTGGAATACTAAAGTAGGGAGTCAAGAGATAAAAGGAACAACAGGTAAGTTTGGCCTTGGAGTTCAAAATGAAGCAGGGCAAAGGTTAATAGAGTTTTGTCAAGAGAACAAGCTGGTCATCACAAACACTCTTTTCCAACAACACAAGAGGCGACTCTACACATGGACATCACCAGATGGGCAATACCGAAACCAGATTGATTATATTCTCTGCAGCCAAAGATGGAGAAGCTCTATACAGTCAGCAAAAACAAGACCTGGAGCCGATTGTGGCTCTGATCATCAGCTTCTTATAGCAAAACTCAAGCTCAAACTGAAGAAAGTAGGAAAAACCACTGGGCTAGTCAGGTATAATCTAAACCAAATCCCTTATGAATACACAGTGGAAGTGAAGAACAGATTTAAGGAACTCGATTTGGTGGACAGAGTGCCTGAAGAACTATGGATGGAGGCTCGTAACATTGTATAGGAGGCAGCAACAAAAACCATCCCAAAGAAAAGGAAATGCAAGAAAGCAAAGTGGCTGTCCAATGAGGCCTTACAAATAGCAGAGAAGAGAAGGGAAACAAAATGCAAGGGAGATAGGAAAAGTTACAGCAAGTTGAATGCAGACTTCCAAAAAATAGCAAGGAAAGAAAAGAGGGCCTTCTTAAATGAACAGTGCAAAGAAATAGAGGGAAATAATAAAAAGGGAAAAACCAGAGATCTGTTCAAGAAAATTGGAGCTATTAAAGGAACATTTTGTGCAAAGATGGACATGATAAAGGACAAAACTGGTAGGGACCTTACAGAAGCAGAAGACATCAAGAAGAGGTGGCAAGAATGCACAGAGGAATTATACCAGAAAGATATGGAGGTCCCGGACAACCCAGATAGTGTGGTTGCTGACCTTGAGCCAGACATCCTGGAGAGCGAAGTCAAGTGGGCCTTAGAAAGCATGGCTAACAACAAGGCCAGTGGAGGTGATGGCATTCTAGTTGAACTATTTAAAATCTTAAAAGATGACGCTGTTAAGGTGCTACACTCAATATGCCAGCAAGTTTGGAAAACTCAGCAGTGGCCAGAGAATTGGAAAAGATCAGTCTACATCCCAATCCCAAAGAAGGGCAGTGCCAAAGAATGCTCCAACTACCGTACAATTGCAGTCATTTCACATGCTAGCAAGGTTATGCTCAAAATCCTACAAGGTAGGCTTCAGCAGTATGTGGACTGAGAACTCCCAGAAGTACAAGCGGGATTTCGATGGGGCAGAGGAACTAGAGACCAAATTGCAAACATGCGCTGGATTATGGAGAAAGCCAGAGAGTTCCAGAAAAACATCTACTTCTGCTTCATTGACTACGTAAAAGCCTTTGACTGTGTGGACCACAGCAAACTATGGCAAGTTCTTAAAGAAATGGGAGTCCCTGACCACCTTATCTATCTCCTGAGAAATCTATATGTGGGACAGGAAGCAACAGTTAGAACTGGATACGGAACAACTGATTGGTTCAAAATTGGGAAAGGAGTACGACAAGGCTGTATATTGTCTCCCTGTTTATTTAACTTATGTGCAGAATACATCATGCGAAAGGCTGAACTGGAGGAACCCCAAGCCGGAATTAAGATTGCCAGAAGAAATATCAACAACCTCAGATATGCAGATGATACCACTCTGATGGCAGAAAGTGAGGAGGAATTAAAGAACCTCTTAACGAGGTTGAAAGAGGAGAGCGCAAAAAATGGTCTGAAGCTCAACATCAAAAAAACTAAGATCATGGCCAGTGGTCCCATCACCTCCTGGCAAATAGAAGGGGAAGATATGGAGGTAGTGACAGATTTGACTTTCTTGGGCTCCATGATCACTGCAGATGGTAACAGCAGCCATGAAATTAAAAGACGCCTGCTTCTTGGGAGGAAAGCGATGACAAACCTAGACAGCATCTTTAAAAGCAGAGACATCACCTTGCCAACAAAGGTCCGCATAGTCAAAGCTATGGTTTTTCCAGTAGCGATGGATGGAAGTGAGAGCTGGAACATAAAGAAGGCTGACTGCCGAAGGATTGATGCTTTTGAACTGTGGTGCTGGAGGAGACTCTTGAGAGTCCCCTGGACTGCAAAGAGAACAAACCTATCCATTTTGAAAGAAATCAACCCTGAGTGCTCACTGGAAGGACAGATTCTGAAGCTGAGGCTCCAATACTTTGGCCATCTCATGAGAAGAGAAGACTCCCTGGAAAAGACCCTGATGTTGGGAAAGTGTGAAGGCAACAGGAGAAGGGGACACCAGAGGACGAGATGGCTGGACAGTGTCACCGAAGCTACCAACATGAATTTGACCCAACTCCGGGAGGCAGTGGAAGACAGGAGGGCCTGGCGTGCTCTAGTCCATGGGGTCACAAAGAGTCGGACACAACTTAACGACTAAACAGCAACAAAGCTGAGGGGAGAGGAAGCAGGGTACTCCTATTACTTTATGCCTGGGGGCGTGCTGTAGAGTAGAACAGCACGCTTGTGGATTAGGAATTCACTAAAGAGAGGTCTGGAAAGGAAAATCAAAATTAACTACGGGCACAGACCAGTATTGCACTATGGTAGGCCCCCTTGTGAAAGGGGTATTAAAGTTAATGAAGTTAATAAAATTGTGGCCCAGTTACCCCATGTTACGTGTCTCGTCTCTTTATTCCTGGCTGGGTGGGCAAAAGGAAAAACTGGTCCACCCTGTGAAAAGCAGCACTGTGGGAGACAGGAGAGGAAAGCAGGTCAAAATAGGTAAGGAAGTGGTAAAAGAACACCTAGCTGCTTTGAATGAGTTCAAGTCTCCTAGACCGGATGGTTTACATCCCAGGGTACTAAAAGAACTGGGAGATGTGATCTCGGAACCACTGAATGAAATCTTGGAGAGGTCCTGGAGCATGGGCAAACTGTCAGAGGACTGGAAAAGAGCTGATGTGGTTCCAGTCTTCAAAAAAGGAAAAAAAGTGGATCTAGGAAACTACAGTCTAATCAGCTTGACATCCTGAAAATCCTGGAAAAAATCATCAAGCAGTAGATTTGTGAACACCTAGAAAATAACAAGGTGATTACTAGAAGACAACATGGGTTTGTTAAGAACAGGTCATGCCAAACAAATCTTACTGCCTTCTTTGATAAAGTGACTAAATTAGTGGACCAAGGAAATGCAGTGGATATAGTATACTTAGACTTCAGTAAGGCATTTGAAAAGGGAGACCACAACCTACTTCTGTGTAAGATAGACAGCGCAACTACCAGATGGATTTGCAGCTGGCTGACCAACCGCACTCAATGGGTGGTCCTCAATGGAACCACATCTACATGGAGGGAAGTGTGCAGTGGGGTCCCTCAAGGTTCTGTCACAGGGAAGAGGGCATCAATTTATTCTCCATTGTGCCTGAGGGTAGGACAAGAACCGAATGGGTGGAAACTTTTCAGAGGGAGATTCAACTTGGAAATAAGGTGAAATTTCCTGATAGTCAGAACCATTAAGCAGTGGAACAGCTTTCCTCCCAATGTTGTGGGTGCCCCATCGCTGGAGGTTTTCAAGAAAAGATTGGACAGTCATCGGGATGGTATGAGGTCTCCTGCATTGGGCAGGGGGGGTGGACTAGAAGTCCTCCAAGGTCCTTTCCAATCCTACGATGATTTTATGATTCTATGAACAACAAATATTATTTTAAGGCAGTTGTCTCCAACTTAGTGGGTGAAATCCTGTAGTAAGTCACAACTAGAGTAGGCCCATTGAATCAGTAAAATTTAAATAGATTGTGACTCACCAAATCCTCACTGATTCAATCGGCCTACTCTAGTCATGGTTTACTACACTTCTGTAGGCATCCTTCAGTCTTGAGAGACTATGGTAACGTGCTCTGTATGGAGGACTTGGAACAGCGTCTAGTGTGGCTGAGAAGGCCAATTGGAGAGTGACAATCCCTTCCACACTGAAAACAAATACAATGTGTCCCCTGTCCAGCTCCCTGGTTTTGCTAGTTTCGGGACTGCCTCTTTGCCTCGGCCTGCTGAACAAGTGTCTCTTCAAATTGGGAGAGGCCATGATGCACCGCCTGCCTCCAGGCTGAACACTCAGATGTCAATGTTTCCCATTTGTTGAGGTCCATTCCTAAGGCCTTCAGATCCTGCTTGCAGATATTCTTGTATCGCAGCTGTGGTCTCCCTCTGGGGCGCTTTCCCTGCACTAATTCTCCATACAGGAGATCTTTTGGAATCCGACCATCAGCCATTCTCACAACATGCCCAAGCCAACATAGACGTCGCTGTTTCAGTAATGTATACATGCTAAAAATTCCAGCTCGTTCTAGGACTACTCTATTTGGAACTCTGTCCTGCCAGGTGATACCAAAAATGCGTCAGAGACAACGCATATGGAACGTGTTCAACTTCCTCTCCTGCCATGCACAAAGGGTCCAGGACTCACTGCAGTACAGGGGTGTACTCAGGACACAGGCTCTATAGACCTGGATCTTGGTATATGCTGTCAGCTTCTTATTAAGCCATACACTCTTTGTGAGTCTTGAGAACATGGTAGCTGCTTTGCCAATGCGTTTATCCAGCTCGACATCTAGAGAGAGGGTGTCAGAGATTGTTGAGCCAAGGTACACGAAATCATGAACAACCTCCAGTTCTTGTGTTAAGATGGTAATAGAGGGAGGTGAGTCCACGCCCTGGCCCATGACTTGTGTTTTGTTCAGGCTGATTGTTAATCCAAAATCTTGGCAGGCCTTACTAAAACGATTCATAAATTGTTGGAGGTCTTCAGCAGAATGGGCAACAACAGCTGCATCATCGGCGAAGAGGAAGTCCCGCATGCATTTCACTAAGCAACAGGATTTCAGCTGGTATTAATATTCTGTCTGTCTTTCAGTGTTTGCCAACAGAGGCCCTGTTATTTCCTTAAGGCCTATAAATATGCAGAAGGTGTATGTGAAGCTTCGCTGAGCTTCTGGGCCTCTTATAACTCACTAAAAGTTTCTTAATCTGTTTGTATGGGCTAGCTTGAAATTTGCTTCACCTTTTCTTATAGGTGAAAATGGGTAGCAACCTAATTTCTTCCAGTCCTATTGAACATGTCTCAAACATCCTCAGATGTTATTCCTGACTTTTAAAAAATGAAATTCTGTTCAATTTTCAATATATCACAACAAATAATGTGTTCCATTTCTTACTACATAGATACTGTGCAGTAATGACTTTTAGCTATTTCACATTACTAATAATTTCATGTCTTCAAGTCGATTCTGACTTATGGTGACCTTTCCAGGGTTTTCTAGGTAGACAACACACATAAGTGGTTTACCATTCACTTCTTCTGGGGGCATCCTAGGACTGTGCAGCTTGCCCAAGGTCACACAGGAAAGATCTTCCCCTAGGAAGCACAGTAGGGAATCAAACCTCTGGCTGCTCAGCCAGGTACCTAAACCACCGAGCTATCCAGCGAGGTATTTCATAGAATCATGGAATAATCGAGTTGGAGAGAGCCTATAAGGCCATCAAGTCCTACTCACTACTCAATACAGGAATCAAAATTAAAGTATATCTCAGAAATGGTTGTCTAATTTTGCCTTGAATGCTTCCAACATCTCCTTGTCAAGTAAATATTGTAAAATATGCTATTGTTATGCTGAGGAAATATGAATTTCTCCATGCTGAAAAAGTCCATACCATTTTGAGATAATGCTACCCATGCAGCAGGTCATATACCTCATCTGGAATTGCATATTGAATGAGAAAATAGTGATACATGTATTATATTATATGTATTAATATTCATTAGCAAGCATGGCATTTATAGGCATTCAAAACCACATTGGGGGGGGGATATTGAATTAAATAGTCTTCCCCAGGATCCAATACACTTTCAACTTTTCCTTGCAGAGACTCTGGATAAGCTGGCAAGCCTCTCTGTAAATCATTGTATTGATCTTTGGATGAAGACTGTTAACATAATTAGATTGGCATTTTACTTTTGATGGCCCATGTAGTTTCTCCATCTCTAGTATAGTTTTTGTTTTGCTTTTCCATTCCTCAGTTTGATGGTCAGATTTAAAGGAAGAAGTTGTTGTTGAATTTTCCAACACTTACAAAGAGCAGATATTTTGGTTAAATGTTATTTGCATGTAGAAGTTTACCCACTCACTCCTAAAATAAAGAGCCAGGCACAGGTGATGGAGTTAACTAGGACCACACTTTATTAATTTTAACTTTAAACCACCCTTTTCCTGCAGAGGGGCTTTAATGTAGTATGGATACCTTGGACAGGTTATATAATAACTGGGATTCCCCATAAATTTATTTACCTGCCATGAGAAAAACATCCAAATAGTGCACCACCCGGGACAATCCTGTCTTGTGTTTCAAGGCCCAGTTCAAAAAAGAGCTGAATCACTTAAAAGTAGTACATGAAATAGAACACCCCATGGGTAGGGCATGATCAACATAAAAGTGCCCTTCAAAGAGAAACCAAATAAATTGAAATCCTCTGCATGCACAGGCAGCAGGCAAAATGCTGACTGAATGTCGCACTTCACCAGCTCAGCCCCCCTGCCACATGACCTAACTACATGGACTGTCTCATCAAATCAAGTGTAGCAAATGCTACACAGTTTCTGTAGAATGGCATAATTCAACAAAATCCCTTCTAGGAACGATAAATGATAAATACAGCAGAACTCACCCGGTGTCTTTTAAGCACCACCTCAAATGGTGAGATTCTAACAGAAAGAAATGGAGGAGCACAGAAGAGTCCCAGGACTGACTTCATTACCCTCTTCATGAACCTTTTTCCTCATGACTCTTTCAATGCTCTTAATTGACCTCAAATTGGTCGCTGAACGCTCAGCAAAGCAGTCGGGGTTGAACTGACTGCCCCGCTGCAACATGGGGTGCAGTAGATGGACCTGCCCTCAGGATGAGGTGTCTACTATCCTAGCCTTCTTCCAACACTGGCCTGGCTAGTGTCAACAACTACAACCAAAGCTGGGGGTGCTGTTCATCCCACTGCATGGTAGGGTGAATCGCTGCATGTATATGGAAAGCTTCATCATAGAGGAGCCATGACTTACCGAGAAAGTTTACAGCTCTATATATCATATCTAGGCACTGCAACAGCGAAGACACCTACCATATCTGTGCCTTCACTATGAATCCTGCATAAATAATAAATGCAGGAAGCCAATTGGCCCATGACATCTCTGATTTGCACCTGTGTACCTTCACCATCTCCTTTTCATCTTCCTTCTCCTTTTTTCTTCTCAGTCTCCCAATAAAGGAGGCTGAAAATCTCTACAATCTCTCCTCTCCAGATCTTTTTCTTAGTCAGAAGAAGGAGGTGGTCCCCCAAAGGTAATGACTGCCTGCCAAATGGCAAGACATGGGGAGGCACTGAATTATAATCTGTATCTGGTACCGATGGTTGGTGGGTGGGTTGTTTAGTTGGTTGGTTGGTTGGTTTAAAATAACTTCACCCCACCTTTCTCCTTGAAAATGACCCAAGGTGGCTTATAACATTGAAAGACAATTTTTGAAGGTTAAAATAATTAGTATACAATGGTGGTTAACATCATTAAAAGATAATATTTAAAGCTAAGAACAATGAGTAAAGAGGGATTTTACATCATTAAAAACGACAGTATTAGAGCTAAGAATAATAACTATACAAATGTTTTTTAGTTTTTTTTAAATGCTACTCTGAGAAATGGAAAAAAAATGGAAAATGGAAGTCAAAGCAATAATTCATAACAATCCATCTTTTTAAAAAATCACACACAAGTAGCTAATTACTGTGGGAAGGCTTGCCTGACGAGAAAGGTCTTTGCATGCTTGCAGAAAGACAGCAATTCTGGCCTCCTGTGGGAGGGAGTTCCAATGTCTGAGAGCAGCAACAAAGAAGGCTCTCTCCTGTGTCCCTGTAAGATGCACTCGTGAGGGTGGTGGGAGCAAGAGAAAGGCCTCTCCTGATGATCTTAACACCTGAGCCAGTTCATAATGGGAAATATGGTCTTTGAAACAATTTTGACCCAGGCCATTTAGGGCATTATAGGGCTTTAAAACCAGCACTTTGAATTGTGCCTGGAAGCTGGTCAGCCACCAGTGGAGCTGCTGTAACAGGGTGGTTATGTGATCCTTGTAACCAGCCCCACTCAGCAATCTGGTACCTGCATTTTGGACCTGCTGAAGTTTCCTGACACTTTCCATTGGCAGTCTCACATAGAGCGTGTAAAGTCACACACCTACCCCAGGTGTAGTCTCTGAATCCAGGAAAATGACCACTGCTAGTATGGAGCAGCCCATAAAGGTGTACTAAAGGCTGAAAGGAACTGGAGAATGCTCCTCCTGGAAGAAGTGGAATCTGTAGACCAAAGAGGCTGGTGCCTCCTGGCCCCCTGGGACCCCAGGCCCAAAAGGCATTCCCTTTTTCAGAGTCATGTGCAGTTGATACCTCACCTGGCCAGGGAGCATCTGCTATTTCCATGGACCTGTCTATTGTACCAGCATTTGTACCCACTACTGTAAACGCAGGGACGTGGTGGCGCTGCGGGTTAAACCACAGAAGCCTCTGTGTTGTAATCTCTATAGATCTGCAGCTGTAAGATCGAATCCATGTGACGGAGTGAGCGCCCGTCGCTTGTTCCAGCTCCCGCCAACCTAGCGGATCAAAAGCATGCAAATGCGAGTAGATAAATAGGGACCACCTCGGTGGGAAGGTAACAGCGTTCCGTGTCTAAGTCGCACTGGCCATGTGACCATGGAAGATTGTCTTCGGACAAACGCTGGCTCTATGGCTTGGAAACGGGGATGAGCACCACCCCCTAGAGTCGAACACGACTAGACAAATTGTCAAGGGGAACCTTTACCTTTACCTTTTTACTGTAAACACATCAGGAGCTCACCACTCAAGTCAGTTGCCCGTGCCCTGCCAATGCCTGCATACTGACCTGTACTGATGGTGCGGGGTTAGGTGCTGCACTGGTCCTACTCCAAACTAGAAACACGCTCTATTAATTGTGCCACTAGCTGATTATGCTGGGCCTTCCACTGTGCTTTGGTCTCCCTGCCTGAGCATCTAGGCTGCACATGAGGCATGGGGGCCATCTTAGTCATTTGCCCACCCAGTCCCGGAATAAAGATGCGAGACAATGATATGGATTAAATACGGGCCACACTTTATTAAATCAGATCAAATTGTATATCGCCAACATCATCAAAGGAGGGGCCTGCTGTAGTGCGGAAAAAGGTAAAGGCAGGGTATCCAAATACCCCTTGATCAGTCAATGGGCGAGTCCCAGGCCCCAGGTTCCAGTGGTCTTAAGGACAGTAGGAACCCGGCCGGCCGCTAATAAACACCCCAGACCTCAAGACATCTTTAATTGATGACTGTTGGTCCAGAAGTGGCCCAGCACATCTTCCCACCACCGGCCCTGTAATCGCACGATCCGCAGAGCCGGGAGGTCGGATGCGCTGTTGGCTTACCTGAATTACCAATGGGACACACTGAGACGACCTGTTTTTCGGCACTACCCGCCACAGCATAGGGACT
Source organism: Intellagama lesueurii (assembly GCA_037013535.1). Lineage (NCBI taxonomy): Eukaryota > Metazoa > Chordata > Lepidosauria > Squamata > Agamidae > Intellagama > Intellagama lesueurii. The sequence continues at coordinate 131,557,966 of JBAJHW010000003.1, read as the reverse complement.
AGCGTGGCTAAGTCCCATGCTCGCCACAGAGCACACCGAGCTCCGAAAGCAGGCCCCCTTTGACGTCTTCTAGAAATATGTCCAAACCTGCATCAGACAGGTGAAAATCATCACTACGAAATTATTCAGTATTGCTCATTTGGATCCTATGATGACTAATCACCGATCAGAGGCCGCCTCTGCAGACACCTCTACACACTTCTCTGTTAACGCCCCGCCGGGCCTTGTTAACATTGTCAATATTCCGGGCGCCTTGCCAGGCTAACCGCGGGATGATTGTAGACCACACAATCCGCATCGCACGATACCTGGCATTCAACCTCTTCAGGTCTCTCAGAATGTCCAGGATCAATGCCTTACCCGATGATCTTGTTAGATCATTGCCTCCCAGGTGAATTACCAAAACATCAGGTGGAGCTCGGTCGAAGGCCGTCATCCTGCCAAGCTGTATCCATTGCATGCCATGCACGCCTCTCCAGGTAATATGCGCATGGGCACCAAGCCCCAAATCGTTCCCCCACGGGGAAGAAGCAGCATAACGTGCCGTCCAATAAACAAAACTGTGGCTGATGATCATCACGTGCCTTCGACCTTCGGAATTCATGGCACCTGAAACGACATAAACGGCCCCTGCCTACACATTAGGTAGAGGTCTAATGTACCTTTGATAGCTGGTTGAAGACCATCGCCCCAACTGCTTAATTTGGTCTGTGTTATAACCTAGGGCTGCTGCCATCGATGCTGCTCCTATTCTAAAGGAATGTGTGCCAAATCTCATATCCTTCACTCCTATCCTATCCAACGCCAAGTCTGTAAGTTTCCAGAACTGATATTTGGTCAGAGGTGACCCATCAGTATGCTGGAAAAAATACCCTGAGCCTTGTCCCCTAAACTCCATGAAGGTTTGAGTGGCCTTCACAGGACAAATGCGCCTGATTTTACATTGCCCCAAGACCAATTCTTTACCTTTACCTGTCTGATCTACCATGGACCGCCTGATTTTAATTCTCAATTGACTATCCTGAACCATAACATCTCTCTGTTGTAAGGCAATTCGAGAGGTGCCTGCCCTCCCCATCGCCACTAACTCGCTAATCCTAAGGGCTCCGAAAAAGGCTACTAAGGCAGCCGCCTTAAATAATGCCATCTCATATTGGTCCCTACATAATGTCACCCAGTGCTCGCATAAGCGTTCAAGAAGAGCTGGAGATATGGGTGTCCTGACATCAGGCACCCTCCCCCTCTCCTTGGACCACCCTTCTAGCATTTTCTTTATCCTAAAGTCACAGGAAAAATCTTTGTATCCATTAATTTTAGCATAAAAGGCCAGAGCTGACAGTTTACCCTGTATGGTGCCTGGCGCTAATCCTTTCCTATGCAGAAATATTATAAATTGTTGGAGTTGTTCCACTGGGGCCGGCCAAACCTGTTCCAGTTCCACCGTCCTCCTAAATTCTTGAAACTCGTTACTCGCAGCTAAGTAACCCCTTATTGTCCTCGGAGCCAGTGCAAGACCTATCGCTCTCAATGCTTTTTCATGCCAATCTGCCAGACCTCCGCTAGAAGAACTTCTGGCAGTTCCCTGGCTTCTGGGGCTAACTCCCTGAAATGCTCGATCTGTTGGCGTGAGAGAGCATCAGCTATCCTGTTGTCAATACCAGGAACATGTCGGGCATGCACCATCACATTAAATTGCAATGCCCGTAAAGTAAAAGCCCTAACCAAATCCATTACCCTGTCTGAATGTGATGTAAGGTTGTTGATGATGTAGACAACCGCTTGGTTGTCACACCAAAAACGGACCACTGCATTAGACCATTCTTCTGCCCAGAGCCAAAGGGCTCCTACAATCGGAAAAAAATCAAAAAATGTTAAGTCTCTCGTGATGCCCTCATGATGCCATTCCTTGGGCACACCATCTGCCACGAAAATAAATTCTGAATCCAAATGCCCCGGCGGCATCGGAATTCACTTGAAAATCCGCTCTTAAGATGATTTCTGACTTCCAAAAAGAGACCCCATTGAACCTCTCTAGGAATTGTTTCCAAACCAAAAGATCCTCCTTCATGCCCCTAGTTACTCTAGTCTTGTGCATCGGCCATTTCAGGCCTGACATGACATTACAGAGCCACCTTAAAAAGGCATGGCCCAGTGCTACTACCCTACATGCGAAGTTTAGATGTCCTACTACCTCTTGTAATTCTTTAAGAGTCACTTTTCTCTTAACTAATAAATTGCTCACTCTGGCTCTAAGGTCCGTCAATTTATTATGAGGCAGCCTCGAAGTTTGCTGCATCGTATCCAATTCAATCCCTAGAAAAGTGAGGGATGTGGACGGTCCCTCTGTTTATTCTTCTGCTAATGGCAAACCCAGCTCGCTCGCTAGGACCTGAAAATTATCTAAAATAATTCTACACCTCCCTGAATTCGCTTTCCCACAAAATAGAAAATCTTCAAAGTAATGGGCTATGGAGTTACAGCGCACCCTTTGTCTGGTTTTCCATTTAATGAAAGTGCTAAATTTCTCAAAAGCAGCGCATGAGATTGAACAGCCCATAGGTAGAGCCCTATCTATGTAATAGGACCCTAAAATTGAAAACCTAACAGATTAAAATCCAAGGGGTGGACTGGCAAAATTTTAAATGCTGATTTAATATCACATTTTGCCGGCTCTGCCCCCACTCCACAAGCCCTGATCATATTAATGGCCTCATCCAATGAGGTTTATCGTACGGTACACAGTTCCGGTGGAATGGCGTTGTTGACCGACGCCCCTTCCGGGAAGGACAAATGGTGGATGAAACGAAACTCACCAGGGGCCTTTTTAGGAACTATCCCTAAAGGGGAAACTCTTAAATTCGCTATGGGTGGCTCAGTAAAAGGCCTCAACACCCTACCCTCTTTAACCTCTTTGTCTATTTTACCCTGTACAATAGCCTCTAAACCGTTTACTGATCGAAGATTTTTTTGCTAAAAATGCCTTACGATCTCCTAATGCCGGGATTCTAAAGCCATATTGAAAACCATGGTATAAGTATTCTGCATCTCTTTCCCGTGGGTAAGTTAGCAGCCAAGCCTCTAAAACATCAATTTTAATTGGTGTGGGTCCCGTTACCAGGGGCACCACCTTTCCCATTGGGCTTTTTACCACTTCCAGCTCCCTTGCTTTGGCGCTGTGCACCTGCTTTAATACAGGTGGAATTCAGGTGTTTGCCTCCACAAGTGATACATTCATGCCTAAACCTGCATGGTGTTCTTGAACAGAAACCTTTGGAATTATACTCATAGCAGGGCAGATGGGGTTGAACCGCCTGCCCCGCTCCCGGGTGGGGATTAAGATTGCTAATCACTTTCTTATTCAGATGGCCACTATCAAATCTATCACCTATGTTAGGCCTTTCTGGGGTCATATGTTGTAACCATAACCCTGGCTGTGGCTCATCCCAAAGCAGATTGGTTGAATGGTAGTCTTCATTCGAAAGGCTTGGTCATATAGAAGCCAAGCCTGCTCTGCAAAATCTGAATATGCCCTATATATTATGTCAAAGTATTGTAAAAGCGCGGAGGCCCTCTAGGGTTGAGACTTAACTAAGGCTCCAGCATAGATAACAAAGCCAGGGACCCAATTGGCCCAAGTTCTATCTGGCTTCTTCCTTCTACGTTTCTACTTTTCTTTCTCATCATCCTTATCGATCTCTTTAATGTCGACCTCATGGTTCAAAAGCTCAAAAACGTCCACATACTCTCCTTTTCATATTTTTTCTTTGGTGGCTGGGGTTAAATGGTCTCCCAGCGGTGTGGAGTAATCTCCACAAGGCAAAGTCGTAATGTGAACCTTATTCTATCCCGTGTTGGGCACGGACTGGTGTTGCCAAACACCTGTGCCAGCTCCTGCGCTAGATGTCCCTGCATCGGGAGGAGTCGCATATGGCGTACCCCAGCCACAAAACTGTATGTTTGCCGTAGGCCAACCCAAATTTGCCCACCCCATGGGCGGTGCACTGTAAGGTGTGGGTGCAGTATTAGAGTAATAAGGACCGCTGGCCCACAGCCAAGCGGAATACGATGACTGGGTGTTGTGTGAAGAGGCGGACTCACCAGTTGAAGCCACCGAAGTGTTGGGGGCATTCATGACCCGAGGCGTACTAATACTGGGTTCCTCTGTGATGTCGAGTTCAGCCTGCGACCGAGCCATCCTTTCCTGCGTTCCTGTTGTGTCTAACCTTCCACGCTTCCTTCCGCTCGGCACCCTAATTGCGTCTGAAGGCCCTTCCTCCGCCGCCTGATCCACGCTCTCCTGAACCTGCATAGATTCTAAAGCGACAAACCGCTCCATAAGATCTTGTGCCAAAGCTTTTAAATTGGCCTTACGATGGCCCTTAGTATCCCTAGCTGATCTGCGAGGAGAGGCCTCGTGCTGTAGTGGTGTTTGCTTTAATAACCTCTGAGCCTCAAGGGCCGAGATTTTTTCTTGCAGATCCTTCCAAATCGGCCATGATTCCTCATCAGAGGATGACTGTTGTGGTGAAACCTATGGTACAGGTCTCTTTTTAGCCATATTTTTTCCTTTGCTTGTACCGCGCCATTTCTTTGAGGCCATTTTGACCAAATTAACGCACGTCAAAACTCACCTGTTCAAATTCAGCTATCACTTTAAACTGCCCCCTAATGACCCTCTTCAAAACTTTAACCCACCGTTATGACTTGATCCACAAGTGGCGCCCTATCAAACCTGGACCTATCCTTATATAATAAAATTAAGATCTTCAATGATAATTTCTATGCAATAACTGCTGAAAAATCTATTGTAAAAGCTTAATGAACTGTATGAAATTCTGTAAATAATAATGTATTTAAATTATTTTATTAATTAAATTTCATTATTATTATTATTATTATTTTAATTTTTAGCTAATCCCACCAGTAATTCAATAAGGTAATTATATGTAGATTTATTCCTAACCTATTCTAATATTAATCTAAAATATTCTAAAACAACAAAGCACAATAATTCCAATTATTCTAAAATTAATATTAATTTAATAATGGACTGTAGCCCAAATTTAATCTATGCAAGACCCACCACTACTGATGATAATTATAATGAAATATATTTATATAAAGACAAACCAAATTCTTGTTAAAATATAATTTATAGGTTGGAACCTTCTCACTTTCTTTCCAGTGCTTGTATTCATGGCACTTACAGCAGCCAGCACTGGATAATTGTCTTCATCAGAGGACAAAGAAGTGACTGGAGGGGACCTGCAAGAAGTCTTATACTGGTAAGCTGCTTGCCTTTTTTATTCCCTACTTCTATCTCAGGCCTCTTTGTTACCTTCACTTGGCTTCTTGAGCAGTGCACTCTCCCTACCTGGTGGTGGAGGAAAGAACTACTTAGGCAACCAATGCATGACGGGGAAGGGAAGAGGCCTTCAAGAGCTGCCATGCCCCAAACTGCCCCTTGGTGACTGGGAATGAAACTAACTGAATGAGTGAAATTCAAATAATGACTTGAGCCTATAGTAGGCCACCAAAGCCAGGCCTGGGAGCAAACAAAGGAGGAGGAAGGGGCAAAGCCACCATCCCCCTGCTAGGTACCATGAGGGAAGGTGGGGTAAAATACCCACTAAAAACTCCCCCTTCCAATGCAATATATTCCCTGTTTAATCCAATCATATTTTTTTTTAAAAAAAAAACACTGTCAATGTCTTTGCTTATATTATACATAACCCAGGGGCTTAGCCTGACTATAGCAGCCCACCTCTCAAGTACTGAGCCCAGGAAGGCTCCAACTGCCCTAAGGCTGGCACCTCACCCACCAAGATGATGGAAAGAAGGGGGAAAATGGAAGAGGTGGGTTGGTACCACTTCAAAAAGCACCCCAAAATGTCCGTGGTATAGCTAATCAACTCCAATCCCAAGCTGCAAAACAACAACCACTGCCACAAGTGCAGCCAGAGACCCACCAGCCTTGATCCCACAGCCAACAAATCACTGGCCACTCAAAGCACCCAGCCTCCCTGCAAGCGTGGCTGCTTGCTGCTACCACATGCATGGCTGAAAAAACTCTCAGGTCCCAATCCCAGGGCTGCAAAATAGTCAACCACTGCCAAAAGGACTTCAGGTCCCGATCCCAGGGCTGCTAAACCACCACATGGCAACACTGATGCACTGCCATGATCCAAACCGCCACTGCTGAAAGCTCTCTTCAGGGCTGGGAACACTTCCTGCGTGATCCACTGCCCTGCTGCTGTGAAAAGATGACTGACTCGAGGCAAGTTGGCCTTATCAAGGCTCCCAAGTCCCTCCCCCAGCCTGAAGGATGACACCAATTGTCCATCTCCCATCGGGAGAGGCAGGCAAATAGCTCCACTGGTGCATGAATCAGCACTGGTGGAAGAGTGCATTTGCAAAGTTATCAGTAGATAGAGCACTAAGCTATTTTCCTTTGTATGTGGTTGATTTAATTTGCATGGGGAAACTGCATTATTTCACAATGGCCATCAAAAGGGTAGTCCTTTCTGCTAGAATAGGGTTTTTTTTTAAAGCAAAATAAATTGGTAGTATGTGTCCTTATATAGATATAGAATGTAAGTAATAAATGTTATTTATATTTAGCCCAGGGGTCCTGCTTTTTATAAAAAGAAAGAGAAATGTTTCTAAAGCTATTTTTTTCATAGTTACAGATAACTGTCCAACTAACAAGACTTCCTGCAGCTATTAATTTTCCTTTCTTCATACTGAATTTCCAAGGAGTGATGATGAATAGAAATGGCTCTGAAAAAGTTTCTTTAATGAAACAGCACCATAACTTTTTTTGACAGCACCAATCATTTACAGACCACAAGCAAGTGAAAAAGTAGAAATAACTCAGATAAAGCTTCCCCCCCCCTTTGCATCATTAGAATTCTGGCTTGTAGAAACATTTTACCTTACTGTAAACTTTGCTAGTTCATTTACAGTGGTGCATCATTTATGTTTTTCTAAAATATGAAGACTAGAGAAAAAACAATGTGTGACATCACAACACTATTCATTAATCCAATGATCCCTGAGTGGGTGGTCTCACCCATGTGATTAATCTCAGAATAAGAAGAAGCTGAAAGGGGACAACACAGAAGAAGTAGTCATCAACGCTGAATGCCAGGTCATGTAAAAGTAACTTTTGTACCAATCATACTTTTAACCTTTTAAACTTTCTACACCCATCCCCAAATTATCTGTTGATATCATTCCCTGCAGCTCTGAAGACATCCCAACTGATAGACAAATATATTGATATATATTTCAGTGATAAATTTGCAGATATACTTTATTCTTCAGTGTTTCTCTCCTGTTTTCTTTGTAGTGGGATCACAGCCTCAGTCATAATTTGGCATCTTGTCTCTTCCAAGGGAATTTTTTTTACTTAAAATATTTTAACAAAAAATTATAATTTTACTGCTCAATGAACCATGCAACAACATTTTAGCCTCTATACACCATGGCAGATGGCAAGCTAATGAGGCCTGTTGAAGCTGCATACTGATATAATCCACACACAATACCTCTGTGCTCCAAAGGGAGGTAAAAGAGTAAATTTTATTTATCTTTCTCCTTGTATTTGATACTTACAAATCACAAGACAGATTATTGGAGGAGACATTTTTACAGCTTTAATTAGACTTACTAATGCTTAATGTGCATGTTAGGTCTACAAAGCTGAAAGGACACAAATTTGTTGTGCTTTTTATATTGAAATATTTCATATATTTTTTAACTGCCAAGGTTTTTTCTTTCCCACATGTTTAGCTCAAGTGCTTCTGAAAGTGTATTCAGAACATGATTTTGTGACGTTATTATAAGAAAATGAATTCACACACCCATTTTAAAATCTGTTAGATTGGATTCTAAGTGTGTTATCAAGCAGTGCTTCATCCTACAGTTTGGACTGCTTTGGGAATGGGCTGGTTCACTTCATTTTCCAGTGACCACACAACATTCTGTTAATTATGAACCAGTCTGACCCTTGTCCATGCCTACCCACACCTTTTTGAGTCCTTGGCACAGACTTAAAAAAAAATGAGGGGAGGGTTGCTTTGTTTTGGCTCAGTTCTGTCATGTTTGATCACCAGTCTAGAACCCAAAAAAGTCCTCTATGTGCTGTCACTTTGTTTGAGTCATGGTAAAATCTAACTTTTATTCAGGTGGAAACTCAAAGAATGCAACTTTAAAATAAAATCCAGCTTTATTCCACTCCCCCCATGGAAAAGAAAATGGAAGAGGATGTGGATGCTTTCCTCCCTCCCTTTAAAATTCAGTGCTGAATCACTTAAGTGGTAAGTCAGTTTTGCAGCATGTCACTTATGAAATAAATAAAAGAAACTGCAGATTTCCCCACCACCACCCCATGGAGGGGGAGAAAGGAAGGGACACAGAAGGAGATTTTAAAAATTCTTCTTTCCTTTCTGTACTTTCCTTTATCAACTGTCAACACTCCATCCATCCCACATTGTTCAAGGTAGCCGCCAACTCCCTGGAGAGGCTGCAGCAGCTGCAGAGGGTGGAGGGAATGGAAAACTTTCCTTCCATCAATTTAATTTATTTTAGGCTTCAAATTGTACCTTGCAGTTGGTGCTTTTGTGGTTCTCATTTGTGAAGTCATTCAAATTCATTTGCTGTATTTGACAGATATCCATTGGACATGTATGTTGACTTCAATGTGTGCACCAAGTTGTTTGGCACACACAGTGACATCATAAATTGGAATGGGTCTACTGCTATGACTCCCAGCAACAGTGGATCTCAGGAACAAGAGAGTTTGGGTCTGTGGGTGGCTGTAGCTGTATCTATATGTGCTAGTATATAGTTTCCAACTGCATTGTGATAAGGCCAGTGGCTGGAACTGAAAATCTCATCTGAAGTTGAAAAACATCTGACAAAGACATAATGACTCTTTTGGGTGAGCTTCTCCAGGGCCACCTATCCCAGGGTATTTTACTACACATATGCTGCCATTCTACACATAAAGAGGACTCCAAGCTCCTTATAGCTTACTAGAACAGTCCCTTGACTGCTGAATCATGTAATAATCTGAAATGTATCATACATGGTTTATGTGCTAACTAATTTGGGTGCACCTCATTTATACAACTCTTGAGTATCTAGGCAAGTTGAATTCTATAAATGACAGGTGAACTGCCATCCCAAGTATTTAAATATTTGGAGACTGCTGTTTTTTAAGAGAACAAGCACCTGCCTTTGTGTTGTATTTGATCAAATATTGTGAAAGGCAGCTTTCGTTCAAGTGCAAATTCTTTGTTTCACTGATCTTCAATGGTAGTCTGTCAATACAATCCTCTTACCAAACATGCCATGTTTGTTTTGAACTGAGTAACTCAAAAATGTCAGTAGTATGAATCTGGACTTCTATTGTACTTTAGCTCTCATTTTTTAGCACTTTTGACAGATTTCCTTTTTGTCTCTGTCTTACAAGACACATGCCAGAGAATCAAATAAAAACAGTTGCTGCTGAATTTTCTCTAGAGACATGATGAAGAATAATTTTAATGCTTTAAACTGTCTTACATTTTTGCTAATCATGCAAAAGGGTATTCATGATGTCCTTTTATTTACAGATTATAACAGTACCATTATCTAGGGAGGGAAAATAAATTAATCGGATTTGAACTTTCCTTTGAAATATCCATTTTGCACCTACTGATATTGGGAACAGGACAAAGGACATCTTACCTTAAAAAGCAATACATTCCTAAGGTTTGTGGTACATTTGAGCAGTGGGAGGGGGTGGAGTGCAAAAGACCATGTGTATATTTGAAATATATGTGGGACTAAAAATTTATATACTTGAAAAGTGCACACAAACATGCTTTAATCAGGAAAAAATGTCTACCATCAATTCATTACTGCACTCCTGTGCAGCAAATGATAATGTGAGGCAGGGACTTTTAAACTGGGCTTTGGACTAGCACCAAATTTGGCCCATGAGGAGTAGACAGATAGATGTTGCTCTATGTCAAATGTGGTGATATTTAGTTTAAAAGTTTGATTTTTAAAAAATATAGATGTGATTACCCCCTCAACATAGGAAACCATTTTGTCAGCAGATGAGAAATTGCTGAAATATATTTCAAGCATCTAACATTTTCACTTTAAAAGGATAGTAATTACCTTAGCCCACCCTTTTTTTAAAAAAATCCACCCAGTAGTTGAAGAAAACTTGATAAATTAAAATGTCTTTTTCAAACCGAAAAATCAGCCATTTAATAACCGTTGAGCAGAGATTCAGTTTTGCTTACTGGGTGGTTCAGCCCTGTTCATTTACCGGCCCAACAGGTGTTCTGCAGTTTAGCACCCCACCCCCTCCAGCAGGCACCCACTCAGAGGCAGCACCCCCAGCTTCCCTTCCTCTGGGTGGGTGTCCACTGGAGGAGGTGGGGCATCAAACTGCAGAACACCTGTTGGGCTGGTAAATGAACAGTGGTGAACCACCAAACTAGTGGTTCATGCCCATCTCTACTGTTGAGTATGTTCAGTACAATCTTGCCAGAAAGAACAATGGTTCGCAATAATTTTCTTGGCCTTACTTTCTCAATAGTCTCTCATTGGTTGAGTGAAGAGAGCAACAGAGAACTGTGCTTTGTGGACTTTTTATTGTTAGATGTCCAGGCACTGTTTAACAGTCTCCAAAATTTCCTCTCTTCCCACTTTAAATGGGTGGAAATTCAACCAGAACAGCTTTTGCTCTAAGCAGGGAGACTGGCTTTTCCTCCTATCACCTCTGGCTGGCTTTTAATATAAAAATCCCTTTTTAAATCCCCCCTTTTCATTTTTTATGATCATATTCAGAATCATATATTTTCTTACTGTGTAATTATCAATGAATTTTTTTTATCAAATTAGAATTCATGATCCTATATGTCTGAGCAGGTTTCTCCAAATGTGAGTGTAGGGGGGGGGGGAAGCACATAGGGGAGGGTCAGACTGAGCAAAGCCTTATAGTCCAAGCTATGAAATTAAATGAACTCTGAGGAGGTTCCTGATCAAATATGGCAAAGGAACCTGAGGAGATAGGAGGTTAAGGGGATCTTAGGACTGCCACCTTACTTACTTATCTCGTTAGTAAGTCCTAAGAAACTAAGCTGAAAATTCACCTCTGCCTTAGCAAAGGTAATGAAATTGGTAATTTGTTTGGCATGGTAATAAGGGGATCCTTTCAAGTAAACACAGCCTTCATGCATTAATTTTTTTGAGTCCCAACCTTCACTTCTGGCAGAAAATGGAGATAAGCAGGGAATAGGGGGAATGAGAATGAAATAAAATTAAAAGGAAGCACTCCTCACACTTCCTTCGTGCAACCAACACCCTTTACCTGCAACCGATCTGTAGGAAAACCTTCTGTTTCATAATAACAGAAAAAAATATCAAGAAATAGTTGAGTTTGATCCAGACCATGTATTAAACTTTGTATTTACTGAAATGTGTAGATGAATGTTTTCTTTAAAAATAGATCTGGCCTGAGCTGTGATTAAGTAGAGCCTATGCAAAAAACTTTGAACTCTTGCTCTGTGTCCAGGTTTTATGCATGCCCACTGGTCCCAGCATTTGTTGTTGCTGCCATGTGCCATCAAGTCATCTCCGACTTATGGTAATATTCTGAAGGAGTGATCTCCAAAATGTTCTATCATTAGCAGCCTTGCTTGGCTCTTGTAAACTCAAGGTTGTGGCTTCTTTTATGGAGTTAATCAATCTCATATTCAATTTCCCTCTTTTCCTGCTGCCTTTATCTTTTATAGCATAACTGCCTTTTCCAGCAAGTCTTGTTTTTCTAATGCCTTAGTTTTGACATTTTTGTCTCCAGATCAGACATTTTTGTCACCAATCAGACTGAATTTGATCTAGCACTCACTGGTTTGTCTTCCTTGTAGTCACAGAAATCCACAAAGCTCTCCTTCAGCATCATGTTTCAAATAAATCTCCCCCCCCCCCCGTCAGCTATCTTCACTGTCCAGGTTCCACTATTGGAAACACAATAGTGTGAACTATCTTGGTCTTGGCCTCCAGTGACATATCCTTATACTTGATGACCATTCCTAGTTCCTGCTTTGCTGTCATTTTCAATCTCAATCTTTTTTTGATTTCTTGGCTGCAGTCTTCATTTGGATTGATGATTGAACCAATGTATACAAAATTTTGGACAATTTCAATTTGTTCATTAACATGGTCCCAGCCGCTGGACGGACGTCTCAACATCCTGGAACGGCGTAGCTGGCCTTTGCCCACCATCCCGGAGGACGCGAGACTGCCCTTGGTCACATGTTTGGTTAGGGAGGGTGAGCGCGACTATTTAAAGAAGCGCTCGCCCTCGTTGCGCCCTCTTTCCTGTTCAGGCATCGATAGGGAAGGAGTGGCTGCAGTGGAAGGAGCTTGCGAGCGGATTCAAAGTGCTGGCTGGCGTTTCGGAGGAAGCAGCGTTTCCAGCTGTGGAAGGGAGGGTGGCTTTTCGCTCCCTCCTTGGGTTGTAATCTTTTACTGCAGAGCAAATTGATTGATTCATATTTGTTTAGAGCCTGATTTATTTACTTATCTAAGTTATTAATTGCTTTTGGGGCGAGAGAGGCTTTAAGCGGCGGGGTGGGCTCGCCCTGCCACAGCATGGCACGGCGTCCTCTCTGTTCTTTTAATTGAGATTGCTGGGGTTTATTGGGTTTTCTTTTTGAGCATTTCGGATTTCAGTTGGGAGTTAGGTTGCTTATTCCTTTGGTTAACTTACCATTCTGTGGATGGGCAGGATAGTTTGAGGGACGCCATTTTGTTGCTTGAACTTTCCCACCTTTTTACTCCCGCCCACCATTTTGTTTAACATCCGTTTGGGGCAAGGTCTTTATTCAGTATCAGACACAGCTTAACAATGCTTTTGTTTGTTTTTTACAAATATTATTAATTAATAAATATCGTTTATTTGTAGTGGGTATTGCATAGATTAAATTTGGTCTACAGTCTATTATTAAATTAATATTATTGTTAAAATAATTGGAATTATTGTGCCTGGCTGTTTTAGAATATTTTAGATTAATACTACAATAGGTTGGTGTGGCGAAATGCCAGCAGGTGATGTCATTCCTGCCTGTCCATCACAGAAGCTCAAAGGGGAGGAGCCAAGGATAGGGCAGGAGGGGCGGAGTCAGGGAGACAGTGGGGGATGTGAAATGGCAGTTAGGGTTTAGGAGAGAGAAGAAGAAGGTTAAGGAATTGAACTGAGAGAGTTAGGAGATTGAATTGTGAAGGTTAATATAGATTGAACAAACAGGAATGAAATTATAAGTACTATAAGATAGATATTGTTTAAAAGTATATAGTAGTTCGGAACAAAAGTACTTGCAACCCAATACATAATCAAATCATTGTTAATACCTGATACAGTTCATACGTGATTTACCTTTGTGATTTACTTGACAATAAAAGAATATTTGTTAATTAAACCTCTGATTCCTAAGTTCAATAACCCTTAGAGTTGGCAGCAGACGTGTATAACACACATAATCGGTATTAGGAAGATAATACCTGATGGCAGCTAGAAGAGAAAAGGGTGTGAGCCTTGGTGAGGGCCAAATAAACAGGGGCAACAAGGTCGAACGCCACAGTTGGGAATAAATCTACATTTAATTAGCTTATTTAATTATTGGTGGGGGTTAGGTAATAAAAAAAAGAAATTTAATTAATAGAATAATTTAAATAAATTAATTGCAGAATTCCATACAGTTCATTAAGCTGTTATAATTGATCTAGCAGCAGATAAGGAATAGAAATTATCATTGAAGATCTTATTATTCATTGCATAAGGATAGAGACAGCCTGGATAGAGCACCATCTGCTGGTTAATTTATAAAGGTTGGTTTAAGGTTTGGAAGGGTTGTTAGTGGGCGGTTTAGGTGATTGCCGTTTGTGAACAGGCGAGTGCTACCGCGGACTAACTAGGGTCATAATGGCCTCCAGGAAGGGACGCGGCACAAGCAAAGGTAAAACCCCAGCTAAAAAGAGACCTGTACCACAGGTTTCACCACAACAATCATCCTCTGACGAGGAATCTTGGCCTATCTGGAAGGACCTGCAGGAAAAAATTTTGGCCCTTGAGGTGCAGAGGTTATTAAAGCAAGCTCCTCTGCAACGCGAGGCCTCTCCTCGCAGATCAGCTAGGGACACTAAGGGCCATCACAAGGCCAATCTGAAAGCTTTGGCACAAGACCTTATGGAGCGGTTTGTCGCTTTAGAATCCAAGCAGGTTCCTGAGGACGAGGACCAGGCGATGGAGGAAAGGTCTTCAGATGCGACTAGGGTGCCAGGCGGTAGGAAGCGCAGAAGCATAGATGCGACCAGGACACACGACGCAACGGCTGGCTCGCAGGCTGTGTACGACATTGCAGAGGAGCCCAGTACAAGTACACCCCAGGTTCTGGACACCACCGAAGCATCTATGGCATCATCTGGTGAGTTCGCTTCAACGCATAGCACCCAGTCACCTTATTCTGCTTGGCCATGGGCTGGTGGTTCGCAGTACTCACACGCCACATCCACACCCTACAGTGCACCGCCCATGGGGTGGCCCAATTTGGGTTGGCCTATGGCAAACATACAGTTTTGTGGCTGGGGTACGCCATATGCGACTCCTCCCGATGCAGGGACATCTAGCGCAGGAGCTGGCACAGGTGTTTGGCAACACCCGTCCGTGCCCAACACGGGATACAATAAGGTTCCCATTACGGCTTTGCCTTGTGGAGATTACTCCACACTGCTGGGAGACCATTTAACCCCAGCCACCAAAGAAAAAATATGAAAAGGAGAGTATGTGGACGTTTTTGAGCTTTTGAACCATGAGGTCGACATTAAAGAGATCGATAAGGATGATGAGAAAGAAAAGTAGAAACGTAGAAGGAAGAAGCCAGATAGAACTTGGGCCAATTGGGTCCCTGGCTTTGTTATCTATGCTGGAGCCTTAGTTAAGTCTCAACCCTAGAGGGCCTCCACGCTTTTACAATAC
Organism: Intellagama lesueurii; assembly: GCA_037013535.1. Taxonomy (NCBI): domain Eukaryota; kingdom Metazoa; phylum Chordata; class Lepidosauria; order Squamata; family Agamidae; genus Intellagama; species Intellagama lesueurii. The sequence continues at coordinate 131,542,926 of JBAJHW010000003.1, read as the reverse complement.
TTTGACATAATATATAGGGCATATTCAGATTTTGCAGGGCAGGCTTGGCTTCAATACGACCAAGCCTTTCGAATGAAGACTGCCATTCAACCCAACTTGCATTGGGATGAGCCTCAGCCGGGTCTGTGGTTACAACATATGACCCTGGCTAGGCCTAACTCAGGTGATAGATTTGATAGCGGCCATCTGAATAAGAAACTGGTTAACAATCCTATTCCCCGCCCTGGGGTGGGGCAGGCGGTTCAACCCCACCTGCCCTGCTATGAGTATAATTCCAAAGGTTTCTATTCAAGGACCCCATGCAGGTATAGGCATGAATCTATTACTTGTGGAGGCAAACACCCAAATTCCACCTGTTTTAAAGCGGGTGCACAGCACCAAAACAAAGGAGCTGGAAGTGGCAAAAAGCCCGATGGGGGCAGTGGTCCCCCTGGGAAGGGGACCCACCCCAATTAAAATTGAGATTTTAGAGGCTTGGTTGTTAACTTACCCACGTAAAGGAGATGTAGAGTATTTATGCCATGGTTTTTGATATGGCTTTAGAATCCCGGCATTAGGTGAGCGAAAGGCGTTTGTAGTGAAAAACCTGCAATCGGTAAATGGTATGGAGGTTATTGTGCAGGGTAAAATAAACAAAGAAGTTAAAGAGGTTAGTGTCGCGATTTGACCCTTTTTGGATCCCACACCTCTGGAACCTATGTGGCGTTGGACCCACTCGTGCCTTGGTCTGTCCACCTAGACTCAGACCTCAGAGCACACCAGGGCAAAACTGAACTCTTTCCTTTCTTCCACTGCTGCCACCAGGAGATCCCTAGATCCCCATAACTCCTTTAGAAAGAATCAGGTCCACTCTTTAATGAAATAGAAAGATCTTTAGTTTATTTGCTTATTTGATTCAGCACTTCAACATTCAGTTCTATTCCTTCTCCCTTCCAGTCACTGGTCAATCACTTCTCAGATCTCCTACTATATTTTCATCAGTCTAATCACAATCACATAAATCTCTGAACTCTCTAATCAAACTCCTTCCAAAACTCTGATCTGATCTCCTCCCCCTCAGGCTCTGCCTCTTATTCTCTGCCTCTTGGCTCCGCCTCTCAGCAACATAAATATGCATGACTCACTCTAACTAAACCTGAGCCATGACCACATTTAAAGGAGAACGCTACAGACCTCCCCCCTTACTTAGGTTTGTTTGGGAGGGGAAACACATTTTTCCTCCTGAACAAACAGCTGCAATAGCTTAAACTTTTTTTTTTTCATAACAATTTACCTTTCACATTTTTTACTAACTATCAACCAAATACCTTACCTTATCATTTAATAATCAATACCATACTTTACCTTTTCATCTACTAATCAATAATATACCTTACCTTATCATTTTACAGAATTTACAACCATACAGAAATCACGATCATGAACTTTTACATAAATAATTAACTGTGAATTATAGTCCATTTCAGTTTATAATAAAAGTCCTGGTATCATTCATCTAGCCTCCTGGAAAGCACATCTGCGACAACGTTGTGGGCTTTCGAGGCAAGAACTGAGTCTCTGTTGCAAAGGCAAAATTTGCAAAGTCCAAGTCTCTCACTTTCCCGTCGTAGTCTGGCGCACCATGGACTGGTCCGGTTGTGGTCATCTCCTTCAGCTGGACACACCTCTGCTGGTACTCAGGAGTCCCTCTGTTGACCACTGGCTCCTTCCTCCGCACCCTTTTCCGTCGACTGGCGGTCATCAGCCACTCGGTTGTCCACAGGATGTCATCTGCTGGTCGTTTTATAGTGACGTCATCTTTAAGTCTGGCTCGGGGCTTCACTTGCTCAGCTAGGGAAAGGGTAGGCAGTTCTCTCTTCTCCTCCCGAACATCTTTAGATGCATCGCTCTTTAAGGCATCAGGGGAACTTCTGTATCACATAATTGACATTGTTCAATTTTGTCACTACTTTATAGGGATCCTCCCAAGCTAATTGTAGCTTGTGTCCTCTGATTGGCCTAAGCAAGAGAACTTCATCCTCAGGCCCAAAAGTTCTTTCACGGGCTTTCTTATCGTACCAGGCCTTCTGCTTGGTCTGGGCAGCCCTTAAGTTCTTTCCGGCTATCTCTAGAGACCGTTGCAGAGTGTTTTGCAACCTATATACATATTCGACTACTGACTCAGGGTCACTTTCTCTATGGTCTTCCCAGTTCATGCGGAGCAAATCTAAAGGTCCGCGTGCCTCTCGTCCTAACAGTAACTCAAAAGGACTAAATCCCGTGCTCTCTTGAGGGATGCTCCTATAAGCATATAGTAAGGGTTGTATTTTGCAGTCCCAATCATTTGGGTTCTCTGCTACATACGCCTTAATCATGCGCACTAAAGTGCCATTGAATTTCTCAACTAGCCCGTTGGTCTCTGGATGATATGGAGTCGAATTGATTTGGGTAATTCCACAAGCCTTCCATAACCTTTTGATCAGTTTGGATGTGAAACTCATTCCCAAATCGCTGACTATCTCGCTGGCAAATCCCAATCGGCTCATGTAATTGATTAGGGCATCTGCCACGGTGTCAGTTTCCATGTTGCGCAAAGGAATTGCCTCGGGATATCTAGTGGCAAAATCCATTATGGTCAAGATGTATTTATTTCCCCTACGGGTGGCATTAGGTAAAGGACCCACTAGATCAATTCCCAGCCTTTGGAACAGTGTAGAGATGACTGGCAGAGGACATAATTTGGCTTTGGTCCTGTCCTGCCCAGTCCCTCGTCTCTGACAGACATCACACGTTTTGCAAAAACAAGTAATCTGTTTGCCCATACCTGGCCAAAAGAAGTTCTGGCCAACCCGTCTTTTGGTTCTGGTGATCCCCATGTGAGCTCCAAATAAACTGCTGTGAGCTGGATTAAGGATTTTCTTCCTGTATTTACTAGGGACCACTAATTGCTTTTGGGGTTCCCCTTTTCCTCGGTATGGAGTAGCTAACGTTTCCCTGTACAGCAGGTCTTTGGTTAAGCTAAAGCTCTCAGGGCACTCAGGAGACAGTACAGTGGGAGTCCTGGCAGCTTCAAAGCAAACTCCCAAGCTAATGTCCTCCTTCTGCTCCTGGGCAAAATTGTTATTTGTTTTGGGATTCTGTAGTAGCATGAGTTCTGCCTCAGCCCTATCAAGCTGGGTTGCCATGGTAACCGCTCCTAGGCCTCTCTCTGCTACAGTATCGGTTTGAGCTGCAGAGGGTGAGTTTTGACCCCCCTTTGAGCGGGTAAGCACTAACGCACTCTTGACATGCTCTATTAAATCCCAACCAAGGAGAAAAGCTGCTGGTATTTCATCTGACACAGCTACTTGCCACTTTCCAGACGAATTCTGGTATTCTACTGGTATCTCAGCCACTTTTAAAACCACGGTTTCCTTCCCAATTCCCTTTAAAGACATTTCTTTGCCAGGAATAATGTCCTCCTGGGCTACTAAATCGGAATGGACAATGGAGATTTGAGATCCTGTATCTCTTATTGCAATGTACTTCTTTCCTTTCACAACTATCTCTTCACCTGCGTTTCTGAGAAGGGTCTGGTCATTGCTGATATAGAAACAATGGACTACTTGGGCTATAGGAATATCTTCCTCCTCATGGTCAGTAGAAGTGGTGGTGGTTATGGGATCAGGTCTCTGTCTACTATTTTCCTCCCCTGATTCCACTTGCTTGACACAATACACCTTTTTGGTTAGAGAATCATTTCTCTGCAAGTTGGGGTATGGTTGCCTACACTGGAATTGTAAGTGGCCTGGTTGCCCACAGTTAAAACATTTAAAATTCCTTTTGTCATTCTGAGGTACTTTGGTGAACCGTGCTTCAGGGTTTGATGGTTTTGGCGGGCTAGCCCTTGGCAACTTTGGGGAAGTCCCGCCCTGACCTTCTCTCTCAGGATTCCTGCTGAGGTAATTTTTATTGAAAGGCTTTTTATAGTTATTGTCCCAGTTTGGTTTATTTACTCTCAGCTCTGAAAATCTAGGGTTCCTGTAAGCATTAATCAAATCAGTTTGTTCTCCTGCTTCCCATAAATTTTTAGGATTCTTGTCCCTTACTAAATACCGTAGTTCTCCAGGTAATAGGGAGTAAAACTGTTCTAGCCCAATTAAATCCTTCAACTGTTCTAAAGAAGTGATCTCCTCTCTTTCAATCCACTTATCCAGAGTCTGCGCCAATCTAGCTCCCAACTGAGAGTACGATTCATCCTGCTTTTTAGAGAGAGAGCGAAATTTCCGCCTCAGGTGTTCAGAGTTCAGACAAAATCTTGAATAAACCATCTTTTTATATGCCTCAAAATCTCTTGCCTTCTCGGGATTCATCTGGGCATATATTTCTGCCAGATCTCCGCTAACCTGCGCTCTTAAAACCATCATTCTATCCTCATTTCTGATTTCAAAGTCATTGCAGGTGCGTTCAAAAGCAATGAGGAAGGATTCAGGACAGTCCCCTCTTTTGTACTGGGGAAACTTCTTCAAGTCTATCTTTGACAGGATTCCACCTCCCCCACTGTTGTTATTATTAAGATTATTGTTTAGAGCAGAAATCTCTAGCTGTCTCATCTGTAGTTGAAAATCCATTTCCCTTTTTCTCTCTTCCTGTTCAAATTGTCTGGCCTCCTTCTCAGCTCTTTCTTTGCTTTCTTGTTCCCTCCTTCTCTCCTCCTGCTCAAATTGTCTGGCCTCCTGCTCAGCTCTTTCTTTGCTTTCCTGTTCCCTCCTTCTCTCCTCCTGCTCAAATTGTCTGGCCTCCTGCTCAGCTCTTTCTTTGCTTTCCTGTTCCCTCCTTCTCTCCTCCTGCTCAAATTGTCTGGCCTCCTGCTCAAATTGTCTGGCCTCCTGCTCAGCTCTGAGCTGTAGTTCCTTAAATTTAAATTCCCGTTCCAGTTTCCATTTCTCAAATTCTTGAGGGCTTAATTCCTTATTTCCCTCCAATTCCTGAGGTAACTCTTCAGACTCAGGACTCCCCCTTGTGGCGCGTTTGGGAGGCATCTTTTCCCTTTTGGGGTGATTAGAGCAGCGTTCACTAATTTTTTTAAAAGGACCTGTCTTTTCTCTTATTTTACTTCCAGTTACTGATATAAATTTTTCAAGCCTTTTCTTTTAGTACTTTCCCTCAGATCTGCTATGACCTGGCTTCTGCCTTATCCACAGCGCTCTCCTATCTCAGAGCCTGGGATTTTACAGTAAGCCCTCTGATCTTCAGATCCTGAGGTAAACTCAGAAATTCCCTCTCAGAGAATTCAAGCCTTTTCCTTAGGTTCTCTCCCTCAGATCTGCTATGACCTGGCTTCTGCCTTATCCACAGCGCTCTCCTCTCTCAGAGCCTGGGATTTCACAGCAAGCCCTCTGATCCTCAGATCCTGAGGTAAAACTCAGAAATTTTCTCACAGAGTCGTTCCCTATCTTAGACCCCCCTGATCTGGGTTCTGAGGCCCCGCTACTAAGCTTTTCCCAAAAGCTCTAGCAGGAACCAAACCTCATTGCCACAGATCCTGTCTAAAAGGTACCCTTGACTCAATAAACTCTTTTATAAAGGCTTCACTGGATTACTTCAATAGGTTTCACTGGATTATTTCAATAGGCTTCACTGGATTACTTCGTATCCCACCGCTGCCACCAATGTCGCGATTTGACCCTTTTTGGATCCCACACCTCTGGAACCTATGTGGCGTTGGACCCACTCGTGCCTTGGTCTGTCCACCTAGACTCAGACCTCAGAGCACACCAGGGCAAAACTGAACTCTTTCCTTTCTTCCACTGCTGCCACCAGGAGATCCCTAGATCCCCATAACTCCTTTAGAAAGAATCAGGTCCACTCTTTAATGAAATAGAAAGATCTTTAGTTTATTTGCTTATTTGATTCAGCACTTCAACATTCAGTTCTATTCCTTCTCCCTTCCAGTCACTGGTCAATCACTTCTCAGATCTCCTACTATATTTTCATCAGTCTAATCACAATCACATAAATCTCTGAACTCTCTAATCAAACTCCTTCCAAAACTCTGATCTGATCTCCTCCCCCTCAGGCTCTGCCTCTTATTCTCTGCCTCTTGGCTCCGCCTCTCAGCAACATAAATATGCATGACTCACTCTAACTAAACCTGAGCCATGACCACATTTAAAGGAGAACGCTACAGTTAGGGTGCTAGGGCCTTTTACTGAGCCACCCATAGTAAATTTAAGAGTTTCCCCTTTAGGGATAGTACCTAAAAAGGCCCCGGATGAGTTTCATTTAATACACCACCTGTCCTTCCCAGAAGGGGCATCGGTCAACGACGCCATTCCCCCGGGACTGTGTACGGTAAGATACACCTCATTTGATGAGGCCGTGAAGATGGTCAGGGCCTGTGGAGTGGGGTCAGAGTTGGCGAAGGCTGATATTAAATCAGCATTTAGGATTTTGCCAGTCCACCCCCTGGATTTTAATTTGTTAGGTTTTCAGTTTCAAGGGTCCTATTACATTCATGGGCTGCTCGATTTCATGTGCTGCTTTTGAGAAATTTAGCACCTTCATTGAATGGAAAATCAGACAAAGGGTGTGCTGTAACTCCACAGCCCATTACCTTGATGATTTTCTCTTTTGTGGGAAAGCGAATTCAGGAAGGTGCAGAATGATTTTAAACAATTTTCAGGTCCTGGCATGTGAGCTGGGTCTGCCTTTAGCAGAGGAGAAAACAGAGGGACCGGCCACATCCCTCTCTTTTTTTGGGATCGAATTGGATACGATGCAGCAGACTTCAAAGTTCTCTTAGTAAATTGATGGACCTTAGGACCAGAGTGAGTAAATTGTTAGTTAAGAGAAAAGTGACTCTTAAGGAGTTGCAAGAAGTAGTAGGGCATTTAAACTTTGCTTGTAGGGTAGTAGCACCGGGCCGGGCCTTTTTAAGGTGGCTCTGTAGTGCCATGTCAGGTTTGAAATGGCCAATACACAAGACCAGATTAACCAGGGGCATGAAGGAGGATCTTATGGTTTGGAAACAGTTCCTAGAGAGATTCAATGGGGTCTCTTTTTGGAGATCAGAAATCAGTTTAAGAGCGGATGTTCAGGTGAATTCCGATGGCACCGGGGCATTTGGATTCGGGATTTACTTTCGAGGCAGATGGTGTGCTGGTACATGGCCCGAGGAATGGCATCACGAGAGACTTAACATTTTTTGAATTTTTTCCGATTGTAGGAGCCCTTTGGCTCTGGGCAGAAGAATGGTCTAATGCAGTGGTCCGTTTTTGGTGTGACAACCAAGCGGTTGTCTACATCATCAACAACCTTACATCACATTCAGATAGGGCAATGGATTTGGTTAGGGCTTTTACTCTTCGGGCATTGCAATTTAATGTGATGGTGCATGCCCAACACGTACCTGGTATTGACAACAGGATAGCTGATGCTCTCTCACGCCAACAGTTCGAGCGCTTCAGGGAGCTAGCCCCGGAAGCCAGGGAACTGCCAGAAGTTCTTCCAGCGGAGGTCTGGCAGATTGGCGTGAAGAGGCGTCGAGAGTGATAGGTCTTGCACTGGCTCCGAGGAAAAGAAAGGGTTATTTAGCCGTGAGTACCGAGTTTCAAGAATTTAGGAGGACGATGGAACTGGAACAGGTTTGGCCGGCTCCAGTGGAACAACTCCAACTATTCATAATATTTCTGCATAGGAAAGGATTAGCGCCCGGCACCATACAGGGTAAACTGTCGGCTCTGGCTTTTTATGCTAAAATTAATGGATACAGGGATTTTTCCTGTGACTTTAGGGTTAAGAAAATGATAGAAGGGTTGTCCAAGGAGAGGGGGAGGGTGTCTGATGCCAGGACACCCATATCTCCATCTCTTCTTGGACGTTTATGTGAGCAATGGGTGACATTATGTAGGGACCAATACGAAGTGACATTATTTAAAGTGGCTGCCCTGGTAGCATTTTTCGGGGCCCTTAGAATTAGTGAGTTAGTGGCAACGGGAAGGGCAGACACCTCTTGAAGGGCCTTATAACAGAGAGATGTGATAGTTCAGGATGATCAGTTGAGAATTAAAATCAGGCGGTCCATGGTAGATCAGATAGGTAAAGGTAAACAATTGGTGTTGGGGCAATGCAGTATCAGGCGCATTTGTCCAGTGAAGGCCATTCAAGCTTTTATGGAGTTTAGGGGTCAGGGCTCAGGGTATTTTTTCCAGCATGCTGATGGGTCACCGCTAACCAAATATCAGTTCTGGAAACTTACAGACATGGCGTTGGATAGGATAGGAGTGAAGGATATGAGATTTGGCACACATTCCTTTAGAATAGGAGCAGCATCGACGGCAGCAGCCCTAGGTTATAACACAGACCAAATTAAGCAGTTGGGTCGTTGGTCGTCAACTAGCTATCAAAGGTACATTAGACCTCTACCTAATGTGTAGGCAGGGGCCGTTTATGTCGTTTCAGGTGCCACGAGTTCTGAAGGTCGAAGGCACGTGATGATCATCAGCCACAGTTTTGTTTATTGGACGGCATGTTATGCTGCTTCTTCCCCGTGGGGGAATGATTTGGGGCTTGGTGCCCATGCGTATATTAACTGGAGAGGCGTGCGTGGCATGCAATGGATACAGCTTGGCAGAATGACGGCCTTCGACCGAGCTCCACCTGATGTTTTGGTAATTCACCTGGGAGGCAATGATCTAACAAGATCATCGGGTAAGGCATTGATCCTGGACATTCTGAGAGACCTGAAGAGGTTGAATGCCAGGTATCGTGCGATGCGGATTGTGTGGTCTACAATCATCCCGCGGTTAGCCTGGCGAGGCGCCTGGAGTATTAGCAATGTTAACAAGGCCCGGTGGGGCGTTAACAGAGAAGTGTGTAGAGGTGTCTGCAGAGGTGGCCTCTGATCGGTGATTAGTCACCATAGGATCCAAATGAGCAATACTAAATATTTTCATAGTGATGGTGTCAACCTGTCTGATGCAGCTTTGGAAATATTTCTAGAAGACATCAAAGGGGGCCTGCTTTCGGAGATCGGAGTGCTATGTGGCGGGCATGGGACTTAGCCAGGCTAGTCCCTATGCTGTGGCGGGTAGTGCCGAAAAACAGGTTGTCTCGGTGTGTCCCAATTGTAATTTAGGTAAGTCAACAGCTCATCCAACCTCCCGGCTCTGCAGATCGTGCGATTACAGGGCCAGTGGTGGGAAGATGTGCTGGGCCACTTCCGGACCAACAGTCATCAATTAAAGATGTCTTGAGGTCTGGGGTGTTTATTAGTGGCCGGCCGGGTTCCTGCTATCTTTAAGACCGCTGGAACCAGGGGCCGGGGACTCGCCCATTGACTGATCAAGGGGTATTTGGATACCCTGCCTTTACCTTTTTCCGCACTACCGCAGGCCCCCTCCTTTGACGATGTTGGCGATATACAATTTGATCTGATTTAATAAAGTGTGGCTCGTATTTAATCCATATCATTGTCTCGCGTCTTTATTCTGGGACTGGGTGGGCAAGGTCCCAGCCACTTGACGGACGTCTCAACGTCCTGGAACGGCGTAGCTGGCTTTTGCCTGCCGTCCCGGAGGACGCGAGACTGCCCTGGGTCACATGTTTGGTTAGGGAGGGCGAGCGCGACTATTTAAAGAAGTGCTTGTCCTCGTTGCACCCTCTTTCCTGTTCGGGCACCCACCCGCCCTCCCTATTTCTACTGTGAATTTTATGGTCTCCTTTTAGGGGCCGGATAGGAATTTTTGACCCTCATCCTGATTGGCTATTGGATGGGGGGATTTTTCACCTATCCCACACTGGAGAAGGGTTGTTGGCATCTTGTTGGTGGTAAATTTTGGTCACACTGGTGGGTAGTGCGGAAAAACAGGTAGTCTCGGTGTGTCCCATTTGTAATTGAGGTAAACCAACAGTGCATCCGACCTCCCGGCTCTGCGGATCGTGCGATTACAGGGCCGGTGGTGGGAATATGCGCTGGGCCACTTCCGGACCAACAGTCATCAATTAAAGATGTCTTGAGGTCTGGGGTGTTTATTAGCGGCCGGCCAGGTTCCTGCTGTCTTTAAGACCGCTGGAACCTGGGGCCTGGGACTCGCCCATTGACTGATCAAGGGGTATTTGGATACCCTGCCTTTACCTGTTTCCGCACTACCGCAGGCCCCCTCCTTTGACGATGTTGGCAATATACAATTTGATCTGATTTAATAAAGTGTGGCCTGTATTTAATCCATATCATTGTCTCGCGTCTTTATTCCGGGACTGGGTGGGCAATAAAGTTTTGTAGCTCTACAGTAACAATTTTTCCTTTTAAAGTTGAACTACAATCCAGCTTTTACACGTTCTTCTTTCACTTTCATCAAGAGTTGCTTCTGCCAGTAAGATGGTGTCATCTGCATATCTTAAATTTTTTATGTTTCTTCCATCAATTATCACTCCTTCATCTGAATTCAATTCAGTTTTTCATATGACATGTTCTCCATACAGATTGAAAAAATAGGGTGATAAAACATATCCCTGTCTGAGGCCCTTGCCTATGGGAAACTATTCTGTTTTTCCATATTCTATCCTAACAGTAACTTTTTATTTATTTATTTAAAAGATTTAAAACATTGACCTGCCTTTCTCCTCGAAAGGACCCAGTGCAGGTTATACATCAGGACAATCAAATCTTGAGTCACACCCATTTCCTTCAGAACAATCCATAGCCTCTCATTATCTAGACAAAGTCTTTGCTGTAATCTACACAATCTTCTTAAATCCCTTAGTAGGCTCCTGTAGCCAATGTATATTTGCAATATGATCTCAAGTGCCTTTTCCTTTTCTGAATCTAGTTTGAACATTGGACATGTCTTGGTCGTATATGGTAAATGTCTTTGCTGCAATATCCTGAGCATCAATTTGCTAATATGGGATATTAATGCAATGACCTTATACTTATTGCATTCCTTGGCATTTATTTTCTTGGGCATTGGAATGTATATTGAAGAATTCCAGTCGAAGGATCATTGTTTTCTTTTCCATATTTGTTGACATATTCTCATTAGGATTTTAACAGAGTCAGTCTCTTTAGCTTGGAATAATTCTATCAGTATTCCACTTCTTAATAATTTGTTTCTCCTAAATGCTTTCAGAGCAGCTTTCCCTTCACTTTCTAAAACTGCAGGTACTTTATCATAGGACTCCTCTTCAAAGGAAACTGTCATTGCATAATATTTTCTGTATAATTCAACAGCACATGGTTTCCATTTTCTTTTCATTTTATCCTGCTAAGATAGTATGGTCCCCTCTTGATCTTTCAACATCCTTAATAATCTAGGTATACATTTCCCATTTTATTTCTTCAGTCTTCTGGAAGATATCTATTGTTATTATTTTGCATTGTTTTGTTCTATGTCTTTGTATTGGTCATTACAATACTTTTCTTTGTCTCTGCTTGGTAGTCACTGAAAAGCTGCATGTAAGATTTGTCAAGGAAAAATTGCAGAGTGTGTAGCTTCTCAAGGCTCCCCAAGTTCTCCAGTTCTAGTGGAACAAAGACTCAGACAACATAGTTCCTGTCACCAAAGTCTATTTACAAATATACAAACAGACAAATAGACAAACCAGCAGCATCCCTGTGTCTGAGTAAATGACCTCTCACAGAAGTTTTGTTCAGGATAGCATAGGCTCTCAAACTGAACCAAACCGTATATGTATCCATCAAGCTTATACTCACAATAGCCAATGACAAATGACATTACATCAGCTTCTTGCATCATCTGCCTACACAGCATGAATCTTCACTTTTTCCTCATTAATTGCACCTGCTGTGCTTGACCTTTACCACACATCTGTTGGTGTTAATAAATTCTAACTGTATCACAATATCAAAACCTGACCCTACCTCTGTCACCCTTTACTTTTGCTTCTCTCCTCTCCTTAAAATTCTCAGTTATTTTTTCCATCATACATCTAGCTTTTTCCTTTCATTTGGCTACAGGAGTAGACCTTTTACATTCTTCCCTAATAGTAACTTTGGTTTCAATCAACAGTTCCTCTGGTTAACAATCAGTTGAGTTTAGTAATGCAAGTCTGTTCTTTATGTGGACTCTTCATTCATCAGAAATGTTATTTCAATTATACTTTGCACCATAATTATTTTAGGGTTCCTTTTTAATTTTACAATAATATTTTATATTAAAAATTTGTGGTAGCCTAATCTGCTTCTGGTCTTGTTTGGGCAGAGAGAATACAACTTCTCCATCTCTCACTTACAATTTTGCAGTCTATTTGATTTCTATATTGGCCATCTGGTTATGTCAATGTGTATAGCTGTTTGTTCAATGCTTGAAGCATGTATTTGCGATAAACAGATTGTTGACGTCACAGAACTCTATGAGTCATTCTCCTTCTTCATTTCTAACTCCTAGGCCAAATGCTCCAACACAATTTGGTTCTGCTTTGTTTCCTACTTTTGTATTCCAGTCAAAGGGGAAATCATCTCCAGATCTGGGACCATCTGAACATTTGACCCTGTCAGTTAGCACCCAGTCAGAAGGAGAACTTTTTTATTCCTTCCTGGCCAAACAGTCATTCATACTGACAAAGGGATTCTGTGTGTGCTTGTAAAAATATTTAAATATATATATATATATTTAAAGAAGACTAGAGAACAAATATTTGCAATCTCACTTGTTTCTGTGGAATTACTTTTTCTTTTCTTTGTGGCTGGGAATGGTCTTACTAAATGTTAGCAGATCTTTAGTGCCAATATGTTGTCACAATTTCAACCAGTCCACCTGTCTGGTTAAAATACAATTGTTTGGTAATTACAGATATCTGCAAAGGTCTCCACCAACACCACACTTGATATGAGTTGATTTCTACACACACACACACACACACACACACACACACACACACACACAGTTTTTCTTCACAGTTCAACTTTCACAGATTATGATTTTGAACTTGGTTTTCAGTGACATTTGGTAACTCCAAGCCCCTCCTTTTTATTTTTTAAATTTCAAAAGGCAAGGGGGCATATTTTGAAAAACATACAGACAATATGTGCATACAGCTTTTGGTCCAATATAGCTTTTCTTCCTCAGGGTGCCTACCCCAAGGAAAGGGTTTGGAAATTGAAACATAGCATTCTAGTTGCATTCTGTGGAGTGGGTATGATGATATTAGTTTACCTGAGAGGTTAAAAGGTATGTATGTGTTGCACTTATTCACACATGTACTACAGCATTTCATTAAGTCCAAAACTTAATGATAACTTCAAAATAATTTAGTACAGACAACTGCAACCACATCCCAGATGTTCTGGGTTCTGCCTATAGCAGTGGGTAATTCTACATGAGTGAAATTGTTGTCAGAATTTCTGTGCAGTGTATGTATGCTTAAATCTCCAATTTAAAAAGCCAGGAAATCCAGTTCTTAACAAATCTTCCAGTTTATTAATGTGAAATATGGTCCTTCTTTATTAATTATTCAAAATGCCTGGAAATGGCCTGATGTTGCCGTATATATCATGCCTGGATTGCTAGCAGAAAAAAAGATGCCAGACTTTCCTTAGCAAAGGTCAACCTGAATGTTGCTGACAACAATATCAGGAGTCAAGATGGTCTACAGGATCCCTTCTGCTACCATTCACAAAGTGACACCAAGAAAGGGAAAATCCCAGAAGCTGACTCCTTTGTGCATCAGTTAATCACTTCTCATTCAAACACAAAGCAATTGTCAAGGCTGTTTTTAGGTATATATTGCTTGGGAAATACAGGTGATCACCAAGTTCCTTTGGGGGGAGGAAAGAGACTGGGGCCTATATATCCAGATGATGTTTCACACTTATGAGTGACTTGGCCCTTGAACTGATGACAGATGTGTATGAAGAGTGAGGATTAATCAATTCCAGTATTAAAGAGGAATCTGGTGGACAAGTTGACAATAGTTTTTGCTATCGTTATCTTGATGAGAAATTCAGAAAGAAGGAGGTGGAACTTGACCTAACATAAATTTTCCATCCAAAAGAGACAGTAAGTCAGATGTCCTAATTCAAGGCATTTTCCTTCCTCCTCAAAGGTTTGAATAAATTCCCAGTAAGCTTCATTTTGATGGCAGAAAGTAAGGAGGAATCAAAGAACCTCTTAATGAGGGTGAAAGAGGAGAGCGCAAAAAATGGTCTGAAGTTCAACATCAAAAAAACTAAGATTATGGCCACTGGCCCCATCACCTCCTGGCAAACAGAAGGGGAAGATATGGCGTAGTGACAGATTTTAATTTCCTGGGCTCCATGATCACTGCAGATGGTGACAGCAGCCACAAAATTAAAAGACACCTGCTTCTTGGGAGGAAAGCGATGACAAACCTAGACAACATCTTTAAAAGCAGAGACATCACCTTGCCAAAAAAGGTCCGCATAGTCAAAGCTATGGTTTTTCCAGTAGCGATGTATGGAAGTGAGAGCTGGACCATAAAGAAGGCTGACCGCCGAAGAATTGATGCTTTTGAACTGTGGTGCTGGAGGAGACTCTTGAGAGTCCCCTGGACTGCAAGGAGAACAAACCTATCCATTCTGAAGGAAATCAACCCGGAGTGCTCACTGGAAGGACAGATCCTGAAGCTGAGGCTCCAATACTTCGGCCATCTCATGAGAAGAGAATGTCATGGTTTAGGTTATTAAGGCTAAAAGTAATTTCTGAATGGGATTTGTAGTCATGGAACTGTGTAGAAGGAATCCATATTGGTCTGTGTTAGCATAACTAGATGCTTCGAGAATCTTTTTTCTCTTAGAGCTAGCTGTAATTTTCCATGAAGCAAGCTTGGCCAGAGACGATAAGGGTCAAGACACAACATCAGGAAGATGGTCAACAACACCTGCACATCCCATGAGAAACGGAGGTGGAGTGTGAAGAGACAGCCCTTCATCCTGATTGGGTTACGTCAGAGGAGAGTGAAGAAGAAGGGTGGTCCCAGCATGGAAGAAAAATGGAAGACTGAGATAGAGAGAAAACTTTTTTAACCTTTTGATTCTTGATTTGGATTTTAGGATGGACTTTTGAGTTCCAATTGCTATTTTGTTAGTATTATGCTAGAATGTAGTTCAGAGTAAGGATAGAGAAAGGGGGGCTATGCCTTGCCTGCCTTTCAAGCTATTTTTAGAGTTTTTTATTTTATTTTTGTAGCTGGAATTTGCTAAAGTTCTAACTGCTTTGATTTATGGAAATGTACTTGAATGCTATGCTTTGCAACAAACTGAATATCTCTAAATACTCTATTTTTCTAATAAAACAATAATTCTTAAAAGCTGATGTTTGGTCTCTTGAACAGCAAACCTGCACAATTATTTTTAGGCCACAGATGTGCTACTGGAGTCCATTTGTTCTTCTCTCTGGTAATTGCTAATTCGAACGGATGTGGGAAAAGGAGTAAGTGGTGCTGCCTGGCTGGGTACCAGACTCAGCTCAGCTGATTAAGGAGTACACTTGCCCCTGGAACCTCTCTGTTCAAGCCGCAGGAATCTCTTAGGAGACCTGTGAGCTGACAGAGAAGACTCCCTGGAAAAGACCCTGATGTTGGGAAAGTGTGAAGGCAAGAGGAGAAGGGGACGAGAGAGGATGAGATGGTTGGACAGCGTCATCGAAGCTACCAACATGAATTTGACCAAACTTTGGGAGACAGTGGAAGACAGGAGGGCCTGGCGTGCTCTGGTCCATGGGGTCACGAAGAGTCGGACACGACTTAACGACTAAACAACAACAAAAACAACAAAGCTTCATTTTCCAAAGAAGGTCTCATATTGCACAATACTGTGATTGATTTAAAATGAGGTACATTCCAACAATTATCCATACCTTTCCTTTAGCCTATTCTAAAGGAAAGTGCTCTGCTCTTGAGCATAAAGGAACATTGACCCTGAAGGAACATACCCAAGACTTCTTTCTCAAAATAGATGGCTGGGTGTGCTGTACACTGGGTTGCATGGGGCAGAAGCACTCCAAATTCCTATAAAATCCTTGGAGATGAACAATCCAATATTTTACAGTTGCCCAGGTGCATACTTGAGTTCACACAATTAATACAAAAGACACATTTCTTCTAAGCATTTTGATTATTTTATGGGTTCAAGCAATAGATACCTAGAAAACGTGTTGAAAAATAGTCTTGACAATTGTTTTGTGTTTAAGTGAGAAGTGGTTAACTGATGAAAACAGGAGTCCAGTTCTGTGATTTTCTTTGTAAGTGGTAGTGAGCCCCAGAGGGTATCTTGACTGTATGACATCTTAACTACATGGGTTCATCAACATTCAGGATGACATTTGTTAAGTAAAGTTTGGCATCCTTTTTTCTGCTGGCAACGCAGGCTCAGTGTTAAGCAGCAATATTTGGCAATTTCCTGGCATTTTGAATTGTGGATACAGCAGCCCAATATCTCACATTCATGGACAGGACATTTTTTAAGAACTGAATTGGTAAAATGTTTGAAAATGTATACATTTGGGGGCTAAAATGCCACAAAATATTCCATTTTCCATATAGGATGGGATAAAAAGCCTTGCAACACAATACAGAATTGAGATGGGACTAGGATGTTGATAGGGTCCTACAAAATGGAAGAAATATGAGACTGACAGATTTTTCACATCCATATCCTCACCACATTTTCAGTAGCCTAAACCACAGCTGAAAATCCATCACACCCCTTCCCCAAATGTCAAGCCATATGCCCAATGAAAAATGCAGAAGGCAAACCAGTATTATTATTTTTCCATAATACATACCAACACCATAGTATAGCTGAAAAGCCTTGATGTACTTAGAGTTGTTAAGGCAAAATCACTTGAGAAAAATGTGAACTTGAATGAATGATGTGGAAAAAATATCAATTAATATTGCATCATCTAAATTTCACCCATGAGAATTCAACCAACATTTTATTTTCCTTTGAACATTTTCTTTAAAGCACTTTCTCTTCTATCAAACTGAATGGGAATGGTTAAAAAAGGAACATTTTTTAGCACAGCACCGATCAAGTTACAAGGGCATGGATTGCTAAAGTCAAATTTGAGTATTCATTTAAGGCATTCCTAGATTTCATGAAAGTTCAGACTTTACCTTCCAACTGTGAAGTACATGTTTACTTAAGAATCAGACACTTATATTGCCATTTCTTAATTTCAATGTCTGTTTATTATATGGAGTCTATTTAACAATAACAGTTTTAATAATATCAATGAACACTGTATAACATAATCATCACCTTTGTAATGTGTCAGTAATACAAATCCCAGGGCTATCATATATTTGGGGAATTTATCCTGGCAATCAATTACAAACAACTGTTTGCTTTCAGTTAGGAATATATGAATCTCTTATTCAATTGGTTGAAGTATCTGGCTGCAAAGCCAAGGACGACGAATGTGAATCCTGGAAGAGGAGCTGCCAAGGTCATTCAGAGCTTTTGTGGCTGATGAGGCTGAGTGTCCTGGCATCTCTGACGCCTGGGGCAAGCCACATGATCCCAGACTGCCAACCAAAAGAAGTACTGGTAAATAACCTGTGAGTACTTTATACCTGGAAAACCCTAGGAAGGTTGACATAGGTTGGAATTGACTTGACAACACATAATTATTAATTATAACTCAAACTTAATTTTCCAACTAACTCTAAATTGTAAAATCACTGTATCAGCTGTACATCTTACAATCCATTATTTTAATCCGATTACATTCTCTGGATGTTTTACAATCCATTGTTGTGGCGAACACCCTGTCTTCCTATATATATAATGGTATTGGCCTGCACCAATGGGAGCTGTCAGGAGGGGGAGCCAGAGAAACTAGAAGGGAGGGGTGAGTCAGAGTCTAGTCAGTTCAGTGAGAGACAGAGAAGAGAAAAAGAGTTTGGGGGTTTGAGGCAGAGAGGAAGTGTCAAAGGAGTGATTAGTCAGAGTGTGACCTGTATTAATTAAGATAGAAGAGGTTAAAGTAAAATACTGAAGCTTTGTGTAATGTTAAGAATGTGCTTAAGAACTATTCCTAAAACAACTTGTAATCAATGAACCTGTTTCTGTTTAAAAGTTCAGTACTGAATGGACCTCAGTCTTTCATAGGAAATATAGGTTGATGAAGAGATCAACTGGTGGCAGCGAGGAAAAGGGCATGTTGAGATACCTTTGTGAGCTCTGTGTTTGGTGAAACAAGCAGGGGCCATGGGGTAAACGTCACAATTGTTTTATATGACAAATAAAAAAAACACTATGCACATATGAGCTCACTGAATTTGTGTGAATTTCTTTATATGTGTATACATACATATACAACTTTAGCTTTATATCTCTAGATGGTGCTATCTGTACTTTTATTGAGAGCACAGAGGCAAAATATTGTGAAATCTAAGGCAAAAATCACTTCAGTGAAACAAGACTACTAGCTCAGTAGAGCAACCTCAACAAAACCCAAATAAAACCTATTTTCATTTTGCAAGCATGTGCTCTGGTTTAGTTTCTGGTAGCATTTGTGTATTTAGGTTTTTCCCTTTCTTCCCATATTCACCTTAGTTTCATTCTCCCTGGACCTTCTTCCATTCCCTGCTTCTCTTTCTTTTCTTTTGTTCTGTTAACAAATGTGTAGTATTTGGCATAATGTACTGCTTGGATGGATTCCTCCTCTCTCCCCACTGCCATTCATGTGGAAACATTTGAACCTAAAATATGAATTCTCTGATATCTGTATTTAACAAATCTCTAATTTTTTCCCCCATTGTAATTCCAAATTTGTGTTACGTCCTCTTCATTAAGCTTTACACATAAGAGGAGAGGTGGGGCTTGTCGCAGCACTACCAGCAGCTCCTGGAGAAGCTCCCAGGGAAAGCTGGAACTGCCCGGTCTGGGGGCCCTCCAGAAGATGAAGAGCCAAAGGGGAGAGTAGGAGAAGTCTCCCTGAAGCAGTTCGTGAGCAACAGAGGGGAAGGAAGCCGGGCAGCAACCTGGTATTTCTTCTCTCTGAAGAATCACCCGAGCACAGATCAGATGCGGGAGCCATCTTGGGCAGTTAAGCTGTGAGTAACCCACCCCCTATGGAGGAGAGGAGAACAAACAGTTTCTGCATTGAAAATTGACAACAATAAAGTAAGTTGAAGCCTCTGATTTATGAACAGCCCCATAAAGTGGAAAGAGAAACTAGAGTACAGAATATTTGGCCGAAAGAAGGGAAGAGGCGGCTAGCTTGCTTACCGGTCCTGTTGCCTCAGAAAGGGAAACTAACTTCTAGCTTGCAGGATGGTCAAGGCCAAACACTGAGAGACTGAGAGAAAAAAAAAATTATTCTGGAAATAATCCCAGGGTGACATAATACAACTACGGATTGGATTTAAAGCTGTTATCAGTCAGGAAAACAGATTGAAAAACATAACACCGCGCTGCCAGATTTCTTAACAGTATAGACAGAACTCCATCAAAACTTTGGAACTGTATAATATCCCGGGGGGGGGAAGCTTTGGGAGATCCCCCTCAGAGGCTATGGCTGTAAAGGGCTATATTATATACTGGGAGAAGCTAACTCATTCCAAGGGGAGAGAGATATTGTCGCCGAGGGTGGACTGTGGAACTGGGAGGAGTTGTTGACTGGATTTATGGATTAATGGAAGGAACACACGGTGGATTATAAGGACACCTACTGGAGGAATGTATGGAAGTGAGAGTTGGACCATAAAGAAGGCTGACCGCCGAAGAATTGATGCTTTTGAATTGTGGTGCTGGAGGAGACTCTTGAGAGTCCCCTGGACTGCAAAGAGAACAAACCTATCCATTTTGAAGGAAATCAACCCTGAGTGCTCACTGGAAGGACAGATCCTGAAGCTGAGGCTCCAATACTTTGGCCATCTCATGAGAAGAGAAGACTCCCTGGAAAAGACCCTGATGCTGGGAAAGTGTGAAAGAAAGAGGAGAAGGGGACGACAGAGGATGAGATGGTTGGACAGTGTCATCGAAGCTACCAACATGAATTTGACCAAACTCTGGGAGGCAGTGGAAGACAGGAGCGCCTGGCGTGCTCTGGTCCATGGGGTCACGAAGAGTCGGACACGACTTAACGACTAAACAACAACAATTAGGCTCCGTTTGAGCTATTCTTTGACTTAAGGTGTAATAAATAAGGAAGAGGTTAAAAAGTAAGGCACAGTACCATTGTAGGGCTGAGCAGTCGGGGACTAGGAGCGGTTAGGACAGCAGCCCTTATCAGCTTTTGGCGCTCTGCTCCTCCCCCTCCCTATTCGGGAGGAGAAAGAAAAAAGTGCGTTTTGCAGTGCTGGAATTTGAATCTAGCCACGTGCTCGGCCGTTAGGCTAAGCATGTTTCAGGCTTAGGGTTTCTAATTTTACTTCACTAATTGATTTGGTTACATTGCCAGATTTAATTTAATAGTTGCTCAGTGCCAATAAATAAATAAATAAATTAATTTTGAATTAATTTCTTGAATAATTAATTATGTGAATTTGATATTATTATAATAAATTAATTATGTGAATCTAAGCAATTCTCATTGCTTAGTACTGCTGAGAGTAATCAAAGGATAATTATAATTTTAATAATAGATAATTAAGTAAATAAATAATTAATTAAAATTATTTAAATAAATAAATATTAATTAATAATAAAATATTAATAATAGTAATTATAAATAAATAACTAATTAACTATATAATACAAATTTATACATAAATTAATTACATTACTATTTACATTAGCAACATTTACTTAGTATAAATATAATACAGCAAAGGAAGATTGTTACAGCCCTCTGTACAGTGGTTCACAGCTGGGTGTTCCCATCATGCACTACTTGGCGTGGCAGCGTGTAATCGTGTGGATTGCTGCCTGAACAGGCATCCAAGGCTACAACTGCCTGTGGGGCGTTTTTAAAAGAATTGAGCATTGAGTTAGCAATGGCTTCCCGGAAAAGTCAGTGTTCCAGAAAGGGCAAGGAACCGGCTAAGAAATGGCCTGCTCCTCAGGTGTCACCGCCTCAGTTTTCATCGGATGAGGAGTCTTTGCCCATCTGACAACAGCTGCAGGACAAAATTTCTGCTTTAAAAGCCAAAAGAATGGCCAGAAAGGCCCCATAGACTAGTGAGGCGCAGCCATGCCGCTCGGCTAGGGAGGCTAAGAGTCATCAGAGGGCCAAGCTCAGAGCTATGGCCGATAATCTAATGTCTAGGTTTGATGCTCTAGGGGCGGAACAACAGGCTGTGGGGATGCCCAGAAGGGAAGCAGATGGGGCAGCAGTCACACTTCCGTGGCAGTGCATGGAGGAGGAAAGAGTGACCTCAATCCAGGCAACAACTGGTACAGCGGCAATGGCGGTTGGCAGGCATGAGGTGATGGATGAATCAGGTCCAGACCACCAGTACAGAAGGGAGGATCCAGTCATGATGCTGCCTTTAAAGGTCCAGGGGTGGTCAAATTTGGGCCGGTTGGGTTCTCGCTGTCTTCACGACTGTGAAAACGTGGGGCCAGGGACTCGCCCATTTGTTTGTTAGGGGGTCCGTTGAGACCTCTGTGCTTAAACCTGATTCCGCACCATGGCAGGACCCCCCTTTGCCAAACAAACGATATTCGATAAACTTTTGCTGGGTTCAAATGATAAATTAAGAAAATGTATGAATATTTGCTTGAAACTAAAATGCAACATGAGATGGTAAAAGAATGTATGATTTGGTGGGAACAAAATATAGGACATAATATTGATATTGATCAATGGTTGCAAATATGGAAAAATAACATAAAGCTCACAAAATCAGTAAATTTTAAGGAGAACATATATAAGATGTTTTATAGATGGCATATGACTCCGAAAAAATTGTCAAAGATTTATACAGAGGTGTCAAATGTCTGTTGGAAGTGTGAAGCACAAGAGGGAAGCTTTTGCCATATGTGGTGGACTTGTAGAGTAGCAAAACAGTATTGGATAGCAGTACATACTCTGTTACAAAAAATACTGCTTTGTAATGTTCCACTAACCCCAGAATTGTTTCTACTGAGCATTATACCAGATAATATAGATAAGACAAAGAACTACCTAGTTATATATATAGTCACTGCAGCCAGAATTCTGTATGCTAAGAACTGGAAGAAATCGGAGATACCGAAACAAGAGGAACTCATTGAGAAGATATGGGAAGTGGCAGAAATGGATATACTATCAGAAGTGTTGAAAGACTGTCCAATACAAAAGGCAACTGAACGATGGGATTTATTATATAAATGGCTTGAGTCACCAGATAGAGCTTGAATAACATAGAATTAAACTAAGATGTAACTGTAAATTGAAACCTGGAGGGCAATCAAAGTGTAGAAAGGCAAAAAGTGGACTTGATATCGCAACATGAACAAACAGATTGGATGACAGTACATTTTATGTTCTCCTTCCTCCTCTCTCTTTTTTCCCCTATATCACCCTATACCTTTTGTATTCCTTACCTTATCCCTAGTTTTTAAAAATAAAAAATTATTTAAAAAAAGCTTTACACATAGGAGAACAAATTCAAAGCTTGATGAATATTTGTTCTTTCCATTGGTTTTGCTTATCACTGTCATGTCTAAAATCCCCTGCCCCCAATATTCAGAAATCCTCCTCCCATTCAGTTTTTAGCTATGGGGGTAAAAAATTCTATGGCTAAATGCAGGATCAACAAGTATGCCAAATGTGAAGAACTGGTCTTCTAAAGGACATGAAAGCCCCCCACCCCTCACACAAGTTTCCATCTGTTTATCAATGTTTTCAGTGAAGGGCCTGGTGATCAGATATGACATTTCTTCAGTAGTAGCATTGCTGTTGTGGAACACTGTCCCCTGAACAATTTGCTTGGTTGTATTGTCCTTTGGATACCAGGCAACAACCTTTTCACTTTCTTCAGCCTTTCCATTGTAAATTTAATCCAGCTAGCCCACTTTATGCTGCCTTTATAATTATTTGCCTTTTAGCATCCTTTGTCTTGTTTTATATTTTCATGTCATCGCTTTATTCATTTTCAAAAAGTGTCCTGGGAACCTGATTGGAAAAGATAAAAGGACTTACAATAAACAAACAAACAAAGTGTGGGAGGCAACAGGGATTGGGAGGAAAAGCACTTTATAAAAAGAATCTGAAAATTCAAAATATGTAAGTAGGTTCCTTTCAAAACAAATGGCATTTATTTATCTTTGGGGGAAAATATGGGCATATGGCTTTGATAACATTAGTGGAAATGGAAAAATATTTGGTTTATTATAATTAGCAGTGAAAAATATTTGGCAAGCATCCTATGGAGCTTCCACTAAACTGAAAGTCCTGCCATTGCAGTAATCAGAGATTTTGTCATTTCCACATGCATGCCCATGTTGCAAGTGCAAAAGAATTTCTTCATGGCCATCACCATCATCAAATCTCTTACCACAGTTCCATGCCCTTGCCTGGAAAGATTTATTAGGATAATTTTTGTATTTATCAACATTTGTGGAAGTGGTACAATCCTTTATTGCCATCCTGGTGGGACTTTTGGCTCAGCCAAAAGAATAATGTCCTTTGTGTGTTCACTGAATTATCTTTTTTGCTTTTGTTAGAGTACCAGCTTTTTAATACAGAATAAATCCATATAGAACCTGTGAGCCTGTGAGTCAAAGAGAAGAAACAAGGGCACTGGATCAGAAGAACCATCTTTACCCTAATGTTAGAAAGAGATGGTTCTTTTTATCTCTTCTTTTCACTACCCTATATTTAGGTCAATGGAGACACAAAAATGCCAGACAGTAGTGTGATTCTTCCTGCCATTGTACAATTCAGTGTGTTCTCCTTAGTTGTTAATGTCAGGGATATACTGTTGTGAGATGAATTACGAAGTGATCAAACCTATTGTATGGTTCAATAATAACACCATGTTCCTGTTACAGCTTTTTTACTGATCCAGTCTTCTTAATTGGATTCTCAGTGTTTCTAACTTGAAAGACAGTATGCCTTACACATAAAGTTTGCTTAAACTATTTCAGTCAATTTTCAGCTTCTTGTTTACTTTGTTTCTGATAAATTTTTATTTGGAAAAATTGTCCAATAAAAATCAGGAAATAGTTGAAATGAAATGTTCATAGGTCATTTATAAGTGAGCCTGACTCTTTAAAACAACAACAACACCCATGGGTATTTGTGGCCATAGTTTTGGGACTGTCAGCCTAAAATTAAGATGTCTACTTTAAGAGTCCAATGAATGGTCAGGCTATTTTCATAAGGTGCCCATTGCTACACCTCAGAGGGTTGTTTAACTTCTTCTTAGAAGTTCAGAGTGGCTACAGCTTGCAGCCTTCCTCTGAAAGGACATTCCACATAGAATTGCCACTAGACATGAGATTTTCAGACTTCCCTGACTATTATGGTCCATACAAGATGCCTTTGAGGAAACTATGAGACCCACAATGCCTTGCAGTTCCCATAAAACCAAGGACCACCACCCATTTCCTCCATCTTCATCATGTCCAAGAGAAGACATAATTTCTCAGCTGAAAGTAATTAGACAGCTAAAACGACTGTGGGCTTTTTGTCTAAAGCCCACAGAAGTCTGCCTGGGAGAATTTTTAGAGACTTCTGGGTCCCAAAATTCCAAAAATCCCATGCCTTGTTGCTTGCAATATCACTAAACCTGCTATCTGCCAATTTAACTTCTGTGAAGGATAGCCTGCTCTCAGAACATTACTTATTCTTATTTTTATTGGCTTGGCCAGACTTCTATCATATTTAGGCTAGTAGAGATTCACAAGATTAAATTATACTAATCAGAACAACTCTTCAAATCTCCTACCACAATTGCATGGTTTCTTGTAGAAAAATATACTAGCTTAAGTTTTACATTTATTATAAGATAATGTGTAATAGGCAAGTTGTAGATTAGATTTTTTTATTATTTAGTTAGTTCACTGTTAATGGATGTTTGTTATTTAGTATATTATTCTCATCTGTACATTACATTATTGTTGGTTTGTTGTGCAGTTGTATAATACGAAGTTCAGGCCCGTTTCCTTTCCTAGCCCAGTTCTACTTTTTAGGAGGCTGAAATGAGGCACAAATAGAAGAGGGCAAGCGAACTTGGGATCAAAATAGGCTGACATGAATTTTCTCTGGTGCTCTGTGAGAAATGAATGCTGCAGAAGCAACAAGAGAGATGGAGGCCAAGTAGGACATTTAAGGATGCTGGACTCTGCAAAACAGAGAATAGTACCTGCCTGTGGAGTCCATCCAGGGGTGAGAAAACAGCCCAAGTCAATGCCAAGGCCCTGCTACACTTGCAAGGTAGCTTGAAGCCCAGTTCCTACAGTAGATACCAACAAGACCCTTAGGACAGGAAGAGGGATCTAGCAGAAGAGTCAGCCCTGGCAATGGCCTGAAGTGTGCATAACATAAAGCTCACACTAAAAGCCTAGAAGAGCCAAGGGATTATGTCAATCTAGACAAGACTGTTGAAGCAGTGGTTGCAACTTCAGAGGGCCCCTGGACATCAGACACCAATAGAACATTCCTCTTCTGCTACCAGTCACAGATAGTTGACCATTAACTCAGAAGAAACATAACGTGGAAGCATCTGAACAGAACTTAAGAGGAAAAGGGGTTCAGTGGCCCATAAGAACTCCTCCAACCCAGATCTCCTCCTCAAACTCACCATATATTTCCCTATGAACTACCATGGCAGGGAGGGTGCATTGTCTCTCCAGTATGAAGAGGATTTGAAGGATTTCCACTTAGAGTACTGTCCAGAAATGGTGCCCCCAAGAAAGGGAAGAGATATTTACCTGTCTGAACATACTTGTCTCATGAGATTAGGAACTGGTGGAACTGCAGTTAATAAAATATATGCACCTGAAATAATGGCATGTCTCATGAATGAGTGGGTTCAGTGTGCCCCTTCCCATTGGGAGTGGGGAACACAAGTTTTTGTTTTGTTTTTAAGGATAAGTAAACAGTACTCCCAGTATCAAGGAGACAAAGTATAATCTATGTTGCTGGCATGCATAACATTATTAGTCTTGTTGTCCATTAGCAAAAACAATGTTACACACACACATACTACCAATTGCACTTACTTAACGTAAAGATTTAGGCAGTTACATTAGCACACTTTTTCTTTAAGATTTTTTTTTCAACAAATGTTTTAGGAAAAACTGATTTATTCACAATTTTAATACCAGTTTTGACTCATACTGTATGACCTGATTCTACAGTACTGAATATAAGCTATCCTCAGTCATTGTTTTAGTCTCTTTCTTGGTCATTGAAATATAGTTATAGGAAGTAGCCTTTGCTACAGTTCTTCCTAGACAATGAATTGCTGAGTTTGTGTACATTTCTTCGCAGTTGAACAGTCACATACATAACGTTGAACATTGCATAACATACACACAGTTAGAAGGACCAGCGTTCCTGCACTCAGGAGGAGCCAAAGACTATCTGCCGGCCACAGCTCACTGTGTGATAGACAGGGGGACTGTGGTTGGGTTCCTGCCGGCTGCCAACTCCTTTCCAAGGGAGCTGGCTCAGTCTCCCTCTGTTGTTGCAGGACTGGGCCCTGCTGCTCCTGGCTGTCTCACCCCCTCTCAACATCAGCCACCTGGCTCAGGGGGAGAGAGGGCTTTTAAGCCAGAGCTGCTCTTGGGACCTTACCGGACCAGAGTTCCTGCACTCAGGAGGAGCTGAAGACTATCTGCCGGTCACAGCTCACTGTGTGAGAGGCAGTGGGACTGTGGTTGGGCTCCTGCCGGCTGCCAGCTCCTTTCCAAGGGAGCTGGCTCAGTCTCCCTCTGTTCTTGCAGGACTGGGCCCTGCTGCTCCTGGCTGCCTCACCCCCTCCTCAACATCAGCCACATGGCTGGGGGGTGGGAGAGAAGTGGCTTTAGAAGGGTTTTATTTTTTATTTTTTATTTTTAAAATGTGATTATTAATTGCCATCAATTAAGAGAGACCCACAGTGGATTTGAGGGAACAGGAAGGGGGGAGGGCATTGGAGGGGGCAGCCATTGAGGTGGTGCTGGGTAGGGGAAGGAATGGCGGTGGGGGTAGAACATGCCCACGTAGGAGAAGATAGGTTAGATATCTTACATCTATCCCCTCTTCTAGTCCTACCCCCAACCAGATGGTATCAGGTGACCATATCAGCAAACCCTCAAGCCACACAGTGCTGTTGATGAACGCCAGGTCAGTACAAAATAAGACTGCCCTCATCCATGATGTAATTCTGGATGAGGGTGCTGACCTGGCGTGCATTACTGAGACCTGGGTGGGAGAAGAGGGTGGTGTTCCCCTCTCCCAGCTGTGTCCGCCTGGGTACTCGGTCCAGCACCAATGTCGCTCGGAGGGTCGGGGAGGGGGAGTTGCTCTAGTCTATAGGAGTTCTATCTCCTTGACCAGGCTTCCTATCCCTTTGAGAGGAGGTCTTGAGGGCCTGTATTGTGTGTTGTGCTTGCGAGACAGATTGGGGATTCTGTTGGTGTACCGCCCACCCTGCTGCGTACCAACAGTCTCCCTGCCTGAGCTGACGGAGGTAGTCTCGGACCTGGTGTTGAGGACTCCCAGGTTGTTGGTGCTGGGGGACCTCAACATCCATGCCGAGGCTGCCTTGACTGGGGCGGCTCAGGACTTCATGGCCGCCATGACAACCATGGGGCTGTCTCAATGTGTCATCGGCCCGACACATGAGAAGGGCCATACCTTGGACCTGGTTTTCTCAACGGGACTGGAAGATGGTGGTTTGGATGTGGAGGGGCTGGTTATGACCCCATTGTCATGGTCAGACCACTTCCTGGTCAAGTTTAGTCTATTAGCTTCTTCTTCCCTCTGCAAGGGTGGGGGCTCTATTAAGATGATCCGCCCTCGAAGACTAATGATCCGGATGGTTTCCTGAACGCTCTGGGGGATTATCCGTCTGATATGGTCGGCGCTCCTGTCAAAGCTCAGGTCACCCTATGGAATAGGGAGATGACCCGGGCGGTTGACATGATTGCGCCTAAGCGCCCTCTCCCTGCACGCAGAGCCCAGACAGCTCCTTGGTATACTTCTGAACTGCAGGCGATGAAGTGAGAGGGGAGACGGCTGGAGCACAGGTGGAGGAAGTCCCGCTGGGAGTCCGATCGAACACAACTTAGAGCCCATTATCGGGCCTATTTCGTGGCAATACGGCTGGCGAAACGGCAATATTTCTCCAGCCGTATTGCTTCCTCAGAATGTCGTCCAGCAGAGCTGTTTCGGGTGGTCCGGGATCTTCTTCAACCGGGAAATCTGGTGGAGGTCCTGGACTGCTCATCAGCTCGCTGTGATGAGTTTGCCATTCATTTTGAGGGAAAAATTGCTCAGATTCGCAGTGGGTTGAACTCCACCGTTACTGCAGAATCAGAGGATGTGTCCAGTGTGCTGTGCTTAGGTCAAGTATTAATGGATGAGTTTCAATTGTTGAGACCTGAGGATGTGGACAGGGTGCTTGGATCTGTCCGTTCTACCACCACTCCGCTCGACCCTTGCCCATCTTGGCTAATTGGAAGATCTGCCAGGGGGGTTCGCACCTGGGTCCAGGAGGCCGTGAACACCTCTTTGTGAGAGGGAGTGGTCCCTACCACCTTGAAAGAGGCGGTAATTCGTCCACTCCTTAAAAAGCCTAACCTGGACCCAAGACTGGTGGTTAACTACTGACCAGTGGCGAACCTCCCTTATTTGGGCAAAGTGTTGGAGCGGGTTGTGGCTGGGCAACTCCAGGCGCTGCTGGATGAAACGGATTTTCTGGATCCATTTCAATCGGGTTTCAGGCCGGGTTTTGGTACGGAGACTGCCTTGGTCGCCCTGTACGATGACCTTTGCCGGGAGAGAGACAGGGGGAGTGTGACCCTGTTGATACTCCTGGACCTCTCAGTGGCTTTTGACACCATCGACCATGGTGTCCTTCTGGATAGGCTGGCTCGGTTGGGAGTTGGGGGCACCGCTTTATGGTGGTTCCGCTCCTTCCTGGCTGACCGTGTCCAGAGGGTGGTGCTGGGGGACAGTTGCTCTGTCCCATGGCGTTTATGTCATGGGGTTCCTCAGGGCTCGATACTGTCCCCCATGCTGTTTAACATCTACATGAAACCGCTGGGAGAGGTCATCAGGAGGTTTGGGCTGAGGAGTCAGCAATATGCTGACGATACTCATCTCTACCTCTCATTTCCCACCAATCCAGGTGAGGCAGTTTCTGTGCTGAACTCGTGTCTGGACCTGATAATGGACTGGATGAGGATTAATAAATTGAAACTCAATCCAGACAAGACGGAAGTGCTGTTAGTGGGTGCTTCATCGGACAGGCTGGAGGGCCATTTCCCTGCCCTGAATGGGGTTACACTCCCCCTAAGGGACAGGGTCCGCAGCTTGGGGGTGCTCCTGGACCCCAGTCTAACACTGGAAGCCCAAGTGGACTCGGTGGCCAGAGGCGCCTTCCTTCAGCTGCGGAAATTATACCGGCTACGGCCCTACCTGGATGAGCGGAGTCTCATGACAGTTACTCACGAACTGGTAACATCTCGCATAGATTACTGCAATGCGCTCTATGTGGGGCTGCCTTTGAAGACAGTCCGGTGACTGCAACTGGTCCAGAATCGAGCTGCGCGGCTGGTGAGTGGTGGGGCCGCTAGGGAACATATCAAGCTGATTCTGTTTAAATTACATTGGCTACCAGTTGCTGCCCAGGCCCAATTCAAAGTGCTTGTTTTGACATATAAAGCCCTATACGGCTTGGGCCCTGGATACCTGAAGGACCACCTCCTTCCATATGAACCTACCCGGCAGTTAAGATCTAGCCAGGGGGCCCTTTTGAAAGAGCCATCCCTCAAGGAGGTAAGAGGGATGGCTTGTAGACAAAGGGCCTTTTCGGCAGCTGCCCCCAGACTATGGAATGCCCTCCCGACTGAGATTCATCTGGCGCCGACGCTGATGACATTTCGGCACCAGGTCAAAACCTTCCTGTTCCAGAAGGCTTTTAATTGAAATAATATCAGCTGTGGGTCCTGATGGCAATTTTTAGAGTATATATTTTAATTGCATTTTAATTGTTTTGTCCTTTTATTGTATTTTAAATGTTGTAAGCCGCCCAGAGACCTTTGGGTAGTGTGGGCGGCATATAAGTTAAAAAAATAAATAAAATAAATAAATAAGTCACACAGATTGAATCTACAAGATTGTGGTTTTTAGCTTCCCATCCACAGTGCACTCTTTCCATACAAATATGTTTTATTGCTGTATCAGATTGTCTCTTCATGTTTCAGATTTTCAGGTGCATTCTGGGTTCCATGTTCAGTAGGGGTGTCACCTACATGGCAAGTGTGTTCATAAAAGGTAAGGCTAATGTATTCAAAAAAGGCACATGGGTCTCCTAAACTGGCTCATAAAGTGTTGTTCTTTTAAAGGCCTGGCCAAATCCAATAATAATTATGCTGGTTTTCTGTCTGTGTTTTGTGGTTTTTCTGGGGTTTTTTGCTTTGATTTGTTTTTCTCTCTTTTATGCCATACATTGAACACAGCCTTTCTTTCCCAAGGCTATCATGAGGAAAATGCATTTGGCTAAATTATGTGTTTATACTTTACTGTTTACTTACATTAAAACATTCATCTCCATCAAGCATACTGTACAACTTTATATTACAATTGGACATGATTTTTTTGTCAATAGATGTCTAATGGCAGTAGTTAGTACTGAGTTAGGCTAGATATGCAGATTGTCTACTCTACCTGAGAGCCAAGGCTTGGAAGGGTGGGGTCCCTTTGCCTGTTGTCCCAGGATACTGCAAGATGTGATTTCGCATCCCTCGTAACCTAGGAGGGGAGGAGTAGGAGTACCTTACTTAAAGGTGCTCCTCCCTGAAGATGGCCTCCTTCAAGGCTTGTGCCTGAGAGAAGACTGCTTGTGGAGCTGGGACTTTCCAGCCACATGGCACGGCAGTTTCATTTTTGTGAGGCCTGAGCCTGGATCACGCAGAATAGTGGTACTTCCCTTGGTTTGTGGAGTTCTCCCCCCACCAAGGTTTGAGTGAGTTAGTGGGTTCATAGCTCACTTAGGTGGCACCACCTCCATAAAAAAATTAATTAAAATTTAATTTAAATGTTCTTAAACAGGAGGAAGAAATAAATTAAAAAAGAGAGGGGTGTTAGTGTGGTTGGGAGGGGCTCAGGCCCCAGAGGGGGTGACTCCCCACCAAAGCACACAAGGTTGTCCCCTCCACCGTAGGGTGGGGCTAGTTCTCCTTTTTTGACCCTCCTTTTTGATCAAAATAAAATAAAATAAATACAGGGATGCAGGGACTAGGAATAGCGACTGTAGTTAAACAGGGGATATTTAATTAGCAGTCAGTTGGGAAGGATATGGTTCCATGCATATAGTTTCCTCATCACCATCATCATCATCATCACCATCATCAGCAGCATCATCCCCTCTATGAGTACAGGCCTTGTTGAGGCAGAGGGGCTTGTGTGCTTCAGTGAGGTTGAGAGCTACGCTGAAGGGTCTCCCAAGCCAGACAGGTCTCAGCTGAGAAGCCAGACCGTGTCCACCAACCATCAATTATGATGAGAGGAAACAAACAGAAATTCATACCAGATCAGTCATCATCCGGGTCAACGAGGACCTTGTCAGATGCTATAGCCCCTGGAAATCTGTTGACAAATGGGCTACAAGGCTCAGCAGACCATGTTGAGGAACCAGGACAGGATGCTGCAAAGCTCCTGGAACAACATAAATGCAAAACATGGACTCCTGGCCAAAATCAAGAAATTATGAAATGTTATTATGAGGCAAACCCAACAGTCCGTGGATTTAAAAAAAGAATGATGGAAATTTGGAAAAGGAAACACCCAAACAGTGACATAACTGAACAACTATTAATGGACCAGAGAAGGTTTATCATTCAGAGTAAAGTGATTTCAGAACTGGAATTGCAAGAACTAGAAAAAGTGAAAAAAGAAAAATCAACACCGAACAATGACCATAGTATGGAAGACAAATGGAGGGTAGAGTTAGATGCAATAGTGGAAGAAAATGTTATCAGTAGAGGAACAACTTATGGAACAACCCAGGAATTATGAGTTGACTGAATAGCAGACATCACTGAGGGAAAAAATAGTAACCTACATTAGCCAGAACAAAGACAAAGGCTCCCAATTTGTGCCATTTGCAAAGTAAACTAGTAAAAGATCTACTGAATGATGCAAATGTAGTCTTCAGAACAATCCCAACCAAGATGCTAAAGAAAACAAACCAGCTCATGGAATAATAACCATGGAACTGGAGTGCACCTAGATCAGATGAGCTGCAGGGATTTTATTTATTTATTTATTTATTTTATTTATTGGATTTTTACCCCGCCCCCCTAGACAAAGTCTACTCGGGGCGGCTTACAAATATTATAAAAACATCATTGTACAATAAATATAAAAAATCATTAAAACATCATAATTTTAAACAGTTAAATTTTGGTTAAAGCATTTAACAAGTCTCCACCAAGATATAGTGGTGCAATTTAACCACTTATTTCAGAATTCTACAACTGAAGATTGGATGACAACAGGCCACACATTTCTGATAATAAAAGATAATCAAAAGGGCAATGAACCCAGTAATTATTGACCAATTACATGCCTTCCAACAATGTTCACACTCCTCACAAGAGTACTTGCAAGATCAATATATAATTATTTAACTGAAAACTCCCTATACCCACCTGAGCAGAAACTTTAAAAAGTCAAGAGGCACAAAAGTTCAGCTGCTTACAGATAAAATGATACTAAAGAACACAAAAATATGAAAAACAAACCTTAACATGGCCTGGACAGACTATAAAAAGGCAGTTGACTCATTGCCACACCTGCCTAAAATTTTTTGGGATTAGTAAAAAAGTCCAGAAATTCCTCAAGAAAATGTGGAAAAATGAAAAATGTCTCAATAACTTATGGTGAAGAAATTGGGGAAGTTAGCATCAAAAGAAGAATATTTCAAGGGGATTCTTTGTCACCCCCTGCTGTTTAACATCTCACCAATCCCCATGTCAATAATTTTAAACAAAATTGAACTGGGCAATCATATTTCAGAACAAGCAGGAATGATCAATCATCTGTTATACACGGATGACCTAAAACTATATGCAAAAAGTTCCACAGGGATAGAATCACTGTTAAACACAGTAGGAATATTTAGTGAAGATATAGAAGTGACATTTGGAATTGACAAATGTGCAGCTCTGTGTATACACCGTGGCAAGATCAAAAACCTAGATGAAACAGAGTTAAAAAATGCAAGTATTATAAAATCACTATCAAGTGATGACAATTATAAACACCTTGGAATGCTAGAAGCAGATAACATTGTGCACACAAAAGTTAAAGAAATGACATAAATGGAATATATCCAAAGACTGTGGAAAATCTTAAAATCAAAATTAAATGGTGGACATACAATCAAACCCATAAACAAATGGGCAGTTCCAGTAATTAGATAACTAGCTGGAATAATAGATTGGACCCAAAATGAATTGGAAGAATTGGATCAAAAAACACAGAAACTAATGAACATGCATCATGCACTACATCCAAAAAGTGATTTGATCAGATTATATTTACCATGAAAAATTGAGTCCATGGGTTACTGCAAACACAGCAAGTAGCAGAGGAGGAAAAAAGAAGCCTAAACGATTATATCAGTACAAGCAGAAAGAAATTACTTAAGGTGGTGAAAATGGAGAATATTTTGAAAACAACAGAAACAAAAGCTCAATATAAGAAACAAAAATTTGAAAAGAAATTAAACAGCTGGAAAAATAAATCACTACATGGACAACACCTGAGAAATATTGATGGAAAGCATGATAATAATTGAACACAGGCTAAAACTGAAGACCATTAAGAAAGAAACTGAAGGTTTGATTTTTGCTGCACAAAAACAAGCACTCCAAATCACTGTGATGAAAGCTAAGATCCAAGGAATTAGTGCTAGCAGCAAATGTTGAGTCTGACAAGAAAAAGATGAAACTGTGTCACACCTCATCTGTGAATGTCCAAAGATTGCACAAACAAATTACAAAATTAGCCATGATAGAGTGGCAAAATTAGTGCACTGATCATTATGCAAAAAATATAACTTGCCAGCCTCCAAAACCCATGGGAACATCAGGTAGGGAAGGTGTTAGAAAATGAGGAAGTCAAGATCTTGTGGGATTTCCGGATCCAAACGGACAAACATCTTGAACATAACACAGCAGACATAGTAGTAATAGAACGAAGAAATGTCTGGTTCATTGACATTTCAATTCCAGGGGACGCCAGAGTCAACAATAAAG
Organism: Intellagama lesueurii; assembly: GCA_037013535.1. Classification (NCBI taxonomy): domain Eukaryota; kingdom Metazoa; phylum Chordata; class Lepidosauria; order Squamata; family Agamidae; genus Intellagama; species Intellagama lesueurii. The sequence continues at coordinate 131,508,629 of JBAJHW010000003.1, read as the reverse complement.
AATTGGAAAAACTAACAAAGTAGAGAGACTTGGCAATTGAACCATCTTGCTTGTGGATGAAACACACTTCAGTGGTCTCTGTAGTCATTGGGGCTTCGAGAACAATATCAAGAAATTTTATATTTGAGTACTATAAGCAGTTACAGATCTTAGAAATAACACAATCAGAGCTACAAAAACTGGCAATATTAGGAACATCATACATACTACATTGATATTGAACAGATAGTTAGGTTTTTGGTTAAAACTTGTATCTGTTATATAATACCAGTCACTGTTATTATAATTTTGATTAACTATGCCTGGTGTTTCTGAATAATAATAATAAAAAATAATAATAAATAAATTGAAAACTTAAATTCAGTCAAGAAGAAGAAGAAGAAGAAGAAGAAGAAGGGGTAAAGGAAATAATATCATTACAGGTTAGTTGTCAATATGGTCTTCCGACAGATATCATTCTTATATGCATCCCGTTCCTCAATTCTAGCCTTGGTGCTGGCTATGTTCTTTTGCTTTCTTTTTCCAGGTGCCTTAATTTCCATGAGGTGGCTTTGGATACCAATCATGGGCCACAGTTTTGTTTATTGGGCAGCCCTACATGCTCCTTCATGGATTGCTGCCTTGTCGTGGCGAAGGGGCTTGAGTAAATCAGAGAAGCTATGGGCTATGCCGTGCAGGGACACCCAAGATGGACAGGTCCTAGTGGAGAGTTCTGACTAAACGCGATCCACCTGGAGCAGGAACTGGCAAGCCACTCCAGTATCTTTGCCAAGAAAACTCCATGGACAGAAACAAAAGGCTAAGAGATATGACGCTGGAAGATTAGCCCCTCAGGTCGGAAGGTGTCCAACATGCTACTGAGGAAGAGCAGAAGAATAGTACAAGTAGCTCCAGAGCTAATGAAGTGGTTGGGCCAAAGCCGAAAGGACGCTCAGCTGCGGACGTGCCTGGAAGTGAAAGGAAAGTCCGATGCTGCAAAGAAGAATACTGCATAGGAACCTGGAATGTAAGATCTATGAACCTTGGTAAGCTGGATGTGGTCAAACAGGAGATGGCAAGAATAAATATTGACATCCTGGGCATCAGTGAACTAAAATGGAGGGGAATGGGCAAATTAAATTCAGACGATTATCATATCTACTATTGTGGGCAAGAATCTCGTAGAAGAAATGGAGTAGCCCTTATAGTCAACAAAAGAGTGGGAAAAGCTCTACTGGGATACAATCTCAAAAATGATAGAATGATTTCAATACGAATCCAAGGCACACCTTTCAACATCACAGTAATCCAAGTTTATGCACCAACCACCGATGCTGAAGAGGCTGAAATCGACCAATTCTATGAAGACTTAAAACACCTTCTAGAACTGACACCAAAGAAATATGTTCTTCTCATTCTAGGGGACTGGAATGCTAAAGTAGGGAGTCAAGAGATAAAAGGAACAACAGGTAAGTTTGGCCTTGGAGTTCAAAACGAAGCAGGGCAAAGGCTAATAGAGTTTTGTCAAGAGAACAAGCTGGTCATCACAAACCTCCCCTTCATGGATTGCTGCCTTGTCATGGCGAAGGGGCTTGAGTAATTCAGAGAAGCTATGGGCTATGCCGTGCAGGGACACCCAGGATGGACAGGTCATAGTGGAGAGTTCTGACTAAACGCGAGCCACCTGGAGCAGGAACTGGCAAGCCACTCCACTATCTTTGCCAAGAAAACTCCATGAACAGAAACAAAAGGCTAAAATATATGATGCTGGAAGATGAGCCATCAGGTCGGAAGGCGTCCAACATGCTACTGAGGAAGAGCGGAGGACAACTACAAGTAGATCTAGAGCTAATGAAGTGGTTGGGCCAAAGCTGAAAGGACACTCAGCTGTGGACGCGCCTGGAAGTGAAAGGAAAGTCCAATGCTGCAAAGAAAAATACTGCATAGGAACCTGGAATGTAAGACCTATGAACCTTGGAAAGCTGGATGTGGTCAAACAGGAGATGGCAAGAATAAACATTGACATCCTGGGTGTCAGTGAACTAAAATGGATGGGAATGTGCGAATTCAATTCAGACGATTATCATATTTACTATTGTGGGCAAGAATCCCGTAGAAGAAATGGAGTAGCCCTCATAGTCAACAAAAGAGTGGGAAAAGCTGTACTGGGATGCAATCTCAAAAATGATAGAATGATTTCAATATGAATCCAAGGCAGACATTTCAACATCACAGTAATCCATGTTTTTGCATCAACCACCGATGCTGAAGAGGCTGAAATTGACCAATTCTATAAAGACTTACAACACCTAGAAATGACACCAAAGAAAGATGTTCTTGTCATTATAGGGGACTGGAAGAGATAAAAGGAACAACAGGTAAGTTTGGCCTTGGAGTTCAAAACGAAGCAGGGCAAAGGCTAATAGAGGTTTGTCAAGGGAACAAAGTGGTCATCACAAACAATCTTTTTCAACAACACAAGAGGCGACTCTACACATGGACATCACCAGATGGGCAATACCGAAATCAGATTGATTATGTTCTCTGCAGCCAAAGATGGAGAAGCTCTATACAGTCAGCAAAAACAAGACCTGGAGCTGATTGTGGCTCTGATCATCAGCTTCTTATAGCAAAATTGAAGCTTAAACTGAAGAAAGTAGGAAAAACCACTGGGCTAGTCAGGTATAATCTAAACCAAATCCCTTATGAATACACAGTGGAAGTGAAGAACAGATTTAAGGAACTCGATTTGGTGGACAGAGTGCCTGAAGAACTATGGATGGAGGTTCATAACATTGTACAGGAGGCAGCAATAAAAACCATGCCAAAGAAAAGGAAATGCAAGAAAGCAAAGTGGCTGTCCAACGAGGCCTTACAAATAGCAGAGAAGAGAAGGGAAACAAAATGCAAGGGAGATAGGGAAAGTTACAGAAAATTGAACGCAGACTTCCAAAGAATAGCAAGGAGAGAGAAGAGGGCCTTCTTAAATGAACAATGCAAAGATATAGAGGAAAAGAATAGAAAGGGAAATACCAGAGAAATGTTCAAGAAAATTGGAGCTATTAAAGGAACATTTTGTGCAAAGATGGACATGATAAAGGACAAAAATGGGAGGGACCTCACAGAAGCAGAAGACATCAAGAAGAAGTGGCAAGAATACACAGAGGAATTGTACCAGAAAGATTTGGATATCCCGGACAACACAAATAGTGTGGTTGCTGACCTTGAGCCAGACATCCTGGAGAGTGAACTCAAGTGGGCCTTAGAAAGCATGGCTAACAACAAGGCCAGTGGAGGTGATGGCATTCCAGATGAACTATTTAAAATCTTAAAAGATGACGCTGTTAAGGTGCTACTCTCAATATGCCAGCAAGTTTGGAAAACTCAACAGTGGCCAGAGGATTGGAAAAGATCAGTCTACATCCCAATCCCAAAGAAGGGCAGTGCCAAAGAATGCTCCAACTACCGTACAATTGCACTCATTTCACACGCTGGCAAGGTTATGCTCAAAATCCTCCAAGGCAGGCTTCAGCAGTATGTGGACCGAGAACTCCCAGAAGTACAAGCTGGATTTCGAAGGGGCAGAGGAACTAGAGACCAAATTGCTAACATGCGCTGGATTATGGAGAAAGCCAGAGAGTTCCAGAAAAACATCTACTTCTGCTTCATTGACTACACAAAAGCCTTTGACTGTGTGGACCACAGCAAACTATGGCAAGTTCTTAAAGAAATGGGAGTGCCTGACCACCTTATCTATCTCCTGAGAAATCTGTATGTGGGACAGGAAGCAACAGTTAGAACTGGATATGGAACAACTGATAGGTTCAAAATTGGGAAAGGAGTACGACAAGGCTGTATATTGTCTCCCTGCTTATTTGACTCATATGCAGAATACATCATGCGCAAGGCCGAACTGGAGGAATCCCAAGCCGGAATTAAGATTGTCGGAAGAAATATCAACAACCTCTGATGTGCAGATGATACCATTCTGATGGCAGAAAGTGAGGAGGAACTAAAGAACCTCTTAATGAGGGTGAAAGAGGAGAACGCCAAAAATGGTCTGAAGCTCAACATCAAAAAAACTAAGATCATGGCCACTGATACCATCACCTCATGGCAAATAGAAATGGAAGATATGGAGGCAGTGACAGAGTTTACTTTCTTCGGCTCCATGATCACTGCAGATGGTGACAGCAGCCACGAAATTAAAAGACTCCTGCTTCTTGGGAGGAAAGCGATGACAAACCTCGACAGCATCTTAAAAAGCAGTGACATCACCTTGACGACAAAAGTCCGCATAGTCAAAGCTATGGTTTTTCCTGTAGTGATGTATGGAAGCGAGAGCTGGACCATAAAGAAAGCTGACTGCCGAAGAATTGATGATTTTGAATTGTGGTGCTGGAGGAGACTCTTGAGAGTCCCCTGGACTGCAAGGAGAACAAACCTTTCCATTCTAAAGGAAATCAACCCTGAGTGCTCACTGGAAGGACAGATCCTGAAGCCAAGGTTCCAATACTTTGGCCATCTCATGAGAAGAGAAGCCTCCCTGGAAAAGACCCTGATGTTGGGAAAGTGTGAAGGCAAGAGGAGAAGGGGACGACAGAGGATGAGATGGTTGGACGTGTCATCGAAGCTGCCAACATGTATTTGACCCAACTCCGGGAGGCAGTGGAAGACAGGAGGGCCTGACGTGCTCTGGTCCATGGGGTCACGTAGACTTGGACATGACTAAATGACTAAACAACAACAACAGCAAAACATGCTGTAAAGTCGAGGTCGTATTTTAGGTCTTGGTGCCTGGATGCTTTTTGAATGGAGGGAATGGAAACTGTTTTGCCACCCTGGTGGACCGGCAAGTCTTTGATATTGGAGATTCTTCAGGATCTGCAGACCTAGAAGGGCAGGCATCCAATATCCAGGATAATTTGCTCCACAATTATAACACACTATGTGTGGTGGGCAGATTGCCATGGTTGGTGGGGCAGAAGGAAGAAGTATCAGTGAGCACCATGGAGCCCAAGGGAGGTACTAGTGCATCCGACCTCCCGGACCTGCGGAACCCAGGATTACAGTGCTGGCGGGTGAATGTGCAGGCTGTGGGTCATCTAGGATCAAAAGGCTCACCGGTAGTGGTCCAGTCTTTGGCCTGCCAGGGTCATGCTATTTTTAGGACAGCACCACTCTGGGGCTTGGGACTCGCCCTTATTAGGTGGGATAGGGAGTCCCATGAGACCTTTGACTCTTAAGCATGTTCCACATTATTCTAGGCCTCTTCCTTTGATAGGTTCAAGTAATTAATGTTAATTTCACATTAATAAAGTGTGGCCCTAGATCAACCCATCTCCTGCGTCTCGCCTCTTTATCTAGTGTGGCCCTAGATCAACCCATCTCCTGTGTCTTGCCTCTTTATCTAGTGTGGCCCTGGATCAACCCATCTCCTGCGTCTTGCCGGGATGGGTGGGCAAAGATGGTGAGACACTAGAGAGTTCTTCTCTGCCTCAGTAAAACTGCGCAGTTCTAATTAAGAAGCCTCAGTAGTGTGGATCCTAGAACTAAACCAACGCTTAATTTGCCATTTGTTTTTTTAGCTGAATAATGTGGAGACATGGTTAAAAGTAAATTTGATTAGTAAATATTCAGAATCTCAGTGCTGAAAAAAATGAGTTTGATGGGTTCATTTTCACAACCTAATGATTCCACTCAGGATAATATATTAATCCAGTTCAAATACTTTATTTTATTTATTTATTTATTTATTTATTTGATTTATATCCCGCCCATCTGGTATATTCTACCACTCTGGGCAGCTACCAACAAACATATATTCATCACAATAACAGAGAGCCATTGACATAATCAATAATAAAAACTGTGAAAAAATATAATAAATGATAAATAGCAAAAGAAAAAGAGTTAAGTGCTGACAGGAGGGAAGGCCTGGATGTACATCCATGTTTTTAGTTGGACTTTAAATGTACCCAGCGTAGGGGCCTCGCGAATCTCCGGAGGAAGGTTATTCCAGAGGCGAGGAGCCACCACCGAGAAGGCCCGATTTCGTGTCTTTTCCCTCCGGGCCTCCCTCGGCGTTAGGCTCCTCAACCTCACCTCCTGACTCGCACGGGTGATCCGGATAGATCTCAGTGGGAGCAGGCGTTCCGCCAGGTATCGAGGTCCCAAACCGTTTAGGGCCTTATAGGTAAGCATTAGAACTTTGAAGTCAATGCGGAAACGAATGGGCAGCCAGTGCAGCATGGCCAGAATAGGAGAAATGTGCTGGTGTTTTCTCACTCCAGTAAGGAGTCTGGCCGCTGCATTCTGCACCATCTGAAGTTTCCGCATCAGCCTCAAAGGCAGCCCCACGTAGAGCGCGTTACAATGGTCTAATCTTGAGATTACGAGCGCATGCACCAAGGTAGTGAGGGCCCCCGTGTCAAGGTAGGGCCGCAGCCGGGCTATCCGCCAAAGGTGGAAAAAGGCAGTGCGGACTACCGACGCCACCTGCGTTTCCATGGTGAGCGTCGGGTCCACGTATACGCCCAAGCTGCGGACCCCACTCTTCGCAGCCAGGGTCACCCCCCCGAATGAGAGAGAGTCACCCAGGCCACCAGCCACGGGGGCTCCCACCCTCAGGACTTCCGTCTTGTCCGGATTCAGCCTCAGCCCATTTTCCTGCATCCATTGCAGTACGGTCCCCAGGCAATGCCGAAGGGACAGGACGGCATCACCTGCAGTTGGTGAAAAGGAGATGTAGAGCTGGGTGTCATCTGCGTACTGATGACACGATGCTCCGCACCCCCTGATGACCCCACCCAGCGGCCTCATGTAGATGTTAAACAGCATTGGGGAGATAATCGACCCCTGTGGAACCCCACAATTGGCATTCCACGGGGTCGAAACACTCTCCCCAAGCTGTACTCTCTGGGGATGGTCCTCCAAGAAGGAACGGAGCCAGGCAAGCGCCGAGCCACCAATTCCCAACTCGGAGAGCCTCCCCAGGAGGATACCGTGGTCGACGGTATCGAAGGCCGCCGAGATGTCGAGGAGGACCAACAGAGACACTTTGCCCCTGTCGGCCTCCCTCAACAGGTCATCATACAGGGCGACCAATGCCGTCTCTGTACCGTGGCACTGCCTGAAGCCCGACTGGAATGGATCCAGGGCATCTGTTTCATCCAAGTGGGCCTGAAGCTGATCGGCGAACACCCTCTCAACCACTTTGCTCATGAAAGAAACATTGGCGACGGGCCTATAATTGCCAATCTCGTCCGCCGCCATATTAAGTTTCTTTCTAATGGGCCTAATGAGTGTCTCCTTGAGGGCAGGCAGAAACCTGCCCTCAAGGAAAGACCCGTTTATTATTACTGTGGCCCATTCTGTTGTTTTCGGCCTGGCTGCTTTGATTAGCCAGGCCGGGCAAGGGTCAAGGGAGGAGGTGGTAGCTCTATTAAGAGTATAAAGACATTTTATAAATTTAATTGCACCCTGGCTGAAATCAACAGTGTAGGAAGAGGTCTGTTTAATTCAAACAATTCAAAAAAGAGAGGAAAATATTGAATTATTATTAAATTATTAATATTATAAATTATTACTAGTGAAATTAATGTAAACTATTCTATCTAGTAATTATTTCCCCAGATAGAATTTTCAGGGAATTACTTTTGCTTATATATGGTTCTAGAGTAAGAAAGGAGATACAATTATTCATTGAAACTATTCCTTTGCATTAGTAGCATCATCCCTGGATAGGAAGGAATATATCAGAACTGTTTTGATAGTTTTATGTAGTCTGCAGGTTTAGTTTTTCATTCAACATAGAATTCCGCATTAGGAAAATAGTCACATGGGTTATTAGAAATAATCACTGTGAAATATAGTACTATAATGAATCAAAATAGAATTATGGACCGTATTTCCTATAAAGGTATAACAACTAATTTCAAATTGCCTGCTGTGAGGTGTTAGATTGACAGAACCTTGAACTTTAGAATCTCTTTGAAAGATTTCATGAAATAAAGGCTGTGTTACTCACACTGGGCACAACTTTTAAAGTAATAAATACTTGCCACCATATGATACATTCTACTTTGTGAAAGTTACAAGTCTTTGCTTCTTAAACTGGTCATTTGAAACATAAAAATTTGAGCTGTACTGTATAATTTAGCATGTGGAACCCAGAAAACATTTTCTTCTATCTGAGGCCCTATTGCTCGCATGAACAATTATTGGGAAAGTAGAAGAAAGAGTAAGAGAGGAGAAAAACAGTAATTGACAGGGCCAGCCATAGATGTTTTGTGGCTTGAAGTAGGAGAAAATCTCACTAGACAGGCAGATGAACCTTCCCACCGGTGGTGGGATCACGTGTTCTTCTAGAATAGTTTGCTATAGTAAACTGGTAGATATACACATCTGTCCTCCAACAGAGATTAACAGCCAGGCAGCTGTCACCATGTTCCCCACGTCATATTTGTAACCTAAAGTGGTGACCTCACCCTGCATTAATGACAAGCCTATTCTGGTGATGGTCTTGCAATTATAATGCACACAATAATGACCAATCTACTGATAGCACAAATATTTCACTGTGTGACTGATAAAGACTGTTCTGTGTGACTGCTATTGACAGACATGTCTTTTGACTAGTTGCCAGTAGAGACAGGAAGGGTCTTTGCATTTTTGTAATGGAGACTCGCTTATCATGGCTGTTTTGAATGCCATTTAGGAGTGACAGAGAGTCATATGTTCCAGAAGTAAAATAAATCAACAAGGAAGAAGCTTATTTACTTATATTTATATTTTTATGCATATATATATATTATTGTTATTTTCCAGTACCATAACAGTGAACTGGATGATGTTATGGGAGTCAAGCTTCACACTGGAGCCCACCTGCTTTTATCATCTAGTCCCTTTCTCTTGCAGGCAACATGCTTTTTTTTTCATGCAGAGACAGTGTGTGTGTCTTTCTGCTTGGATAATATCCTTGCTATCTTCATTCTTGAATCTGAGATAACTCAAACATTCATCCCTTACATATTCATGTCCCTTATTAGAAAAGTAAGTGTGGAGGTGAAGTGTAAGAAAAATACTGGTGCTATCTTCAGACTAAAACAATAGTAGCAGTGCAATTTTCCAACCCCGGTGTGGATAAGATCATTGTTATTACTGATCTGAAACTAGAGATAACAGTGGGATTCCCCACTCCGAATCTTGCCTTCAAAATTGGAAACATGAGCCCTGTCAGCAAGACTGTCCCTAATATAAGGAGGGGAGGCACATCTTCCTGATCCATTGCAGGCTGAATCTGGACATTTTGCCAGAGGTTCATCTCGATTTATTCTCCATTGCACCTGACGGTAAGACAGGAACCAATGGGTGGAAACTTGTCAGAGGGAGATACAACTTGGAAATAATGCAGAATTTCCTGACGGTGAGAACCATTAAGCAGTTACACAGCTTGCCTCCCAATGTTGTGGGTGCCCCATTGCTGGAGGTTTTCAAGAAAAGATTGGACAGCCATCTGTCCAGGATGGTATGAGGTCTCCTGCCTTGGGCAGGCGATTGGACTAGAAGACCTCCAAGGTCCCTTCCAACCCTATGATGATTCTATGATTCTTCCACTCTGAAGTAACTACCCAGAACCCCAATCCAGATTGGAATCATCACACATAAGAACTGGTGCCTCCAGCTGTTCCTTTAGCTGTTTGCTTTCTAATTCAACTCTCACAGAAGTTATACAAGAAAAAAGGCACCCCCCATTTGCATTAATTGATCTTATCCACACCATTTCCATTCTTAGTGAGAAATGCATCCTCTTTCTTTTACCATGATGGGGTGGAATTTTGAAAAGAAAGCCCTTGGGGAACAGGATTTAATTTAATTCATGCTCATCCTTATCCAGATGAGTGCTTGCTGTGAAGTAAGAAACAACAGGGGTATTCTCTCTACTTCTTCTCGGAGGGAAGGAGAAGTGACCTCCTGGAACCTGCTTGATTCTTGGACAATAAATGAGATCAGACTCTTCTCCCTCTTGACTTGAAATTATTCCTGAGACACAGGGGGGTTTAGTCTGCCAGGAGTCATAAATCAAGCAGATGAATAACAGAAGCCACAGCCTTCTGCTATCTAGTTACAGAGAAACTTTATCCTTTGATGACAGGGCCTTGCCCTTTTTACTGACAAATTCGGAGCTCCAGTATGCATGCCATGTAAGTAGAGATTGGGGAGAGGTGGTGGCACTGCGGTTTAAACTGCAGAAGCCTCTGTGCTGCAGGGTCGGAAGACCAGCAGTCGTAAGATCGAATCCATGCAACAGAGTGAGCTCCCATTGCTTGTCCCAGCTCCTGCCCACCTAGCAGTTCGAAAGCATGCAAATGCAAGTAGATAAATAGGTACCACCTCGGTGGGAAGGTAACGGCGTTCCGTGCCTAGTCGCGCTGGCCACGTGACCACGGAAACTGTCTATGGACAAACACTGGCTCTATGGCTTGGAAACAGGGATGAGCACCGCCCCCTAGAGTCAGACACGACTGGACTAAATGTCAAGGGGAACCTTTACCTTTACCTAGCCTGAGAAAGGAGAGAAAAAGAAGAGTTTATTCCTAAAATGACAGGGAATATCTACTGTAATTTTTACTTACTTACTTACTTTATTAGATTTTTACCCCACCCCCCTAGACAAAGTTCCTCCTGCCCTCAAGGAGACACTCATTAGGCCCATAAGAAAGAAACTAAATTTGGCGGCGGACGATATTGGCAATTACAGGCCCGTCGCCAATGTTTCTTTCATGAGCAAAGTGGTGGAGAGGGTGGTGGCCGACCAGCTTCAGGCTCACTTGGATGAAACAAATGCCCTGGATCCATTCCAGTCGGGTTTCAGGCCGCACCATGGTACAGAAACGGCATTGGTCGCCCTGTATGATGACCTATTGAGGGAGGCCGACAGGGGAAAAACGTCCCTGCTGGTCCTCCTCGATATCTCAGCCGCCTTTGATACCGTCGACCACGGTATCCTCCTGGGGAGGCTCTCCGAGCTGGGAATTGGTGGCCTGGCGTTTGCTTGGCTCCAGTCCTTCTTGGAGGACCGTCCTCAGAGAGTTCAGCTTGGGGAGAGGGTTTCGTCCCCGTGGAGCCTCAATTGTGGGGTTCCGCAGGGTTCGATAATCTCCCCAATGCTGTTTAATATCTATATGAGGCCGCTGGGTGGTGTCATCAGGGGATGTGGAGCATCGTGCCATCAGTACGCTGATGACACACAGCTCTACATCTCCTTTTCTCCAACTACAGTGGATGCCGTTCTGCCCCTTCAGCGCTGCCTGGAGACTGTACTGCAGTGGATGCAGGAGAATGGGTTGAGGCTGAACCCGGACAAGACGGAGGTACTGAGGGTGGGTAGCCCTGCCATCAGCGGTCTGGGAAACTCTCTCTCATTTGGGGGGGGTGACTCTTACCGCGAAGAGTGAGGTTCGTAGCTTGGGGATACATCTGGACCCGGCGCTCACCATGGAAACCCAGGTGGCGTCAGTGGTCCGATCCGCCTATTATCACCTTAGGCGGGTTGCCCCTATCTTGATGTCGGGGCGCTCACCACATTAGTGCATGCGCTCGTAATCTCGAGATTAGACCATTGTAATGCACTCTACGTGGGGCTACTTTTGAGACTGACGCGGAAACTCCAAATGGTGCAGAATGCAGCGGCCAGACTTATTAGTGGTGTGAGGAAATACCATCATATCTCTCCCACTCTGGCCGCATTGCATTGGCTGCCCGTTCGTTTCCGCGTCGATTTCAAAGTTTTGATGATAACATATAAAGCCTTAAACGGCTTAGGACCTCGATATCTGGCGGAACGCCTTCTCCCACCAAAGTCTACCCGTTTCACTCGATCTAGTCTGGAGGTGAGACTGGGGAGCCTGACGCCGAGAGAGGCCCGGAGGGAAAGGACAAGAAACCGGGCCTTTTCGGCAGTGGCTCCTCGGCTATGGAACAACCTACCTCCAGAGATCCGTATGGCCCCCTCGCTGGGCGTTTTCAAAAGCCAATTAAAAACATGGCTGTTCAGGCAAGCCTTCCCCCCGGGCATTATTTGATTTGATTGTTGATTTAATTTGATTTAGTTCCATCTTGAATGATTATTTTTATTTCGAATATTGCTGATATTTTTTAATTGTTTATCAGTACACTGATGTACGCCGCCCAGAGTAGTCAAAATGACTAGATGGGCGGGATAAAAATGTAAGAAATAAAATAAAATAATAAATAAATAAAAGTCTACTCGGGGCGGCTTACAAATATCATAAAAACATCATTATATAATAAAATCATAAAACATCATAATTTTTAAACAATTAGATTAGATTAATATCCATCATTACATGGATGTTAAGTAGTTAACATCCATGTAATGATGATTACATTTGGCTGCATAGCTCAGTGGTTTATAGATTTAGCTGCAGACCCAGAGGTTGGGTGTTTGATTCCACACTGTGAGAACAGCCAGCCTGTATAGTCATGGGCAAGCAGCACAGTCCCAGAGCATCTCCAGAAAAAAGGGAATGGTAAACCACTTTTGTGTTTTCTCTACCTAGAACCCCCTTGGAAAGGGTCAGCATAAGTCAGAAGTGACTTGATGGCAGACGATGATGATAATGAGGATGATAATATTTAGCTATTATGATTGACAAGCAAAACAAAATAACTTTTTGATTCACAGGCATAACAAAATTGTTGTTATTTTAAAAAAATTTATATACTTTGTTACTCTAAACCACTACATCTGGGTATTGTGTCAGGTGTCCAGATGAGTGGAAAAGGTGCATGGAAAGTTTACATATTTGAGCAAAAGCAGCACATCGTCTGTGTGTTTGTTTATGTATCTGTATGTGTACATAAGAGCAAGACAGTGAGTGGAACAGTAAAAGAGGAAAAAAGAAAAAGAATGGATAGCACCATGAATCTTAATTAACTGTTTTACTGCAGATTCCCCTCAGGATATGTGGCATTTTTAAAATTTCCTGCTGAGTATTAAGGATCAGGTTCATGGGAGTAGTTACAAAATGTAAATTTAAATCATACTCCTTTCTTCCTCCTCCCTGAAAAACAATTTGGGCAAGAAATAAGAAGCTGGAACCTCTACTTTTTCTATTTATTTTAATGCCATACAGGTCATATATGTTTCCTATCAAAATACAACTGATCAATATTAATCAGTGTCATTTGCTCACTTGTGCTGACAGAAGATTTTGCTTTTCAAAATTCAAATTTTTATTCTTGGGGCAACAGCATTTCTATAGTATATTGTAGCATAAATTGTTTCCACTTGGTTCAGGCACTAGTTTCTTTCCTAATACTGCTGCATCAGGAAATAAATGAGGGAAGTGTGAAGTAAAAGAATGATTTATCAGTGGAAAATGCCATTCTATTAGATGGAGAACCATTAAACCCATGACTAGAAATAGTTAACACCTTTCAGTTGTTCATGTTCTTCTAATTGATCATTAACTCAGAATACTAATTCATTAAAATGTCCACAGTCTCCCTAGATGGAGATGGGAAATGGACATATATCTAAGTGTCATCCATGTATGAGGATTCTGCATGCCTCAATAGTCCATTGGCTAATACAGATACTAAAAAAACTTAAGGAACAGAATTAAGTCTTCGGAGAGGCTACAAAACAATGGCAGAGTGTCAAGCATGACTCTCCCAGCACAACCATCCAGAACTTGTACTTCAAAAAGGACTGAAGCTATACTGTAATACAGTTCCTCTAGTCTCTCACCCAATAAGACAAATAGTAGGATGCCATAGTTAAAGACACAGAGCCAAGAGAGACTTGTCCCACCATCCATTCCCTTGTAGATAATCGGTTATCAGGGTGACTGGTGCTGTTTTCATCCCACATCTAGGCCTGAAGCTATATACATGCCACTTATCAGTATTATTCAGAAACAATTTTCATTTAATATAAAGTAGATTCAACATGTCCAGTCTGATGCATGGGGGCTAAACATGCATTGAGACCAGCCACTAATGCATCCTCCTTTTGTAGCTGGAAGAGGTGAAGTCCAGAATTCTGCCACTTCAGGTCAACACACTTTTTTTTCATCACAGGCTCCAGAATTTTAAATCAGAATGACAGTTTGAACTGATGCAACTGAACTGACAACAGTTAAGAGTCAACGTGTTGTATTATAAGGTAAAGGTAAAGGTTCCCCTTGACAATTTGTCCAGTCGTGTCCGACTCTAGGGGGCGGTGCTCATCTCCGTTTCCAACCCATTGAGCTAGCGTTTGTCCAAAGACAATCTTCCGTGGTCACGTGGCCAGCGCGACTAGACATGGAACGCCATTACCTTCCCACCGTGGTGGTACCTATTTATCTACTTGCATTTGCATGCTTTCGAACTGCTAGGTTGGCGGGAGCTGGGACTAGAGACGGGAGCTCACTCCGTCGTGTGGATTTGATCTTACAACTGCAGGTCTTCTGACCTTGCAGCACAGAGGCTTCTGCGGTTTAACCCACAGCGCCACCACGTCCCTTGTTGTATTATAGAATCCATTAAATTAACATTAAAAATAATAATAATTAAAAAAAGCATTAAAATGATTTTAAAAATCCACTAGAACAGATTTGTCACACATCCCTCCCTGGAGCTTCTGGCTGGCTGCTGTGGGAAACAGGAAGATACATTTTTAAAACTGGGATGTTTCTTAAATGTTCCCTGATGGCAATATCAAATGATACAAGCCACTAGGAAGTTCTGCTAAAAAGCCATCACAAAAGGTGTATCTTTTAAAATGCATTCGTGTTTTATTAAGTTTGATTTGGATAGTCGTTGCCATTCTGACCCATCCAAATAACATCCACTTAGATTCAAAGGATATCGTGAATAACAAGCATCACTGATCAATACTTTTCATGCACCTGAAAATCTTCCTTCATATTTTCACCCCCTCATAGCACAGGAGCCTTGGTTAAACTGCAGTCCTGCAGTCAAGAATTGGCTCAAAACCTGAGTTTCATCCCAACTGACTCAGGTAGCTGGTTAAAAGTTGACTCGATCTTCCATTCTTCTGAGGTTGGTAAACTGAGTACCCAGTGTACCCAGGCCATCCTGTCTTCCACTGCCTCATGGAGTTTGGTCAAATTCATGGTGGTAGCTTCGATGACACTGTCCAACCATCTCGTCCTCTGTCGTCCCCTTCTCCTCTTGCCCTCACACTTTCCCAACATCAGGGTCTTTTCTAGGGAGTCTTCTCTTCTCATGAGATGGCCAAAGTATTGGAGCAACTAGGATTGGCTAAAATAACCCTTTGATCTTATGCACTTGATTACCTAAACTTTCCCCTCTCCACTAGCAAGAGTTAAGACAGAAACAAAGCCTGCATTGGCACCAATCATTTTTCCCTTTTTTCCTCTTTGTTGTTTAGTCATTAAGTTGTTTCTGACTCTTCGTGAAGGGGGTCTCATTTTAAAGACGATCTTCCCAGGAATATGGGAAATACTATAGAACCCAGTATTTTTTTATTCCATTGAGATATTTTAAGTTCTATTCCGCTTTCTCAAGCTCGAGACATCGTCTCCTCCTGCTCTTCCTGTTTCATGTCTCCTATTTCCTTTCCTTTTGATGCTGTTAACCCACAAGGAACAGAGGCCAATCAGCTTTGGCAAATGAATATCACTCATGTTCCTATCCTTGCTCCTCTTTCTTATGTTCATTTAACTATTGATACTTATTCAGGATACATCTGGGCTACCCCTCTTCATGGTGAGACCTCTCGCCATGTCATACAACATTGTTTACATACGTTTGCAATTATGGGCTGGCCTCAAGCCTTAAAAACAGACAATGGCCCAGCCTATACCTATCACGCCTTTACCACTTTCTGCAATGAATGGGACATTCGACTTTCCCATGGTATTCCTTATAACTGCACAGGACAGGCTATTGTAGAACAAGCACACTGCTCTTTTAAACTTTTCCTTGCAAAACAAAGAAAAAACAGAGGGATTAAGGCCCAAAATGTTCCAGATGTAGTATCAATAGCATTGTTCACATTAAATCATTTAACTGTATCTGCAGGTCAGCATATGTTGTCGCCAGTAGAGTAACACTTTCGTAAAGAAATCCCCTTGGAACGGCCGCTGGTGACTTATAAGCAACCTCCCGACCCTCAATGGGAGGGTCCAGTCCCTTTACTAACATGGGGGCATGGCTATGCTGCTGTGCTTACTCCCACAGGTCCCTTGTGGATCCCAGGTCGGTGTGTGAGGCCATATCATGGGAAGAATGAGTTGGCATCGCAACCTGCAGAACCCAATTCCGGAATTCAACCCAGCGATGGCTCTGGAGCAGGACCAGATGACTGCGTGTCACCAGAAGCGCCCGGCCCGACCTGAAGGCACTCAGCCCAACGTTACTTGGGGGATGATAAAGACGCTGAGTGCTGATGCAAAAAGAACTCTAAATCAGCAGCAGATCCCGGAAACTCCTGAAACTTTTCTAGCAGCCATTATCCCGCAGCTGAATGCCAACTCCGTGATGCTGTTGTGTTGTGTTCTCATTCTTGGAATTATGCTCTTCATACTCCTTATAATTTGCTGTTGTTTTATTCAATGTATACCAACCTTCATTTCCATAATAACTCCCTGTTTCAAACCTTCGCCTTCAGGCCTTCGCTGAAAAGATTTATATGTAGTTTGCAAATATATGAAAGAATATATGCCTCTGCTTGAAAAAAAAAGAAAAAAGGGGAATGTAGGAAAACTCTGCCCAAGGTTGTTAGCTGCATTCTGTTCCAGTGATGTGCATACACTCCTGACAGGAAGCGGCAGCTGCCAGCAGGCAGGGTAACCCCTTCTTCTACCCTTCCGCTTAGAGGTAGAGCATAAGATCAAAGGGTTATTTTAGCCAATCCTAGTTATGATTAGGTAACTAGTATCCTATCTGTTTCTCTCATAACATACTATGTAATCATGCTAAGTAAATAAAAGAGCTCTCAGGGCGTCGCCAGTAGGCTCTGCTGGCTCGGACATCCGCTGTTGACTCCTTTGTTCTCTCTCTAAGGCAATTAGCCTTCCTTTGTTCCGTGATCACCCACACACAGCCATTAGCTCTCATTCTTGCAGAGTACCTGAAGTTGGGTGAATTGAAACTGAGAGGCAAAGGAGCAAAGAGTATACTTTGTGCTGTAAAATATGCACTTCCTGGGAAGTCTCAGCTGTCATGCCACCTTGAACAGGTTTCCATTATGTGTACAAAGCATACCATATTAAAGCCATTACATACCAGCTACTTCACAAAAAGCACATCCCTACAGTTGTGCACTACAGTGTGTGCATCTGTGTGTATGCCTGTGTTTACAGAAATCTTATGTCCAATAATAATATTATCCCTTCACTGTACTAAACATAGTGTTACATTTTGGCATGTGGTGCAGTTCAATTGGTTTATCAATACAATGAGGCAAGGAAACCCAGACCTTACAAAACTGTGAGGCTAAAGTATAAAGTGCTCTAACCCTGCTTCAGATTACTGCTCATTGTTAGTGTGGTCTCAGCACCAGCTTTGTATTGTCCTCGAGCCACCTAACCTTTTTCCTGATTATAGAGTCTGAACTTGAACCTTCTGAAAAACATCTATTTTGCCACAACTCTGTGGACTATTAACATCAGTTAAGGTGCAGTTGATACTTATATCTTCCTACATTCTAATTGCTTTGGATGTTATACAGAAGAAGCTGAAAAGGAAATAAGAATGACTGCACTGTCTTTTCCTGTGTCTGGAGCTGCCCAATGGACAGAAATAACCATAACAAAGAACAGAATAACCATCTTTCATAGACTCTATGTGAATTTTCCCTATTCAGATGAGAAGCATGGAGAAGTGAAGCATAATTCACTCCTATTTAAGCATTTTTGAGACTTTGTTTTTCTGTCAGTGTTAATGTTGTGAGTCCTTATTAGAGATGGGGACAAATATAAACACGGATCATATTTTCGATGAATATAGCCAATTCGTCATATATTCATCTATCTGTATTCATCAAATTTTAAGTCCCGACGAATATGTCTTGATGAATATTTCCCCATTTTTATTCGTCCCCATACGAAGAAAAAAAAGCCATTCTATGGCTTTTCCACTCTGCCTACCGGCCCGCCGATCACCTGATAGGCAACCAAACACCCCCACAGCCACCCACTCCCACAGCCTACCCCCCTCCCTTCCTCTCCCTACCTTAGCCCCCCCCTCCCCCACCCCCGCCAATACCCCCTTACCGTAATCGTCACCGCCGCTGCCAAGGTCTCCATCAGGCCTCCGCAGCTTTAGAAAGGGAAACTGGCTGCCCTTTGCAAAGATGGCAGCTGTGGCTTCATTTAAGGTAGGGAAGCTGCAGCTGCCATCTTTGCAAAGGGCAGCCTGGATTCCCTTAGCCTGCCTAATGACTCACGAAGCAGGATGACTCACCAAAATGGTGAGTGGTCCCCATCTCTAGTCCTTATCTATCCCTAATTTTATTAACCATCCCTGCATATGTAGCAATGAATTATCAACTTAACATTTTTATTGACATGACATTTATGATGTGAGGGTTGATTCTTATAGATATTTTTTCATTTGGGTCAACACGGCCATGACTATCTAAATCAAATTTAATAAAATATGAATGCATTTTAAAAGAGATACCTTCAGTGATGGCTCTTCAGCAGAACTTCCTAATAGTCTTTATCCTTTGATATTGCCATATGGGAATATTTCAGAAACATTCCAGCTTTAGAATACTTGCACTTACATTATTGACAACACTTTTCTTTCCCCAAAGCCGTTAGCCAGAAGCTTCAGGGAGGGATGTGTGAGAAATCTGCTCTAGTGATTTTTAAATTAGTTTTAATTTTAATTTTTAATGTTGATTTTAATTTTTGTGGTCTTCATGGTGTCCCAACACCCTGAACTATCTATGGACTAGTCATATTTTGTGCTGTGACATACTCATTTCTGCACATGTCTGCAGATGTGTAAATAAATGTGCACATTTAAAAGGTGAGCGGCATGTATTGAAAAATGTACACGTTTCAAAAATGTGCAGAACTGGCAATTCCTTTGGCATTGGAGGGACCTTTTCAGTGGCAGTGACTGTTTCATGTTATTTCCCAATAGAAATAAAAGTTGGAAAATATGCTCTTTGGATACCTAATGCGCTATAGTGGATAGTGATGGATCAGAACTCTGTAGGCTTGGTTTTGAATCCCCATTCAGCCATAGAAGCTCACTGGTGTGTGCTATAATCAATTTTATTACCCAAAATTTAAAGCTCTGCCATCTCACTGGCTTGCTCTGGCATGCTTCTAATGATGTCAGAATCACCTGGGTCAATGATGGCCAGCGTACATACTCTATAATACTTTCCACAAACTGTTCCCAGTTTGATTTTGTTGCCGCTGTGGTTGTGTACACCAGTTTTAGTCAGTGTAACATATTACTCAATTTCTGATTTCCTTAGAGCATGGCAATTGTTCCCTGGGATGACCAACTTGGCTTTGTCTTGCACGTTCATTTTCAGTTTCCATTTGTCTCCCAATATGTATCTGCCACTTTTCATAACCAGCTGAAGTCTTGAGTTTATGGACTGTAAGAACCTTTTCATCTCCTTGGTGGCTCTGCTGTTACCACAGGAGCACCTCCAAAATGGCTGGACAATAAGGAAAAGAAAGCACTGGGTGTGTGAAACTGTTAAGATCACTCCTTAATTATCTCAGAGCCTGGCTACACAGGGTTTTAGCCCACTGTTTGGTCTACTGCATGAAGTGGCTGGTCCTGTCCCAAAATGGCAAAGATAATATCTTTGTTGTAGTAGTGCACCAGCCCACTCCCAGAGCAGTGCTATCTGTACCTCCTGTTAGAGGCTTCTATTTTTTTTTGGTGGAGGTAGGGATTGCTCTACTGGTTCCAGTGCATATGATCACTGGAACCAATCCAAAGCAATTTTTTCAGTTTGAGTGTGCCAAAATTATGAAGTGGTTTAATAAGTGAGCCACTTCATGATATTGACAAATTAATCACTTCCTCTGCTTGGCAAAAGGGCAGAGGAAGTGATTTGGTTTTTCAACCTTTTTTTCCTTTAATATTCAGGGACTATTCATGAGGTGCTGCATCAGTTATTATTATTATTATTATTATTTTAAAAAAAGAGAAAAAAACACTTTTCTTTGCCTTCTCTTAAAGGGCTAGTTGAGAAACTGCCTGCAGGCAAAGCCACCATGAATTTCTGTGTGAACTGTTGGGCCTGTCCACTCCAACCTTGCCCATACTGGCTTCCTCCCTGCCATTTGTGTAGCTGCAATCTGGCTTTCCTTGAAAGTCCTATTAGGATCACTATATGACTGTCACATTTGGCATCAATAAGACAGTGGAGTGATACTTTCTAGATGATGGAAAGATATGAGTTTGGTGGTGTGATTTTCATGCATGATTAGCAGCAGCTGGATTGTTCATCACTATACACACACACTAGTGGAGATATACCAATTCACCGCAGTGTCCATCATCACATTTTATGGTACCAAATTGTTCATTTACCTACATGCTGTGTGAAAAAGCACTTCATCCTTACTGCCCTGACCCTCCTACCACTCAGCTTCAGTCTTGGCTGGCTTGCAACAACTACAGTTAAATGAGCTGAACACAGTACTGGATTGTTGCCACATTATGATTGACAGCAACAAATTTGCTCCTAGTCAACACAAAGATTTTAAATATGAGGGTCTTAACAGACTTTCATGACAGCTCATTTGAGGAACAATTTAGCATAAGCATCTAAAATATAGCAATGAATATAATCTGAATTGAGGAGTATTTATATCAATATGTTTTTCGTTCTATACAAGATGTGTATTGGATTCAAGCTTAGTTTTACTAAACCACACATTAATCTCAGAACAACCCAAATACTGAGGGTGGGATGGAGTGATAATGACAGCCACAGAGCAGTGAACTTTCAGTGGGTATTCTGCTGTAGAACATTAGCATTCAAAGAGGCTACTTAGCTTTCCATTCTGCATCAAGAAAACCATTAAACAAAGGAAAGAAGCATAAGCAGGAAGAAGAATATGCTCCAGACACTCCTGAATGATCCCCCCACTATGTACAATATTGATTCTGTGGCCCCTGAGTATTTGCCATATTAGCTCTTCTCAGCCTGCATTGTAAGACAATAAATAATGTTTTGCATTTTCAAGTGCAGTTGATGGTTGTAACAAATGAGGGATTGTATTACTGCCCATCAGCTTCTCCAAGTAAAATCTGATTTTTTAAAAAAGCACATGCTATTAGCATAGGCACATAGGGAACATAGCATAGGAAGCAGGAGCCAAAGAGACAGTGGATTACAGAATCCAACATTTATTTGCTATTTTACTGAAAAGAGACAGACACACTGCACCATAGCTGCATGCATGCTAGCATATCTTTAAACAATTTTGTCCCCCCTTCCCCAAGAAAAGAACTCTGTGGACTCCCTTGGCTTGAGATTTAACCTCAATCTCAACAACTATTCAGGAGAGGCAGGCAAACCTTAATAATGGCTTTTGAGCAGAACTTGGCTTTTTATTTTTTTTAAGGATAGGTAAAATGATATGTTGAAGCCATCCACAACTGAGCAGTGGTAGGATGATGTTCTAGGTCCTACAGCTCAGGTATGGATGACTCAAGCATGCCATTAGACCAACAGGCCATTTCTTTAAGAGAAACTTCCAAAGCTCTGCTTTTCAGTGTCAAAGGATACTCCAGGACTGATTGATGAAAATCAGGTGCCCACAACTTGCAAATGCTTTCCCCTAAGACAACAACAGCCATTGCATATAACTCACCACAACTGTAGTGCCTTACATACTTGGTTTCAGTAGCACGCAATTTTCCTAGCTTCTTGTCTATGCTGTGTGCACTCACTTGAACAAGACTTTCACCACCACAAAGATAAATATGGGTTAAATGCAGTTCTATTCCTTCTGTATAAAGACATAGATTTTGATCCTTGAAAGCTCATACAGAAATATATGTTAATCTTATAAGTGTTTAAATATGTTGTCTTCTTTTTTCAATATAGTTTTTGTCTCTCTTCCCTCCCTCCCTCTTTTTCTCCATCTGCCAATCAAAAGCAAAAAAGCAAAGTGTGCTGTTTATATACCACCCCATAGCACTTACAGCACTCTCTGGGCAGTTTACAAGTTAATTATGCAGGTACACGTTTCTTCCTCCCCGGGAGCTGGGTACTCATTTGACCGAAGGTTCCACCAGGACTGATAGTCTCTTAGAGTCCACACAGGCATATGCCAGTCCATAGCAATGATGCTATGAGCTCCCTAAGAGTTGACAACTTCTCTTCTGGGAGGCAAGACATACCAGCTTTGGTGTTAAGTTGAATGCCAAGCTTGGCTGCTAATTCCTGGAAAAAACTGAAGAAGTTAGAACAGTCTGAGGAGTCAGCCCTCCCAGTGAAAAGGTAGTCATCCAAATAGTGTGTGACTGTGTGAGCTCTTTATTGCACTCCTCATTCAAGAAACATGCTGAAAGCCTCAAATACTATGTAAGAAACTGAGCAGACCATGAAAATGGCTTTATCTACATACCAGCTTCCTTTGAACTTAAACCTCAGCAGTGAAAAATTCTCTGGTTGGACTGAGTGTAATCAAAAGGCTGACTGGATATCATGTTTTGTGAGCAAAGCCTGGGAATCATTTTCCCTAACCAAAGCCACCACATGGTCAAAAGATGCATAGCATATAGTGCATATAGTAACCTGAACTCACTTGGAGTCTTTCTTGGTACAGTGCCCAAGTGAAAAACCTGAAGGTCAGGCAAAGGAGGAGAAGAAAAGGGCATTGCAATATGCCTCGTCAGGAGCTCCTTCTTAATCTTGGCTGCCAAGATATGAAGCATTTCCTGTGCAGATTTTAAGTTGCCCACATTCCTTCCTATTTGAGGCCCAACATAAGGAATTCTGAAAACCTGGCAAATACTTTCCTACAGATATATTCCACTTTTGATTAGGTGGCCACAAAAACAACACCCTGATTAGAGTGCAGGCTAAAGTGGATAGGCTGCCACTTTGCAGGAAGATCTTTTTCGCTAGGCATTGGTGTGGTGACTGACAGGGCCCCACTGCTGGGCTCTCCATTCCTTTGGAGGGGGTTGGGCTGTACAAAAGGGCTACTGTACCCCTTGGTTATGGGGCAGGTTAGCGAGGGGTGGGGGCAAAAGCAGTTATCACAAGCCATCAAACTTACAGCACTGCCTCTGGTATTAACCAATGTTATAGACCCAGTAGACTCAATTATATGCCTCCTCCCAACCCCACTCCCTTGGCTAATTTGGTCCCATCACACCTCTCCTTAACATGTGGACCCACCGCGACAAGCCAGAGCTTTTTTGTTGATAGGGTCCCACCTAGAGTTAATGCTGGAGAGGCCCTCTTCCTAAAAACCTCATCATGATCCATTGACACACCATCTCCCAGCAAAGACATTACTAAGGTGGTTACTTAGGTACCACTCTCTCTCAGGATAAGCAGACTGCACTCCCCACCCTCAAAGATGGTATAGCCAGCTAACAAATTATTGAATTATTCTGCTTCCTCCTTCTTGGCCTTTTTCTTTTCCCCTTCTCTCCCTCAATTAGTCCTCCCTTCCTCCTCTTCTGGCTTAAGAAGTGTTAAAATATTTGCATAGAATGCATCAAGGAAACACTCCCTAACTCTACTAGAAAGATAAATGCCAGGAGGTTATTATTATCTGGTGAAGGATGGGCCAGAGTCCCTCTCAGAGGTATACCTTTGATCCCACACCTCTTCAGGTCCCCCTTGTGATGTTGTGCACCTGTGAGATGCCCACCATGGGAGCCCTGGAACATGTACCACCTCCCTCCAGTAATCAATACTAATCATCAAATCCCCCATGCGTGTTCTCATCTGAGAAAGTTACATGGGAGGTGTTGTCTAAACCAGAAGAATCTGAGGTCCTGTTGGTGCTCCTCTGCCTGTTGTGTGATCCATGTTTCCACTTCCTTTTCCTCCTTGTTGACTGGCCTTCTGAACTGGTGCTGTTGGACTCACTTTCCACAGGAGGGTCACCATCTGCTGTTGCCACCTGGCATGGCCTGGCAGATTTCTGAGGTAGCCTGTACTGGTCCTACTGCTGAGTCTTGAGTTAACAATGCCAGCTGTTCTGTGAGATGGACTAAGGTCGATTATTGCCCTCCCCACCCCGGAATAAAGAAACGAGACAAGTATTATGGGTTAAAACACGGGCCACACTTTACTGATCATAATTCAATGTTGCCATCCTTTGGCAAAGGGGGGCCTGCCATAGTGCAGAATCAGGTTAAATCGCAGAGGTCTCAAAGTACCCTTTAATCAACAAACGAGCGAGTCCCCAGCCCCAAGTTCTCGTGGTCTTAAAGACAGCAAGAACCCAGCCGGCCGCAATTTGACCACCCCTGGACCTCAAGCCAGCTTTTATTTGAAAATAAAACAAATAAATAAATAAATAAATTTGTTGACTGTTGGTCTGGTTGTGGCCCAGCGCATCTTATTTATTTATTTATTTATTTATTTATTTATTTATTTATTTATTTATTAAACTTGTATCCCGCCCATCTAGACTGCGTCTACTCTGGGCGGCTCACAACAAAATAGAATAAAAAACAATTAAAAATATCAACAACAATTTCACAGTAATAAGCATATCATTCAAGATGGAAGATAAGAGATAAATCAAATGATGCCCTGAGGGAAGGCCTGCCTAAATAGCCAGGTTTTAAGTTGGCTTTTGAAAATACCCAGCGAAGGGGCCAAGCGGATCTCGGAGGGGAGATTATTCCACAAAAGGGGGGCCACTGCCAAGAAGGCCCGGTTTCTTGTTTTTTCTTTCTGGGCCTCCCTCAGTGTTAGGCTCCTCAACCGCCCCTCCTGGCTAAAACGAGTGATACGAGTAGATCTAGGTGGGAGAAGGAGTTCTGCCAAGTATCGAGGTCCTAAACCGTTTAGGGCTTTATATGTAATCATTAACACTTTGAAATCAATGCGGAAACGAACGGGCAGCCAATGCAAGGTGGCCAGAGTGGGAGAAATATGCTGGTGTTTTCTCACCCCACTAAGAAGTCTGGTTGCCGCATTCTGCACCATTTGAAGCTTCCGCATCAATCTCAAAGGTAGCCCCACATAGAGCACATTACAGTGGTCTAATCTCGAGATTACAAGCGCATGGACCAAAGTGGTGAGCGCCCCAACATCAAGATAGGGACGCAGCTGGGCAATCCACCACAGATGATAATAGGCGGAGTGGACCACAGACACCACCTGGATTTCCATGGTGAGCGCCGGGTCCAGGTGGATCCCCAAGCTGCGAACCTCACTCTTCGCGGTGAGAGTCACCCCCCAAAAGAGAGGGAGTTTCCCAAACCACCGATGGTGGGGCCACCCACCCTCAGGACCTCCGTCTTGTCTTTCCCCCCAAACACTGTAATCGCACGATCCGCAGCGCTGGGAGGTCCGATGGGCTGTTAGCTTACCTCAGTTTGCAATGGGACTCACCAGAAAAAAACTGTTTTATCCGCACTACCCGCCAGTGTGACCGAACTTCCATCTCATAAAATGCCAGTGCCCAGTTCCAGTATGGGATAGGTGAAAAGTCCCCGCATCCAAGAGCCAATCAGGATGCGGGTCAAAAATTCCTATTCGGCCCCAGAGGTGACCAGAAAACTCACACTAGAATATAGAGCGGGCGGGTGGGTGCCAGAAAAGGAAGAGAGTGGAGAGAGGGGGGAACGTCCCTTAAATAACCTAACGTTCCCCCCTCTCGCCCAACTGCTCTCGTGAGACCTAGGGTCTCACGTTATCCAGGGAGGGAGGCAAAGGCGAGCCGCACTGCCAAAGCTTTAGCTCAGCAGCGGCTCAAGCATTGCCCTCCCCACCCCAGAATAAAGATGCAAGACAAGTATTATGGGTTAAAACACGGGCCACACTTTATTGATCATAATTCAATGTTGCCATCCTTTGGCAAAGGGGGGCCTGCCGTAGTGCAGAATCAGGTTAAATCACAGAAGTCTCAAAGTACCCTTTAATCAACAAACGAGCGAGTCCCCAGCCCCAAGTTCTCACGGTCTTAAAGACAGCAAGAACCCGGCCGGCCGCAATTTGACCACCCCTGGACCTCAAGCCAGCTTTTACTTGTTGACTGTTGGTTCGGTTGTGGCCCAGCTCATCTTTCCCCCCAAGCACTGTAATCGCATGATCCACAGCACTGGGAGGTCCGATGGTCTGTTAGCTTACCTGAGTTTGCAATGGGACTCACCAGAAAAATCTTTTTTTATCTGCACTACCCACCACAGCATAGGGACTAGCCCAGCTAAGTCCCATGCCCGCCATCGAGCCTATCAAGCTCAGCAAGCAGGCCCCCCTTGATGTCTTCTAAGAAGACATCCAAACCCAAATTGGACAGATGAACACCATTGTTCTGAAAAAACTCAGGCCTATCCAATCGGATCCTCTGGTGACCAGTCACCAATCCAAGACCGCTGCAGACCGCTCCGCAGACCTCCCAGTTAACACTCTTGCATGATGTTTTAACAGAGAAAAAACTCCTGGCATTCCTCCACACTAACCGAGGGATGATTGTGGACCACACAATATGCATGGCCGGATACGTGGCCTTCAACCATTTCAGGCCGTGGAAAACATCCAGGATCAATGCCTTACCGCTATGCCTGTCCAAATCATTGCCACTGAGATGCATTACCAACAAATCCGGTGGAGACTGGCCAAAGGCCACCACCCTGCATAGCTGGCTCCACAGCATTCTGCGCAGCCCTCTCCATACGACATGCGCTCTGGCTCCAAGGCCCAGGTTGCTCCCCCATGGGGATGCAGCAGCATATCGCTCTGCCCAGTATACATAGCTGTGGCCCAAAATCAAAATGTGCCTCTGCCTCACTGACACTACGAGAACTGCGAGGACATAGCAAAACCAGACCCCTGCCTACACATTAGGGAGTGTTCTGATGTATCTACGATAGTTGGATGAAGACCAACAACCCAAACGCTTAATTTCCTCCATGCTATATCCCAGGGCTGCCGCAGTGGAAGCTGCACCAATTCTAAATGAGTGTGTGTCGAACCTCATTTCCTGGACGCCGACCTTATCCAGCACTACATCTGTCAATTTCCAGAACTGATACTTCATCAGTGGTGAATTATCTTCATGTTTAAAGAAATAGCCTTGGTCTTGTCCCCTAACCTCCAAATGTGCTATCGTGGCTTTCACAGGACATATGCTTTCCATGTGACAACACGGTAGTGTGAATTGGGCACCTTTACCTAGTTGATCGCCCTTGGATCATCGAATAAGAATTCGCACTGTCTCGTCTTCAACCCTAACATCCTGCCATTGCAGAGCTACCCCAGCCTTGTCATTCTTTTCAGAAGCAACTACCTTGCTAATCCTGAGGGTTCCAAAAAACAGCAACAATGGCGCTGCTTTAAATAGAACCGTTTCATACTCATCCCTACACAAAAACTCCCACTGCCTACAAATGTGTACTAACAACACAGGTGATATGGGGGCCCTGGTGTCCTGAACTCTACCCCTCTCTTTGGACCATCCTTCAATCATTTTCTTAATGTGGTAATCCACCGAATAATCCCGATAGCCATTAACCCTAGCGTAAAAGGCAAGTGCTGACAACCTACCCTGTATAGTTCCAGGTGCCAGTCTGTTTCTATTCAAATACACGATAAATTGCTGCAGATGATCCACTGGCGCCGGCCAAACCGGCTCCAGGTTGACCAGCTTTCTAAATTCCTCTATACTCCTCTATACACCTTTCTGTGTCCTCGGTGCCAGAGCCAAACCTATTGCTCTTTCCGTGTCTTCATGCCAATTTGCCAGACCTCTGGGGGCAGAACTTCCGGGAACCCGTTGGCACCGGGGTGTAGCTCCCTGAACAGCTCAATCTGTTGGCGTGACAATGCATCAGCTAGTCTATTTTCTATACCTGGTACATGTTGGGCCTGCACTAGGATGTTAAAATGCAGGGTCCGTAACGTGAATGCCCTAACCAATGTCATGACCCGTTCTGAATGCAATGCCTGATTGTCACACCAAAATCATACCACGGAGTTAGACCACTCCTCTGCCCATAGCCAAAGCACGCCAACTATTGGAAAGAATTCTAGGAATGTTAAATCCCTGGTAATGCCGTTCTGATGCCAATCTTCAGGCTACGTGCCGGCACACCATCTACCTCTAAAATAAATTCCAAACCCTAGGGAACCTTCCGCATCTGAGTGGACCTGAAAGTCTGCTTTCAGCCCTATTTCACCTCTCCAGAAAGATATGCCGTTAAACCCTGCCAAAAACTGACTCCAAACCTGTAGATCTTCCCTCATACCACTTGTGACCCTCGTCCTATGCAAGTTGCAGGCCCTTCATGGCATCGCAAAGCCGACACAAAAATACGCACCCAGGCGCTACCACTCTACAAGCAAAGTTTAAATGTCCCACAATCTCCTGGAGCTCACACAGAGACACCTTTCATTTCTGCAACAGTGCAGCTATCTTGATCCTAAGGTCAGCTAATTTGCTTTCGGGCAGCCGTGACGTCTGCTGCACAGTATCCAGCTCAATGCCCAGGAAAGTGAGGGACGTGGCTGGTCCCTCTGTTTTTTCCTCTGCCAGGGGTAAACCCAGCTCCTCTGCCATTAGTTGAAAACTGTTTAAAATAAATCTACACTTTCCTGAATTCCTTTCTCCACAGAAAAGGTAATCATTTAGATCAGCGGTCCCCAACCTTTTTGCAAAGCAGTTGTGGGGAGAGGAGTGCATGTGGGGGGGGGGGCGGGAGGTCTGTCTCCACGGACTGGTCCAGCTCAGGCCATGCACCGGCACCGGGCCGCGGACCGGGGGTTGATGACCTCTGATAAGATAATGGGCCGTAGACTTACAGCCCATCCTGCTTCTAAGCTTCTACTCGATAAATGAGCTGAACCATTCAAATGCAGCGCATGACACCGAACAGCCCATAGGTAAAGCTCTATCAATGTAAAAGAATCCCTGAAAATGAAATCTCAACAACTCAAAGTCTTGCGGGTGAACTGGCAAAATCCGAAACGCTGATTTTATATCACATTTGTCCAACTCCGCCCCCACGCCACACTTTAACACCATGTGAACCACCTCATCAAAGGAGGTGTAGTGCATGGTACAAAGTTCCTACGGGATAGCATTGTTAGCCAACACTCCCTCTGGGTATGACAAGTGGTGAATTAATCTGAACTCACCCTGGGCCTTTTTTGGCACTAAACCGAAAGGTGAAACCCTCAAGTTCTCCAAAGGAGTCATTGCGAAGGGCAGAAGCACTCTCCCGTCTTTTACGTCCTTAGCTATCTTATCCTGGACAACACCTTCCATCCCGTACATTGATCTGAGGTTTTGCGCAAAAAATGCCCTACGCTCTCCCACTGCTGGGATCCTAAATCCATACTTGAAGCCTTCCAAGAGGTAATTAGCATCTTCTCTGCAGGAGTATGTACTCAGCCATGCTTCTATGACTGTAACCTTATTTGGACTGGGTCCCTTTTCCAGCCGCTGCTGGGTTTTTTGCCTCCTCCTGTGCCCTTGTTCTGGCATTGAGCACCAGCCCTGAAACATGATGTGCTTGGGTGTTGACCCCTATATGCAGAACACTCATGCCTGAAATGGCATGGTTTCCTGGTACAAGCGCCCTTGGAGTTGTACTCCCAACAGAGCAGGCGGGGTTGAACCACCTGCCCCACTCTGACGTGGGGATTCTGACCTGGGGCGACTTTCCTATTCAGATGCCTGCTATCAAACCTATCCCCTAAATTGGGTCTGGCTGGAGTCATGTGCTGGAGCCAAAGACCCGGCAGGGGCTCATCCCAACAAAGATTTGGGTGAATTGCTCTCCGCATACGGAACGATTCATCATAATTAAGCCACGCCTGCCCAGCAAAATCTACATACGCCCTGTAAATCAAATCCAGGTATTGAAAGAAGGATTGCACCCGCCATGGCTGGGCCTTGACAACTACCCCAGCGTAAATCAGAGACCCAGGCAGCCAATTAGACCATGTCCTATCCGGTTTCTTCCTCCTGCGTCTCTCCTTCTCTTTGTCATCTTCCTTGTCAAGATCCTTTTTCTCTACATCTCTATTTAGTAAATCGAATAAATCCACATATTCATCCTTCATATCTTTTTTTGCGTCGCCAGGGTGAGATGATTGCCCAAGGTCATCGAGTAGTCACTGTATGGTAATGCTTGCAAAGGCATGGTGTTATAACCCGTGTCAGGAACAGACGTGTAAGGCCAAACCACCATGCCAGCCATAGTGTTAAACTGTGCTGGTAATGTAAACTGGGGGTATGGCATACCCCATTCACTGAATTGTGTGCTGGAACATGGCCATGTAGTGTTGGGAGGCCTACCACTCTGTATGTCATATGGTGTGTAAACTGTTGGATTAAATTGTCCACCGCCAGCCCAAGGCTAGGCGGGGATTGGTGAATAGGTGCCCGGTGCAACAGCTGACTCACCTGACAAAGTCATTGCCATACTTGATTCATCCCTGGCATATAGCCTGTCAGGACTGGCCTCATTTACTTCATCTTGCCTATCTTGGATCATGGTTGCTGGTTCAGGTGTCACAGGGGTTGACAGCCTTCTTCCCTTATCAGCACGCCAAGACCGTGGTGTCGGAGAAGCCCCGTCTGCATTGCATCTGGGCGTCCCTTCAGGCTGCTGCTCCACCTCGAGAATAGCAAATCTAGCCATTAGATCATCAGCTATCGCCTTAAGTTTGGCCCTACGATGACTCTTGGCATCCCTGGCTGATCTGCGTGGCTTCACCTCGCATGGCTGTGGAGCTTGCCTTGCTAGTCATTCAGCCTCCAATGCAGAATTTTTTTCCTGCAGTTGCTGCCAGGCAGGCCAGGATTCCTCATCGGAAGAGGACTGGGGAGGAGACACTTGGGGAACCGGCCTTTTCTTGGAAGGCTGTTACCCCTTCTTATTACCCTGACCCTTCCGATATGCCATTATGTATCTAGTGCTCAAAATGAAGAAAAGCACAAAATTGTCTCACCAGTACCGGTGCCAAGTCAGATAATAATTCTTACCTATGCGCCAATAATGAACGGGGGTAACCAGCTGATGGTTCTCAGCTATGTGGTAATAACTGGCTAGCCAGACCACATAAGCTTTATTGATTGTTCCTATTTTAATTAATTTTGTAATTGCAATGAACTAAATTCCTTGATTAATTCCCTTTTAATAAACTACCAATCCAGTTAGCACTAACAAGGAAGTAAGCCCTTAATTTAATTAAACAATTAAGAACTCAACCCTTATTTCCTCAATTATGCTTAATCAATACCAATCTAAGATCCTTCAACTGGTGCTCTGTACCCAATTAATTAATTAATTGATTCTCCTGATCTAGGAATCCTCCTGTTTAATTACTCTTATATATAATATCTTATCAAATTTAAAATAATCTAATTTATTCAATTTTATTAATTATTTATTATGAAACAATTAATAGTAACATTAAAATTATTATAATTTATTATTTAGATATTTATTTTATTAATATCTTCATTTTATTTTATTGTATTATATATATATATATATATAAAATTTGTGTTTGGTTTTTTTTAGTAACCCAGGCCAGTTATAGTTGCGAGGCCAATTAAATTACTGCACCTCGCTGCCGAACCAGCTCTCACAGGGCTAGCATGCCACTCCGGCCATTGAAGGGAAGGGGGGAAAGTGAAGAAATCAAACGCTTGTGGCCTGGGAGCTGCACGGCGCCCTCATGCGCCAAACAGCTAGACCTCAATGAACCCATGCCTCACCTCTGCTGCTACAAGCCTACCCAAACCTTGAAGTAAGTCTTGCGACCCGCTCTGAATATGCCGGCACCTCTACCGGACCCGTCTTCTAGAGCTAATTTTTTATTTCCTTTAAAAAAAAAATACTTGAGGTGATTTTCAGCCCTGCTCGTGCCAGAGCACAGTCAGTGCAAGCCGCGCCACAGCAGCCGCCCCCCACTTCCTTGTCGTCAATAATACAGTTAATTAACAGAATCAAATTATCTTAACTTATATAGAACTCAAATATGAATAACAAAATGTCAACAAAACCCCAGGAGGGAGCCAATGCTACCCTCCCCTCCTCCTGGATGCTGTTCCTCAAAGGCCTCAATCCGTGACGCAGCTGTTAGAAACTGAGCAGCGTATCTCTATCCTTTGCCGTTGCCAGAAAAGGAAGAGGGCGGAGAGAAGGGGGAACATCCCTTAAATAACCTAACGTTCCCCCCTCTCACCCAACTGCTCTCGTGAGACCTAGGGTCTCATGTTATCCAGGGAGGGAGGCAAAGGCGAGCCACGCTGCCGAAGCTTTAGCTCAGCAGCGGCTCGAGCATATGTTCTGCAGAACATCATGTTGATCACCTGCCTCAGATGTAGGCTCAGGTGCTGCTGCTGCTTTCTTTCTTTCTGTAGGTGGGGCTCATGAATATCTGTCCTGACTTCCCTGGCTCCATGTAAGGGGTAAATGGTTGCCGTCTACAGGGGGTGCTGCCTGCATTCCCTTCTTCTTGGGAGGCATGATGCTAAACTCAGCTGAGGGTACCTATGTTGCTATCAAGTCTCTCCTGGACACTTGTCATCCTTAACATCACCCCACACCCAAGCTATGCTTCCTTAGTCCTGTGACTCCAAACAGCTTCTTTTTGATTTGTCCGTATGTAAGCAAATACACCCTTGACTGGGGGTATGCACTTATATATGTATATTATGCACAGAAGTTACATCTCTGACTCCCTCTTATAACTACCCCCTTCAATTCTTCCCTCTCATGAGGTAAGGTGTGGTTTTCCAGCCCTTAAGCTGATACAGCCCATCCAGACATAAGAGAAAAATCTTGTTATTCTCCCCCCAAGGTTCAGTGTAGCCAAACTGATCCTTGATTTGAACTCTTTTTTACTGAACAAGATATAGGCATGTACTTACTTGGATGTATTTGCCTATATGCCTTACTCTGTGCCCAGTGGGATGGATGGGGAAACCAGGAGGTTACCTCCCATAGCACTGTGGTGATAGCTTCTGTACTGAGCAGCTTGTTCGGTATTCCTGGGACTGCTTTTTCACCACTGATATAGCCACTTACTTCACTCCTCAATCCTTCAAGGCTTTCTGCTCTCACCTTTCTTCTTCCTCCCTGCTGCCTTCTTCTGTCACTGTTCATGCTGCTGTTGTTTTGCTGTTCTCTTTCCACCACCTCACTGCTTCCCTCGCTACTGTCATTGTTGCCCATCCTCACTCACCAGTCTGTCCTAGAGGTCAGCAAGTTGCCAAATGATCAATGTTCCTCCAAGCTCCCATTTTTATGCCTGGAAAGTGGACCAGACAGAAGCCTGCCAATCAGGTTTTCCTCTCAACAGGCCCTTTTCCCTTGGCCCCTGCCACCCTTACAACGTGATCCTGGCAACAGAGTTCCCAACATCTACTGCAGAAGGGAGGACATGGGGACACTGCCATGCCACTGAAAGTCAGCCACTCAACCCTGCAATGATTCAGGCTGCTGGCCCAGCTGCAAACCAGGGCCAGGCGAGTTGGACCCCTCTCTTCCAACAGTAATATTTTAAGTTTGTTTCCAAAAACAGAAGAGAGAGACTTTTAAAGTTGAAACATATATTTAGTTCATTGTGTCATTCAAATGGTAAAGAGATGCAGAAAATTTAGGTATCAATTTAAATCCACTTGCGAAACAAAAATATTTTTCTGAGGCATATGTCAGGCTTACATACAGACAAGGTTGACTACTAGACAGATGCCTCCTTGAAAAATTTGAAATGCTATTTTTAAGCAAAATGAGGTGCCATCATTTGCAACAGGTGAAATGAAGCCCTCAACAACAAATTGCCATTGCTCTTCATTAAAGGAAAGTATAATTACTGCTGATTCAAGGTTGCCACAGATTTCAATTGGTTCCTACTGGGTGATTATGGAAGTGGGAGTCTCTATTTGGATTGGAAAGGAACAATGAAGGTGAATCTGCCAACGCAGGCAGGGAGACAGAGAAGGTTTATGTGCCAATTGAGCTTCAATGAGTGCCAAAACTCAGGTGCAGAATATGAGCATTAACTCAATATTTTATCCTTGCTCTGAAGAAGGATTTATTAATCAAACAATCTTATAAATAACAAAAGAAAAGATTGTATTATTTGCCCATCTCCATTAGCTACCATATTTATATTGTCTCATCCTTCTTCATCATCAATTTTTGGGGCTAACAACAACCAAAATCTATAAAATGTGTAAAATTTCCTCTGCTATCAACGCATGCCATTTGAAATGCCACTTTTTTTTCATGTCATGAATTTCGTTGTTCAGGGTATCTCATAAATCTTTGTTCTACATCCTCTTGTGGCTTTTAAAGGTCATTAGGACAAGACTGATAACAAAATGAATGAAATAATGGACATCCAAACATGGTAAAATCTCACTTAATAACACAGTGGCTACTTTATACAACATTTTATAGAATTGTTTATCAATTTGAACATGGTGTGTGTGTGTTTGTGTGTGTGTGTTCTTTACTCACAGAGGGGAAAAAATCCTTTAGTTCAATCAAAAAAATTACAACTGGAGCCATATGAGAAAAAATCCAAGGAGGTTTGTAACAGATGTAAGCCACCAACCCCCATGCTAATCTGAAACACCATCCTGTTGATGGAGTTTTCCTTTACTCTTGCATTGGTGGAAAACTATTTTGTTTCATCTGTGTAATTTTTCCCTATAACCTTTATATTGTTTTTTACCTACAGTCCCTATGAAATCCCACACACCATTTGAAAGATTGTTTTTGATTGCTGGAAGGGCTTTCTCCAATAGAGTGAAGTACAGTGATGAATGTGGTCCTTTTTTATTAGTAACTTACTGTCTTTCCATGGAAAGGTGATGCACATATAGAACAGGAAGAATGACATTAAAATATCCATTAACTATAATATGATATTAAAAGAAAAAAATGTATTTTACTGGAGATTCTTTGCAAAACTCAGATATTTCTGCTTTCAAAGTTGTAACCCATCATATATAAAAAATCCTAAATAAAATGTTATTTTTTTATATTACACTGGAATCCTAGTCAAATTGACCACTCTGACAGGTCAGTTTCACTTTATTATTTCATTAATTGATCTATTGTTTAATTAATTGATTTATTTATCAGATCAGATTAGTGTTGCTGTCAAGATAGACAATTCCATACCTACATAGCATTCATGTTTACTGACTTGTATGTTTATTTCTCATAGTCGATGCACTGAAAACATAGATATCGTTATTGTTCATACATGTGCAAAGTACATTTACAATAAACAACATTTCTTTTCTTATAAAGTAACTGTACAGACTAACTGCCTGTACATCCATTTTGATAGCCCACTCTATTTTAGGGGCTTAGAATTACTTATGAATTCATGAATTACATTCCATAAGCTATATATATATATATATATATACACCACATTTTGCTGTAGCAGAAGCATCCTTTATATTAGCTATTGATTTGCAAAAGATGCTGCACAATATTTTGCACATACAGCATTCCAGTGACACTTTATCACAACGTTTCTCAACTCCAATATAAACTTCAAATTAATTTGCAGTAGTTTGTGAAACAGACTGGGTGCTAGTCATTACACCATGAGAAACTGCTGTTTTAATATATATGGAGTCAATTATTTTAAAAAACTACATACACACAACCTGCCAAATATGACCACTCAGAAGTTTGATTTGAGTTGATATGTATATTTCTGTACTGCACCCTGGAAGTTAAATAGCTGCCACTATTCAAACAGAAATCTCAGGATCAAGTTTTCACATATCACAAATCCCCGCTTCCCTCATCCTTCTCTGCCATTATCACAACCCTCTTATCCAGACCTTTCATCAGCATTCAAATCCTTTTTTGTTTGTTTAGCAAATGAAATAGCACTTAATTGACAAGCCATGGCAAGCATTTGAATTAGTGCTCTATCAGTTTAGTTCTATAACTGTAATGCTGAACTAGAAAAATTTTAAAAAATAGTTTACTAATTACAGTGCAGTTGTCCTTACCTGTGTGACAAGAAGGCAAGGTTCACTCTCACATTACTCTCCACTTTATGTACAGTATGACCAGTGGTGACTTCTGGGCATGACCAACAACGGCCTCAAAGGAGAAATATAAGTGATTGCACAAGCCAAAAGCAAGACAGAATAATGCAATAATTCAACAACAACAAGTCCTGACAGTGGAACAAAATATACACTTCTTTCTTATCTTTCAGGTTTTGAATTATGGATTTTCCTCTTTCTTTTCGCAATTTATATGCCAACCACATTCCTGGTTTGTTTGCATTTTCAAAAAAAAATTGTCTTGCAAATTTTATCCTTTTCACCATTTCTTCTGTCATCAAGACATTCAGTTGATGTTGTGTTAATTTTATCTTCATTCTCAATTGTGTCATGTTCGGGTTTTGCTTCAGCTGTTTCTCACACGAAGACAATGTCTTTTCCAGTTCTTTATATTTTGCCGTTCTCTCTCTCTCTCTCTTTTTTGTCTTGCTGCAATTCTTGTTAAACCTTGAAAAAAGGCTTTACTTGTTTCCCATACTGTTACAATTTATGTTACTGGAAGCATATTAAGGTTGAAGAATATATCCATATCTTCTCTTATTCGTTTTATAAAAGTATCATTTTTTAAAGGGTTGTATTTAGTCTCCAATATGACAATTTAGGTTCCATTTCCAATTATACTAACATGGGACTATGATGTACAAATGTGTTAGCCAAAATGTCTGTTTCCAATATTTCTTTTATCCAGCCTAGAGATATCCAGCATGCATCAATTCTTGACCAACTTTTATGTCTATCCGAGTAAAATGTGAAGTCCCTTGCACATGGGTGCCTTGTTGTCCAGGCGTCAACCATATTAAGCTGTTATGTTAACTGTAGGAAGGGTTTTGGTAACATATTTCTTCTTGGTTTTTTCTTTCTCCTAGGTTTATATCTAAATGTCTATCAAAATGGCATTAAAGTGGGCACACATTTGACAGAATAATATCAAACTTACAAAATCAGTAAATTTTGAAGAAAACATATATAAGATGTTTTATAGATGGCATATGACTCTAACTAAATTGTCTAAAATGTATAAAACTACCTCCAACAAATGTTGGAAATGTAAAATGCAGAAGGGTACTTTTTACCACATTTAGTGGACATGCAGGGAAGCAAAAAATTATTAGAGATCAATACATGAAATATCCTGGAAAATTGCTATATTGTTTTTCTCTTTGTATGATTTTACTTTTTAATATAACTGTATAAGTAGATGTAAGAATACTTTTTCACTCTGTTGAATTTTACCCTTTCCCCCACTTTACCTGGTCCCCCTATTTGTACTGTAACCCCTATCCCTATGAAAATTAATAAAAAACTTTTTAAAAAATACATTAAACGTTACAAAATTTTTTATCTTACGTGATACCATTTAAACCGGAATTGTTTCTATTGAATATTATGACTGAAATTGTAGATAAAGAAATGAGATATTTGATAATACATGTAATTATGGCAGCGAGGATATTATATGGAAAATGGAAGAAAGAAGAAGTACTGTCTCTTGAGGAATTGATAGAAAAGATACTGGAAGTGGCAGAGATAGGTGTACTAACAGAAGCATTAAATGAAAGATCATCTTTAAAAGGACTAAAAAATGGGAACGGTTTTATAACTGGATCTGAAATATGGTTTGAAAAGTATAGATAAAAGAAGAATGAGACGGTCCAAAGGAATGGAGAGAGTAGTAATGATAGATATTCTGGAAAAATTGTTATATTGTTTACTTGTGTGATTTCCATTTTTAGCATAACTAAGTAAGTGGATGTAAGAATACTCTTTCACTCTCTGGAATTTTACCCTTTCCCCATCCTTACTCATCCCCCCCTTATTCCCCTGTATCCACACCCCAACCCCTACTCCTATTGAAAAGGAATAAAAACTTGTAACAGTAAATTACTCCTGAGTAGTTTCTACGAAATATGTGCACATGAACTGCTGGTTCAGTGGTTCAGCATGGCTTGTTTCCTGACCAAACAGCTGATCTGCGGCTTGGTGTCCCGCCCCCTCAAGTGAGTGTCCACTTATTATTATTAAATGTGATCATCAGGGGGTGGGAAGAAGAGGAAAGTAGAAATATTTCAAAAGAAATGAAGGAATTTTAAAGTGAAAAGTGAGCCAGTGGAGATAACAGGAAAAGAAACCCTTCCTGCTGAGTAAAGCAAAAGCTGCTCTGGTTGAGTTTCTGCCTGTTCAAAGCAGAGAGAGCGCAGACTTTGCAAACTGTAAAACAGTGCCTAGCCCTTTCAGAGCAAAAAGGGAATGTTTTATTTTTAAAATATTTTTACAACCATTGGGTGGATTTGTGGAAATAAAAAATGGGGGGATAGTGATTACTATTCTTTTTAGATGAAAATGTTAAGCATTTGAAAATAGTTTCTTATATGTTGTCTGCAGAGGGGGTAAATCATGTCTATGCTCAAAAAATAATACTTTAAAAATATTTGACCAAACATCAACAGGTTTGGCACAGAGCAACATTCAACTGTCTACTCTTACTGTGACAAATTTGGTACTAATCTGAAGTCTGGTTTAAAAGTTACAAGTTTTTGTTTGCCCCTCCCCCATTTTTTAAAATTGCCATGTAGAATATTGTTTTGTTGCACAATAACATCACTGCCCTCCTGTGCAGTGCAGTGATGTATATTGCCTGTAGTCCTTCCACTTCTTTGGAGCACCTGAGAACAGCCAGTTAGTCTTTCCAAATGAATGTTGAGATAAAAATGTAAATTTAGTAAAGCCCAGGAATCACCTCTATTGAGAACTATGAAAATGTATAGACAGCCGTTTAAAAAACATACAGAGTAAAACGGCATTCTCTTTTTTGTTTGTGCCAATGGTTGAAAATAAATGATCATCTAGTCTTGTTTAAAAAACTTTAAATAACTTTTACTGTATAACATGTACAATAGAATAAACAGTACTTTGACATTTGGTATTTTATACATAGATTTTGCTTGACTTATTCATATTGATATATTATCTTTAAACTTGACAAACATAGTTTGTCCTTATATAAATCTCTAATTAACATAACTTCTAAACTATCTAACAGACAACTAACAACTTAATTGACAGACAACCAACTGTGACTTGCTTTATATATCTATCTGACCATTAACCTTCCCAGCTTCTATTGGTTAATGCCAGATAGATTCTTAATGGTTAGAATGTTCTACCATGCTAATGTCAAATTCTAGTCTTTCTCATATAAACATACTTCTACATGTTTATACATACTGTGTTGTATAATTACATTTTCCAAAAAGAACAAAGACTTTTGAGGATTTATATAGTTTGTCTATAATTAGCACCTGCACATGAACAAGAATTACAATAAATCACAATCTATTCCCTTTTAATTGTCAAAATGATAAGAGATGTCTTAAAGCATTTGACTAATGGCTATGTGGTCCTTCTACTAATGAGCTAAGTGGTATTACCTTATCAGGTGTCACAAGCCAGGCCTTGGCCTAGTATCCTTCTAAGTGGCTATACTAGACTTGACTGGCTACAGCTGGAAGACACACACTCTTTCACAGACCATCCTTTGTCAGGGCAAGGTAGAGGTCATGAGAAGAGCAACAGAGTTGTTAACAATATCAGCTTCTAGAAGAGACTTCAATAGAGGCTAGAACAAAGATGAATGCTATGTTTACAAGTTTAAAGATATAGGCTAGCTTGAGCATAGAGGAAATATTGGTACATATCACTACAACATCTTGATTTACAAACAGAATAACACAATCCCTTTGTGGTGCCTCTTATTATCTTTTAGAACAAACATACTGCATGAACAGGAAATTAAAAAATTTACAAGCCATTGCATTTTCTAAAATGCATTTTCACATGCCTGACTGACAATTTTGGCACCTGGGGTAAAGAGAACCACTTCTCACCCACTCCATACTGAGGCATGGGTGCTAACCCCCCCAAAAGGAAATGATGTTGTCCCCTAAAAAAATATAGATTATGCTTTCAAAAAGGGTGTGGGGATGAAGAGGGTTGGAATGTGTTGCTGTTTATTGTCCAGTAGATTCATCTCTAGACTTCAATGCTCTCTACATTTTGTTGTTCTTGGGCAAAGCCCCAGTTGGCCTGCCCTAGTTAAAGCCCTGTGTATTTAAGTTTCATTTGTTCTAATGTCTGCAAGTACTACTCTCGTGTCATTAAAAATTCCTATACAAAGAGCAGGAAGAAGAGACATGTAGAAGGTCAGTCTTGGTTGAAACATGCAAGAAATATTGAGGAAAGTTCATATTCCTGGCTAGCTATCCCATCTCATGACAAATGTTTGCATCCAATCCAGGTTCTGTGGCCAAACATCTGGTTTGATCCTGTGCAGATTAATGAAAAAGTATCTTTGAGACACAACCTGTGTTAAGACGTTCACATGGTAATTTATTCAGAGATAATGCAATAGAGGTTGCAGCATAATTGAGTGTAATTACTTCAAGCATCACACCTACTGCATTAGTTCAGAGAACAGACTAGTAATATTGTAGTGACTTGGGGAAACTTAACTGAAAACAGATAAGAAACAATTGCTTTCAGTATTAAATTTTCACTTACCCCCTGATGTCTAGACAATTCTCTGTACTCAGTGGCTTCATTAATGCTAGTTTTCTCCTCCTTCTTAATTAATTGCCTTTTTAATATTGTCATCTCTCAGAATGATCCCTTGCCACTTGTGCTTTAGAGAATCCCAGAGACATCGTAAATAAATATTTTAAACATAATACATTATCTGTATTCTCTTCTTCTGTATTCCCTCTTCTCTTATTCCTCACTTTATTTCTTGGCTTATATAAAAAAAATATTTTTGGTGTCCCAAACCTCTTTAAATACTGGAGCTTATCTTTAATCTTTCAGCTACTTTAAACTATGCCTCAGGATTTGCTCAATTTATTTTCTAGTGTTTCTTGTTCTTAAAATTATTTATGTACATGGCATATAGTGAGTTTTGGAAAACTGAGGCTAATGCTTGAGCCGCTGGTGAGCCAAGGCTTCGGGCAGTGTGGCTCGCTCTTTGCCTCCCACCCTCGGATAACGCGAGACCTTGCAGGTCTCTTGAGAGCGCTGAGAGCGAGGGGATAACTCCAGGTTATTTAAGGTGCTTTCCCCCCTCTAGCCATCCTCTTATTTTTTGGGCACTGAGAGAGAGAGAGAGAGAGAGAGCTCTGCTGCTGGCTGCAAATTGAACTGCGTCATTTGTGACTCGAGTGTTCCTGAAGGAGGGGAGGGTAGCATCGGCTCCTTCCCAGGGTTCTGTTATCTTTATATTTTATTATCTGTAGTTTAATAACTTGTTTCTTAACAAAAGAGTAGGCGAATTACTTAGAAATGGGAAGGGGGTGACAGTGGCGGCGCAGCTTGCGCTGGCTGCGTTTAGGCATGAAAAGGGTTTTTTATTTTTTTTTAAAAAAAGAAGAAATATATACGAATATATTAAAGGACAATTTAATTATTACTTTTAAAACAATTTGTACTATAAGGTGGTAGGTTTGGGGTCCTGCATTTGGTTGGGGTGGCGGTTGGGTACGGCCCCCCCATTGTTTCGGATTAAGTTTAGGCGGGAATGGCGTTGACCAATTCCCAAGCCTCATTTGCTGTATTTTAAATATTTGTTTAATTTCTTTGTTATACCGATGTCGCAAGGAACCCGCGGACCGAAGGGATGACTAGGCCATACCGCTAAGGCATCATCATCATCATCATCATCATCATCATC
Organism: Intellagama lesueurii; assembly: GCA_037013535.1. Taxonomy (NCBI): domain Eukaryota; kingdom Metazoa; phylum Chordata; class Lepidosauria; order Squamata; family Agamidae; genus Intellagama; species Intellagama lesueurii. The sequence continues at coordinate 131,466,680 of JBAJHW010000003.1, read as the reverse complement.
ATCATCATCATCATCATCATCATCATCATCATATAATATAAATAATAAAAAAGAGAAGAAAAAGGAAATAAATAAAATTAATCAAAGACAGTAGTAAGAAATTGGAATAAAAGTAATTAATAAATTAAATACTAAAATTAAATAAATAAATAAATAAGAATAAGAGGGAGAAGGGACCTAATACATAGCTAATTTATTAAATAAGTTAATTTATTTTAATTCATTAACAATCATAAAAATTAATTTGTTATTTAATATTAACTAATTAATTAGTGGACTGTCATTTAAATTAATTAATCCATTGAATAAATTTTAGATATAAGCAGGTGATTCATTTAATTTAATAATTAATTTGGTGAACAAAGCAAGTCATTCGGATAATCAGGTGATCAGAGAGCTAATTAATTGGAAAGTTGAACAAATAGGGTCTCACAGTTGGTGAATAAACAGGACCCTTCTTATTTTGGTACACATGGTTTCTTGTGCTGGCTAGAAGTTGTTAATTAAAGAACCTAAGTCATAGTGAGTGACCATAATCAAGAAATAGAGATAGTTACGCTCCTAGGCAGCGCTAAGCTAGGAACCCAGGTTCTTAGCTGTACTGAGAAATATTTTGATTGGATTGGCAACTGTATTGCTGAGGCAAGCGTTCACACTTAATTAATAGGAAACCTTGATTAATAATGGCATCGAGGAAAGGACAGGGCAACAAGAAGGGGAAACAGCCAGCCAAGAAAAGGCCAGCTCCTCAGGTATCTCCTTCCCAATCCTCTTCGGACGAGGAATCTTGGCCTGTATCGCAAGAGCTCCAAGAAAAAATCTTGGCATTAGAGGTTGAGCGGCTGGCAAGACAAGCTCCCCAGCCAAGCAAGGTTCAGCCACGTAGATCAGCCAGGGACTCCAAGAGCCACCGTAGGGCGAAGCTTAAGGCAATGGTGCAGGCTCTAATGGCTAGGTTTGCTGTTCTTGAGTCAGAGCAGCTCCCTGAAGTGACCACCAGACGCGATGCAGATGGGGCCTCCTCAACACCAAGGTCACGGCACACAGAGAAAGAAGGTCGTTGACTCTGGTAATGACCGAAGCAGCGACAGTGTGCTAGGAAGTGCAAGATGAAATAGAGGAAGTCAGCTCTGTGGACGAACCAAGTACAGCCACGACTTCATCAGGTGAGTTGGCCGCTGCACCGGGCACTTACACACCGATCCCCGCATGGAAGTGGGCTGGCGGAGGTCAATTTAACCATGCATTTTATGCACCTTACAACCCACAGAGCACAGGGCTTCCCAACACCGCATGGCCATGCTCCAGTCCACAATTCAGTGGCTGGGGCACGCCTTACACTTCTTTCACCTTGCCAGCCCAACCTAACAACATGGCTAGTGCAGGGGTCTGGCCTTACCCATCTGTCTCTGACACGGGTTACAATACAGTCCCATTGCGTGCCTTGCCTTATGGGGATTACTCCAAGCCTTTGGGTGATCACCTCACCCCGGCAACACAAGAGAAGATATGGAGACATATTCGAATTATTAAACAGAGATGTGGAGAAGAAGGACTTGGACAAGGAGGATGACAAGGAAAAGGAAAGGCATAGAAGGAAGAAACCCGATAGAACATGGGCCAATTGGCTTCCCGGGTTCTTGATTTACGTGGGGGTGTTAGTCAAAGCGCAGCCATGGAGGGTACAATCCCTCTTCCAATATTTATACATAATTTACAGGGCCTACGTTGACTTTGCGGGGCAGGCATGGCTTCATGACGACGAATAGTTCCATATGCGGAGTGCGATTCACCCAAATATGCGTTGGGATGAGCCCCTGCCAGGTTTGTGGCTTCAGCACATGAACCCTGCTAGGCCAAATATTGGCGATAGATTCGATAGCGGGCATTTAAATAGAAAGGTTGCCCTTAATCAGAATCCCCGCACTGGAACGGGGCAGGCGGTTCAACCCTGCCTGCTCTGTTGGGAGTACAACTCCAAGGGCACTTGTACAAAAAGGCCATGCCGTTTTAGGCATGAATGTACCACATGTGGAGGTTTGCACCCGAACTCATCATGCTTTAAAGCTGGCGCCCAGTGCCAGAACAAGGGTGCAGGAGGCGGTAAAAAGCCCAGCAGCGGCGGGGGTACTCCTGGAAAAGGGACCCAGCCCAATTAAAGTTGAAGTTTTAGAAGCCTGGCTAAGCTCGTACCCCCGTAAGGAGGATGCCACTTACCTGTTAGATGGCTTTAAATATGGTTTTAGGATCCCGGCAGAGGGGGAGCGCAAAGCATTTTTTGCACAGAATCTTCGATTGGTGCAAGGGATGGAAAATATCATCCAGAGTAAGATAGACAAGGAAGTGAAGGAGGGAAGGGTCCTCGGCCCCTTCCCAATGCCACCCCTGGAGAACCTGAGGGTTTCTCCATTAGGCATTGTGCCTAAAAAGGCCTAGGGTGAATTTCGGTTAATCCATCACTTGTCCTTTCCGGAGGGAACATCAGTCAATGACACCATCCCCCTGGAATTATGTACTGTGAGATACACTTCTTTTGATGAGGCAGTGCGTATGGTGAGGAGGTGAGGAGTGGGGTCAGAACTGGCAAAATGTGATATAAAATCAGCATTTTGAATTTTGCCAGTCCATCCCCTCGACTTTGACTTGTTAGGATTCCAATTCCAAGGATCCTTCTACATAGATAGGGCTCTGCCCATGGGCTGCTCAGTGTCATGCGCTGCATTCGAAAGATTCAGCTCATTCATTGAATGGAGGCTTAGGTGCAAGGCGGGCTGTAAATCTATGGCCCATTATCTTGATGACTTCCTCTTCTGTGGAGAAAGGAACTCAGGGAAGTGTAGATTCATCCTGAATACCTTTCAGGCATTATCAGAAGAGATGGGGCTACCTCTTGCCGAGGAAAAAACTGAGGAACCAGCCACATTCCTCACCTTCTTAGGGACAGAGCTAGACACGACACAGCAAACATCGCGGCTGCCTGATAATAAACTAACGGATCTTAGATCCAGAATAGCGACACTATTACAGAAGCAAAAGGTGTCACTGAAGGAACTCCAGGAGATAATAGGGCACCTGAATTTCGCCTGTAGAGTGGTGGCACCTGGGCACGCATTTCTGTGGTGACTGTGCAATGCCATGAAGGGTCTACATAGACCAATGCATAGGATCAGGGTCACACGAAGAATGAAGGAAGACCTACTAGTATGGAGTCAGTTTTTAGCGGAATTTAATGGGATCTCCTTCTGGAGAGGTGAAATCAGGCTGAAAGCAGATTTCCAAGTTCACTCAGATGCAGCTGGATCATTAGGATTCGGTATTTATTCCAGAGGAAGTTGGTGTGCTGGCACTTGGCCCAATGAGTGGCACCACACTGGCATTACCAGGGATTTGACATTCCTATAATTTTTTCCAATAGTCGGCGCACTCTGGCTATGGGCCGAAGAGTGGTCAAATTCGGTGGTACGGTTTTGGTGTGACAATCAAGTGGTTGTTTACATCATAAACAACCTTACGTCACATTCAGAATGGGTAATGACACTGGTTAGGGCATTTACATTAAGGGCAATGCAGTTTAACATACTAGTGCATGCCCAGCATGTACCAGGTCAAGAAAATAGGATAGCTGATGCATTGTCGAACCAACATATCGAGCTGTTCAGGGAGCTAGACCCCAGAGCCAAGAAGTTCCCGGAAGTTCTCCCCCCGGAGATCTGGCAAATTGGCGTAAAGATGCATCAAGAGTGATAGGTTTGGCCCTGGCATCGAGGATGAGGAGGGGTTATTCAGCTGTGAGTATAGAATTCCAGGAATTTAGGATAATGGTCAACCTGGAGCCAGCTTGGCCGGCACCGGTCAAACATTTACAGCAATTTATCGTACATCTAAATAGAAAGGGACTGGCACCAGGAACTATTCAGGGAAGGCTATCAGCACTGGCCTTTTACGCAAAAATTAACGGCTATAGTGACCACTCAGGGGATCACCGCATAAGGAAAATGATAGAAGGATGGTCCAAAGAGAGGGGTAGAGTCCAAGATACCAGGGCTCCTATATCACCTCCGTTATTAGAGAGCATTTGTAAGCAATGGGCGCTATTATGTAGTGTTATGCTGCTGCATCCCCATGGGGGAGTGACCTGGTTCTTGGAGCCAGAGCACACGTCACACGGAAAGGGCTGCGAGGCATGGTGTGGAGCCAGCTATGCAGGTTGGCGGCCTTTGGCCAGTCTCTACCAGATGTGTTGGTGGTACACCTTGGCGGCAATGATTTGGCCAGGCATCCTGGTAAGGTGTTGATCCTGGATGCTATACATGACTTGAAATGGTTGAAGGCCAGGTATCCTGCTATGCGGATTGTGTGGTCCATGATCATTCCTCGATTGGCGTGGAGAGACACCAGGTTTTTTCTCAACATTAACACGGCACGCAGGGGTGTAAACCGCGAGGTCTGCAGAGCGGTCTGCAGAGGCCTTGAATTGGTGATTGGTCACCAGAGGATACAACTGGATAGACCTGAGTGGTTTTTTTTTTGAACGATGGTGTCCATCTGTCCGATTTGGGTTTGGATGTCTTCTTCGAAGACATCAAGGGGGACCTGCTTGTTGAGCTCGAGCGGCTCGATGGCGGGCATGGGCCTTAGCTATGCTAGTCCCTATGCTGTGGTGGGTAGTGTGGAAAAAACAGGCATTTTCCGGTGAGTCCCACTGTAAGATCAGGTAAGCTAACAGTGCATCGGACTTCCCAGCACTGTGGATCGTGCGATTACAGTGATTGGGGGGAAAGATGCGCCGGGCCACTTCCGGACCAACAGTCATCAACTAAAGATGGCTTGAGGTCTGGGGGTGTTTATTAGCGGCCGGCCGGGTTCCTGCTGTCTTTAAGACGACCAGAACCTTGGGATGGGGTCTCGCCCATCTGTTGATTAAGGGGTATTTGGATACCTCTGCGATTTACCTGTTTCCTCACTACAGCAGGGCCCCCTTTGCCAAAGGATGGCAAATTTGAATTTTCAATCAATAAAGTGTGGCCCATGTTTTAACCCATATTATTTGTCTCATGTCTTTATTCCGGGGTTGGGAGGGCAATGCTGGAGCCACTGACGAGCCAATGCTTCGGGCAGCGTGGCTCGCTCTTTGCCTCCCACCCTCAGATAACGCGAGACCTTGCAGGTCTCTTGAGAGCACTGTGAGGGGTGAACGCCAGGTTATTTAGGGGGTGTTTCCTCCCTCTAGCTGTCCTCTTCTTTTTCGGGCACCCACCCGCCCGCCCTAATTCTAGTGTGAGTTTTTCTGGTTGCCTTTGGAGCCGAATAGGAATTTTTGACCTTCATCTTGATTGGCTGTTGGATGGGGGGATTTTTTGCCTATCCCACACTGGAACAGTGCGTTGGCAATTTTGGCAATTTTGGTGGAAATCTGGTCACACTGGCGGGTAGTGTGGAAAAAACAGGTATTTTCCGGTGAGTCCCACTGTAAGATCAAGTAAGCTAACAGTGCATCAGACCTCCCAGCACTGCGGATCATGCGATTACAGAGCTTGGGGGGAAAGATGTGCTGGGCCACTTCCGGACCAACAGTCATCAACTAAAGATGGCTTGAGGTCTGGGGTTGTTTATTTGCGGCCGGCCGGGTTCCTGCTGTCTTTAAGACCACGAGAACCTGGGGCCGGGGACTCGCCCATCTGTTGATTAAGAGGTATTTGGATACCTCTGCGATTTACCTGTTTCCGCACTACAGCAGGCCCCCCTTTGCCAAAGGATGGCATATTTGAATTCTCAATCAATAAAGTGTGGCCCGTGTTTTAACCCATATTATTTGTCTCGCGTCTTTATTCCGGGGTTGGGAGGGCAAAATCTATATGTGCTAAGTCAGGAGTTGCTGTTGTTGCTGTTCCATGCCATCAGGCAACTCTTTAAACAGATGACCTCCAAAATGTCCTGTCAGCCCTGCTCAGGTCTTGAAGACTCCAGGTTGTGCCTCCCTTTATGGATTCAATCTGTTTGCACTGGGAGTAAGACCCATGGAAAATAACACTATATACTGGCGGAAATCCTGTTGTGCAGCTGCACAGGTGTAACTCAATGTTATACATCAGTGGTAGCTATAATGATTCCAAGGCAGAAGTGCTGTCCTTGCCCACCCAGCCTCGAAAAAAGAGGTGTTTATATGATGGATATAAACTAGGGCCACAACTTTACTTAACATTTGAAAGTTAACTTCCCCATTAACAAGGGGTGCCTACAATAGTGCGGCATCCTAACCTAGACCCTGACCTCTGCTCCAAGTCTTCCATGCGCAAGTCCCCAGCTCCAAAGTCATGCTATCCTCTGTACAGCCCAACTTTGGACAGCCAAGTATCAGGGTATTTCCCCCTCCAGGCCAGCACCCCTTTGAGCCTCATGACCCTAGATGAACAGGGGCCTGGGGGGTCACCGCATCCCCCTCCCTGCAACAAAATCTTGGGACCTGCAATGCCAGGAGGTGGGATAGTCTAGCATCCATTTGGTTGCCCCTTGGGAACTCACCTGAACACCTTCCCATCCACACTACCTGTTTGTGTGACCTATTTAAAGATGGTCCACACTCAATCAGTCCCTCAATCTCTGTGAGTAGTTAGAATGGGATAGGCAAAACAACAACAACAACAACAACAACCTCCTTTCCTCCTTTTGTTCAATATGCCAATCAGGTGTGCCAGGCCAAAAATTCCTATCCAGCCCCTCAGTGACCAGGTAATCTCGTCCTAATCCCACAGGGTGGGCAGGTGGGCTGTGGGCCTCAGGAAAGAGGATGAGATGGGACGGTGAACTCTTGAAGGCCTGTCTTGGCCTTACCCCCTTCCTGGCCAGCACAACACATGTTCCTGCCCTTGCCAGTTATGGACAGGTAGGCAAAGGGCCTCCACACTCATGGAGAGGATCATGTAGCACTTCCACTGATACATTGCACAAATAGTCACATTAAAAACCGCACAATCAAATTGAACAATCTGTGTTGCATGGATGTAAAGCCCACCAAAGTTATGCCTGCATAACTTTACATGGCAACAAACTGGATTCTGGCCACTGAGTGAACATTTATAGAATTGCACTGTAAGAAACTGTGACGGATGCCCCACGTCACGCCTGTCACTCATAGCTGGAGATCATTTGCATGAGCCTATGAGAGGACTGGAGAGGTGGAGTTAGAGAGTCAGTTAAGGCAGTTAAGGCAGTGAGTTAGAGATAGAAGAAGAGAGGAGAAGAGAGGTTTGCAGAGAGAGAGAGATAGAGAAAGAGTGAGAACTGAAACTAATAAAGATAAGCTGGTTAAAGTGAATATATAAAACAGGAGGTGATTGAATGTGTGGCAGAATATATGATATCTCAATGATTTTGATTCTATGAAATGAAAAAAGGCCATCTGTGATCCTGAATTACCCTAATACCCTTTAATAAACAAGTTCTGTTGTTGGCAGCCAGGGTCAGACTAAAGTCTTTTACAGTGTGGATAAAGAAATCCACTGGTGGCAGCGAAGGAAAGAGAGAACATCACCAGCGTGAGCCCTTTAGTTGAGAAAAACAAGCAGGGGCACAGGGTGAACGTCACAGAAACTATTCTATAAGAATTTGGAAAGGTAGGGGGGATTTAGAAATCCAAATGGTTTTGAAGAAATCACTTTAAAATGTTCCATCATTTGCAGCAAAAGAATCAATGAAGCATGAATGCTTTTTTTAAAAAAAAAGTTCCATTGCTCCTTTAAGACTAACAAGTCTTATTTGGCATAATATTTCATATAATTTAGCTTAATTCTTCAGATGCTCACAGTGATATGAACCCTGAGGACTGAACATAATTTATTACTAACAGTGACAATTAAATCACACTAGCATCATTTCCAGCATGTTTGATGGGACATACAGGCAAGCATGCAAAGGATTTCAACAGAGGATCTGAAATAGCTTGAATTTAGTAGGCTTGGACCTAAATTGCACAATTCTATTCTATCACTAACCTTACTAATTTCAGTCTTCTCTTTAGGCTGTGTCATACATCATTAATGATCAGAATTGTGTTATGTGTGCCAGTATAACTCCCTACCTAAACTTTAGCAACAAATTACCACAAGTTAAGAGACAAGTTCAATGTGCAATAGCAAATGCTCATGCTGATTTCTTGATTTGTGGCAATGTTGCAGTTATGGAGTTGCACAAGCATAAGCAATTAATAGAATTCCAACCATTTCATTTAGGTATAGAAACTCTTGTTTTTGTAGACAGAAATTTTTAATAAATTTAAAATAAAAGATAAAATTTAATTCTGAAGAAAATGGAGTAAAAAGAACAATATCTAACAACACTGATCAGCAAACAACAAGGCAACAACAGTAAACCAAACAGCAGCGACAAGCAATAATGATGTACCAACAATAGTAAGGAAAAAAAAGATGGATCAGTGTGACAGACAGCTCACACGTCACTCCTGTCTGTCAGGTTAGAGCTCTGGTGTGGGAGCCTATGATAGGAAAGGAGGGGTGGAACCAACGGAACTAGGAAAGAAAAAAAGACAGTTTGGGACAGTTAGGGCAGTTGGAGAGTTAGAGAGAGGAAGAGACATAGATATATAGAGGGATTGAAAGTGTTCAGATAGATAGGTTAGGATTAGGACAAGGACTTGGAAAGTTGGTGTATTTGAGAACTGAAGGTGTTACAAGTAATAAGAAATAAAATAAACTGTTTGAATATTGTAACAACGTGATTAAAGTGAATCTATATAAGTAAACATATCTAAAGTCCAAAGCACATTTAATGAATGAATAATACAAGACCATCCATGATTTTCCTTATGTGATTTACCTATTAACCTATAAATAAACATCGTTATATCTGACAGCATTGATCCATTATTCATATTTGGTACAGTGAGGAGAAGATCCTCTGGTGGCAGCATAAAAAGGAAGAAAAGAACAAGTCGTGCCCAAAGGCGAACCTGGGTGTTAGGGAAAACAAACAGGGGGACTGGGGGTGTGTGACATAAAGTGGCGGCTTAGCGGTGGGATTCGACGTGAAAGAAATCCAGTAAGCCAAAGTATAGAGAAATTTTCTGATTCTGGGATTCATAGTGGTGAATGCCAGAGAGCCAAAGGAAAATAACTTCTATGAGTCTGAGAAACCTGTTTGTCCATAGTCAAGGTGAAGGAGTGGGAACCCTAGAGCTTGGTGAATAGCTGGGAAGGGACTCCAGATCACAGACTTTTGGAAAGATTAAGGCAGGGAAAAGACTGAGGAGATTTCTGGGGTTAAAACAGTTTACCTCACGCTTAGAGTGTAAGGACCAAGGGGGCTAGCTTTAAATCCCAAAGCTCTGAGAAAGGGAGCGCTGAGGGGACAAAAGTGGAAGCCAAGGTCTAAAGGAATAGCTGAGGTGAATAAAAAGAAAAGAGGCTTACAAGAAAAGAAATATTTCTGTAAAAACTGGGTGTCTGGAGGCTAAAAGAAACAGTATCTCAGACACAAGGAACAGCGAGGCTAGGAGCCTAAAGTAACAAAGTAGCAATCCGTGGCTGTCAGGGGAAAGCTACAAAGTATCAATCTCTCTAACACTGAAAAGAAAAAAGTACTGTACTTTTAAAACAGAGGCTTGCCTGTCTGCTTCTGTGAGAAAACAACCAGCCAACTTGTCCAAAGAAAAACAAATAATGCCTTCAAAGAGAGGGAAAAAGTTAGCTTTGGAGGGATCTGATGGGCAAAGTTTACCTCAGGAAGAGGAGAGCTCTATAGAAATGATAGAGCAGGAAGGGGCTCAAGAGGAGACATCAAGGGGAGAAACTGAGTTAACCTCACAAGAATTTGAAAGATGGAGGTTACAGCAAGAATTTAAATTAAAAGAGTTAGAAATAAGAACTAGAGCTGAAGCAGAAAAGAGACAAATGGAGCATCAATTGGAAATGAAAAAATTAGAATTAGCATCTCTAAACAGTAACAACAGTAATAATTCAGCAGCTGAGGGGATCTCAAAAGTGGACCTTAAGAAATTCCCTCAATTTAGAAAGGGTGATTGCCCCGAAGCATTCTTAATCCTGTTTGAGAGAGCATGCTGGGATTATAATGTGGGAGAATCAGAGAAAATGGTTATTTTAAGAACTCAAATAAGTGGGGAACATGCTGAGATATATTCCCAAATGCCCCAAGATCAAGCAAGAGAATATGAGGCTTTTAGAAAACTGGTTTTTGTGAGATTTGGAATTAATACTGAGCAACTCAGAAGGAAATTAAGACAGTTAATTAAAAAGCCTGAGGAATCATATTCTCAATTTGGAGCTAATCTAGTCAGATACTTGGAAAAGTGACTAGAACAAGCTAGTGTGGGAACCTTAGAAGATATGAAAAACATTATTGGGCTAGAACAATTTTATTTGGTTTTGCCTGGAGAACTAAGACATTTAGTCAGGGACAAACAGCCCAAAACGGTTCAACAAGCAAGTGAGACAGCAGATTTTATATCAGAAATTAAAAACCCAAAATTTTCTGAAGTAAAATTTGGTGGTAGAAACTGGGAAGACAGAAAGAAAGAGCCCAGAGATTACCACAAAAACAAGCAGGCAACTGGAAGCCATTTTAGGGACAAACCCTCAGAGCATAATCAACAGAGGCATAAAAGCTTTGAAGAGAAGGGAGACAAGCCCCCTTTCTTGGAACAAAGGGCCCCAAAAACTTGCTACGGCTGTGGAGAAAAGGGCACTTCGTTTTGCAATGTCAAGCATCAAAGAAGAAAGAGTTTGGTCAGCAGAAAATAGGGGGAAGTGTGCCAAAGAAAGTTTACTATGTCCAACAGCAGAAAGAGAACGCTGAGGCAGTTCAAAATGGTGCAGTAACTGACAGAACAGAGAGTCAGGAAAAACTGCCACCTCTAGCAGATATTGTACAATGCTACTTTATTGAAAGCAACATGGAGCTAATGCGTTGTTCTTGTGAAAATATTTACATTAATAATACCAAATATCTAGCATTGAGAGACTCTTGTTCTCAAATAACTTTGTGTCATACTGATATTGTCCCTCAGGGAGATATCATTCAAAATGAACAAATGACCATAAAAGGGATTGGGACAGAATTAATTGATCTACCCGTGGCTAAAGTACATATGAATTATCAAGGGTGGAGTGGTGTGTGGAAGGTAGCCATCACAAATCAAATTCCTACCCCTTGTTTGATTGGGCTAGACTTATCTGAGCATGTCAAAAGGGTTTTGATCACTACTCGCTCACAGATAGAAAAGATAGAAAATCCTGATGAAAATAGTGAGATTCCTGATCAAGAATTAAGTGGAGATGAATCAAATGAACTAACTGAAGTAGTAGATGTAAGGAATCCTCATGAAAACAGTATTAAACAAGAACAAAAACAGGATTCTACTTTGCAGAAATGTTTTAATCTGGCCAGAGAAGAACCAGTAACCCCTGAATCCCCTGAAAGATTCGTGGTGGACAGAGACTTATTATATAGAGAGGTTTTGATAAACCCTAAAAGGGGATGGGAAAGTATCCATAAACAACTGATCATCCCTGTTAAGTATAGAGAAAAGTTAATAGAAAAGGGACATGAAGATTCTTTTGCAGCTCATTTAGGAATCACACACACAAAGCAAAGGATAGCGCAAAAAAATTACTGGCCTGGGATGGAGAAACAGATAAGATCATATTGTAAAAGCTATAACAACTGCCAAAGACAAGGATACCCTGAGTTAAAGATGAGACCTGAAGTAGCAGGAATAGTTAAGGAAAACTTAGTGAAAAACTCTAAGGATAATCCCAATAGTGATGAAAAGAAGAAAAACGATATTTGCAATAATTATATTGAAAAATTTAATAAGAGCCTCAATCCATTGACCCATGAACACTTAGAGAGGTCTGTAGTTGATAGAGGTGGTTGGAACTGGATAAAACATGTTAAGGGTGGTTTCATATATACACACTCACAAGGAAGTCAGAAAGCACCCACTACAGCAACAGAAGAAAGTTGGGGAGGAAAAAGTTTCCTGGAGAGTCAGGTTAATAACTGTTCTGAAGAGGGTTGTATGCTTATGAGAAAACCCAATGAAAGTAGTTTTGCCCAGAAGCAAAAAGAGAACACTAACTTCTTGGGTTGTTTAAAAGCATCCATAAATCCCACTCTATTGTTCTCTGAAAGTCCTGAGAAAATCTGTCTGGACAAAGACCTTGTAACTAAAGAAAAGTCCTTAGCAATGACAGAGCCCAGCTTAAAAATGACTCCTGAAAAAGAGAAAAACTTACATGAGGCTCAGGAAACATCATATTATCCTGAGATTGTGAAACTGAAATCTTTAGAGGGAGGTAAATTGCAGTTAGCAGAGGCAGTACCTAGGGAATTGGTGCAACTAAACCGGAGGTCTGAGAAGCCTAGTCACTCTGTATCTGCACAAGTCCTTGAAACCCTGCAATGCAAATCCCTATATAAGAAACTGAATAATAAAGAAATAGAACTAGATGAGACTATTTGTACATCCAAAATTAATCAAGGAGTTAAGATTGCATTTCAAGGAAATTCGCCTTTGAATCTGAAGGTGACCCACCTAGAAAGAAATTGGGTGAATTTATAGGGGAGAAGAAAGGCGTAAACCTTGACTTTTTAAATAAGGAAAAATCCAGAGATGTACAGGAGGAGGAGAGGAATTTGTTCTTAGCTGAGAGAGTGAAGCACCGCGTTAAAAAGAAAATATGTTTTACTGCTAAAAGGCGAGCAGGGAATGTCCAGCCTACTTCAGAGAGCCGACCAAAGAGGAATCGGATGAAGGAGCCGGAGACCAACGGATGTAACCCTGAGTACCAGCAATCGTGGAAGCAACTGACAGAGGTGGAGAGGATTGGTCCAGTATACAGTGCACCTGACAATGATCACCCTCTACACAGAGAGGTTCAACATTGGGCGGAGCCAAGCAGATGACAAATCATCGTCTGGTGACGGTACTCTACGAGAAACTGCAGGTCAGAAAACGGCATCCATCTATTAATGAGCGGGAGTGCATGGACATTGATTGGTCATTGCAGAGACTGTTGAGGACACTGCTATGGCTGTGAACTATCAGAGCAAATAATAACAAATTGATGAGGTGGGCACTGCTGTTGCAGGATTTTGACTTTGAAATCAAAAGTGTCAAAGGGAATCAAAATGTAGTGGCCGACGCCTTGTCAAGAAGACCAGAAGAGTGAAGAATGAAAAAGAAAGGACTATATTAAAATGTAACTTCAATGGTATGAAAACTGGTCAAATTAAATGTTATAAAAGTGTATTAAAATGAAAAATGATTAAAAATGTAAGCACACATAAATAAATAGTAAGTAAAGTAGGTTTGTATTGTATGATGAAAAAAATTTGTTATATGATGATAAATGTAATTTAAATATAAAGTAAGAATATTAATATGATGTAAAATGTATCATAGAATAAGTATATATTACAAATGGTTAAATGGAAATGTTTTTTTTGAAAATATTATTAAGTAATTGCATTTGTTGTTCATAAGGGTAACCTACTATAGTGTTACCCCATGACACAAACTTTCCAAGGGGGGAGGTATGTGATGGACAGCTCACACGTCACTCCTGTCTGTCAGGTTAGAGCTCTGGTGTGGGAGCCTATGATAGGAAAGGAGGGGTGGAACCAATGGAACTAGGAAAGAAAAAAAGACAGTTTGGGACAGTTAGGGCAGTTGGAGAGTTAGAGAGAGGAAGAGACATAGATATATAGAGGGATTGAAAGTGTTCAGATAGATAGTTAGGTTAGGATTAGGACAAGGACTTGGAAAGTTGGTGTATTTGAGAACTGAAGGTGTTACAAGTAATAAGAAATAAAATAAACTGTTTGAATATTGTAACAACGTGATTAAAGTGAATCTATATAAGTAAACATATCTAAAGTCCAAAGCACGTTTAATGAATGAATAATACAAGACCATCCATGATTTTCCTTATGTGATTTACCTATTTTTTTAAAAAAATTTTATTTTTAATTATTATATAACTATAACATAAACAAAAACATATAACATACGAACTAAAATACAATTTAACTGTGTTCCCCACCACCATATGCGGGACCTCTTGCAATAATCTTCCTCTTCCTTATTGTCATCTTCTTCCTCTTCTTCTATTGTCCTCTTCTCCAAAACTGCATTGATTCTTGATTTGGAGCTTTCCCTTTTCCTCTTATTAATACATATTCCAAAAATCTACCCCATATATCATAAAAGTTATTTTTTTTCAATTCTCCTTTCTTAACCTTTAAGTTACAAGTTAATTTATCATTTATTGCTATATTCCATATTTCTTTATACCATTCTTCAATTTGCAATTCGACTTTTGATTTCCATTGCCTAGCTATAATCAATCTAGCTGCTGTTAATAAATTGGTTATCAATTCCTTAGTCATTTTGTCATATTCCACATTCTCATATATTGATAACAAAGCAATCTCAGCATTAAATTCTATATCTTTTTCACATATGTAGCTTAATTCTTTAAAAATTTGTTTCCAAAATCTTTGCACTTTTTCACATTCCCACCACATATGAAAGTATGTACCAATTTCCTTCCCACATTTCCAACAGACATTCGGATGATTGGCATTAATTTTATTTAATTTTGACGGTGTTAAATACCATCTTAAACTAAGTTTAAAAATTTTTTCCCTTATTCTTACTGACATAAATCTTAACACCCTCATTTTCCATATCATCCTCCATTCTTCTTCATTTATTCTTTTCCCAATATCTTGCTCCCACACTATTTTTAATCCTTCTTTCTCATTTTCCTCTTCCTCTAAATTAAGAAGAAGTAAGTAGATTTTACTCACAGTACCTTTCACTGAGTCAGTCATCCGAATGTCCTCATATGACAATAAAAATTGTTCATACTTTGTATATTCTCTACCTTTATTATATTTATTTATCCATTCATTAGTCCATCTTTCTAATTGTATATAATTCAACCATGAAATGCTCCTATTCTGAAGAGTTTGTTTCATTTGATCTGTCGATCACATTTTATACAACCAATCTTTCAATCTAATCACTTTCTTTTCTTTAAATAGATCCACATACACTTTCATATTGGTAGGAAAATTTTCTATTTCTGTCACTAATCCAAGTGGGGAGTATGATGAACATAAATTCTTTTTGCACTTATACCATATATTTAACAATGTCTTTAAAAATGGGTTATTAATTTCACTTATTTTATCTTTCTTAACTATACCGAATAAATATTTTTCTATATCTGCCTGTAATTCTGATGATTCCATTTCCCACCAAATTAGCCTTTCTGGATTATATATAATTTCCCCAATAAACCTCAATTGGTTAGCCAAATAATAATTTTTTATATTTGGTAAACCTATACCACCTTTTTGTTTTGTTTTATACCAATACTTTTTATTTATTCTAGATCTCTTCCCTTCATTACAGTACTTATTAATTATTCCTTGCCAAAATTTCAAATCATCCTCTGTTAACTGTATTGGTAACATTCTAAATAAAAAATTAATTTTTGGTAAGATTTTCATTTTTATCAATGCAATCCTTCCAAACCAAGATAGCTTAAAATTACTGTATTCCTGTAATTTGTTTTTAATCACTTCCTTTAGTTTATTATAATTATATTCCTTTATTTTTTGAATATTTTTTGCTAGATCTATTCCTAAATATTTAATTGATTTACATAATTTGAAATCATATTTTTCAACACACCTTTCTTGTTCTACTCTATTATGATTAAATAACATTAATTCAGATTTTTGCCAATTTACACATAATCCAGTTATTCTTCCAAATTTTTCTAAATGAGTTCTAATTTTATCTACACATTCTAACAGATTTTTCACTGTCAACAAGGAATCATCAGCAAATAGATTAATCTTTATTTTATTCTTTTTCCCCATACCTTCGATTAAATCATCATTCCTTATTACATTTGCCAACATTTCAATAATCAAGCAAAACAGAACTGGAGAAAGAGGGCAACCTTGTCTAGTGCCTCGGCCTAAAGCTATTTGTTCTGTAATCCCATCATTAACTATTACTACAGAGGTATTCTCCAGATATAGTTGATCTATTATCCCCCTAAATTTCTTTCCAAAACCCCAACCTTTTAACAAAATCTTTAATGTTGGCCATTCCACGCAATCAAATGCCTTAAATATATCTAATGATAAAATACCTGCCTTCAATTTGTCTTTTTCTATATTGTATAAAATATTCAATACCCTCCTAGTTAAATTCTCCATTTGCCTACCCTTTAAAAAACCATTCTGATCCTCTTTAATATATTTTATAATAAATTTATTAATTCTATTCGCAAGTATTGCAGTAAAAATCTTTGCATCTTGATTTAATAGTGAAATAGGTCTATATGAACTTGGGTCTGTTAAATCTTTATTAGGCTTTGGGATAAGAGTTATTAATGAATGTTTCCAAGAATCTGGTATTCTCTCTCCTTCCAATATTTCATTATAGAGCACTTTTAACTTAGGGATCAATATTGGTTTAAAAGTTTTATAATATTCTGATCCTAATCCGTCAAAACCTGGAGTTTTACCATTTTTTAATTTATTAATAATCTCTATAATCTCTTCCTCTTTTATCTCTTTATCTAAATCCTTTTTATCATTCTCTGATAATTTACTCTTAACATTTTCTTTAATATAATTTTCTATATCTTCTTTCGATACACTATTACCTTTATATAAATTTTGATAGAATTCCTGTATTATCTTTAGTTTTTCTTTCATTAAGCTACAGTTCTTTCCCGTTTTATCTTTAATCACTCCAATTATATTTTTTGCTCTTTTAGTTTGAACTATTCTAGCTAAAAGTTTTGAATTTTTATTACTGTATTCGAAGAAATTCCTCCTAGCGTATATCAAGTCCCTCTGAACCTTTTCTAACTCTAAACCTTCTAATTCCTTTCTTTTAGCTTGGATCTCAATTAATTTTTTGTTATCTCTATCCATAAAATATTTGCTTTCTAAATCTTTTAATGATTCTTCAATTCTTTTTATATTTTCTTCTCTCAATTTTTTGAATCTACAGGATTCTCTTATGGCAATTCCTCTCATGACTACTTTCATAGTGTCCCATAACACTCCTATTTTATTCCCACCTGCTTCATTAAATGACCATATTTCCAGCCATTCTTTCTTAACTTTATCTACAACCTCTGTATGTTGAAAAATATTGGAGTCCATTCTCCATCTTCTAGCTTCTCTATAGTCCTTCTTAACTTTCAACTCCAACACCATCAACGCGTGATCTGTTATTTTTATCAGATTTGTTATTTTTAAAACAAAAAAAATCCTGAATCAAAAACCCACATACAAAAGAACAACAATAAAAAAAAGAAAAAAAGGAAAAGACAAAAAAAATGAAAGAAAAAAAATATTTTAAAAAAAGAATTTAATAAAAAGAATTTATTAATAATATTAAAAAAGAATTTTAATATTATAAAAAAGTGGGCAGGAAAGAAAGAGAAAAAAAATTCCAACCCTCATTACAAAATGGAGGGGGAGAAAAAAAAAAGGAAAAAAAATCAAAAAGAAAAAAGAAAAAAAGGGGAGGGTAAAGGAGAAAGGAAAAAAAAAATTCTTCCGACATCCAGTAATGTCCAGTAATCTCTTCCAATCAAAGTATCTTCTCTCAAAATATCTTCTCTTTCGGACTACCCGTCTTTACAGAGCTACTTGCTTGCTTGTCCCTTTGCTCTCATCTTCTTGCCAAAGTCCCCAGGCTATCATCAAATCCTTCCCATCTTCAAAAGAGTAGATTTTATGTAGGGTTCCATCCTTCCATATTTTCAAAAAGACAGGATGGCCCCAGTTGTATCTCTTGCCGTTCTTAATTAAAATTGAAGTGATGGGCTTCATTGTTCTTCTCCACTGAATGGTTTCGGGGCTTACATCCTGATAGATCTGAACTGAATTCGATCTATAAACTAGCAATTCAGGCTTTTCTTTAGTGACCCTAAGAAACTGTTCTTTCTTCATATAGTTGAAAAATTTTAGTATTATGGGTCTTCTGGTTTTTCTTGGGTTCCCAACAAAATGTACTCTCTCAATATCTTCCTCAGCCACATGTTGGGATTTCATAACAGAATTAATCCAGTCTACCACTTCCCCCTTCAAATCCTTTTCTTTCTCATGTTCAAAATTCATTATTTTGATATTATTACGTCTTGAATTATCTTCTAAATAGATAACCCTTTTTCGGAGCTCATCAACCGTTTGGTGCTGTTTTTTTGCCTCGCTCTGGAAATCTTCCAGTTGTTGCAACCTGCCCTCTGTTTTGCCTAAACTTGTCTTAATGTCTGTCAATTCTCCCTGCAGTTTTTGTATATCTTGTCCCATCTGTTGATTCCCTCTTATTAAAATGTCCATTTTAGAGAGAACCTGTCCAAGTTGTCCTTCCATTCCTTTCACGGAAGAGGCAAGCTCTGAAACTTTTTTTTCCATGTTGATTTCAGAAAGGAGGGGCTCCCCCTCTTCCACCCTTTTTAAACGGGCGATACGCTCGACGCTATTATCTGATGGTTTATGGGGTTGTCCACGAACCCAGCTCCTGATCTTATCTCTGCTTTTTCGCATGTATACACCAAGCTAAGCAAAGATTTATAGCTCAAGGAGTCAAGCCGTATTTAACAGGCCGTTTATTTTCTGCCTCTCTAGCAGCCTCCGTCTTCCCGGGCAAAAGTGAAAGTACATTCTTTAGATAGATAACAGCATGTTTACACTTCAAAGAGTGTTTCTATCTTTGCCTGAAGCTTTCATCAGAAGTTTAATCACTATTTACTCACATTTCAGACAGGGAGAAGGGCATTTATCATCCTTTTTAGATTCCAGGGTGAAGAGACGAAAATTCAGCTGTACATTGCCATTCTAGCGGAAGTGACAGGGGGACTGGGGGTGTGCGACAATCAGCTTCAAGCACTGGCTTAAAGAAATCCTACAGCTATCAGACCCAGCTGAAACTTTTTCAGAATTTCATAGTTGGTAAGGTAGGAGAAAGATGATAAAGATAGGGCCAGGTGGACACCCATGGAGAACACATTTCATAATTATCAATGCCACATTAGAAAAAAAAAGCTATATTTCTTATATTTAACCTTTGGTCAACCCAACACACTAACTGGAATGTGTAGGAGAATGTCTCTCAGTTCAACTCAGAATGATGAGTTTTCTTTGTGAAGCCACATTTTATAAGAATGCTATCTAAGCTGGTAATAGCCTTCCATATTTCTTTCCTTGTTTCTGATTATGGACACTAATCACAGTTCTGCAAAATCTGTCAAACAATTATTTATACAGTTCCAAAAAAATGTGCACTCCTTGATGAGCTAACATACCTCAAGGACAATCCAAGCTGTTAATGCACTGGAATAATGTCTAGCCGGGTAAATCCTTCTCTCTAATCTCTTAAAGAGAGACAGAGCTTAGAAATAATTCAGAAATAATTTCTATCTCAATATTTAAGGCATAGCTATATAATGTTACAGTTATAAATTAACACAAGACAAAATTAATTTCTTTTGTAGAAGTTTCCAAAGAAGTCAGTACACCAGTTTATCTCAGCACACTGGCCAAATTAAAGGGGGGAAAGAAAAAGAAACAAAGGTCAAAATATTGTGGCAGTTTTAGGTTTCTTTGTGATGTTTCATGAAGCATTCATGGTATGTCACGAGTACTCTGTGTACTCAAAAGAACGAGATTTTGGTTTTCGAAAGTACCCACTGAATTATTATTATTATTTTGAGATTCTAAAGAGCCACAATATTTTGTCCTTGTTTTTCTTTTCTTTATTTTTCTTTTTAATCTGCCCAACTTCTTTTTCTAGTGTAATTGTAACTTGTGCTCATTGCCATTCACACTTTTGGAAAAACAGCCTTGGCAATTGCTTGGTGTTTGGGTGAGAAGTGATTAACTGATGGAAAAAGGAGTCAACTTCTGGGATTTTCTCTTGTGTGGTGTCACTTTGTGGATGGTAGTGAGTAAAAGAGGGCATCCTCTTCAAGAGAGTCATCTTGACTACTGCCATTGGTGTTGTCAACATTCAGGCTGCCCTTTGCTATGTAAAATGTGGCATCTTTTTTCCTGTTGGCAATGCAGACACAATATTGTGCAGCAATATTGGGACATTCCATGTTTTTTTGAATTACAGGTACAGAAGCACATCATCCCACATTCATAAACCAGAGGGTTTTAAAAGATAAGAATTTCTTGGCTTTTTAAAATTGAGTTTAAATATACATACACAATACACAAATTCCAACTGAAATTACCCAGTGCTAGAACATTCCAGAAGATGAGCACATGATCTGTATTATGGTTACTAAAGGATTGCTTTCTAGGGTTGCAGTGGGCATCAACATTCTATTGATATAACTAAAGCAAAATGTGATTGAGGAATATGTGCACATAATGACCTGAATCTGTTAGTTATGTCAACAAAAATGCAGTGGTGCAAACTGCAGAGGCAGATTGCTGATAATTAATGAGTGACACACACCTACTCAGATGACTGGAATGTGATTTGAGGCAGCAACTAGGTAGCTTTTAATTGTTATTTTAATTGGTAGCTTTTAATTGTTATTTAAATAAGAGGCTTTACAGAGTTTCCTCAGACTTGGACTTGTAGCGTCTTAGGCATGAAGCAGTGGAAGGTTGTGGTGGCATGTATAGTTTTCTTCAGCCTGGGCTGATTGGCCATTTAAGTTGGAAATTTGTTCAAAATAAAGTTTTGGTTCTGCAGCAACTTATGGCATTGTCATGGAAGGAAGTGGGGGGGGTCACTCACATTGGTGCTTGTGACGTTCACCCGTGCCCCTGTTTCTTTTTCTGCCAAACCCAGGGCTCACGCTGGTGACGTTCCCTCTTTCTTTCGCTGCCACCAGTGGATTTCTTTATCCACGCTGTAAAGGACTTTAGTCAGACACTGGCTGCCAATAACAGAACTTGTTTATTAAAGGGTATTAGGGTAATTCAGAATCACAGATGTTATTTGTTCATTTCATGGAATCACAATCATGGAAATATATAATATATCTCTCACACATTTGATCACCTCCTGTTTTATTTAATCACGTTAACCAGTTTATCTTCGTTAGTTACAGTTCTCAGGCTTTCTCTGACTATCTCTCTCTCTCTGCAAATCTCTCTCCTTCACTTCTCCCTCACTCTCTCTCACTAACTGCCTTCTGACTCTCTGACTCCGCCCCTCCTGTCCTCTCACAGGCTATGCAAATGAGCTCCAGCTCAGAGTGACAGGCGTGACGCGGGGCATCCATCACATACCTCCCCCCTAGGAAAAGTTTCTTTCATGGGGAAAACCTTATAGTTTACCCTCATGAACAACGCAATTAGACAGTGCATCATTTATCCCAAACATTTTTCACAATACTATACTAAATATTAAATATATTTCACTTGTACAGTGTTTATGCCTATTTTCTATTATCTTTTACTATTTTGAACAAATTAAACTTATTACTTTACACATTTAATCCAGTCAATACAGTTATCACTTTTTGTTTTGATTACATTGATGCAACTTACATTAATTTTACATTTATAACACTACTTACCATTAATTCAATACAACATTACATTTTAATTATATCTCAAACTTTAATGCACAAACAAAACAGTTTATATATCATTACATTTTACATTTTCCATGTTTCTTCTCCTCCATCCGTCAGTCCTCTGGTCTCCAAGATAACGCGTCAGCCACCACGTTCTGGGTTCCTTTCACGTTCCGGATTTCGAAATCAAAGTCCTGCAAAAGTAGGGCCCATCTCATCAGTTTGTTGTTGTTGGCCCGAATAGTTCTTAGCCACAGAAGCGGGGAATGATCCTTGCACAGAACAAAATGTCTTCCCCTGATATAAGGTCTCAGTTTCTGTAACGATCAGACTATGGCCATGCACTCCCACTTAATAGTAGATAAATGCCGCTCTCCAGCCTGCAGTTTCTTTTTGAGAAAAGTCACCGGATGATGATTTCCATTGTTGTCTGCTTGGCTCAGCCCGACGTTGAACATCTCCGTGAGGATGGTGACCGTAGTCAGGTGCGCTATATACTGGACCGGTCATTTCCACCTCTGTCAGTTGGTCCCACGATTGCTGGCACTCAGGGTTACATCTGACGATACCAGGCTCTTTCTTCCGGGTTCTCTTTAGTCTGCTCTCTGAAGTATACTGGACATTCTCTACTTGTCGTTTTGCAGCGAAGCCTGTTTTCATTTTGAAACGGGGCTTCCCTTTCTCAGTTAGGGACAGTTCCCTCTCTTCGTGCTGTACATCTCTGGATGTTTCCTTATTTAAAAAGTCAAGGTTTACGCCTTTCTCCGCACCGATAAATTCCCCCACAGTTATTCTTGTTGAGGTGTTCTCCCTAGGTGAGGAACCACTATCATGGGTCGCTTCCAAATTCAAAGGCAAGTTTCCTTGCAGTGCATTCTTAACTACTTGGTTTATTTTGGATGCACTAAGATTCTCATCTAGTTCTATTTCTTTATTATTTGGTTTCTTAGTTAGAGGTTTGCATTGCAGTTTTAAGGGCTTGTGCAGCTACAGAGCGACTAGACTTCTCAGCCCTCTGGTTCTGCTGCAACAACAAATCCATAGGTTCTGACTCTGCTAACGGTAATTTACTTCCCTCTAAAGATCTCAGTCCCATAACTTTATCCTTAAGACAGTATGATCTTTCCTGAGCCTCATATAAGCTTTTCTCTTTTTCATGAGTACTTCTTAAGCTAGGCTCTGCCACTGCTAAGGATTTTTCCTTAGATAAACGATCTTTGTCTAGGCATAGTTCCTCAGGGTCTTCAGGAGACAATAAAGTGGGGTTACTGGCTGTTTCAAAACAACCCACCAAGCTAGTGTCCTCCTTCCGCTCCTGGGTGAAACTATTTTTATTTTGGTTTTTCATAAGCCTATGATCAGCTTCTGAACAGCTATTAATCTGACTATCCAGGAATCTTTCTCCTTCCAAGCTTCCCTCTGTTACAGTACTCTTTTCTGCTACAGTGGGTGATTCCTGGTCCCCTTGTGAGCGTGTAAGTACAAAAGCTATAGACCTCTCTAAGTGTTCAGGGGTCAGTGGAATGATACTCTTATTAGATGTTGCAATACAATCACTGAAAGTATCATTTTCCTTCGGTTCATCAATATAGGAAGTATCATTAGGGGTTTTCAATAAGACTTCCTCAGCCATTCCTGCTACTTCAGGGTTCATCTCTAACCCGGGGTATCACTGTCTTTGGCAGATGTCACAGCACTGATAAAATAGCTTTCCCTGCTTTCCCTACCCTGGCCAATAGAAATTTTGGTCAATTCTTTGCTTTGTTCATGAGATCCCTAGATGGGCTGCAAAGATGTCTTTGTGCGCCTTTTCTATAATTTTTTCTCTGTATTTGAAAGGAATCACTAATTGTTTATGTATGATTTCCCCTCTCCTCTTAGGATTCACTAGGACCTCTCTGTACAATAGGTCTTCCTTCACACAGTTCCTTTCGGGGTTTTCAGGGGTCAGGGGACCTTCCTTAGCTTGTCTAAAGCATTCCCTTAAGGTAGGGTCTTCTTTTTGTTCTTTTCTGAAAGACTGATTGTGAGGACTCCTCATAGTGACTAGATCAGCTGTTTCATTCCCTTCCATTATTCCAGCAGGGTTTTCATATTTTTCCTCAGGGGCTTCCCTTTGCCCTCCCTGGGAGCGAGTTGTTACTAAAACACTCTTCACATGCTCAGATAGATCCAGTCCTATTAAGCATGGGGTAGGAATTTGGTCGGATATGGCCACTTTCCAACTTCCCTTCCACCCTTTATATTTTATTAGAATTTTAGCCATTTTTAATGTCACTATTTCAGTTCCAATCCCTTTGATAGAAATATTTTCATTCACTACCATATTTTCTTTAGGGATTATGTCTGGGTGACACACTGTGACTTGAGAGCAAGAGTCTTTTAATGCAAGATACTTATTATCATTCACATAAATAACATCTCCGGAGCTGCGAAGAAGCTCTTGGTAACTTTCTATCAAATAGCATTGAACTACCCTCGCTAAAGGAGGCTCATGATCTTGGCTCTCTGCTCTCTCTGTTACTGGGGTTGCTATGGTGACCATTTCAACTGCCTCTGTGATAGCTCCCTTCTGCTGTACACAATATATCTTCTTTGGCTGACTGGAATTTCCCCCTCCTTTTTGCTGACCAACATCCCTATTCTTGGTGGTCTGACACTGAGACCAAAAATGTCCTTTCTCTCCACAGCCATAACATGATTTGTTGGCTCTGGGTTCAAAATATGGGGACTTGTCACCCTTTCCTTCAAAGCTATTTTGTTTCTGGTGACTCAGCTCAGAAGGCTTGCCTTTAAAATGGCTTCCAGTCGCTTGATTATTTCTGAAGTACTCTCTAGGTACTCTCCTCCGGTCGTCCCACACTTTCCTGCCAATTTTTACCTCAGAGAATCTGGGGTTCCTTATCTCATTTATATTATCAGCAGTTTCACTTGCCTCTTGTACATTTTTAGGCTGTTTGTCTCTTACTAAATATCTTAAATCACTAGGTAGAACAGAATAAAATTGCTGCAGCCCTATTACATTTTTCATTTGTTCTAGAGACGTGACATTTTCCCGCTCCATCCATTTCTCCAAGCATTGTACTAATTTTGCTCCTAATTGGGAATACGATTCATCAGGCGTTTTGGTCAGGGTGCGAAATTTTCGCTGCAGGTGCTCTGCATTAATGCCATATCGCAAATAAATCAGTTTTCTGTAAGCCTCAAAGTCTCTGGATTGATCTAGGGCCATTTGGGAATATATGTCAGCTAACTCTCCACTGATTTGAGATCTTAGTATAATCATACGTTCCTCTTCTTTTATGTTAAAGTCCCAGCAGGTGTGCTCAAAGGAAATAAGAAAGGCTTCTGGGCTGTCACCTTTTCTATACTGGGGAAATTTCTTGAGATCTATTTTCCCCTCATTAGCATTAGCATTAGCATTATTATTGTTGTTGTTATTTTGGGCCGTCAATTCTAATTTTTTCATTTCTATTTGAAATTCCATTTCCTTCTGTCTTAATTCCATTTCTCTTTGTCTCTCCTCAGCCCTGGCTTTTTCTCTCTCCATTTCAAAATCTAATTGTCTTTCCTCAGCTCTAGCTTTGATTTCTAGTTCCTGAGCTTTTTCCTCAGCCCTAGCTTTCTCTCTAATTTCTAATTCTCTGGTTCTTTCTTTGATCTCTAATTTTTTTAATTTAAATTCTTGTTGTAACCTCCATCTTTCAAATTCTTGGGATCTTCGATCCCTTTCTCTCCCTGAGGCACCCTCATGAGTCTCCTCTTGTTCTATAGATATAGTGACTCCATCCTCTTCCTGAGGTAATAAGCCTTGTTGTGCCTCTTCAGGATCAATTAGCTCCATCATTTGCTTTTTACTTCTTTTAGGAGGCATATGTATGTATTTTCTTTGGATAAACTGGTTTACTTAGCAGAGAGATAGTCAAGCCTCTGTTTAAAATACTTTTTTCCTTTCTGAGTTACTCTGTAGCTCTTCCCTTGGCAGCTAAGGGTTGCTACACTGTTTCTTCTGGCACCCAGCCATGCTGTTCTTTGGTCTGAGACAATCTTTCCTCCAGACTCAAAACTATTTCTGATCTTTCTCAAGCCTCTGCTTGTTCTTTTTTCCTCAGACCTGTTTTGACCCTGGCTTCCACTTTTGTCCACCAGCGCTCCCTTCTTAGAGCCTTGGATCCAAAGCTGGCCCACTGGTCTTTTCAAATCTTGAGGTAAACCTCAAACAGAATTTTTCCCTCAGAGTCTGTCCCTATCTTTAGTCCCCCAAGATCTGCGCTCCGGAGCCCCGCTACTAAGTTTTTCCCTAAAAGCTCTAGCGAGTTACCCACTCCTTCACGACAGACCTTGCCCTGACTAATAGGTATCTTTGACTCAGAAAAATTCCCTTTTTGCTTTGGCTTTACTGGATTCTATTCGGATCCTGCTGCTGGTCACCACTTGTGACATTCACCCATGCCCCTGTTTCTTTTTCTGCCAAACCCAGGGCTCACGCTGGTGACGTTCCCTCTTTCTTTCGCTGCCACCAGTGGATTTCTTTATCCACACTGTAAAGGACTTTAGTCAGACACTGGCTGCCAATAACAGAACTTGTTTATTAAAGGGTATTAGGGTAATTCAGAATCACAGATGTTATTTGTTCATTTCATGGAATCACAATCATGGAAATATATCATATATCTCTCACACATTTGATCACCTCCTGTTTTATTTAATCACGTTAACCAGTTTATCTTCGTTAGTTAGTTTTTAGGCTTTCTCTATCTCTCTCTCTCTGCAAATCTCTCTCCTTCCCTTCTCCCTCACTCTCTCTCACTAACTGCCTTCTGACTCTCTGACTCCGCCCCTCCTGTCCTCTCACAGGCTATGCAAATGAGCTCCAGCTCTGAGTGACAGGCATGATGTGGGGCAGTGCTCCCAGCTAGTTCCCAGTTCCTTCCAAGAAGGACAACCCATTCAGGATTCATCCAGTGCCTCTTTTGTACAGTTAAAACTTGAACTAAAGCTCACAGGCCCTCTGCCTGAGGTTTTGCTCAGTAGGGTCAGATATTGCTTTGACCTAGGTAAAAAAATAACTTCACATTAGAGCTCAAATTAATTAACAAAATGGAAACACAATTGATTCATATAAAAATCCTATTTACTGAGCAAAACCAGAGAATTCTGATAATATCATCAAGAAAACCTATATAAAAATCATATGGGTCTTTGCAGCCAATAAACTTTAAGCATCACTGAGGAGAAATATGACTGAGGAGTATAAATACAGAAAACTAAGATGAGGCCATAGGCAAGAGGTTAGAAAGCCATTGAATGGCATGAAAACAACAGGAATGTGGTCTTATTAATTGTCCCAGATGCACACACACACACACAGAAAAAGAGAGAGAGAGAGAGAGAGAGAGAGAGACAAAGTATTTTTCAACACTAAAAAAAATGTGAACACAAAGCCAAGTAAGTAGTTTAATCAGAGCCATGAGAGTTGCCTTAAATCATCTACTATGGCATCAGAAACAGAGCCTATGGGTGGGGGAGGAAGGAAGGAAATATTGCAATGCAATGACACAACTGTATGACCACTCTATTGGACAAAAATTGGTAAAAAGGGAATTTCTAGGAATATGGTTATTTCTTTAGTTAACAGAACATAAGGCAATGATGACAGCAACAGCAAAAACAGCAGCACAGAAATGTAGAAAGATTAGCTCACTCTGATCTACATCCTTCCTGGTTTTGCACACAAATTTGTATGATGAAATTCATAGGGACATGGTGGCGCTGCGGGTTAAACTGCAGAAGCCTCTGTGCTGCAAGGTCGGAAGACCAGCAGTCGTAAGATCGAATTCACGAGACGGAGTGAGCTCCCGTCGCTTGTCCCAGCTCCTGCCAACCTAGCAGTTCGAAAGCATGTAAAAATGTGAGTAGATAAATAGGTACCACCACAGTGGGAAGGTAACAGCATTCCGTGTCTAGTCGCGCTGGCCACGTGACCACAGAAACTGTCTACGGACAAACGCTGGCTCTATGGCTTGGAAATGGGGATGAGCACCACGCCCTAGAGTTGGACACGACTGGACTAAATGTCAAGGGGAACCTTTACCAATGATAAAATTCAGCATTTAAAATAGAAAAAAAAAGTTTCTATATATGCTGTTACCATCTGTATAGTCACAAAAAAAGGGGGGGAAAGTCTCCAGCATGCAGGAGACCTTGCAGGCTTGCTGCTTGAAAGATGGTCAGAAGAAGAAGAGCAGGGCTATCAAAAAAAACAATGGAAGCAAAAAACAAAACAAAAACAAAAAAAAAACCAGGAAGACAGGGTGAGGTTTGCCTAAAACACCAGAGGCAGGAAAAGAACTTTACCAATCAAGTTAGTAGCAAAGGACAATCATATTAGACTATAAAACCATTTTCCAACTCATACCCAATGTTACTGCATGCAAGATTGCTATTATCCCAACACATCCTTGGTCTGTTAAAATGTCTGGGGCTGACAGACAATATACAAGTTTTGTTCTTTATTGGTTAAAATCACATGAGTAAACTGAGACCTTTTTTCTTCTTCCTTCAATATCTATAAACATTTTTACATTTATGACAGAAAATAATAAGCCCCTTCCAGAAAAATAAAAAGGTGATCTCATGTATTATCTTTCTTACTAATTGCTTTCTAGATTAAACACAGAGAAAAATGTAAATCTTTGCTATTTTCAGCTGATATCCATTGTATCCACAGTTAACCTCTTTCTGCTTCTGTGAGAGAGCTTTCCAAAAGGGGAAGGAGTTTACAGGAGCTGTGCTAATTTCTGTGAAGTGCATTTAAGAGAGGTGAGCCTGTTACACCTGGAAGAGTGAATAAAGACAGAATAAATGGATTTAATTAGGACCACATTTATTTCAGCAGAACTGTGACTGGAAAATGGATGAGAATCAGCCTATATAAAACCTCACAAGCAAGGCTTCCTCAGCCAGGCTGAGCAGTAACCTACAACTGTTGCATGACTGGCTGTCAATGTTGTTGAAATAGGGGAATCTTCCCCAATACCCCTAGGACTCCTAACTCTGAGTAGACGATAAAAGTGGCTTCCAAAGGTGATTCCTATCCTGCCACTGGATCTCAGAACCCTGACCTGCAAGCTTTGGAAACCAGTAATCACCACAAAGGTGCATTTGGTATTTTACCAATCCTATCTGTAGAGATAATTCCTGTCAGTGAGTGCCAAATGTGACCAAATTAACTTGAAATCGGATGTTTAACACAAATGGCCAAATTAACCTACAAGGTATAAACTCAGCTATAGAGTAATCAAATATGCGGAACATTGCAATTCAGGTTCAAAAATAATGCTGCTGTCATAGGTTAGAAATGAGCATAAGCACCTAAGGGTCTGAATCTGTGTTACTTTTCTTTTTAAAAATTAAACACTAACCATAACTCTTGTGACATAGTTCTAAGAGTGCTGTCCAAACATGCCAGCAGAAAAATGTTTCCTTTTTTCTGCATGTGTCCTTTGTGTCTGTAACCACCTTGCTGATAATTGAGAGCAGGGTGTGGTTGCAAGACCAGTGAGTAGCATCATTGAAACAACTGTGTGATGTCACATCAACAAAGCAGCTCATACATGCAACAAAAATAGTAAATTATTTTCTGGATTATACCACTTCAGGCTACTGGTTGGAAATCAGAGATCTGAATAATACTATATCACCTAAAAATGTGCACATAACAAGGCTCTTGAGGGAAGTGCTTTCTGCCTAGCCTTATCCTCAACATGCTATTGTTTGAACATACAGCAAAGTTTAATTCATGGTGTGCTATAAAAAAAATGAATGAAAAACCTAAACCTGCAGAAAAGTTGGCTATCCTCTTAGATGGAATGATGATTTGTCATATAATGGGTGATTTAGAGGAAACAGCTGCAGCTCCACCTCAATTCCTCCCCAGCTGACAGAGTTTTAAGTTGCATGAAGTAGCTGTATCCTTGCTAAGCTAGCATATTGACCTCAGGTGATGTAGAGGATGCTAACTATTGCTGAAATAAGGTATACCTGCCAGTCTGGTTGGCTTCTATGAGTTCACCTTGGGTAGCAAAGTACCTTGACCTACATACACCCAGGTTGTAGCTTGAACTGGTACAGCCCAAAAAGTGTTTTACTTCTTGATTCTGACATGTGCATTGTGCATGAAAAAAAAATGGTCCAAACATAGCTTACATTCAAAAACTTCACCTTAATAGTATTCTGGAGGAAGATATCTGCCTAGTGCTGATTCACCAAGCTGCATTTTAATCATCCATTCTGTAAATAATACATTCTTCTCTTGCCACCTCCATTTGATAAAATAATTTAACTTATTCTGAAAATTTCTATATCTGTCTTTCCCTTTCTGCTAACATATCAATCTAAAACCAGCAATGAAATATTATTAGATTTTCTTCCACCAGCTCTGTTGCATAAGAATCAGTAATGATACTTTAGGAAATATATTGGAATCAAGCAATAAGAACTGAAAAACAAAGGTATCTCCAGGATAGAAATGGAATCCAGCAGGTTTTTAACATTTTAACATTTATTAAGAAATAGAATAGAACATTTCAAACTAATTTTTTTGCATTTATTTTTCTGCAAATTCATACAGCTATGACCCCCCCTGTTTCCTCGTTAATGTGTTTTGTGTGTATACATATAACACAACATTCAACAATGCATATATATATATATATATATGTATATGTATATGTATATACATACATATACACATATATACACACATATACATATATGCATACAATAAATATACAATAAATACAATAAATCACATTAAAATTGCATTAAAACAATTAGGGAACTGTTGATAATAGCAATATGACTTTGTAGAGGTCCTCAGATGAATATCAGTTATGCTATAAACATACTTATTTATCATATGGGAGACAAAAGGAAAAAAAGCCACCTGGTCTTTGTACACACAGTCAGGGAGGGGTATTTAAATCTCACAATCAGAAGTTAGCATTTGGGTCCTGCGGGATCCCTCTTCGTGGGGGGGGGGCGTACAGAAGAAAAATAAAATTTCTAAATGTGTGGGCCATGCTCCTTTGTTTAAAGCAAGATTTAAAATGGAGCTCCCAGTTGTTTAGGGCCTACCTGATGAAGGGTCCCAAATAACTAAAAATCTAAGTTTTTAGTGGTCTAAAACAGGTATAGCCCACTCTTCTTTTTGGGTCATAAGAAAGACAATTTCTTTCAGCCAAATCGGAAGGATGGGGACAGGAATTTTGTTAAGTACAGTATGTTATTAGATACTAATTTGTAAGATAAAGACTTTACTTCCAAATATTAAGTAACTGAAGCAAATGATGGGAAAAGATATTCTGATCAATATTTTGGATTGTGAGTCCTTTTTAACATACAAATACTATTCATATATGAGTGAAAAGAAACTGCTTCTGTATGACTTTTTGTTCTTTGCATGTATTTCTTCTGTAAATTTACTGTTCCTTTTATTTTAAAAAAGTTTATTTTATTTAAATATCAGAGCAAGCAGTGTTAATTCTCTCTTCACCATTTAAAATTCCTTATTTAACAAGACAGATATACAAGGTATCTAACTTACATATTTCACTTAATTTTCCTTAATATGTCAAATCCACCTAATGATATTTTCTATAAATAATTGGGCAAAATACTTCTCTGAACAAAACACACTTTACTTTTCGTACATGGCACATTTTAATTCTTATAAGCATTAGAACAGATGTTAGGTACCTGCTAAACTTGTTTTCAGTTTTCTTTTATTTATATGTTAATGAGAATTTAATTACTTCATGAATACTTAAACAACCTGAGGGGGCCTGATATCATTAGCTTGAACATGACAAGAACCACAAGTGACCACATGGGAAGATGAAAATTGCTTTTAGTTTACTTGAAGACAGGAAGATGAATTCATTTCACCTCCTGCCGTGTCTTACCTGACACACCAAACTGGAAAAAAATAAGAGAAAAACACTGAGAACAGTCTGAATTTCAGTTTCATACAAATGAAAGGATCACAGGAAGATAACTATAGATAAAGCCAAAAATTCTAGCTTCTTGGATTTGCTTCACTTTCCTTTAATAACTAATCAGCTTTGGGGTGAGGGTGGGGGAGTACTTGTTAAAAAAAACAGGCAAAATTACTTTCATGTAATTTTCCTCTTACTGTGCATAGCTCCAAATGCATTGCACTTTTTACATAATTTGTTTTTTTTAAGAACAAGCATAAAATATATGCAACTTAATGTAGTCATAAAATAATATATCTTGTTTGGATTTTGATCTTGCTACACATCTATTGCCTTGACAATAAATTAATGTTGTTTAGTCATTAAGTTGTGTCCGACTCTTCGTGACCCCATGGACCAGAGCACGCCAGGCCCTCCTGTCTTCCACTGCCTCCCGGAGTTTGGTCAAATTCATGTTGGTAGCTTCGATGACACTGTCCAACCATCTCGTCCTCTGTCGTCCCCTTCTCCTCTTGCCTTCACACTTTCCCAACATCAGGGTCTTTTCCAGGGAGTCTTCTCTTCTCATGAGATGGCCAAAGTATTGGAGCCTCAGCTTCAGGATCTGTCCTTCCAGTGAACACTCAGGGTTGATTTCCTTTAGAATGGATAGGTTTGTTCTCCTTGCAGTCCAGGGGACTCTCAAGAGTCTCCTCCAGCACCAAAATTCAAAAGCATCAAATTTTTGGCGGTCAGCCTTCTTTATGGTCCAGCTCTCACTTCCATACATCGCTACTGGAAAAACCATAGCTTTGACTATGCGGACCTTTGTCGGCAAGGTGATGTCTCTGTTTTTTAAGATGCTGTCTAGGTTTGTCATCGCTTTCCTCCCAAGAAGCAGGAGTCTTTTAATTTCGTGGCTGCTGTCACCATCTGCAGTGATCATGGAGCCCAAGAAGGTAAAATCTGTCACTGCCTCCATATCTTCCCCTTCTATTTGCCAGGAGGTGATGGGACCAGTGGCCATGATCTTAGTTTTTTTGATGTTGAACTTTAGACCATTTTTTGCTCTCCTCTTTCACCCTCATTAAGAGGTTCTTTAATTCCTCCTCACTTTCTGCCATCAGAGTGGGATCATCTGCATATCTGAGGTTGTTGATATTTCTTCTGGCAATCTTAATTCTGGCTTGGGATTCCTCCAGTCCAGCCTTTCGCATGTTGTATTCTGCATATAAGTTAAATAAGCAGGGAGACAATATACAGCCTTGTCGTATACCTTTCCCAATTTTGAACCAATCAGTTGTTCCATATCCAGTTCTAACTGTTGCTTCCTGTTCCACATAGAGATTTCTCAGGAGATAGATAAGGTGGTCAGGCACTCCCATTTCTTTAAGAACTTGCCATAGTTTGCTGTGGTCCACACAGTCAAAGGCTTTTGCGTAGTCAATTAATTAGTAGTATTAGTAATATTTTATACTTGTCCTTTATTAAGTTATAAAGTTACACTATATAACTGTAAAGTAGAAGAGTAAAGTGCAAAATTTCCTTTATACTGCAGTATAAGGGAACTTAATTTTTTGCAGAATTCCCAAGATGTACTTGGAAAGTTAGAAAATCAAAATTTGCCATGAAATATGGCCAATAAAATTTAACTTTGTTGGGAAGTCTTGTATTTCTCAGAAACCCTTGCCCAGGTTTTATCACTTTTCCAAATTAAGTGTAGATTTTCCATACTTTTTCCTCAATAGAAAAAATAAAAATAAAAATCCAGTATCGTTAAGAGTCAAGGAATAGCTCAGTGGCTCACACGTAGGAGACCCTAAGTTCTCCATTTGTGGCATCTTCACTTCAAAGGCAGCATGTGATCTGAAAGGACTGTACCAGCCCCTCTAAAGAACTTCTAGGTAGACAATCCTGGGGCAATAATGAGATAATGCTGAACTAGACAGACAAATTATCTGACTTGATAAAACACCTTCTAATACGGGTAGGTGGGGCTCGTCAGCCTTGGAAGGCAGCCCATCTAGGAGAAGGAAAACTCCAATTTCAAACCTCCACTGCCTTGCGGCTATATCCACTGATGGAAAAGGCTTCAGGAGCTAACCTCGAGGCAAAATCCAGAGCCAGAGTCCCGGAGGCAGTTCGTATCATTCTAGCAACTCCTGTAACGTCGCTGGAACCAGTTGCATTGGCTCTTGCCTTTCCATTGGACTATTTCAGCAATGTGGAGAAGGATTTGCTGCTTGGGTAACAGCCTATCCTCCATATTATTTTACCCAGGCTTCGTGCTCTGGAGAGGACACTCCAGCTTCGCTTACAGCGTTGAAATAACACAGGAAGTAGCAGTTACCGGTTATAAGTATTTGCTCGATTGGCGTAGAGCATGACGCCAGGGACTACTTCTGATGGTGGGAGAGGTCATTGCACCTCACTAGGTAGCTACCGCCCGCCTTAAGCTGGGCAGTCCCCAGCCAGTAAGGTGCTACCTCGCCACGGTCTGTTAACTTCACGGGGTGCGTGGGGTTTAGGGTGAAAGCCGACAAGCAGATCGATAACCCTGCACCATGCAACAATCATAAGAAAACTTCTGCCCTATAGTTGGGCACCTGGAATGTTCAGACAATGACCCCTGGCTTTTCTGACGACGGCTTTTCTGATGATCTCAGCAAGACAGCTGTCATCGACATGGAACTGAATAGAATGCAGATGGACATTGTTGCCCTGCAAGAGATGAGATTGCCAGACTCGGGATACGTCAAAGAAAAAAACTTCTCATTCCTCTGGCAGGGAAAACCATTGAATGAGACCAGGGAATATGGTGTTGGCTTTGCAGTCAGAAATACTCTGCTGAGATCCATTGTTCCACCTACTGTGGGGAGTGAAAGAATCCTGTCTCTGCAGCTCCACTCATCAGCGGGACCAGTCATGCTCACTAGTGCATATGCACCAACACTGTCGTCCACAACAGAAGTCAAAGACAAATTCTACGACGATCTGGCAGCTACTATCAAAAAAGTCCCTGAGAGAGAGCCACTGTTCATTCTTGGAGACTTTAACACTAGAGTTGGTGCTGATCACAATTCTTAGCCCACTTGTCTAGGCTGCTTTGGCATTGGGAAGATGGACGAAAATGGCCAACGCTTGCTGGAGTTTTGCTGTTATTATGTTCTTTGTGTCAGCAACACGTTCTTTAATATGAAGCTTCAACAAAGAGTTTCCTGGAGACATCCAAGATCCAAGCATTGGCATCAGCTCGATTTGATCCTCACTAGACATTCTAGCCTTAATAGTATTACAATCACACGCAGTTACCAGAGTGCTGATTGTGATACTGATCACTCCCTGGTGTGCAGTACAGTAAAACTGCGAACAAAGAGATTGTATCACCCAAAAAAGGAAGGAAGACCACATATTGACATCAGCAAGACTCGTGATCAAAGAAAAGTGAAGGAATTTGCCCAAGCGCTTGAGGAAACCCTTCCAGGCCCGGCTGATGCAAATGCACCTGAACGATGGGAACATTTCAAGAACGCTGTTTATAACACTGCCTTGTCCACATTTGGCAAGAAGACCAAAAAGACGGCAGACTGGTTCGAAGCCCATTCGGAGGAGTTGATGCCAGCCATCGAGGATAAGAGGAGAGCTCTAGCAGCATACAAAGCCTCTCCTAGTGAGTACAACTTGCAGGCTTTTCGAGCTGCTCGTAGCAAAGTCCAACAGACTGGCAGGAGATGTTCCAATGATTATTGGCTTGAGCTCTGCTCTCAGATACAGATAGCAGTGGACACAGGTAACATCAAGGGAATGTATGACGGTATCAAGCAGGCTTTAGGTCCAATACAGAAGAAATCTGCTCCTTTGAAGCCTGCTACAGGCGTAATCATCCAGGACCGAGCACAGGAGATGGAACGCTGGGTGCAGCACTACTCTGAGCTATATTCCAGAGAGAATGTAGTAACCGAAGAGGCATTAAATAACATTGAGTGCCTGCCTGTCTTGGAAGAGTTGGACAGCGAACCAACTTTAGCAGAAATAAAAGTGGCCTTGGATTCCCTCGCCTCCGACAAGGAACCTGGGAAGGATAACATCCCTGCTGAAGTGCTGAAGTGCTGTAAAGAGATCATCACCACCGAGCTGTATGAAATCTTTTGTCTTTGCTGGAGGGAAGGTGGAGTACCACAGGACATGAAGGATGCAAACATTGTCACATTGTATAAGAACAAAGGAGACAGGGGCAACTGCAATAACTACCGTGGCATCTCTCTTCTCAGCATTGTAGCGAAGCTGCTTGCCCGTGTTGTGCTGAAGAGACTCCAGGTGCTTGCAGACAGAGTCTATCCAGAATCACAGTGTGGATTTCGAGCTAATAGATCCACCACTGACATGGTATTCTCCGTCAGACAGTTGCAGGAGAAATGTAGGGAACAACGACAGCCACTCTTTGTGGCCTTCATAGATCTCACAAAGGCCTTTGATTTGGTTAGCAGGGACGGCCTTTTTAAAATCCTTCCCAAGATTGGATGTCCACCTCGACTCCTTAACATCATCAGGTCCTTTCTTGAGGAAATGAAGGGCACTGTAGTTTTTGATGGCTCAACATCAGATCCCTTTGACATCCAAAGCGGAGTGAAACAGGGCTGTGTCCTCACGCCGACCCTGTTTGGGATCTTTTTTGCTGTCATGCTGAAGCACGCCTTTGGAACTGCAACAGAAGGTGTCTATCTCC
This sequence comes from Intellagama lesueurii, assembly GCA_037013535.1. Lineage (NCBI taxonomy): Eukaryota > Metazoa > Chordata > Lepidosauria > Squamata > Agamidae > Intellagama > Intellagama lesueurii. The sequence continues at coordinate 131,430,357 of JBAJHW010000003.1, read as the reverse complement.
GGACTAGATCAGATGGAAAGCTCTTTAATCTCTCTAGATTGAGAGCAAAGACCAAAGTCGAACTGAAATGCATGAGGGACTTCCTCTTCGCCGATGATGCAGCCATTGTTGCCCACTCTGCTGAAGACCTCCAACAACTCATGAATCATTTTAGCAAGGCCTGCCAAGACTTTGGGCTAACAATCAGCCTGCAGAAAACACAAGTCTTGGGCCAGGGCGTGGACTCACCTCCCTCTATCACCATCTCCACGCAAGAATTGGAGGTTGTTCATGACTTTGTGTACCTTGGCTCAACGATCTCTGACACTCTCTCCCTAGATGTCGAGCTGGATAAACGCATTGGCAAAGCAGCTACCACGTTTTCTAGACTCACAAAGAGAGTATGGCTCAATAAGAAGCTGATGGCATATACCAGGACCCAGGTCTATAGAGCCTGTGTCCTGAGCACTCTCCTGTACTGCAGTGAGTCCTGGACCCTTTGTGCACAGCAGGAGAGGAAGCTGAACACGTTCCATATGCGTTGTCTCTGACACATTTTTGGTATCACCTGGCAGGATAAAGTTCCAAATAGAGTAGTCCTAGAATGAGCTGGAATTTTTAGCATGTATACATTACTGAAACAGCGACATCTACATTGGCTTGGGCATGTCGTAAGAATTGCTGATGGTCGGATTCCAAAAGATCTCCTTTATGGAGAATTAGTGGAGGGAAATCGCCCCAGAGGGAGACCACAGCTGCGATACAAGGATATCTGCAAGCGGGATCTGAAGGCCTTAGGAATGGACCTCAACAGATGGGAAACCTTGACATCTGAGTGTTCAGCCTGGAGGCAGGCGGTGCATCACGGCCTCTCCCAATTTGAAGAGACTCTTGTCCAGCAGGCCGAGGCAAAGAGGCAGTCCCGAAACCAGCAAAATCAGGGAGCTGGACAGGGGACAGATTGTATTTGTCTTCAGTGTGGAAGGGGTTGTCACTCTCGAATTGGCCTTCTCAGCCACACTAGACGTTGTTCCATGTCCTCCATACAGAGCACGTTACCATAGTCTCTCGAGACTGAAGGATGCCTAATCTAATAGGATAAATAGGAATCATTGCAAAGCTTCTTTAACCTGCATTCTTGGCTTTTGTTTTTGTGAGGCCCAGGAAAATTCCACTAGCCTTTCCTCAGAATTTCTCAGATAAATCATCTAAATGTGAATAGTCTCCTCAGACAAATGTAAAAATGTAAACTGAATCATTGGTATTTGTGCATTTCCTTGCTAATCAAAGAAAAGCTGGTTGTTCAAGGGGTGGAACAACAATACACCCCATCCATCATGTTAAATCTGGCATTCATACATCATGACTGGAAGGGCTTGTCCACACTGATATACAGATATGGTAAATGGATATCTGATGGCACAGTTTAGATTTTTTTAAAAAAAAATCTCATCCATAGGTATTTATACTAAGACTGGTCCATCCTTCTCCCTTAAGAGCGAGAAGAAACACACCTTTCTGGCCCAGTGGTAGGGCATGCATTCTTTTTGGCATGCTCATTGTTTAGCTGGCAGATAGCAGCCTTCAGCAGGTTCATCTTTGAACTAATGTGGCTACAGGGTTGAGAGAAAGGGGGGAGGGGAAGAGAAAGAGGGAAGGGAAGTAGTGAGAAAATGGAATGGCACCAAAGTAGGGGAAGAGGAGCAATGTAAACAAAATAATTTCACTTTCCCTGACCCTCTGCAGACAATTAAGGGAAGCACTTAATTGACAGATGATTGGGCTACAAGGGACCATTTGCTCTTTGGATGGGAGGAGCATGCCAAATAGCACATCGTTCCTACCCCTGAACCTCAATAGAACCTTTGTAGCCTAACACCCAAAATGGCCAGTTTGGACAGGCCCAAACTGGAAGTAGAAGAATAGCAGAGGAAGATGAAGATGCCCTTTACTTTAGTAATGAAACTTCCTTGCCTTTCCTGTTGTGAAGTTGTTAATTAAAATCATCAGAGTCTTCTGACCACCGCAACACTAATTTCAGATGAACAGGAAGTCTCTCAGCATCACCTGTTTAAGAAGGAATCAAAGATGGCTATGCATATTTTTGATTCCTTCTTTAAGTCTCTCACTCAGTCTCTTCCCAGTGGCTTCTCAGTGGAATTTCCAAGTTATGTTGGTCAAAGCAAGAAATCAGGACGTGCTAGCTGCCATTCAGCTCTTAAATTTCATTTGATATGCATAGAGAGAGAGACAGAGATGGAGGGAGCTGTCTCTAGCATTGTGAAAGACTGTAAATATTCATACACACTAATTGGAGAGCTGATGCAAAAGTGTTCAATAATAATTTGCCTCTTCAGTTATTAAGTAGAGGGCCTTGTGAAGATCCCTTTCTCTCATCCATGACCTCCTAAATGACAACATATTGTATGGCATTATAAGGATTATAGAAATAATGTACGTGAACTGCTTTGCAATATTCTTCAGAACCTTTGAAATACATAACAGAGATACTAGGTGTGAATCAGTGAACAGGAGTGCATCTGCACTGTTAAAACTAGTGTGCTAGTTGTGCCCATTCCTAGAGAGGTCTGATCTGGCTATGATGACACATGATTTAGTTACATCCCAGCTGGATTACTGTAACATAGTCTATTTGGGACTGGCTTTGGAAAGTGTTTGGAAGCTTCACCAAGTCCAAAATGCTGCAGCCAGATTGTTTGCTGGGGATGGTCACAGGGATTACATAATCACCCTGTTAGAGGAGTTCCACTGGCTGCTGCTCCATTTCCAGGCACAGTTCAAAGTGCTGTTTTTAATTTATAAAGCCATGAACAACTTGGGTCCAAACTATCTCAAAGACTACATGTCCCTTTATGAGCTTGCCCAAGTGTTAAGATCATCAGGGGAGGCCTTTCTCTTGGTCTCACCACCCTCACAGTTGTGTTTGGTGGGGACACAGGAGAGGGACTTCTCTGTTGCTGCTCCCAGATTCTGGAATTCCCTCCCATGGGAGACCAGGCTGCCCCATCTTTGTTGTCCTTCCACAAGCAGGTGAAGATCTTTTTCTTCAAGCAGCTTTTCCTTTGTGATTAGCTGTCTTAAATCTGTTTTAGCAATTTTCTGATCTAGCATTTTTAATATAATGCTTATTTAATTCTTTTTAAATGTTTATGTAACTTATTGTTTTTGGCTTTCAGATACTGTCATTTTTAATGGTGTAAGTTGCCTCAATTCCTTTTTAAGGAAAATGGCTGTTTTGCCTGCATGGCTCCTTCACCGGGTGAGGCTTATTTGCCCTCCCTCCTGGGATAGTGCGAGACACACAGATCTCACAAACATTACTCGAGAGGGGAGGGGGATGGAGTGCCCTATTTAAGCACTCTCCTCCCTCATTTCGGCTTCTTTTGAGGTTTGCATCGGAAGATGGAGGGTGTACTTGCCTTGGCTTGCTTTGTGACGCAGTTGAAATTTCGATCTTGTGGGATTTCCAGATCCAAACGAACAGACACCTTGAACATAACACACCAGACATAGTAGTAATAGAATGAAGAAATGTCTGAATCACTGACATTGCAATTCCAGGGGATGCCAGACTTGAATATAAAGAATTGGAAAAACTAACAAAGTACAGCGACCTGGCCATTTAAACATCTTGCTTCTGGAAGAAACACACTTCAGTGGTCTCCATAGTCACTGGGGCTTCGGGAACAATAACAAGAAATTTCACACAGTACGTACTATAAGCAGTTGCAAATCTCAGAAATCACACCACAATCAGCGCTACAAAAAACGGCAATATTAGGAACAGCATACATACTGCGTCAATATTGAACAGATACTTAGGTTTTTGGTTAAAACTTATATCTGTTATATAATACCAGTCAATATTTTTTATGATTTTGACTGTGCCTGGAGTTTTTGAACAACCACAACCACCACAACAACCACCATCACTGTTGTACTGTTGGGAAGTTTTTCCTGACATTCAACCAAAATCTGGCTTCCTTTAACTTGAACCCATTGTTGCATGCCCTGCACTCTGGAATGATCGAGAACAGATCCTGCCCCTCCTCTGTATGACAGCCTTTCAAATATTTGAAAAGTGCTATCATATCACCCCTCAGTCTTCTTTTCTCAAGGCTAAACATGCCCAATTCTTTCAGCCTTTCCTCATAAGGCTTGGTTTCCAGCCCCCTGATCATCCTTGTCGCCCTCTTCAGAACTTATTCCAATTTGTTAGCATCCTTCTTGAAGTGTGGTATCCAGAACTGGACACAATATTCAAGGTGAAGCCTAACCAGTGCTGAATAGAGGGGGAACTCGCAGGATTTGGAAACTAGACTTCTATTAATGCAGCCTAAAATAGCATTGGCCTTTTTTGTAGCCACATCACACTGTTGGCTCATATTTAGCTTGTGATCTATGACAATTCCAAGATCCTTCTCCCTCGTAGTTTTGCTGAGCCAGATATCCCCCATCTTGTAACTTTGCAACTGGTTTCTTTTTCCAAGGTTCAGGACTTTGCACTTATCCCTGTTGAATTTCATTCTGTTGCTTTTGGCCCAGTGCTCCATCCTATCAAGGCCATTTTGAATTTTGTTTCTGTCTTCTAGGGTATTAGCTATTCCGCCCAATTTGGTATCATCTGCAAATTTGACAAGCATTCCCTGCACTTCCTCATCCAAGTCATTAATAAAAATATTGAAGAGCACCGGGCCCAGGACTGAGCCTTGGGGTAACCCACTTGTGACCTCCTCCCGGTTAGAGAAGGACCCATTAATCATCACCCTCTGACTACGATTCTGTAGTCAATTGTGTATCCACCTGACACTTGATCTGTCCAGCCCACACCTAGTTAGCTTGCTAATCAGGATATCATGGGGCACTTTGTCAAAAGCTTTGCTGAAGTCAAGGTATACAATGTCTACAGCATTCCCTCTGTCTATCATGGAGGTTACCTGATTAAAAAAACAAGATCAAATTAGTTTGGCAGGATTTGTTCTTGACAAATCCGTGTTGGCTTCTAGTTATTATTGCATTGTTTTCTAGGTGCTTGCACAATGACTGCTTTACGATCTGTTCCAGAATTTTGCCTGGGATTGATGTCAGGCTGACTGGCCTGTAGTTCCCAGGTTCCTCTTTTTTGCTCTTTTTGAAGATAGGGACAACATTAGCCCTCCTCCAATCCTCTGGCACCTTACCCATTTCCCATGATTTCAAGAAAATGGATAGCGGTTCTGAGAGTTCTTCAGCCAGTTCCTTCAGTACTCTCGGATGCTGTTCATCTGGCCCTGGAGATTTGAACTTATTCCAGTTTCAAAAACAAGTGGATGGATTTTTCAGGTCTGTGTCTATAAACCGGAGGAAATTGTGTAAGCATCTTGGGGAAACATTGAAAGAAAAACGTATAAAATAGTCTATATACTGTAGTATCAATTAACGTAATATGCATTTGTATTGTACTGTGTTGACAGTATACTGCATTTTACTGACTAGTACTGCTCAAGGGAGGGGGACTTTTAGCTCCAAACCTGAGATAGCCAGACTTTGAGAAAGCCAGGTTCTGGATTTGGCAAAGTCTGAAGTCACTACATTCTGCAAACTTCAACTTATGCATGTCTCAGAAGCTGAGAAGTCCAAATTTGTCGAAGATTTTGTTTTGACTGTGCCCAGAATAAGATATATAAATATAGGGCAATCACACACTGTTTTGGAATGGAGAAAGACACATGCTTTGTTTTCATTGAGAGGGGGAGGAAAATCTCTTCCAGGAGTGTGTAAGAATTACATAATAAGATGTGACTTATTCAGAATGCCTAATGCTCTGCTACAGTATGCCATGCTTTTATAATACTTGAAAATACTTCCACAAAATAGATTTCAAATAACTTTTTTAAGTGACTTGTATGAGAGTTTGTTTTTCTCTTTTTAGACATTAATCATGTATCTTGAAACATTGTGTCATTTGAATATTAAGTTTAAGTTTTTAAGCTAAGGTATAGCAGATAATGTTTTTGTTAGTCACACAGGTATTCATTTTAGACTGAATACTGCCTATTTACATGAGTTGAAGTTTTGTATAGGAAGACTGTAGATTCTGAAATATATACTGAGCTATTTCTTATATACATTATACAAATATATGCCTACAACTTTAAGCTTTATATATATATATATTCTTGCTTGCTAAATAAATTTTAGAAAAGAAGATTTATTTCTAAACATTCCATACATTAAAGATATCAAGGGGATATCCAGGAGAAAGAGTAGAGTTAATATAAAAAAGGGTGCAAAATCTTCTGAGACTGTAAATAAATCCCTTGTCAGTTGTGTGCAAAACACAAGGCTATAAGCCTTTCATGGGGAGTCTGCACAAAGCTTGAACTCTGTGAAGACATTCATATATTTCCCAGTGAAGTCTGCCAATCTGATCAAGTTGGAGTTATTTGAAAATGAGGCTGAACGTTCAGAGATTCCAATAGTTTATTTGTTTATGTTAGTATTGAAGATAAAATACTAAGCCACAAAAATATCTATGCTTGAGACAGATGCTGTTTTGAGTTAAACTCATTCTATGTCCTTTTGCTTGAGAGAGAAAAAGCAAAACAAAAAAAATTCCATGCCAAAGTTATTCAAATTATATGCCAAGAAATCTTGGTCCATTTTTGCCATAAATTTGCTCTGTTAGTAATAGTATGCATTTAAAATCTTACTGACCAACTCCTTGTACCAGTCATTGCTTGTATAAATTCAAGCATATCAGAAACTTCTAGGGCTAGAAATATATACTTTTAAAAATTACTGTTTTAAAGAAAAAGCAAGTCTCCTAGAAAGCTAAATTCAATACCCAAATATTTTTTCTCTGCTTGTAAAAATTTGCATGTTACACTTATACTTAACTACAGTTTTGAAGATTGAGAAAAAAGTAGGTTGTGATTTTTATTCTGTCTCTTTGGTAGCAAGTGAATATCTAGGGTTTTTTTTTTATTTTATACTACATGTTCTCCATCTTATGCCTTTCAGTCTGTAATATCGAGATGTATTATCTTTGCTTGGAGAAAATAGCCATAAGAGCAAAGAGTATATTTCATCAATTACAAAGAAAATGCCCTCTAGAGTCCTAGATCAGCACACTTGCCAAGAGAGGTAGCAGTAGATGATACATATTCCCCTGCTTTTGTACCTGAGAAGAGGCTCAAGGCTCTTTTTGTTTCTGTATCTATAGTCACAAAAACTCCCAAATTCCTACCACTTAATGGGATTTGTGACCTAGGAGGTCTGTCAAGGTAGTTGACAGTGTTGTTCCAAGACCGGGTTTATTATTAGCTCACTCCTAAACTATGTCCTTATTTTATGGCATTTAGGTCACCTGGAGTAAAAATAACAGCAGTCCTAAGAGGATAAAAGTAACAGTTTTAACCAATGTATCTCACACCAGTTCTGAATCACTGGGTGTGGGTGAAGGTGGGAACACACACACAGTTCCTCTCCATAGGCAATAAATGCAACATCACATTTCATGCTTATAAAGTTAGACTACACTCTCTCTTTGACCTAACCTATCATCAGGGTATAGATGATTGAACTTTGTTGTTCTGACTGCTTCATTCATGAAATGTTCTAACTTTATAAGGCCTCAGTTCATGCTTCCTATCATTTCTTCCTGGGATTCTTGGGTCTTCAAGGGAAGGGGAGGTGTCACGTTCCTGCCTGTCCCTTCATTGTTTCACCAAACACAGAGTACAAGCTACATGTCTTTCAGCTGCCACCAGTTGATTACCTCAACATTAAGTATTATTATTAATAATAGAGGTCCAGGCAACATGTCATTTTAAATAGAACTAAATAGAAGTTGTTTATTAATACAGGTGATGAAGGTACAATCAATGTCTTTAACTCTTAACCAAACATCCCACTTCATCCACCCTCAACCGCCAACCCTCTCTCTCTCCACTCCAAACTCCCAATTCCAAAACCTCCCTTCTCAACTCCTCAAAACTCCAATCTACTCTCCCCCTCCTCCTGCAGAGAATCTTATATCTCGTGACTCTGCCTCTCCAGCACTCTCATTGGTCCATGCAGCTAGCATATGAATATTCATGACCTGGGTGGACACCACACTCCTCCTCCCTTAATATTTTTGTGACAGGAGGGGAAACTTAACAGTTTGCCGTCATAAACAAACGAAAATGCATGGAAGGATGCAAATATTAACCTCTTACATTACTTATATTACTAAGGATATATTACTTACATTAATAAGGATTACATTACTCTTACATTACTAAGGATACTTACTCTTATTTTCACAATCACTATACATACCTCTTATTAATATCCAAGCAAATTTTGCACTTTAAGCATACAGTGGTGCCTCGACTTACGAACTTAATCCGTAACAGAATGGTGTTTGTAAGTCGAAATATTCATAAGTCGAATAAGCATTTCCCATAGGAATGCATTGAAAACCGATTAATCCATTCCAGCTGTTTTTTGTTCTTATGTAGAGGCGCCATTTGTAAGTCGAAGCATTTGTTCCCATAGGAACTAATGCAAAAGTGGTTAATCCATCCTCTACCACTAGGGGGAGAATTTTTTTTTAACCTAAGATGACCTAAGGTTAAAAAAAGGGCAGGAAAGGAGGGGGGAGGGAACAAACACCTCTGAAACAAAACACCTTCAAAACCAAGCAGCTTTAAACCAAACCAAGCACCTTTTAAACCAATTTTTACATTTTAAAATTACAGTACCAGGCAGTACCAGGCAGTACCAGGCAGTCCAAAGTCCATTTCCCGCTTTTTCCACGTTTTTTTGTTCGTAAGTCAAAGCTCTGTTCACAAGTCGAAGCAAAATTTTGTGAACGGAGCTGTTCGTAAGTTGAATTGTTCGTATGTAGGGGCGTTCATAAGTCGAGGCACCACTGTATTCCATAACTATTGCACAAACAGAACAGTTAACATTGAACTCAGATAAAAACACAGAATTTTATCTAGTCATTTGGTCTCCTAGACAAAGCGTCAGCAACCACATTCTGGGTCCCCTTCTACACTGTGGATTTCAAAGTCAAAGTCCTGTAAAACCATTGCCCATCTCATCAAATTGCTGCTGTTGGCTCGAATAGTCCTTAGCCATAGAAGAGGAGAGTGGTCTGTGCACAGGACAAATCTTTTCTCCCAAATGTACAGCTTCAGCTTTTGCAGTGTCCATACAATAGCTAGACACTCTTTCTCACTGGTAGATAAATGTTTCTCACCAGATTGGAGTTTCTTGCTGATGTACATTACCAGATGTAGACTCCCACTGTCATCAGCTTGGCACAGCACAGCTCCCAGTCCCATGTTTGACACATCTGTGTAGATGATGAACTCACAATCGAAGTCTGGTGCAATCAGGAGAGGTCCTGAAGTCAGGGCCCTTTTTAGACAATTGAAGGCTACCTGGCACTCTGACGTCCACTGGATGTTTTCAGCTTGCTTCTTTTGGGTTAAATTTGTTTTCCTTTTGATTAGTGGCTTCATTTTCTCCACGGTGGGAAGGGTAGGCAGTTTCTTCAACTCCTCCAGAACAGCTATGGCTGTGTTCTTCTTTGAAATCTTCTTGCCCTTGCCTTCACCCTCACCCATAAACTCGACCACAGGTACTTTTGTCACAAACTTCTTCATATGAGGGGGACCACTTTCCTAGGTCACCTCAAAATTCACAAGCAAGTTCATTTAAGTGCAATCTCAAACACTTGGCTTATTTCAGAATTTTTGAGATTTTCATAATCTGGTTCTCTCCCATTAATCTCTGGTTTCTCAGGTATGGTCTCATTTTGCAGGATTCTCAGTGCTTTAGCAGCTGCATGTTGAGCCTTCTTAATACTAGTTCCTTCAGCTTTCCAGTGCTGTCATAACAAATCTACAGGTCCTTACCATGCTAACTGCAATTTATTCCCATTTATGGGTTTCAGCATCAGTACTTCATCCTCAGGATAGAATATACTTTCCCAGGCCTTTTTATCATACCAGTTTTTCTGTTTTTCTTGAGCACCCTTTAAGTTTTGCTCTGCTATCTCTAAGAACTTTTGCAAAGTGTTCATTAGATTATCCAGGTACTCTGTAATGGATTCAGGGTCACCCTCTTTATAATCTTCCCAGTTCTGATGAAGTAAATCTAGGGGCCCTCTTACTTTGTGCCCAAATAACAGTTCAAAAGGACTAAACCCAGTACTTTCTTAGTGGATGTCCCTATAAGCATATAATAATGGCTGTAATTTATTATTCCAATCATGTGGGTTCTCTGCTACATATGCATGTATCACCCTCATTAAGGTCCCATTAAATTTCTCCACTAGACCATTGGTCTGGGGATGAAAAGGAGAAGAAGTGATGTGGGAAATTCTGCAGACTTGCAACAATAGCTTCATTATTTTGGACATTATTATGTTCCCAAATCTGTTACCATTTCTGAAGCAAAACCCATTCGGCACATGTATTTAACTAAGGTATCTGACACAATTTCGGTCTCTATATTTCATAGGGGTACTGCTTCAGGGTATCTAGTGGCATAATCTATAATACATAGGATGTATCTATTTCCTCATCTAGTAGCTCTGGGTAATAGTCCCACTAGGTTGGAAAGGGGTCGAGATCACTGGCAATGGGCATAGCTTAGCACTCGTCTTGTCATTTCCAGTACCTCGTTTTTGGCAAGTATCACAGCTTTGACAATATTGTTTAACTTGCTTCCTCGTCCCTGGCCAATAAAAGTTCTTTGCTTAGTACGAGAGATGCCCATTTGTGCTCCAAATACATCTTGGTGTGCCTTTTCCAAAATCTTTTCTCAGTATTTAACTGGTGCAATTAACTGTTTCTGGGAACCTTCTCCTCCCCTATGAGGAGTCATTAAAACCTCTCTGTACAATAAATCTTTTTCCACACAATACCTCTCTGGATTTTCAGGGGTCAATGGAATGGGATTCTCCTTAACTTTGTTGAAGCAATCAGTTAAGGAGCTATCTTCTTTCTGTTCCTTAATAAAGGAGGAACTCTTAGGATTTCTCAACAGCACTAAATCAACTGTCTCCCTCATTTCAGGTTGCTCTCCTAAAATGGGTCTTTCATCGCTAGTTTCAGTATTTTCCTCAGTGGCTTCAATCTGCTTCCCCTGAGAGTGGGTTACCATTAAAACACTCTGCACATGCTTAGATGAATATAAACCAATCAGACAAGGAGCTGGAATTTGGTCTGACACAGCTATTTTCCATATACCAGACCACCCATGGTACTTCAATGTCACTCTAGCTATCAGTAATATTACAGAATCGGAACATATACCTTTGACCCCATGTTCTAACATTTTTTTTCTTTAGGAATGATGTCTGAGTGACAAATAGTAATCTGGGAACATGTATCTCTTAAACCTAAATACTTTATGTTGTCAATAAAAATAGTTTCCCCAGAGCTATCCAGTAAATCTTGATCTCACTTGATAAAAAAAAACCTGTAATACTTTAGCCTCAGGAAGTTCTGGGCTCTCTGCCAAGTCCATTTCCTTAGCAACAGTACTCCTGCTGGTAGCTTCAGCTGCCAAAGACTGAAGGAGAAATACTTTTTAAGGCTGATTGTAATTTTTATTCTTTTTATTTATTTATTTTATTTATTATTAGACAAAGTCTACTCTGGGCGGGTTCCATAAATATCATAAAAACAATTAAAACAGTTAAGACAATTAAATCAATAGTGTTAATAATGCTCAAGATGGGAAAGTTAAATTATAGTATAAATAAAATCAAGTATTGACAGGAGGGAAGGCCTGCCTGAAGAGCCAGGTTTTTAATTGGCTCTTGAAAACACCCAGCGAGGGAGCCAGGTGGATTTTGCGTTTCACATTGGGCAAAAAAATGTCCTGGTTTACCACAAGCATAACATTGTTTATTTGCCTTATGTTCAGTGTAAAGGGATTTATTAACTTTTCCCTCAGAGCTATTCGCTTTCAGGGAACTTTGCTCTGGGAATGAATGTTTGCCTTTAAAATGGCTTCCTTTAGTTTGAGCCTGACTGAAGTAATTTTTACCAGATTGGGATTTCTTACTGTCATCCCACACTTTTCTACAAATTTTTACCTCAGAAAATTGAGGATCTCTGATCCCACTAATAGAATCAGCATATTCGGATGCTTGTAGCACATTTTTAGGATCCTCGTCCTTGACCAGATAACACAATTCCCCTGGCAAAATTGAATAAAATTGTTCCAATCTAACCACATTTTTCATTTGTTCTAAGGAAGTGATATGTTCTTGCTCTAACCACCTATTAAGAAACTGAGTCAACCTTGCCCTAAATTGAGCAAAAGACTCCTCAGGTTTCTTTGTATTTGCACAATATTTTCTTTTGAGGTGCTCTGATTTAATCCCGAATCTGGAATACACCATCTTTCTATAAGCCTCAAAATCTCTAGCTTCCTCCAGAGGCATTTGTGTATTGATTTCAGATAACACACCACGTATTTGTGATCTTAAAATTATCATTCTTTCATCATCTTTAATCCCAAAGTCCCAACAAGCTCTCTCAAAAGAAATGAGGAAAGATTCAGGACAATCTCCATTTCGATATTGGGGAAATTTCTTTAGGTCGATTTTTGAGGGATTTACCACACTGGAATTATTATTATTATTATTTTGAGCAGCTAATTCCAATTTCTTCATCTCTATTTGAAATTGCATTTCTTTCTCTTTGCTCAAATTCCCTCTTCCTGCCAAGTTCTCTGATCTTTTCCTTTTCCAATTCTACCTCAAATTCCTTTTTCCTTTCAAGTTCTCTGATCTTTTCTCTTTCTTTTTTCATGATTTTATCATGATTTTATTTGATCATATTTGTATTTTAAACAATTGTGACGGCTTTTAGCTAATACAATAAACTTGAACTTTCTTGCTTGTTTTTCTCTTTCTAATTCTAATTGGTTTTTTTCTTTTTCTCTTTCCAATTCTAATTGGTTTTTCATAGCTTGCTTCTCTAATTGGTTTTTCATAGCTAGCTCTTCCAGTTTAAATTCGTCTTCTAGCTTCCATTTTTCAAAATCTTGGGAGCTTTGGATATTTTCTCCCTCTGAGGCAATTATTACTGCACCCTCAGTTTCTTCACTTTGAATTTGAGGGTTCCCATTTCCCTCAGCACCCTGGGACTCAACTTTTGCCTCCATAGCCAACTTTTTACTTCGTTTGCGCGGCATAAACAACACAATTTCTTATTAAACTGGACTTGTTCTTTTCCCTCACAAGAGCCAAACGGACCATTCTTTCAGTGGCTTTCCTTATAGCTAGATTGCACTTTTCCCAGCAGCTCGCCTCAGCTACTCCCAAATTCACAACCCTTGCCACAATATTTTCCTGTCTGGGCGATTCTTATCTCCAGACACAAGAACAACTTTCTACTTAGTTTTTCTTTACTTTTAGCTTTTATTATCACCTCAGTTCTATTCAGACTTAGGCTTCCACTCCATCCGCTACTGCTCTTTCCCTCAGAGCTCCAGATTTTGAGCTAGCCACTTGGTCTTGTAAATCCTGTGGTAAATGGTTTCTCTTGAGTAGATATTTTCCCTATCTTAGGATTCTCCAGATCTGGGTTCAGAAGCCCTGAAACTAAGTCTTCCACAAGACTCTAACGGGTAACCACTTCTTACCACAGATCCTAACCCCTCCTAACTAAGAATACCTTCCAACTCAAGCCCATTCAATTTTTCACTGGATTGTTTCATATCCCACCACTGTGCCACCAATTTGTCACGTTCCTGCCTGTCCCTTCATTGTTTCACCAAACACAGAGTACAAGCTACATGTCTTTCAGCTGCCACCAGTTGATTACCTCAACATTAAGCATTATTATTAATAATAGAGGTCCATGCAATGTGTCATTTTAAATAGAACCAAATAGAAGTTGTTTATTAATACAGGTGATGAAGGTACAATCAATGTCTTTAACTCTTAACCAAACATCCCACTTCATCCACCCTCAACCGCCAACCCTCTCTCTCCACTCCAAATTCCTAATTCCAAAAGCTCCCTTCTCAACTCCTCAAAACTCCAATCTACTCTCCCCCTCCTCCTGCAGAGAATCTTATGTCTTGTGACTCCGCCTCTCCAGCATTCTCATTGGCCCATGCAGATGGCATATGAATATTCATGACCTGGGCAGACGCCACAGGAGGCAATGGGAACCTGACCCTAATGGACTAGCTTCTACTGCTCTGAACATTTTACCATAACTATGCAAAGGCTAAATCCAATTGTTCGTCCCAAGTAGTGTACCAATGAATCAAAGGAACTTTGATAAATCCCATTGATTCAATGGGTGTATGTTAGTTGGGAATAACAGTGGATTTACAGTGATTAAAATAGAATTATGTCTCAAGCTCTTCTATTATGGTCTTAGTCCAGTTACAATATACTAACTGAGTTTACTTTTTCCAAATCCATCACCTAATCTTAATGACCAATCTTGCACTTCAGGATATGTTTTATATATTTAAATAAACAAATCTATCTCTGCCTGTCTATGTGTATGAAGAACTGCTCTGTAAAATTGCAAGAGATTTGCTAGTGAAGTGATTGTAAAATGCACATTTGTGGACTTTCTCCCATTTTCACCACCATTTTTAGATCATGCCTGATTCTGTAGTTATTGCTGGTGGTGGTAGTTTTCATCTTGGTTTAGATTTAATGAAATCTTTTCACATGTTTTCTTTATTCCTTTCAAATGTATGAAAGTTTTGTCTGCATTTTTAATCATGCACATTTCCTCCTTTCACTAATGCATATTTATGATTTTTAAATTTAAATTTTATTTTATTTTATTTTGCCCAGCGATGGAAATTTAACTACTAATGTGATGACACAGTAAGAGAAATCTGAATTGCATTCACTCACTGTAATTCAGGTCTCTATAATTTAAGTTTCACACAGAAGACAGGAAAGGGTCTTAAGGTTTGTTTGTTTGTTTTCCTGTTTGCTTACGGTTCTGCATATAGCCTTGCCAGGTGGCCATGTTCCAAAGAACTCCCTTACAAACAATAAAAAGGGTTCCCACTTCAATTTCTTCATCTAGTTAAATCTTACCCTTGAAGACAAGCTCCATTTCTTAACTTATAAAACAAAAGCAAACTCCAGGAATGTTGCCCATAGAGAAGTGTAAAAAAAACCAACAACACACAAAGCAGTATCTTGAAAAAGAGTATTTGCTCATAAGTTTGTGCTGCTTTTGTTCATGTGTGTGCACTCATGCTTGTCACCCATGAAGCAAGGGGAAAGGTGCTTTGCCAAAGCCCTTTTTTGTGTGTTTGTGTGTGAGCACTCAATTGGCCTTTCCTTTTTGTGTCAATTCAAAGCGATCACATGCTTTGAACTGAAGCAAAAGGATTCAACTTGTAAAAAGTAGGAAGGTCCCTTGTTGGGAGCTAAAACTACTGATAGTGGCTATAGGGTTGATTTACATTTCCCATTGCATTATTAGGAAAATGTGAATCAGCGTGTCCAATTCATAATATTTTCCACATTTTTCCCATGTAGTCCAGCTCTACAGTTCAATTTTTAGTATGTTCTTGGCTTATAAGACTTACTGGCCAGAATCCTATTATTTATGCCTGTCTGCTTAAGCTTGATGGAATAAATCTCAATGTGAAATGCCAACTGTTAAGAAGTCACAGCACTTGTCATGAGATTTTGTACACAACAAGAAATGCAAACACTGACTTCTTAACTGGCAGCAATTTACCACTTAAATTTATGCTACTGGACTTACACTGATGTGATTATTAAATTGGATTAAGGATACTGTGTTATTGAACAGCCAAAGTCATGTGAGACCCATTTTCTTCTGGGGAAAGAAAATCACATTCTCCTATGTCTATTCACCATGAAAGACAGACTTATGTGCCCATCCTCACTCATCCCCAGCTGGCATCAGAGGTCAGTGTGTCAGCTTTTATGTGTGTTGCTTGTACAAAATTGGCTCACCAAAAAAACAAAGAGACAGGGAGGGGACTAACAAACAAGCTGGTAGAGGGAAACATTTGGACTCAACAAGTGATGTGGAGCAAGGCGAGGAGTCCCACATTGCATTTCATGAGCCTTCCTGTTGTACAGGTCTTGGTAGTTGAAGAGAAGCGGGTTGGGGAACATTGACTCACAATGAAACTCCTAGAAGTCCCAGGAGCAGGGCATACATGAAAAAAAAAAGAGAGAGAGAGAGACAGGGGGAGTGTGACCCTGTTGATACTCCTGGACCTCTCAGAGGCTTTCGACACCATCGACCATGGTGTCCTTCTGGATAGGCTGGCTGGGTTGGGAGTTGGGGGCACTGCTTTATGGTGGTTCTGCTCCTTCCTAGCTGACCATGTCCAGAGGGTGGTGCTGGGGGACAGTTGCTCTGTCCCATGGCATTTAAGTTATGGAGTTCCTCAGGGCTCGATATTGTCCCCCATGCTGTTTAACATCTACATGGAACCGCTGGGAGAGGTCATCAGGAGGTTTGGGCTGAGGAGTCAGCAATATGCTGACGACACTCAGCTCTACCTCTCGTTTTCCACCAATCCAGGTGAGGCGGTTTCTGTGCTGAACTCGTGTCTGGACCTGATAATGGACTGGATGAGGGTTAATAAATTGAAACTCAATCCAGACAAGACGGAAGTGCTGTTAGTGGGTGCTTCACCGGACAGGCTGGAGGGCCATTTCCCTGCCCTAAATGGGGTTACACTCCCCCTAAGGGACAGGGTCCGCAGCCTGTGGGTGCTCCTGGACCCCAGTCTAATTCTGGAAGCCCAGGTGGACTCGGTGGCCAGGGGCGCCTTCCTTCAGCTGTGGAAATTATACCAGCTATGGCCCTACCTGGACGAGCAGAGTCTCATGACAGTTACACACACACTGGTAACATCTCGCATAGATTACTGCAATGTGCTCTACGTGGGGCTGCCTTTGAAGATGGTCCAGTGACTACAACTGGTCCAGAATCGAGCTGCGCGGCTGGTGAGTGGTGGGGCCGCTAGGGGACATATCAAGCCGATTCTGTTTAAATTACATTGGCTACCAGTTGCTGCCCGGGCCCAATTCAAAGTGCTTGTTTTGACATATAAAGCCCTAAACGGCTTGGGCCCTGGATACCTGAAGGACCGCCTCCTTCCATATGAACCTACCCGGCAGTTAAGATCTAGCCAGCGGGCCCTTTTGAAAGAGCCATCCCTCAAGGAGGTAAGAGGAATGGCTTGTAGACAAAGGGCCTTTTCGGCAGCTGCCCCCAGACTATGGAATGCCCTCCCGACTGAGATTCGTCTGGCGCCGACGCTGATGACATTTCGGCACCAGGTCAAAACCTTCCTGTTCCAGGAGGCTTTTAATTGAAATAATATCAACTGTGGGTCCTGATGGCAATTTTTAGAGTATATATTTTAATTGTATTTTAATTGTTTTATCTTTTTTATTGTATTTTAATTGTTGTAAGCCGCCCAGAGACCTTTGGGTAGAGTGGGCGGCATATAAGTTAAATAAATAAATAAATAAATAAATAAATAAATAAATAAATAAATAAAATAAAATAAAATAAAATATTTGAGCCCCAATCATGGACGTTTTGCTGGACACTTTATGCCATATAGCTGACTTCCCAAAAATTCCCTCTTGCCTTCATGTTGCCACAGGACATGGCTGTATTCTGAGTTCATGTATCCAGATTTCCATCATGTCTCTTTCCTTAGCTTGCCTAGACGTAATTTCAGACTCCTACCTAAGTTTTCCTACCCAACTTCAGTTACTTCACAAGAAACTGCCACTGTGACATCTCAAGGCCACTCTTTTCAGATTTGTCACTGCATCTCAGAGATCGGATGGAATTGACCTGCCAATACTAGGCATAGAGCTCCCAAAGTCATGGTCCATATTCTGGTAAGTAGTTCAGCTAATCACTGCAGGAGATTTTAA
Organism: Intellagama lesueurii; assembly: GCA_037013535.1. Classification (NCBI taxonomy): domain Eukaryota; kingdom Metazoa; phylum Chordata; class Lepidosauria; order Squamata; family Agamidae; genus Intellagama; species Intellagama lesueurii. The sequence continues at coordinate 131,412,431 of JBAJHW010000003.1, read as the reverse complement.
TACAACCATCTATGGTTCTTTACAACACTGCCTGGATCAGCTTCTGGATTTGTTGGGCATAAAGTATTAATTACCAGGACCTGCAGCAGATAAAGTGGACACTGTCATGTCTAAGACACTGTATTTCCAAAAGCCAAATTACAAAGGTCTTTTTGCACTACTAATATAATGTAGTATAATGTAAGAGGTATTTCAGCTCAGTTGAGATCAAAATTGTTCCATATTAGGGTTAGGAAGAATTCTGTTCACTCAGAGTGTTTGTTGTTGTTAGTGATGGTGTTTTTTGTTTTGTTTTGTTTTGTACAACCTTTCCAAAATTGGTGCATTTTATCATAAACATAACTTTGTATATAGCACGCTACATCTTACCTGTGATTTTTGTTGTTCTGTTGATTGCTCTGTGATTACAATAAATACCATGATGGTGATAAACATGACACAAAGAACAATTTCAAAAGAATGAATGTGCAACAAAATAACACTGATCCACTCACCGAAGCAGAGGTCTTTGGGTGCTAAGCTCATAAAAATCTAATTTTGCATCCCTGTATATTAACCCATAGGTGTAGTGCCGAATCAAGGTTGTCACCATGTCCCTCTCTCTTTTGAACAGGCTCCTCATTTTAAAGCTGCGTAACTGCCAACTGCAACATGGTCCTTTCTGTAACAGGAACAACTATACACACTACATTGGTTCACTGCAGATGGTTAAGAATTTCATTCCTTTTGTTATTTGATAAGAACTTTTTTGTTCCATAAATCTTGTGGTGCTTCCGCACACCCTGCTGAAGCACCACAAGCATTTTGAAACAGGTTAAATTAACAAGAATGAGGGATTCTGTGTGTATTTGGCCCATCCCTAACTTCTACGTTGCTGTCCAGTAGCCTCGCTAATCCAACTAGCCAATGCAATCTCAAATGGGTGTTGCTTATTACAGCCAGTCATACAATCCAGTGTTCTAAAATATATAAGGCTAGCAACCACCCACTTCATTTGAACCCATATCTTTTTTTTTTCAAGCAAGGTCAGAACTGTGAACACTTGCTTTCTAAGGTCAGATAATTCTAAAACACCACACTTTTCTGGGACTGCCTTTTCTAAGGAGAATGTTTAGACCACTGACTGAGCAAATTGGATAGCAGTTGGCTGGCTATATATAAAAATTAGAAACAAGATGATGGGTATTTGCAGCACACTTTATTTGAGGCTTCCAATATAATGGTTTTGAAAGGTAAGGGGTCCTCATATCTAGTTGTTAGACTTCCCTTCCCTTTTGATTTTGAATCTGGTTGTCAGAACATCAGTAGTTTCTGTGTTCCTTCTGAGTAAAAAATCAGAACAAGTGGAAAGTTTTGCTCTTATTTTACTATTGTACATGATCAGAATTTAATGGTCCAAGGCTTAAAATGATGAGTTGCATCATTTGTTGTTGTTTAATGATAACCACCATTGTATACTCATTGTTTTCAACTTTAAATATTGTCTTTCAATGTTGTAAGCTGCCTTGAGTCCTTTTCAAGGACTGGGTAAAAATATTTTAAATAAATAAATATTGCAAATAAAATAAGCAGCAGCATTATTATAACCAAGTAACTTCTGAATAAACCTTACACTAAATGATAGCTGGATCAACCTGAAATGGCAAACTAGCTGTGAAGGTTAACCAGCACATTTCAGTGCACCAAGAAACACAGACGTTCTAATTATATTAGGAATAACAATTAAATATTTTCTTTAAAAAAGGTTTTAAAATAACTAGTTGAAGTATACAATTACAACATTTGGTTAATGTGTTCCAAGATTATTGACTGATGCATTAAAAAAGTCATTTTTTTATAAGAAATCAATCCACAGAGGGAAGATTGGGAATTTTGAATATTGGGTACACTTTGTTTGAATTCTAAACTTTCCTAGTTATCTGAAGCTAGTTATTTGGCTTTGAACCTTGTATCCCTAGTTAACTAAAAAAATTATACCCCTGAGTAAACATAAAAGAACTAAGCTGCTCCCCATAAGGACGACTAACCAGGCATAGGATATGGTGGGCTGCATTTTATAGTTCTAGAGAGTAGGGTCCACATACAAGGAGGAAGATCTCTTTCTAGAGCTCCCCCACAATTAGTGCAGAGGAGAACTCTCTGCTTCTATGACTGCCCTGCTGATGGGGCAGTGTGAAAAATGTTCAGAGCATGGAAAAGTGACCTTTTGAATTACAGTTCTGAGAACTAGATTATAAGAGGAGGAGTCATCTTTAAAAAGCAACTCTTCTGAGCTCTAAAATTAGTGCATGCCAGACTGCGGTCACACCAGCAAAATATTTCTGAGTTATTCCTTGTGAATTTAGACCCTTTGTTTTAGGTTCAGAAAATACACAACCGTCATTGATTCTTTTGTCCCCCCCCCCCCCCGTTGCTATCTCTGAATCAAATTCATCCCACTGGGAGGCTACTACTATATTTGTTTCGTATTTTATTGCACAGTACAACCAACATCCCATTGAGTCCATACTCAAAAACTGATTCATTTCCTATGCATCTGGCATGTCGTCCTACCTCCCACAGCCACTTAATTTTTTAAAACTAATTTTCAAATGGGAATGTCAGCACATTGGTGTACTTCTGTCAAATACAGAGCATCAGTCCTCCTACTGTCTTTTGACTGCCACTGCAGTGTGTTGTGGGTCCTCCTCCACAGAGAGTAACAAAGCACAGAAAAAAGAAGAAATGGCCTAGATCAGTATGTGGCCAGCAACGGCATTTTGCCAACACATCAACGTTCCCACTCATTTTTTTAAAAAGGGGGAGAAGGGGACAGAGAAAGGCACAAGAAAAGGAACGGGATATTGTGGGAAACTTCTACTTAAAGGTTGTAGCTGCATTCTCTTCCAGTGATGTGCATACACTTCTGGCAGGAAGTGGCAGCTGCCAGCAGGCGGGGTAACCCCTTATTCTGCCCTTTCGCTTAGAGGTAGAGCATAAGATCAAAGAGTTATTTCAGCCAATCCTGGTTGCGATTAGGTAACTAGTATCCTATCTGAATTCTAACAACATACTATGTAACTCATGCTAAGTCAATAAAAAAAGCTCTCAGGGCGTTGCATGCAGGGCTCCACTGGCTTGGACATCCGTTGTCGACTCATTTGTTCTAAGGCAATTAGCCTTCCTTTGTTCCGTGATCACCCACATCTGGTGCCCGAACAGGGACATTGCCTGAGGCAATCAAAGCAGCTCACCTCGCCTGGCAAGGGCTCCAGATGCGTCCTTGCATCCTCTTTTAGGAATCCAGTGAGTATTTAGTTAAAAAAATGGGAAACTCTCTTACACCGCTTCAAAAACAACATAAAAGAGACTTGATTTATTTGATTCATAAAGAAGGTCACCGTGATGTATCTGATTCAGTAGAGGATTTACTTCAGCAAATAGGTACTTTTTGTTCTTGGTACCCAGAAGGAGGCAGCTTTAAGCTTCCAGAATGGGATAAAATTGGAAATAAACTTCACAAGGACCCTGTTGCTCCAGTTAAAGTCCTCCATACATGGCATCTTTGCCGGGATGTGATTTCAAAGATCGCAAACCCGTTGTTAGCCCAGTCTTTAGCTAACCTTCCAACAGCCCCTCAGATTTTGCCACCCTCTAAGCCACCTGATCTCCATGAAAGTAGAAACAATCTTATTTCCTATGCAGCTCCAGCTGCTTTTCCAACAGCCCCTTCTCCTCCCCCTTCTCCCCCCTCCTCCCCCTTCTCCCCCTCCTCATTCAGCAGTGCAGCCGATGTTATCTGATGTTATGGCCCAAGGAAACCCGGAGGATGTTGCAGCCGCCCTCCCCCTAATGTCTGTTTGTCCTGTGGTTCATAACAACCAGGGACACTGTGTTCATGAAAGTCTTCCCCTTGCCATGTTTAAATCAATGCCGGTCTGTTCCAATGCTGGGAAACTCCAAGTCGGGTGGTCCTCCAGCCCTGGGTCAAGTGAGGGGAACTCAGTGAATACTACCCCAGTTCAAGAAATCCGACCTGCTACTGTTAAAAGTGCCGGTCATGATTTGATCACAGCTGAAGAGGTCGACTATCAATTCCTTCTCACTGTCTACAAAGTCAAAATAGCACATCATGGACCAATACCCAAAGATACTGTGGGTCTCATTCTCCCCCGCTCTAGCATCTCTGAACGGGTTTTATTTGTTGTACCAGGCATCATTGATGGGGATTTTGAAGGACCCCTAATTATTCAAACCTGGTCTAATATACCACAGGTCCTTCCTGCAGGTGAATCTATCGCTCAATTGTTCTTGCTTCCATTAACACAGATGGGTCCTTCTACCAACCCTCGTAGTGGGGTTTTTGGTTCTACTCGAGTTGCTGCCTTAACTACCATTGAGCACTCGCAACCCCAACTCCCTCTTAAAATGGGATCGCTTGTCCTTAATGGCCTGATTGATATGGGAGCTGACGTTACCATTATTGCAAAGAAAGACTGGCCAGAAAGCTATCCCACCCAGCCAGTGCACGACATTTGGGGAGTTGGAGGTTATGAGCAAGCCCAGAAAAGCCTTCAGCCCATTGTTCTGGAAAGTCTCGGTGACTCTCCTAGACAAATCACAATCACTCCTTACATTCTGCCTATTCCCTTTTAGATTTGGGGTCGGGATCTCTTGAAAGAGATCAATGCAAAATTGCAGACAAATTTATAATGTAGGCCTCTACGCAATCTGACACAGCCTTGCCATTAACGTGGCTCCCTGGACCACCTGTCTGGGTTGATCAATGGCCATTATCTAAAGAAAAGCTCCACGTAGTGGAGGCCTTAGTTAAGGATTAATTAGATCAAGGACATATAGAGTATTCCACCAGTCCATGGAATATCCCCATTTTCACCATCAAAAAGAAATCTGGGAAGTGGCGTTTCCTACATGACCTTCGGGAAGTTAACAAGCGCATTCAACCTATGGGCCCTTTGCAATGCGGCTTACCTAATCCAAATTTAATACCCCCAACACTTTCAGCTAATGATAGTGGATCTCAAGGACTGTTTCTTCACCATTCCTTTGGCACCACAAGACAGGGAAAAATTTGCCTTTACAGTCCCTGTGTACAACAATTCCCATCCTACTCAAAGATATCAGTGCAAAGTCTTGCTTCAGGGAATGTTGAATTCCCCAACTTTATGTCAACATTTTGTGGATCTAGCCCTACAGCAATTTCGCTTGGAGCATCCTGAATTGCTTGTATATCATTACATGGATGACATATTGGTGGCGGGGCAATCCCTCCCTACTACTGTCCATGATTCTCTAGCTAACTGCTTAGAGAAAAAAGGCTTTCACATAGCTCCAGAAAAGATACAAACCACACCTCCATTTCTTTATCTAGGGCACAAACTGTTGCAAGCTACATCTTCTCCATTCTCACCAGAACTCAAAACTGTCAGCCTTTTGCTGGTAATGTGCAGAGTTCTGTTGGAAGAAAAATACACACACACTCTTCTTTCTTCAAAGACACATGTATTTACAAATATACAAATATACAAAGTAGCAGACCTTCGGCGTGGCAACAATATAGAGGCAAAGTGCAGAGAGGATAGCAGAATATAGGAAGGAGTAGAAGATACACTTACAATCCCATTGCTCACTTATATATTCTTAAGCAGATGCTTCTGTCCAATCATGACAGGTGTTGCATCATCCACAGACGTTGCATCATCTTCTTCACAGTCACTGTGACTCAGCACTTGCACAGGTGATCATCATGGCAGCTTATTAATATTACAGTCTGGACCTGTTCAGGCCTATAAAATTCTCCATACTCTGACACCCCTCCTAATTTTTATGTCTGAACATAACATAATCCCATTTCTTTGATTATTTCACTATGCTTTTGATCATTTAAAGGTTTTGTTAAGATATCTGCAACATTTTCCTCTGTTTTACAATATTGCAATTCAATTAATTTTTCTTTTATTGCTTCTCTTACATTGTGGTATTTGATATCCACATGTTTACTTCTATTTTTTACTCTTTCTGTTAAGGCCATATGTATGCACGTGGTATTATCTTCTAATACTTTTATTGCATCACATGTCTCAATTTTCAAATCCTTTATTAATTGTTTATACCAAATTAATTCTGAACATAACTCTGATAAAGCCGCAAATTCTGCTTCTGCAGTTGAGGTAGCTACAGAGTTTTGTTTTCTGGATTTCCATCCAACCAAAGTATTTCCAAACATTATTACTAAACCAGACATTGATTTTCTGTCAACCTCATCATTGGCCCAATCGCTGTCAACAAAAGCAGTTAATTTTAATTCCTTTGAAGGTTTTATCATTAAATGATAATCACATGTTCCTTTCAGGTACCTGAAAACTCTTTTTACACCTTGCCAATGTTTTATGCTAGGTTTTGATACATGTCTGCTTAAAATGTTTACTGGAGCTGCTATATCAGGACGTGTCCAGTTTGCCAAATACATTAAACTTCCTATTGCAGAATGATATAATTCTTGGTCTTCAAAATCCTTACTATTTTCATCACATTTCTGAAAATCTACAACCATGGGAGTACTTACACTTTTGCATTCTTGCATACAATATTTCTCTAACATTTGTTTAATTTTTAATTTTTGACTCAATACAAAACCTTGGTTTGTTGTCTGTATTTGTATACCTAAATAATTTTGTATTGGTCCTAAACTTTTCAATTTAAACTCCTTCTTTAATTGTTTTTCAAATAATTCCACTTGTTTCTGATTTTTAGTCATAAAGCAGATATCATCCACATATGCCAATAACACATTTAATTCTTTTCCATTTTCTTTGGTGTAAAGGCAAGGATCTGCTAGACTGTTTTTGTATCCCAATTTTATCAAAACTGTATGTAAACACTGATTCCAATATCGGGCTGATTGTTTCAGCCTGTAAATGGCCTTGTTTAATTTATAGACCAATCCTGGTTTTGAACCTTCAAAACCTGGTGCTTTGGCCATGTATAGCTCCTCTTTCAAATCGGCATTTAAATAAGCAGTGGTAATGTCATAGTGTTGAATTAAATAATCTCTTGAAGCTGCAAGAGCTAATGCCACTCTCATTGTTTCAGCTCTCACTGTGGGAGAAAAAACTTCGTCATAATGAACATTTTCTTTTGTGTAAAACCTTGGGCCACTAGTCTTGCCTTATATCTAAATTCCCCATTGTTTTGTAATTTTCTTTTGAAGACCCACTTGCTGCCAATTACTTTATGTTCTGTGGGCAACTTGGTCTCTGTAAATACCTTATGTTCCTCCATGTACTTCATTTCTTCTTTCATGGCATCCTGCCATTTTCTTTTTTCTACATCAGGAAGTGTCATTACTTCCTCATAATTCCTTGGTTCTTGATATACATGGCAAACCCTAACTTCCCCCACTCCAAACCTTTTGGGTGGAATTCCCTTGTTTGCCCTCTCTGATCTCCTGGGAGCTTGTGGCTCTCGTTCACTCCCTGACTCACCACCTTGTTCTTTTTCTTCTCCTTCATCATCAGTTGTGGATTCACTTATGTCTTCCTCTTTTTCCTTTTTTTCTGTTTGTGTCTGTCTAAACTGGTTCCTTTTTGTATCAGATATTGGGATAAAAACTTGTGAATTAGCGTGAATTCTATCCCAATTTTCGTGCTCATTGAAACTTGCTGATCTTGAAATTACAATGTTTCTACTTCCCTCTAGAAACCTATATGCCTTTGAACCTGGTTCATAACCAAGAAATCTCATTTTCTTTGCTTTGGCTTTACCCTTTCTTCTTAATTGTTTTGGAATATGTACCCACGCAGTACACCCAAAAACTCTCAAATGTTTTAATGATGGCTCCTTGCCATATAACATATAATAGGGTGTCTGATCAATTGCTGATGACCAAATTCTGTTAATTAAATAATTCGAAGTCTGTAAAGATTCTGCCCAAAAACCATGACCCATTTTTGCATCTGCTAGTAAGGCATCTTTCATAGTCTGTAGCACACCATTCTGAAATGGAGAGTAAGGGCTGGTTTTTCTGTGGCTTATTCCAGTACTTTCTAACCAATTCTGAAATTTACTGTTCATAAATTCAGAACCTCTGTCCGTTTGCAACTGCACCACCTTGTGGTCAAAACGCCGTTCAATAAATCTCACCCAGCTTTTGAAGCTATTAAACACTTCTGTTTTAGCTTTTAACACATAGCAAAAAGAATATCTGGAATAATCATCCACCAACACTAGAACATATCTTGCCCCTCCTAAAGAGGGTGTAAATGGCCCTATTAAGTCTGCATGTACTAGTTCAAAGGGCCTTTTTGTTTGTCTAAAACCTATTTTTCCTTTGGGTGCCACCTGAGATTTTGCCAGTTTACATACATCACAATCTAAGTAATTTTGACAATCTTTTAATTGAACATTTCTGGCTATTGTTTCCATTTTTTGTAATGTTTTAAAGTTTACATGTCCTAGCCTTCTATGTAACAAATGTACACAATTATTATGTTGTGGTGTGTTACTGCTAACAACGTGTGTGTCTCTTTGTGTTTTGTTTCTTAAGATATATAAACTGTCTTCTTGTTTTGCACTTGCTACAACATAGTTATTTTTCTTAATTTTACATTCACCCTTCTCAAATATTACTGTAAAGCCTTGCCTATCCAGAGCAGACACACTTAAAATATTACAATCAAGTTTGGGAACATAAAGTACATTTTCAAGCTCTTCATTTAAACATGGTATATAAACAGTTCCCTCACCAGAAACTTCAGTCTTATCTCCGTTCGCCAAGCTGACGCTGTTCTGTTCCGATTCTCCTAGAAAAGAAAACAAATCTACTTCATTAGTTAAATGAGTCACTGCACCGCTGTCCACAATCCAAGAAGCTCTCTGAACGACCTTGGCAACTTTATCTCTATCTCTTGTTGTTTTCACAAGAGAAATCCTCCCTCTTCTCTCTTCGTCGGTGCGTATGTAAAAAACTCCTCTTTCATCTCTTTTAGACACTCTCTTTGTTTTTTATTTTTAGTTTGTTTACAATCCTTTATAAGGTGTTGTTGAGATCCACAACCGAAGCAATGTTTTACAGCCATGGCACGCCCACATTGTTCTCTATCAGTTCTTTGCTTTACGTTGTCATCTGGATTACGTCTCCAGCTTGTCCGGTCATCTCTCATGTGGTTTTTCTCACCATTGTCGGACCTTTCCTCCTTACGTTGCTGTTCCTGCAGCAGACGGCTCGTGATGTACTCCAAAGTCAGCTGTGCGTCAGGCAAAGTCTCAAGGCTTGTCACCAGCATATCAAATTCACTTGGTAAGCTGCTCAAAATCACAAAAACTTTATGCTGTTCCGTAAACTGTACATTCATTTGCTGTAATTCATTGAAAAGTCCTTTCATTGTATGTAAATGTTTTGATATGCTCTCACCTGGCAGTAACTTGCATTTGTAGAGTCTTCTTGTTAAAGATATCTTCGTTCCTGCCGTTTCTCTAATGTAAATATTTCTGAGACGATCCCAGACTGCTGTCGCTGTAGTCAGTCCTTGAATATGAATTAACTGATTATCTTCAACACAAAGCACTAAGGTACTAAGAGCCCGTTCATGATCACGTTCCTGTTCCTCGTCAAACTGCGCTGGGGGGTTGCTCACTAATTGCCAAAGTCCTTCCCTCCTCAGCAGCATTTTGGCTTTGACAGCCCATGTTTGATAATTGCTATCATTCAGCCTGGTTAATGGAAATCCTCCCATGCCTGCTGCATTAAACGCCATGCTGTTTGCTCTTTCAGTCCTCTGTTTTCTTTTCCCTCCTGGGCTAACAGACGAACTGCCTTCTGCTAAATCTTCTTCCAAATCACTTTCTTCCTTCATCTAGTGATTTATTACCCACGGGTACTCACCAGCTTCCAGCTTGCGCAGACCACGTTTCTGGGCCCATAACCTCTGTCAGCCTTTTGCTGGTAATGTGCAGAGTTCTGTTGGAAGAAAAATACACACACGCTCTTCTTTCTTCAAAGACACGTGTATTTACAAATATACAAATATACAAAGTAGCAGACCTTCGGCGTGGCAACAATATAGAGGCAAAGTGCAGAGAGGATAGCAGAATATAGGAAGGAGTAGAAGATACATTTACAATCCCATTGCTCACTTATATATTCTTAAGCAGATGCTTCTGTCCAATCATGACAGGTGTTGCATCATCCACAGATGTTGCATCATCTTCTTCACAGTCACTGTGACTCAGCACTTGCACAGGTGATCATCATGGCAGCTTATTAATATTACAGTCTGGACCTGTTCAGGCCTATAAAATTCTCCATACTCTGACAAAAACTCCATCTCAATTTACATTAGTGCAGTTGCAACAGTTCCTCGGGCACTTAAATTGGGCTCGTGCATTTTTGTGCCTTCCTACTCATGAATTGCAGCCTTTGTTTAATGCACTCCGGGGACATCAGTCTCCTGCTGACTCCATACCCATTACCAAGGCTATGAAACATGCCATACATCAAATTAATGCAGCCTTGCTACATACCATGGTCGACCGCATTCCTTCCTTTGGTCCCTTGCAGCTGGTTATCTTGAACACTCCCCAACTGCCTACTGGGTTGTTGTGTAGCCCGAAGTCTGACAAGGCCATTTCTGTAGCAGAATGGCTTTATTTATCTAACACTCCTCCCCGAAATGTTTATTCCACTCTAAATGCGATTACAGACCTTGCAATCAAAGGATGCCATCGTGCCAAACAACTCACAGGTTGGGATCTTCTGTGTTGTTACTTACCTATTTCCAAAGCTGACCATGATCATCTATTGTCTACATGACTAACTTGTCAAACTGCTTTTTCAGACTATATTGGTGATATACATTTTAATCCTCCTAAAGACCCTTGCTTAACATTCATTCAGCAAGTACCCTTTCACTTTTCCTCCCTTTTCTCTGCTACTCCTCTCCCTGATGCTCTAACTGTTTTTACCGATGGTGCACCTACCAGAGGCATAATTGCCTTTCAGCAACCTCCCAGAACCTGGAAAACCCTTTTTTTCTTCTATTCAAACCTCTGGTCATGGTTCAGAACTGGTGGCTGTCGTCCTTGCCTTTCATATGTTTCAAGGTCAACCTTTAAATCTCATTGTAGACACTCAATATGTATTTAACCTTCTCACTCATCTGTCACATGCCTATCTTTCTCCTGCTCTTGACTTTTCCTTACTTTCCCTGTTTCTGACTTTAAAAAACCTCCTTGCTACCAGATCACAACCTCTTTTTGCAGCTCACATCCGATCTCATACTGGATTTCAAGATGCTATCTGGGAGGGAAATCATTGCGCAGACTCTGCTCTTCGTTCCTTGTGTCCCCTCTTTTCCAATCCTATTGACAGCCATTCCTTTTTTCATCAGAGTGCTAAACAACTCCATAAGCAATTTTCTATTCCGCTTTCTCAAGCTCGAGACATCGTCTCCTCCTGCTCTTCCAGTTTCACGTCTCCTATTTCCTTTCCTTTTGATGCTGTTAACCCACAAGGAACAGAGGCCAATCAGCTTTGGCAAATGGATGTCACTCATGTTCCTACCCTTGCTCCTCTTTCTTATGTTCATCTAACTATTGATACTTATTCAGGATACATCTGGGCTACCCCTCTTCATGACGAGACCTCTCACCATGTCATACAACATTGTTTACGTAAATTTACAATTATGGGCCGGCCTCAAGCCTTAAAAACAGACAATGGCCCTGCCTATACCTCTCACGCCTTTACCACTTTCTGCAATGAATGGGACATTCGACTTTCCCATGGTATTCCTTATAACTGCACAGGACAGGCTATTGTAGAACGGGCACACCGGTCTTTTAAATTTCCCCTTTCAAAACAAACAAAACCAGAGGGATCAAGCCCCAAGATGTCCCATATGTAGTATCAATAGCATTGTTCACAATGAAACTTTTCTAGCAGCCATTATATTGCAGCTGAATGCCAACTCAGTGACGCTGTTGTGTTGTGTTCTCATTCTTGGAATTATGCTCTTCATACTCCTTATAAGTTTCTGTTGTTTTATTCAATGTATACCAACCTTCTTTTCCATAATAACTACCTGTTTCAAAGCTTCGCCTTCAGGCCTTCGCCGAAAAGATTTATATGCAGTTTGCAAATATATCAAAGTACATATGTCTTTGCTTTAAAAAAAAGAAAAAGGGGGAATGTGGGAAACTTCTGCTTAAAGGTTGTAGCTGCATTCTGTTCCAGTGATGTGCATACACTCCTGGCAGGAAGCGGCAGCTGCCAGCAGGCGGGGTAACCCCTTATTCTGCCCTTTCGCTTAGAGGTAGAGCATAAGATCAAAGAGTGATTTCAGCCAATCCTAGTTGCGATTAGGTAACTAGTATCCCATCTGAATTCTAACAACATACTATGTAACTCATGCTAAGTCAATAAAAAGAGCTCTCAGGGCGTTGCCTGCAGGGCTCTGCTGGCTTGGACATCCGTTGTCGACTCCTTTGTTCTAAGGCAATTAGCCTTCCTTTGTTTCGTGATCACCCACAGGATATGTTCTGCTCAAGAGGTGTAGATGAATGTACCACAACTAATTCGCCCCCCCAAAAAAGCAGAATGGTTAAAAAACATATGAACCACTATCACATGATATATCCCATGTGACCACAATGTGCAACTATACAGAAAGCAGAAGACATGAGAAAGAAGGGGGGGGCATTTCTCTTGTGTGACCATGGCCTCAGTTTGACGGCAACCAAGAGTTTCTAACCTTAAGAAAAAGATTCTAAATTTTCCTGACAGAAAAAGAGGACAATTATTCATTTCCCATTTTATGTGGAGATCTTCTTTGCTTGTGAACCACTTTCCCTTCTCCAACTGGGTTTTATTTTTGCAGAGGAAGGTCAACACCAAGTGGTCTTTCCTCATAATTCTCCTGCTCCTTGCAATTTAGCAGCACAATTAAGAATATCTTCATTTCAAATATTTATTCAACCCCTGTCAAAAACAAGGAAGGCCCTGACATTAGAAAGAATGTGACAGCTACCTCTATCAGGACATTTCAGATGTCCTAGAAGGGCAGCAAACTGTTACTGCTATTATTTGTTAAGCTGTGCTTTTATTGCTAGATTAGAGCCAGGGACTTCTCTGTCTTGTGCCACAACAACCTTTCTGCCACTCAACTGTGCCACTCAATTTTGTGGAGGCAGTGGCTCACATGAATCTAAGCAGCTCTCTTTATCTTTATTTGTCTCATTTCGTGTTATAGTTTTAAAGTTTTACTTTTAATCTAGGTGGTATTACCAGTGTCTTTTATAACAAATGACGAGGATTGCTACAGAGAACTGTGCAGCCTTGGTTTGCTCCATAGTTTTCTCCCCCATCTCTGGCAAAAGGGAGCCAAATCTCAACAAGCTGTTGTAGGCTTCTCTGCTCTGAGAAGCTAAGAATCTGCTGGAAGCCTGGAATATGCAACACCATGAGGAATAGAGATCTGAAGACTGTGGGGAGAGTTGCTTGGAAATACTATAAAAAGCAAGAAACTTCATTTCATGAAGATAAGATTTGGAGTTAGTAGTAGTAGTAAAACAGTGTGGGAGACAGACAGCTGTGTTACAAAAAGCAAGGAATGCAAGAGACAGGCAATGTCTAGAAAGAAAGACTTGGAAGTCCCTGAATGTCTTTTGAAAACAATTTTTAAAAATAATTTCTTTAAAATATTGGCTTACTTGTTAAGACACATTTACTTATTTCATTGTAATGGACAGAAATGGATGATGCTACTGTACCTCTGAGGACTACATGTGTTTGCCTTCACTACACTCTCACCAAGGATATTTTGAGCAAATGGAAGTTTGCTCAGCTTTACCCCCAAGTAGATAGAGGAGGTCAAAATTAATATTAAAGTGGAAAGTATAAAAATGATATTGTCCTTCTTAGATGACTCTGAAATTATAGACATAACATTATCTCTCCCAGTATTTCTTCAGGTGCAGAGGATTACCCCGTCTCTGAACTCAGAAAGAAGGACAGCTATTCTGGGACTTTGGACTAATCCTCCTGCTCTGTCAGGGAATGCTAGAGGCTCTCCGTCTCATTCACCCACCTTAGACAATAGCCAAAACTGTAATGAAGGAAATAGTATGGTGGGGGAAGAAAGACTCAAACAAAGATGACAGATTTCATCCAGAAGTAGGAATCAACAGCCCTTATGGTGGGTATGATTTAGTAGCACCTATGGAGCTACAAGCAAACCTGTCTATTGATTGACCAAAAATGTCCCTTAGTAAGGAGCAGTTATTGGAAAACATAACTGGCATAATGCCTGTAAATCACACATATAATCCACCTTTCAAATAAGGAGAGATCATTACATTTTATTCGTCATCCTCTATTGGTAAGAGATAAGTTGCAAGCCTTAAGGAGAAGAATCAATTACATGTGAAAATAACAGAAATGGGGGGGGGAGGAGTAACTTTAATTGGCTAGTTGATCTATGGGGGGACCTGGAGGCCACATGATAATTAGCTCCCATTGTGAGACTGACATTTGTCAGATGCACTGCGGTAAGAACAGTCAGCGTATATGACTTTGGTTTAAAAGGCCATACCTTTTATTAATTATCAATTTACATGTGATTTCCAGCTTTAATATCATTTCACAGGTGCTCGCAGCCATTCAGCTCTTCTATTTTTCTGGGTCTACAGAGAAAGTGGGGGGATATTGCTATGTGGAAGACTTTCATCAGACTTGTTCCCCAGCAGCTTAAATAAAGCAATGATGGACAGGTTTCAAGGATGTATTGCCTGTCACTTCCAAACTTCTTCAGCAAATGTAGCACCAAAGAACATTAGAAGATGCTTCTTTTGGGGTACCGTCTGGGGATTAAATTATACAGTACATTTGTATACTCATTCTAGCTGAAATCACATTAATGTACTAGAGGCAGCAATCTTTGACTCTGAGAAATCAGACTTGAAAAATAAGACCCATGTTTTCACACCCCAAGCTATCAGGGGTGTGAAAAGCTCCTGTGACAAACAAATGTTTTCAGCACTTAACAGCACTAGTGTAATAACTAGACAGGGAATCAAATATAAAATCAAATCGGGATATTCATTGAATATCGCTGATTCATCAGATATTTGTTGCTTCATATTCTTGAGGTCCAGAGACCCCAAAGAATACAAAGCAACAAATATAACCATTTTATATTTATCCCTTCATCTATCCCTATCTGCTTATGCCCCCACGGATCAGCTATTCATTGGAGGCATAAGCAGAGAAGGGTTTTCCGTTTGGGTGGCTTGATAAAGCCTGCCCAAAGGGAATCTGACCCCCCTGTTTACAAAGATGGGGGGATGCTTTTCTCAGGCTTCCCCTGTCTTTCTATGCACCTGTGGCATAGACAGGGAAAGCCTGACCAAAGGAATTCTCCCCACTGTCTTTGTAAACAGTGGGGAGGATCACATTGATCCCACTTCCCTCCTCTTCCTATGCCTGGGCAGGCATAGAAAGAGAAGGGAAGTGGGACTCAAATGATTCCCTACCCCCACTGTCTTTGCAAAGGCAGCGGGAGTGGGGAATCGCTTCTGTCAGGTTTCCTCCTCTTCCTATGCCCACTTGAGTCCCACTTCCCTTCTCTTTCCATGCCTGCCCGGCATGGAAAATGATCCTCCACCCCCGCTGTCTTTGCACAGACAGTGGGGGTGGGGGTCACTTGGGTCCCATTTCCCTTGTCTTTCTATGCCTGCTAGAGCACAGAAAGATGAGGGAATCCTGACTGGAGTGATCCACCACCCCGCTGTCTATGCAAAGGCAGCGGGGGGAATCGCCAGTCAGGCTTGCCGAAAGGGAAGCCCTCCCCGCTGCTCCTTGCAAAAGCTAGGCTGCTAGAACTGAAACCACAGTTCCAGCAGTCTAGCTTCTGTTTCCATGGAAGTCACTGCAGAGCAGGAGGAGGCAGCTGGGAAGGTAAGCGGCAGTAGGAAGGGGGTGGGGGCAGGCTGTGGGGTCGTGGCTTTTTTTTTTTAAAAGATAGCTGTCAGGGAAAAAATAATAATCTGATGAACTGACAAATTGATTTATGGTTTGTTGGGCCACTGGGGGGCAATTCATGGTTTTGGTGCTTCATTCCCTTCTCTAGTAATAACACATTCTCTGTATTATATAGTTCATTGAAGGGAACAGAGAGAGACAACAGTCTTGGCATTATCTACTGTTCACTGTAGAGTACATCTTTGAATCCTCTTCTGTGACCAAATGCTCCAGCCGCTGGATGGTCCCCAGACCTAGAACAGCGAAGCTGGCCTTTGCCATCTACCCGGGATATCGCGAGACGGATTAGTCTCACGGGACTCTGAGGTGGGAGGGGAAAGCCAGGGTATTTAAGGAGGCTTTCCCCTCTGGAACGCCCTCTTCTTTTCGGGCAGCAGATCAGGAAAGAGAGTTGTTGCCAGTTCTGAACCATGACCAGAGGTTTGAATAGAAGTAAAAAGGGTTTTCCAGGTTCCGGGAGGTTGCTGAAAGGCAATCACGCCTCTGGTAGGCGCACCATCGGTAAAAACAGTTAGAGCATTAGGGAGAGTAGTAGCAGATAAAAGGGAGGAAAAGCGAAAGGGTACTTGCTGAATGAATGTTAAGTGAGGATATTTAGGTGGATTAAAACGTATATCACCAATATAGTCTGAAAAAGCAATTTGACAAGTTAGTGACGTAGACATTAAATGATCATGGTCAAATTTGGATTAGGCAAGCCGCATTGCAAAGGGCCCATAGGTTGAATGCGCTTGTTAACTTCCCGAAGGTCGTGTAGCGAACGCCACTTCCCAGATTTCTTTTTGTTGGTGAAAATGGGGGTATTCCATGGACTGATGGAATACTCTATATGTCCTTGATCTAATTGCTCCTTAACTAAGATCTCCACTGCGTGGAGCTTTTCTTTAGATAATGGCCATTGATCAACCCAGACAGGTGGTCCAATGAGCCACGTTAATGGCAAGGCTGTGTCAGATTGCGTAGAGGCCTGCATTATAAATTTGTCTGCAATTTTGCATCGACCTTTTTCAAGAGATCCTGACCCCAGATGGAAAAGGGAATAGGCAGAATGTAAGGAGTGATTGTGATTTGTCTAGGAGAGTCACCGAGACTTTCCAGAACAATGGGCTGAAGGCTTTTCTGGGCTTGCTCATAACCTCCAACTCCCCAAATGTCATGGCTGGGTGGGATAGCTTTCTGGACAGTCTTTCTTTGCAATAATGCTAATGTCAGCTCCCATATCAATCAGGCCATTAAGGACAAGCAATCCCATTTTAAGAGGGAGTTGGGGCTGCGAGTGCTCAATGGTAGTTAAGGCAGCAACTCGAGTAGAACCAAAAACCCCACTACGAGGGTTGGTAGAAGGACCCATCTGTGTTAATGGAAGCAAGAACAATTGAGCGATAGATTCACCTGCAGGAAGGACCTGTGGTATATTAGACCAGGTTTGAATAATTAGAGGTCCTTCATAATCCCCATCAATGACGCCTGGTACAACAAATAAACCCCGTGCAGAGATGCTAGAGCAGGGGAGAATGAGACCCACAGTATCTTTGGGTATTGGTCCATGATGTGCTGTTTTGACTTTGTAGAAAGCGAGAGGGAATTGATAGTCGACCTCTTCAGCTGTGATCAAATCATGACCGGCACTTTTAACAGTAGCAGGTCAGATTTCTTGAACTGGGGTAGTATTTACTGAGTTCCCCTCACTTGACCTGGGGCTGGAGGACCACCTGACATGGAGTTTCCCAGCATTGGAACAGACTGGCATTGATTGGCCCAGTGATAACCTTTCTGACACCGGAGGCATTTTTTAGAAGGGCATTTATTATTTTGGGGGGTTGATCTACATTCCTGACTGAAGTGCCCTTCCTTGCCACAGGAAAAACATTTACGATCTCGGGTGGGGTTCAAGGAAGTAGCCATGGCTGTGGCCAAAAGCTGTGTCTTGTGAGTTTCTGTCCCAATATTCTGACATAATTTTAGCATGGCAGCAATGTCAGTCTCTGGTTTATTGTAAATAGCCTGAAGGGCCGTTTTACAATCCATATTAGCATTTTCAAATGCCAGCTGTTTCATCAAAATATCAGCAGCCTCAGTATTCTCCACCTGCCGTTCAATCGCTCTTTGCAATTTGTTAATGAAAGACATATAGTCCTCCGTAGGACCCTGACACGAATTGGCAAAAGACCCTAAAGGGGTACCTTTGTCTGGGATTTTTGACCAGGCTCCTCTAACAATTTCAGCCACTTGTGCCAATCCCCTGCTAGGGATGGTAATCTGCTGTGCTATGGTGACTAAGAGTCCATCTCCATTTAGCATATCTGAAGACACAGCAATATTGTTTTGTAAGTTATCCATGGCCAAAATGGCAGCAGCGTCTTTCCATTCCTGCTTAAAAAGTACAAATTGCCCAGGAGAGAGCATAGCTTTAACCAAGACTTTCCAATCAGCTGGAATGAGGTTTCCATTTCCTCATAACCCATCAACCAACCCGAGAGTAAAACTGCTATGGAGACCGTTTTCAACTACACTTTTTTTTCACCTCTTTAAACAGGGCAAAGGGAAGATTTTCATGAACACAGTGTCCCTGGTTGTTACTAACAACAGGACAAACAGACATAAGGGGGAGGGCGGCAGCAACATCCTGTGGGTTTCCTTGGGCCATAACACCAGATAACATCTTCTGCACTGCTGAACAAGGAGGGGGAGAGGAGGGAGGAGGGGGCAGGAGAAAGAGGAGAAGGGGCTGTCAGAAGAGTGGCAGGAGCTGCATAGGAAGGAAGATTGTTTCTATTTTCATGGAGATCAGGTGGCTTAGAGGGTGGCAAAATCTGAGGGGCTGTTAGAAGGTTAGCTAAAGACTGGGCTAACAAAGGGTTCGCAATCTTTGAAATCATGTCCCAGCAAAGATGCCATGTGTGGAGGATTTTAACTGGAGCAGCAGGGTCTTTGTGAAGTTTATTCCCAATTTTATCCCAATCTGAAAGCTTAAAGCTGCCTCCTTCTGGGTACCAAGAACAAAAAGTACCTATTTGCAGAAGTAAATCCTCTACTGAATCAGATACATCACGGTGACCTTCTCTATGGAGCAAATAAATCACGTCTCTTTTATGTTGTTTTTGAAGCGCTGTAAGAGTGTTTCCCATTTTTTAACTAATTATACTCACCGGGATCCTAAAAGAGGATGTGAGGACGCATCTGGAGCCCTTGCTGGGCAAGGTGAGCTGCTTTGATTACCTCAGGCAATGTCCCTGTTCGGGTGCCAGATGTGGGTGATCACAGAACAAAGGAAGGCTAATTGCCTTAGAACAAAGGAGTCCACAGCACAGATGTCTGAACTAGCGGAGCCTCAAGGCAACGCCCTGACATCTCTTTTTATTGACTTAGCATGAGTTACATAGTATGTTGTTAGAATTCAGATAGGATACTAGTTACCTAATCGCAACTAGGATTGGCTGAAATAACTCTTTGATCTTATGCTCTACCTCTAAGCGAAAGGGCAGAATAAGGGGTTACCCCACCTGCTGGCAGCTGCCACTTCCTGCCAGAAGTGTATGCACGTCACTGGAACAGAATGCAGCTACAAGCTTTAAGCAGAAGTTTCCCACACTATATGTGGGACAAGAAGCAACAGTTAGAACTGGATATGGAACAACTGATTGGTTCAAAATTGGGAAAGGAATACGACAAGGCCGTATATTTTCTCCCTGCTTATTTAACTTATATGCAGAATACAACATGTGAAAGGCTGAACTGGATGAATCCCAAGCTGGAATTAAGATTGCTGGAAGAAATACCAATAACCTCAGATATGCAGATGATACCACTCTGATGGCAGAAAGTGAGGAGGAATTAAAGAACCTCTTAATGAGGGTGAAAGAGGAGAGCGCAAAAAATGGTCTGAAGCTCAACATCAAAAAAACGAAGATCATGGCCACTGGTCCCATCACCTCCTGGCAAATAGAAGGGGAAGATATGGAGGCAGTGACAGATTTTACTTTCCTGGGCTCCATGATCACTGCAGATGGTGACAGCAGCCACAAAATTAAAAGACTCCTGCTTCTTGTGAGGAAAGCAATGACAAACCTAGACAACATCTTAAAAAGCAGAGACATCACCTTTTCGACAAAGGTTCGCATAGTCAAAGCTATGGTTTTTCCAGTAGCAATGGATGGAAGTGAGAGCTGGACCATAAAGAAGGCTGACCGCCGAAAAATTGGTGCTTTTGAATTGTGGTGCTGGAGGAGACTCTTGAGAGTCCCCTGGACTGCAAAGAGAACAAACCTATCCATTCTGAAGGAAATCAACCCTGAGTGCTCACTGGAAGGACAGATCCTGAAGCTGAGGCTCCAATACTTTGGCCATCTCATGAGAAGAGAAGACTCCCTGGAAAAGACCCTGATGTTGGGAAAATGTGAAGGCAAGAGGAGAAGGGGACGACAGAGGACGAGATGGTTGGACAGTGTCATCGAAGCTACCAACATGAATTTGACCAAACTCCAGGAGACAGTGGAAGACAGGAGGGCCTGGCGTGCTCTGGTCCATGGGGTCATGAAGAGTCAGACACGTCATAACAACTAAACAACAACAAATTTTTAGACTATAAGCACTTGCATTTTTAGAATGTAATTGAAATATTCTCATTGATTTTTTTTTTCAAAAAGAAATCCTCTTAAAAATATGTCCTGTGTTATGGATTGAATTCTGACTTAAGTATTTGCCTATAACTTAAGTTTGGTTTTCTTTCTTTTTTTAATGTATAACTGCCTACAGTTTCTTCACAGCTGTAAGACTTTTGTATTTTCATGACAACTCTCTTTTGGGGATAATGCCAGCTGTGATGCTTCTGATTTTTCCCTGGAGGTTTGTAAAGTTTTGTAGGACTCATAGTAAGGGTTTGGATGTCAGTTTATCTGACCTGATAACAGCACCATATCTGGCTGAAACAAAAAACATGAACCAAATCTCGTCTATTTGTGCTGTTCAGTGGAAACCAGAGGGCTGAGCGAAGAGCCCAGAGATGTTCAGAGGATGAAGCAGTGTCCCTATGAATCCCTAAGGGTCAGTCTGGGATTCTTAAGGTTTTAAAAAATGATATCTTTTTTTAAAAAAATGTAGTTTGATTAAAAAGATGGAAAGAGAAATTGAAACTATTAATACCTTACAAAGAAGTGCTGAGCGGTGTCAAGAGTGGACAGAGAGAATCCCTGCTCTCATCAGTGGATCCCAGGACCTGTCCTGCATACTCTAATCACTGAGGCAGTGGGATGGTTATCTGAGGAAGGTCACCAGCCTGTATATATTCCTTATCAGCTGTTCATTGTGACATTTGCCTTTGCTGCTGGGTGAAGTGAGAGATTTTCAACAGTTCAACATTGTCCTTGTGACTTTTCTTTTTTCTTTTTTTCTTTCCCCTCCCCCTTTTAAATGGTTATTATAATTAACATTATGAGACTGTGTATGTTTGCAGTTGTATGAATGAGTGCTTGTATTCATATATGGGTTTTGAACAGTTATATCTGCTCTTAGGATTTTAGGATCTATCTCACGCTGCCTCCTGTTTCTGTTTAATTGTTGATGTACTCATGCCATAATAATACCACTGCCAAAAGGTCAAACTTCTTCTGTCTGTCTTTTGGAGTCCAAAGTCACTCTTTCCAGGTTACTGAATGAAAGGAAGTGAACAGCTGCTGCTTGCTGCATCTTTGCTTTGGTATCTATGTAGCAGGCCAAATTCAGGGCACACATGCTGCTGGTGCCAAACTCCTCCTGTGTCTCTCTCTTCACAGTACAAAGCCAGTATTGCTTCCCAGGTCATCCAAGTGAATGAAACTGAAGTAGCTGATGCCTTCCTCTTTCAACTGATAGGCATGTGTTTTGCTTACACATCTTCTGGCTACATATTTGCCCTCTGTGGGCAAATTCCTCTTGTGTTTCTCTAATCTTTTTGTACCAAATCAAGTTTTCCTTCTTACGTTGCTTGAGTGAAATTAACAACAACAACATCAATATATACTGTTATCTGAGTTTTATCTAAGTGGAACAAAAGGTATAGGGGGAGCAAAGCAATGATGACCAAGATCCCTGAGATAATGATGACTGAGCAGCTTTAGCAGCAGCTTTGCTTGTGTGAAATAAAGGGGCTGGTGGGAACCAGGCAATGATGGGCCACCTTCCTGGAGTTAAAAGTACTTAACTAGCCTCTGCAACAACTTTACCAACACAGAATAAGGGATAATCATGACCTGTCTCCCTGGGGAGACGGAAGTGAAATGCATCAGTTTCTGCCAGTGCTTCAGGAGATCATTACAGGGACCCTGAATCTGCACTTAGAACATAAATTACAATCTTGCCTGGTTTTCCCTTCACCAACACAGCCTGCCCATCTCTCTGCCAAGCACTATGGCAGCTGTGCCATGAAGAATTGCCAAGTTTGCTTTGGAGGTGGCTTCCCTTCCATCTGAAAAGGTGCATGTCTGCAATTTGGCATGCTGAAGCTCTTCTTTAAGGTCTAGAATGTCCCCTCAATTGATCGCGTCTTGTAAACTCACCAATTTGTGCACCCCATTCATGCAAATTTATTCCCACATATTTGGTAATGCAGAAATACCAGCATGTACAATGAAATGGATCAGACAGGAGTATCTCAGAAAAGGCATAGGATGATCAGCATGGGAATGGATCAAACTGAGGTACAGTAGTACTCACAGTTATGAAGCCTTCCTTTTTCGAGCAGCCACATTACAGTTTGTGGGTGTACTTAGTGGCAAATAAGATACATCTGCATATATGTAGATCTAAGGCCAATCAGAATGGTAGAGGGGTGAACATCACATTGGGGCCATGCTCTATCAAAGAAATATGTCCTGTTCAGGCTCTAGAGGAGTATCTTGGATGTCACGGGCAAACACAGGGTTATCTGTTTTGTCACAGTGATGATTCACCACTGACTAAATATCAATTTTGGAAACTTATGGAGATGGCTTTGGGACTAGTAGGTCTCGAAGGATGTCATTTGGGACCCACTCTTTTTGTATCGGGGCAGCATCAACAGCAGCTAGCCTAGGTTACAGCCCTGAAGACATCAAGAGAGTGGGGAGGTGGTCATCCAACAGATTCTGCCTCTTAAGAGTTCCAATAACAGCTGGAACTATAGGAACTACAGATGGAACACTTTGGAATAGGACTGTGAGTGGAGGGAGGAAATTTTGAGTTTATTTTATTTATTTGCTTTAAGGGTATTGGTTGAGGGGGGGAATTTAAAGTTTAGTTTGGTTTCTTTTACATATTGTTTATTTGTATTGTTTATTTTGTTCTATTTTTATTTTTATTTTATTCTATAATTATTTAATTTGATTACTGTTAACTATTTAGTTTGATATTTTTGTTAGATTTATTACACTGCATCTGGTTTATGTATTTACTTTGTGTTCTTTTTTATCTTTTCTTTTGTCTTTTGATCTTTTCTTATGTTAATAATTTTGTTATTATTATTTAATTTGTTTGTTTTAATTTAGGCTTTTCTGTTTTTTCTTCTTCTTTTTTTCTTTTCTTTTCTTTTGATATGGAATGGAAGGCCTGCCCTCCCAGCGAGGGGCCATTAAACATCTCTGTGATTACGGGTAGAGGGAGATATGGCGTTGGCACAGCCCCTACTCGTGTTAGAAGAACGATGAACAGATGTTTGAAGACTGTTCACTGTTCTGGGACTGTGATCAACCATCAGTATCGAGGTAGCCAGATCAGCCGACCCTCCACTCTAAAACTGGTGCTGTTGAATGCCAGGTCTGTATCCAATAAATTCCAGATTATTTACGATCTTATTCTGGAGGAGGATGCAGACCTGGCATGCATAACCGAAACGTGGATAGGCGGAGAGGGAGGTCCTCCCCTAACACTCGCCTGTCCACCTGGCTATGCTGTCCAGCACCAGGGTAGACTGGAGGGGCGGGGGGGAGTAGCCATTGTATATAAAAACACCTTGGAGGTTACTAGGCACTCCTCAGTGGTAAAGCCAGGTCTGGAGGCCCTCCATGTGTCAATAGGGGTCAGGGACGGTATTGGGATCTTGCTGGGATACCGTGCTCCCCACGACCCAGCCATTTCCCTACCGGAGCTGGCGGACTGCTGGCGGCACTGTTGAGGGCCCCGAAGCTATTGGTTTTGGGTGATTTCAACATTCACGCGGAGGCAGAGACTTCTGGGCCGGCTCTTGAGTTCTTGGAAACCATGGCTTCCTTGAACATGTCCCAACATGTCAATGGCCCCATTCACGTGGGTGGTCATATGTTGGACCTGGTTTTTTCCACCAATTGGAGTGAGCGTTGTCAGCTCACAGGTCTCCTAAGAGATTCCTGCAGCTTGAACAGAGAGGTTCCAGGGGCAAGTGTACTCCTTAATTAGCTGAGCTGAGTCCGGTACCCAGCCAGGCAGCACCACTTACTCCTTTTCCCAAGTCCGTTCAAATTAGCAATTAACAGAGAGAAGAACAAAGACAAAATGGACTCAAGTAGCACATCTGTGGCCTAAAAAATAATTATGCAGGTTTGCTGTTCAAGAGACCAAACATCAGATTTTAAGAATTATTGTTTTATTAGAAAAATAGAGTATTTAGAGATATTCAGTTTGTTGCAAAGCATAGCATTCAAGTACATTTCCATAAATCAAAGCAGTTAGAACTTTAGCAAATTCCAGCTACAAAAATAAAATAAAAAACTCTAAAAATAGCTTGAAAGGCAGGCAAGGCATAGCCCCCCTTTCCCTATCCTTACGCTGAACTACATTCTAGCATAATACTAACAAAATAGCAATTGGAACTCAAAAGTCCATCCTAAAATCCAAATCAAGAATCAAAAGTTTTCTCTCTGTCTCAGTCTTCCATTTTTCTTCCATGCTGGGACCACCTCTTCTTCACTCTCCTCTGACGTAAACCAATCAGGATGAAGGGCTGTCTCTTCACACTCCACCTCCGTTTCCCATGGGATGTGCAGGTGTTGTTGACCATCTTCCTGATGTTGTGTCTTGACCCTTATCGTCTCTGGCCAAGCTTGCTTCATGGAAAATTCCAACTAGCTCTAAGAGAAAAAAGATTCTCGAAGCATCTAGTTATGCTAACACAGACCAATATGGATTCCTTCTACACAGTTCCATGACTACAAATTCCATTCAGAAATTACATTTTAGCCTTAATAACCTAAACCATGACAAGCGTGGTCTGATGGTGACTGACCTTATGTTGGTCCCCTTGTCATGGTCAGATCACCACCTAATAAAATGTAACCTCTCAGTAGCTCTCCCCCGTTGCAGGGAGCAGGTACCTATTTCAATGGTCCACCCTCGAAGGCTACTGGATCCTATAGGATTCCAGGATGCCATGAGAGGTGTTTTGCCTGACCTGGCTGGTGCTCCTGTCGAGGCTCTGGTTGATTGCTGGTTTATCGCCGCCACTAGGGCTGTAGACATGATTGCTCCTAAACGCCCTCTCCAATGCAGAGCTCGGCCTGCGCCCTGGTTTAACCAGGACCTACGAGCGATGAAGCAATTTAGGAGAAGGCTAGAGCGCATGTGGAGAAAGAACCCGATGGATTATAATTGGATAGCTGTCAGGGTCGCGACTAACCTTTACCTGGCCAAGGTAAAGGCTGCTAGTCGAGTACATCTCACTAACCGGATAAGCGAAGCTTCAAATCAGCAGGCGGAGCTATTCCGTATAGTGCGCGACCTATCCGGAACTGGTCTAAGTGATGGGCCTCCCCCTAGTATTTCACCGGACCAATTTGCAGCATTTTTAA
Source organism: Intellagama lesueurii (assembly GCA_037013535.1). Lineage (NCBI taxonomy): Eukaryota > Metazoa > Chordata > Lepidosauria > Squamata > Agamidae > Intellagama > Intellagama lesueurii. Next base: position 131,386,622 of record JBAJHW010000003.1, on the reverse strand, counting down.
AATCTAAAGTGGAGGCCATCCGCCGGGAGCTATCTCCTTTTCTAGATACAGTGAGTCGAGGAGAGATGTCCAGCGCTCCGCCTTGCCCGGTGACTCTTGATTTCTTTCAGCCTGTGACACCAGATATTGTGGACAAAGCGCTTGATCGCTGTCAGGCCACCACCTCATCCCTTGACCCTTGCCCGGCCTGGCTAATCAAAGCAGCCAGGCCTATAACAACAGAATGGGCCACAGCAATAATTAATGGGTCTTTCATTGAGGGCAGGGTACCTCCTGCCCTCAAGGAGACACTCATTAGGCCCATAAGGAAGAAACCTAGTTTGGCAGCGGACGAAATTGGCAACTATAGGCCCGTCGCCAATGTTTCTTTCATTAGCAAAGTGGTGGAGAGGGTGGTGGCTGATCAGCTTCAGGCTCATTTGGATGAAACATATGCCCTGGATCCATTCCAGTCAGGTTTCAGGCCGCGCCATGGTACAGAAACGGCATTGGTCACCCTGTTTGATGACCTATTGAGGGAGGCTGACAGGGGTAAAACATCTCTGTTGGTCCTCCTCGACATCTCGGCGGCCTTTGATACCGTCGACCACGGTATCCTCCTGAGGAGGCTCTCCGAGTTGGGAATAAGTGGCCAGGCATTTGCCTGTCTCCGATTCTTCCTTGGGGACCGTCCTCAGAGAGTACAGCTTGGGGAGAGGTTATCGGCCCCGTGGAGCCTCAATTGTGGGGTTCCGCAGGGTTCGATCATCTCCCCAATGCTGTTTAATATCTACATGAGGCCGCTGGGTGGGGTCATCAGGGGGTGTGGGGCGTCATGCCATCAGTACGCTGATGACACTCAGCTCTACATCTCCTTTTCTCCAACTGCAGTGGATGCCGTTCTGCCCCTTCAGCGCTGCTTGGAGTGTGTGCTGCAATGGATGCAGGAAAATGTGCTGAGGCTGAACCCGGACAAGATGGAGGTACTGAGGGTGGGTGCCCCCATCATCAGAGGTCTGGGAAACTCTCTCTCATTTGGGGGGGTGACTCTTACCGCAAAGAGTGAGGTTCGCAGCTTGGGGATCCATCTGGACCCGGCGCTCACCATGGAAACTCAGGTGGCGTCGGTGGTCCGTACTGCCTTTTTACATCTTCGGCAGATAGCCCAGCTGCGTCCCTATCTTGATGTTGGGGCGCTCACCACCTTGGTACATGCGCTTGTAATCTCGAGATTAGACCACTGTAATGCGCTCTATGTGGGGCTACCTTTGAGGCTGATGTGGAAACTCCAAATGGTGCAGAATGCGGTGGCCAGACTCCTTAGTGGAGTGAGAAAATATCATCATATCTCTCCCACTCTGGCCGCTTTGCACTGGCTGCCCATTCGGTTCCGCATTGACTTCAAAGTTTTAATGATTACGTATAAAGCCCTAAACGGTTTAGGGCCTCGATACTTGGCGGAACGCCTACTCCCACCAAAATCTACCCGTATCACCCGATCGAGTCAGGAGGTGAGGTTGAGGAGCCTGACGCCAAGGGAGGCCCGGAAGGAAAAAACAAGAAACCGGGCCTTCTCGGCGGTAGCTCCTCGCCTCTGGAATAACCTTCCTCCGGAGATTTGTGCGGCCCCTTCACTGGGCATCTTTAAAAACCAACTGAAAACTTGGGTGTTTAGGCAGGCCTTCCCTCCAGTCAACACTTGATTTTTTTCTTCCTCTTTTTTCCTTATTTTTCCATCTTGAACAACTTGTTTATTGATGTTTAAAATCTTGTTATATTTTAAATTGTTCTGATATATGTTGGAAGCTGCCCAGAATAGTCGATTGACTAGATGGGTGGGGTATAAATGTAATAAATAAATAAATAAATAAATAAGATTCAAAAGCTACGTTCATAACATGCCAAAGTGTTCGTTTGGCTCCTGGCTCTTTCTGTTTTGTTCACAGGTTTGGAGAGTACAGGGAAGCATTGGAGGATCATGTTGGTGGGCCACAGCTTCATTTACTGGGCATCAAAGTATGCAGCCAGGATGGCTTGGGGTTGTGATTTGGGACTAGGAGCCTCTGCATGGTTGGAGTGGAGAGGGCGGAGAGGCATACTTTGGAAAGAGTTCACTGAAGTTGCATCTTCTGGAGTTTTGGGTTCACCTCCAGATATTTTGTTGATCCATTTGGGTGGTAATGACTTGGCCAAAAGAAGTTGCAAGTCTATTGTTCTGGATATATTGAGGGACCTGTGTGAATGGAAGATTAGGTATCCATTGTGAAGAATTGTTTGGTCTACAATCATCCCATGGAGGGCGGACTGTGACCCACACTGTATAAATAGGGTCCACTGTAAGGCTAGCAAGGAAATTTGCAGGGCAATGGTTAAATAATTGGGTTCTGTAATAGGACACCCAAGAATTAGGGTGGATCAGCCGGAACTTTACAGAGGTGATGGGGTTCATCTGTCAGAGTTGGGCATGGAAATATTTCTGAATGATCTACATGTCAAGAGTATATCTGCTATACTTTGAACATGTGTACATAAACATGTACTAGCAGAAATGTTTTAAGCTTATTCAAGAAAGAATGTGGCTCCCTGGAGAGAACTGGTGGAAATGTAACAGAATTCAGTGCACTTCCTTTAACTCTGGATGCAAAACTTAAGGCAGGTCAAACTTAGTTTAGAAAAATACTTTGTATTTGCATATGTAACTTAAACAGCTTATCTTCAGCATAACAGCTTAACATAACAGCATAAACATATACATTAACTGTTTACTCACAACTCAATACAATATAACAGCATAACCACTTTTAGACCAGAGCAACCTGACTACTCCTTTACCAGAGCAGCAAAGTACAGTGGTGCCTCAACTTACGGAATTAATCCGTATTGGAACGGTGGCCGCAACTCAAAATTTTCGTAAGTCGAAGCACCATTTCCCATAGGAATGCATTGAAAACCGATTAATCCGTTCCAGCCAAAGAAAAAAATACTAAAAAAAATTAAAAATGAAAATAAACAGAGGAAGTCCCATGCTGGGACTGCAAAAAAAAAAAAAAAAAAAAAACCCACAAAAAACAAAACAACACAGAAACATAACGCCCCCAGCCCAAACCTACCCTCCAAATCCCACCCAGAACAACTTTTTTTAAAAAGGAGCACCTTACCCTTCTGAAGCCTCCTCAGCCTCCCGGGCTTCCACTGCTGCTCTGACCGCCACCACTGGGAGACTTGAGCCTGGTCAGGGTGCTTCGGCCGCTCGCCTCCCACTTGCTCTGCGCCACCCTCCGTGGGCCGATGGCGGTAAATTCAAATGGTGGAGGGCTGCGAGGAGCGAGCGGGAGGCGAGCTGGGAGGCAAGCGGCCAAAGAAACCTGGCCAGCTCAAGCCTCCCGGTGCTGGGCGACTGCTGCCTCCACCGCGACTGGGGGCGAGTGGCCAAAGAAACCCGGCCGGCTCAAGCCTCCTGGCACTGGGTCTCCGCTGCCTCCGCCAAGGCCAGGGGCAAGCGGCCAAAGAAACCCAGCCAGCTCAAGCCTCCTGGCACTGGGTCACCGCTGCCTCCATGGTCACAGTGGCGGGGAAGCAGGTGAGGCCTCCGCTGGCGGCGGTCACGGTGGCGCTGGAAGCCCGGGAGGCTGAGCCTCCCTTTTCCTAACCATTGGGGTGAAGAAGCAGCCTCTTCGCCACCAACGGTTTGAATATCCCACCCTTTCCCCCTGCCTTTTTTCTTTCATAAGTGGAAGCTCCGGCCGCAAGTCGAAGCAAAATTTTGCGGCCGGAGCTTTTCGTAAGTTGAAATTTTCGTAAGTAGGGACGTCTGTAAGTCAAGGCACCACTGTAATGCTTTCCCAGAGCTTCCTTTATACAGAGAAAAAGCCTCTGTAATCAGCAACACCTGTCAGAGGCAACTCAAGCCTCTGACTCTGCCTGTTAACCTGCAACAGGTGTATGCTTGCTCTTTACATACAGTCTTTCTTACATATTTTACTTACATGAGTACATTTCATATGTTCAAGACTTTAATTTACAATACAGTGACCTGATCCATTACCAATATCTTGACACTACAGAGGGGCCTGCATGCTGAGATCCTTGGCTTGGTGGGGGGTATGGGTTGTAGTTAGGCTAACCCGATCCCATGGTGGGTAGTGCGGAAAGAACAGGGATCGGTGAGTGCCCATGGAGTACAATGGAGGTTATAGCTTGTCTGACCTCACAGTGCTGTAGATCATGAGGTTACAGTGCTGTAGGGGGCCACCAAAGATAGGGGGCTTACAGGCTTGGGAGGGGCTTTATCTTTTGCCAGCCAGAGTCATGCTATCTTAAGGACTGCACAACAACAGGGCCTGGGACTCCCCTGTACAAGGTTGGGTAGGGGGTCCCGTAAGACCCTCAGCCCCAGACCTGATCCCGCACTACTGCAGGCCCTTGTTTCAGGTTCTAGAATAAAACAAATTATTTGTTCAATAAAGTGTGCTCCCTTGGTTAAACCATCACCTGCATATCACCTGTTTGTTCCAGGGAGGGAGGGCAAAGAACTTCTGGATCCCATGACAATTCATTTGTCCTCCCAATTGGAGTAGTTTATCTTTAATTATGAGGTCTCATACCTAATTTTCCCTATATCTGTTCATTATGTAAAATCTAAATACTCACCTTGGTTTTAGTCTTCTAGAAATAGAGTAACAAGGGAAGGGAAATAAGAAAAAAATTTACCCCACTGACTACAAATTTTTAAATATGTTTTCAGAAAGACATTCTATCCTTTTTCTTCTTTTTTTAAAGCCTTGCAAATTTCTATAATGGGAGGAAGCACAGTAACATCTTAAATCATCAGTTTTGAAGATGTAAACAATTGCTTCCAATTATTTATTTTCAATGAGATGGGCTGGTTCAAAGCAGTGAGACAGAGTATGGGGCAATTGCTCACCTCAACAAGAGAATGAAACAAGGAGCTCTTTTTTTGATTGAGGTTTCTGCAATTTTCACAAATTTCTTTGAACAAAATTAGTATTATTTCCCTTCCTGAAGCAAAGAACACAAGTTGGAGAGTCAAGGAAAGAGAATTGGAAAGTTGGAGAGTTAGAGAGAATGAGAAGGAGATAAATGGATTAGTAAAGCTAAATAGATAGTCAGAGAATACTAATGAGTTGGTTAATGTGAATAAGTAAATACAACACCTGAATAAGCAAAAGTGTAATCAAATATAAGAAGTTTTAATGAGTGATCCTACACTATAATAAAAGAACATCTCTGATTTAAAAACCAAAAGATAAATAAACAAGCTATATTGGCAGCACGTGTCTGATGCATATATGGTGCAGTGTGGATGAGAGATCCACTGGTGGTAGCGGAAGAAAGAGTAAACGTATCCAGAGAGTGAACCTGTGTTTGGGGAAAACAAACAGGGAACACTGGGTGGAACGTCACAACAAGAAACAAAGGACTGGATGATATATCACAAAGACACAGGCAAGACATCTAATGCTTCTAATTTTTAAAAGTCCACACAACAAGATACATCTGCTGTAGTTCTGCACTATTCATATAATCTGCAACAAAGTGATTCTCAGAAACGTAGAAATATCTGGTGACATCAGCAGAAAACATCTCATGTCTCACAGGCAAAAGGGAAAAAAGTGGGGGGAGGGGGTCTTCTTCTCACATATGGAACAAAAGAACCAAGGATTTACAACCCATGATAACATAGAAGGGACTTGCTATTGCCCTCATCTTTTGAAAAACATAACCACCAGCCAATAAGGTCTGATGGTTAATATGTAAAAAAATTTAAAAAACAAAGAAAGTAAAATGAGGAGTTTCCTAAAAGCAAATGTGAAATCCCAAATACCTTGGGAATTGAAAAGGAAAATATATATTTCCTATTCATTTTAGATTGCATTTGAATGAAATGCATAAATGCATTTTTATTTTTATTTTTTGGCATCCTTCTTCTTCTTTTTTCCCCAATAGTCTTCACTGAAATACAAATGTGAAATTCACTTTCCATGAACTAGAAATGTGATCTCACTGTGAGGGTCTCCATAATGACATCCTTTCTGTGCTAATAAATTGCAACCTAGTGGGACAATAGCACTTTTCTCAATTAGAAATGCTGAAAATTTAAAGAGGATCTCAGTTTGCTATCTATTAAGAACACCTCAAAGAAAACCAAGCCCTTCTTTTCTATGAAATGTACCTACCCAAGCATCTTTTAGTTTTCAACTAAATATGCATTATTTAATGGGATTTGACCAACAGAAGTAGAAAAATTGGTTGGAAAAAAACCTCACACAATATGTTATGTGCCATAACAGCAACATACTAAAGTCTACCATTAGCAAGCATGCTGTCAGAAAATGAAGGCTCTCCAAGATGCCTTTGAGGAGCAATAAAAATATTTTTATTATTCTCACTGGGAGGGTTTTGATAGCATTGTCAAATGCTAGCTTTTCATTCAGCAAAACTGCCCAAATACTACTCTTTCCAGAATGGTTATCTTACTTTATTAGATTGGGGGGAGGGCACCTCATGAAATACCAGACTTCAATATCTTGCAAGTATTCTTCCCTACATTTTCCATATTCCCTTTTGCATCTTTTCTCTGCTGGATCACTACTATGACTGCAAATCTAGCACAAGTGATATTATATCTCAAGACAAAACGGATACACATCCACAGATTAAATTGTTTCTAGAAGGTTTTTTTGGGGGGAGACCCTCAAAGTGAATCCACATCTCCTTTCACATAAAATCATTTAAAGAGTTCTCAGCAAAGTCAAAAGCATTTGAAAGTATTTTCTTAAAAATCAGTCCATTATTTGTTGTTTAGTCATTCAGTCGTGTCCGACTCTTCGTGACCCCATGGACCAGAGCACGCCAGGCCCTCCTGTCCTCCACTGCCCCCCGAAGCTGGGTCAAACCCATGTTGGTAGCATTGATGACACTGTCCAACCATCTCGTCCTCTGTCGTCCCCTTCTCCTCTTGCCTTCACACTTTCCCAACATCAGGGTCTTTTCCAGGGAGTCTTCTCTTCTCATGAGATGGCCAAAGTATTGGAGCCTCAGCTTCAGGATCTGTCCTTCCAGTGAACACTCAGGGTTGATTTCCTTCAGAATGGATAGGTTTGTTCTCCTTGCAGTCCAGGGGACTCTCAAGAGTCTCCTCCAGCACCACAATTCAAAAGCATCAATTCTTCGGCGGTCAGCCTTCTTTATGGTCCAGCTCTCACTTCCATACATCACTACTGGAAAAACCATAGCTTTGACTATGCGGACCTTTGTCGGCAAGGTGATGTCTCTGCTTTTTAAGATGCTGTCTAGGCTTGTCATCGCTTTCCTCCCAAGAAGCAGGAGTCTTTTAATTTCGTGGCTGCTGTCACCATCTGCAGTGATCATGGAGCCCAAGAAGGTAAAATCTGTCACTGCCTCCATATCCTCCCCTTCTATTTGCCAGGAGGTGATGGGACCAGTGGCCATGATCTTAGTTTTTTTGATGTTGAGCTTCAGACCATTTTTTGCGCTCTCCTCTTTCACTCTCATTAAGAGGTTCTTTAATTCCTCCTCACTTTCTGCCATCAGAGTGGGATCATCTGCATATCTGAGGTTGTTGATATTTCTTCCGGCAATCTTAATTCCGTTTTGGGATTCATCCAGTCCAGCCTTTCGCATGATGTATTCTGCATATAAGTTAAATAAGCAAGGAGACAATATACAGCCTTGTCGTACTCCTTTCCCAATTTTGAACCAATCAGTTGTTCCATATCCAGTTCTAACTGTTGCTTCCTGTCCCACATATAGATTTCTCAGGAGATGGATAAGGTGGTCAGGCACTCCCATTTCTTTAAGAACTTGCCATAGTTTGCTGTGGTCCACACAGTCAAAGGCTTTTGCGTAGTCAATGAAGCAGAAGTAGATGTTTTTCTGGAACTCTCTGGCTTTCTCCATAATCCAGCGCATGTTAGCAATTTGGTCTCTAGTTCCTCTGCCCCTTCGAAATCCAGCTTGTACTTCTGGGAGTTCTCGGTCCACATACTGCTGAAGCCTGCCTTGGAGGATTTTGAGCATAACCTTGCTAGCGTGTGAAATGAGTGCAATTGTACGGTAGTTGGAGCATTCTTTGGCACTGCCCTTCTTTGGGATTGGGATGTAGACTGATCTTTTCCAATCCTCTGGCCACTGTTGAGTTTTCCAAACTTGCTGGCATATTGAGTGTAGCACCTTAACAGCGTCATCTTTTAAGATTTTAAATAGTTCAACTGGAATGCCATCACCTCCACTGGCCTTGTTGTTAGCCATGCTTTCTAAGGCCCACTTGACTTCGCTCTCCAGGATGTCTGGCTCAAGGTCAGCAACCACACTATCTGGGTTGTCCGGGACATCCAGATCTTTCTGGTATAATTCCTCTGTGTATTCTTGCCACCTCTTCTTGATGTCTTCTGCTTCTGTTAAGTCCCTACCATTTTTGTCTTTTATCATGTCCATCTTTGCACAAAATGTTCCTTTAATGGCTCCAATTTTCTTGAACAGATCTCTGGTTTTTCCCTTTCTATTGTTTTCCTCTATATCTTTGCATTGTTCATTTAAGAAGACCCTCTTGTCTCTCCTTGCTATTCTTTGGAAGTCCGCATTCAATTTTCTGTAACTTTCCCTATCTCCCTTGCATTTTATTTCCCTTCTCTTCTCTGCTATTTGTAAGGCCTCGTTGGACAACCACTTTGCTTTCTTGCATTTCCTTTTCTTTGGGATGGTTTTTGTTCCTGCCTCCTGTACAATGTTACGAGCCTCCATCCATAGTTCTTCAGGCACTCTGTCCACCAAATCTAGTTCCTTAAATCTGTTCTTCACTTCCACTGTGTACTCATAAGGGATTTGGTTTAGATTATACCTGGCTAGCCCAGTGGTTTTTCCTACTTTCTTCAGTTTAAGCTTGAATTTTGCTACAAGAAGCTGATGATCAGAGCCACAATCAGCTCCAGGTCTTGTTTTTGCTGACTGTATAGAGCTTCTCCATCTTTGGCTGCAGAGAATATAATCAATCTGATTTCGGTATTGCCCATCTGGTGATGTCCATGTGTAGAGTCGCCTCTTGTGTTGTTGGAAAAGAGTGTTTGTGATGACCAGCTTGTTCTCTTGACAAAACTCTATTAGCCTTTGCCCTGCTTCGTTCTGAACTCCAAGGCCAAACTTACCTGTTGTTCCTTTGATCTCTTGACTGCCTACTTTAGCATTCCAGTCCCCTAGAATGAGAAGAACATCTTTCTTTGGTGTCAGTTCTAGAAGGTGTTGTAGGTCTTCATAGAATTGGTCAATTTCAGCCTCTTCAGCATCGGTGGTTGGTGCATAAACTTGGATTACTGTGATGTTGAAAGGTCTGCCTTGGATTCGTATTGAAATCATTCTATCATTTTTGAGATTGTATCCCAGTACAGCTTTCCCCACTCTTTTGTTGACTATGAGGGCTACTCCATTTCTTCTATGGGATTCTTGCCCACAATAGTAGATATGGTAATCGTCTGAATTGAATTCGCCCATTCCCCTCCATTTTAGTTCACTGATGCCCAGGATGTCAATGTTTATTCTTGCCATCTCCTGTTTGACCACATCCAACTTTCCAAGGTTCATAGATCTTACATTCCAGGTTCCTATGCAGTATTCTTCTTTGCAGCATCGGACTTTCCTTTCACTTCCAGGTGCGTCCACAGCTGAGCATCCTTTCGGCTTTGGCCCAACCACTTCTTTAGCTCTGGAGCTACTTTTACTTGTCCTCCACTCTTCCTCAGTAGCATGTTGGACGCCTTCTGACCTGAGGGGCCCATCTTCCAGCATCATATCTTTTAGCCTTTTGTTTCTGTTCATGAGGTTTTCTTGGCAAAGATACTGGAGTGGCTTGCCAGTTCCTGCTCCAGGTGGATCGCGTTTAGTCAGAACTCTCCACTATGACCTGTCCGTCTTGGGTGTCCCTGCACGGCATAGCCCATAGCTTCTCTGAATTACTCAAGCCCCTTCGCCACGACAAGGCAGCAATCTGTGAAGGAGCAGTCCATTATATGTATGGGTAAAAAAAATCAGTACATTTTTCATAAGAATTTACCTACATACTCCAGTCGTTTCATATTCAGAATGAAAAGAATTTAAGATTTGAAATACTGTTGGAGAAGCTATTTCTCCTGTCCCACACTGGTTAAATGAGGCTACAAAGGCCTCCTCTTTTGACGGAGGTGGTACACATTAGCATCACAATGTCCATCATCACATAGCCTGTGTTGAGGAGAGGGCAAGGGGCTATAAATGGCCTCCCTGCATCAACACTAGTCTCTCTTGTATACATTGACTTTGCCAGTCTGCCCTGTCTGAGAGCCAGTGCAGACCTAACTAGTCACTTCATGGCAGGATAGGATTTTTGGCCTTGATCACATGATTATATTAAACAAGATGTGGTCACAGAATGACTTCCATACCCTGTACTTATTCTGTTGGGGCTTTGGGGAAGATTGGAGGGTGGACATGTTTAAATACTTACATAGGAAAGTTTGAGTGTAGAAAATGTATAGGCAAAGATGGCTAGCTCTTGCGTGTATCTTTAGGTAATGAGATGCTAATTTCAACAGCACCTCAATTCAGGCTGGAAGGAAGTCCCTTGAAATCAATCAGGTTATGGACTCAGGGAGAAAATGAATCCTGCTGATTCTCCCCAGGTAAAGTGAGCCATCTGGGCTCTAGTGAAAAGCTACTGCAAACCCAAGGGGGAAGGGTGTGTAGTTTGAGCCACAGGTGTTGACTAAAGAGAAACTGGGGGTTTCAGTGTGTCAGCAAAGCTTAAAGCAATACAGTCAGGAATCAAGACTCTATTACAAGCCTGGACTTCTAATAGGATCACACAAGGCAGTAGGTTCACAGCTGAGGCAACAGACTAAGACACCTCCACATTCTTCAGAAGTAATGGCCGCATCAGGAGAAGAAAATAAACAATTTTAATAGCGATGGGGATAGAGAAACTTCTGAAGGGCAGCTGTTGGGTAGAAGTGGCAGCTAAAGGTGATGCCAGCAGAGGATCTTTCACAGAAAATGCCAGTGACACTCAAGCTAACTTTTTTTAGTACTGCATAGAAGAAGGCAGTGGCAAACCCCTGAACCTTTCTTACCTTGAAAATCCTATGATGAGACATTTCAAAATGAAACAAGAGATAGTGCTGGAAGATCAGACTTCCAAATCAGAAAGCACTGAATTAGATACTAGTGAAGAGTAAAAACAAACAAACAAACAAACAAACAAAAAAACAAAACTGTCACTAATGTTGAAGCTAGATTAAAGCTAAAAGGATGTCTAATGCTGAGGTTTCTGTACAACACACACAAATACCACATGGGATGCAAAACACATGAAGCAAAGTGAACAGGAAACATTAAGAACTGGAACATTTAAATAATACAGTGCTAGGTGCTGGTGAACTGACGTGGACTGAAATGGGACATTTTCAGTCAGGCAACTATGAAGTATTTTAATATGAATATGATAAACTCAGAAGAAATGGAGTAGCTCTAATACTGAGGAAGAAGTAACACAGGCAGTTAGGGAATGTAATGAATGCTCCTGGGAAAATCTAACAACATAACCATCATTCAAGTCTATGCTCCAACTACAGATGCTGAAGATGATGCAATTGAAAGCTTTTATGCCAGCATTCAACAGGAAATTGATCATACATCAAAATAAGATGTACTTATAATCATAACTGAATTGAATGCAAAAATAGGAAACAAAGCAGTTCCAAAAATCTGGTCTAGGGGACAGAAAAAAAGCAGCACAGCTCATAGAGTTCTGTGAAGCCAACAATATTTTTATTGCAAATATGAAGCAACTGAACAGATGACTGTACACATGGACATTACAAGATGGTCAATACAGAAGTCAAATAAACAATGTATTTGGAAGCAGGAGATGGAGAGGCTGTAATCTCTGACAGAGCAAGACCAGGAGCAGATTGTGGTACTGATCATGAACTGTTAATATAAAAAATAAGAGTAGAGCTGAAGAAGAGCACTAAAAAAATCCTAGTGCCAAAATATAAATTGAAAAACCATTCCTGATTTATTTGAAGTCCACATAAAGAACAGATTTGCTTTACTAAATTCAGTTGACTGTGAAGCAGAAGAACTGTGGATCAAAACCATAAATATTATTAGGGAAAAATACAAAAAGACAATTCCTCTAATAAAAAGAAAAGAAAAACCTAGATGGAAGAAATACTTTAAATTGTAAAGGACAAATGAGAAACAAAAGAAAAAGGTGACAGAAGTAGGGTGAATGCACCCTACCTGAATGCAGCACAATAACACCACTGTCATGCAGATTGCAGATAGTCTTCCTTGAAAACAGTTATGACTTCATATGACTTCTGATGATAGTGAAAGCAGAGAGTGCCAAAGATGGATTGCAATTGAACATTAAGAAGACAAAAATCTTGACTACAGAAGAATGAAATAACTTTAATTCTGACAATGAAGAAATTGAAATATTGAAAGATTTTGTATACTTTGGTTCAATCATTAATTCCAATGGAGATGGTGACCAAGAAATCAGGAAAAAAAAGAGACTTGGAAGGGCAGCAATGGAGGAATTAGAAAAGTTCATCAGATGAAAGGAGGTATGTGGCAGAATGCCCATGTCCCACCTGTCCATCATGTGGAGCTCTAGAGCTGGAGCCTATGAGAGGACAGGAGGGCGGAGTCAGAGAGACAGTTAGAGACTGAGAGAGAATGAGAGAGGAGGTTTTGGAGGTTTATGAGGGAGATTGGACAGTTGGAGTAGTTGGTTGATGTGTTAAAGAATATTTAAAGGATAGAAGTATACTAAAATAGATAGACAGTCATCAGATCTTATTCCAGTGATTGATGTGAAGTAATACCAATAAAGAAATGTGTTTAATATCCAAGTTTAATGAGTGCAACATAATAAAACATCTATGAACCTACTTGTGTGATTCAACAATTAAATGATAAATAATCAGTTATATTTGACAACACGTGTCTATGCAACCTTATTAGTAAAGTGTGGATAAAGATCCACTGGTGGCAGTTGGTGAAAGGAGAAATAAGCAAGTCATGTCCAAAGGTGGACCTGGGTTTGAGGGAAACAAACTAGGGACACTGGGGGTGCGCGACATAAGTGGTGGCACAGCAGTGGGATGCGAAGTAAATACATTCCAGTGAGCCAAAGAAAAGAGAAAAGAAATTCTCTGAGTCTGAGGGACCTGTTAGTCGAAGGTTAAGGAGAAGGAGTGGGAAACTCTAAAGCTTAGTGGATAGCTTGGAAGGGACTCCTGATCGTGGAAAGACTAAGGCAGGAAAAGACTCTGAGGAGAATTCTAGTTTTAAAATTCACCTCATGCTTAGAGAAAGACCAAGGGGCTAACTTTAGATCCCAAGCTCTGAAAAAGGAGTGCTGAAGGGAATAAAAGGGAAGCCAAGGTCAAAGGAATAGCTGAGGGGACTAAAACTAATTGTGGCTGGAATAATATAAATATTTATGAGGAAAAGCTGGGTGTCTGGAGACTGAAAGAAACAGTGTGTCAGTACCAGAGACAGCGAGGCTGAGTGCCTAAAGAAATAAAGTAACAATCCGCAGCTGCCAGCAGAAGGCTACTAAATATCTCTCTCTCTAACACAGAAAAGGAAAAAGTGTTTTTAAACTGAGGCGTGACTGTCTGCCTCTATTAAATCAACCAACTGGTCCAAAGAAAAACAAATAAACATGCCTTCTAAGAGAGGGAAAAGGTTACCAATGGAGGTATCGAATGTTCAAAGTTTACCTCATGAAGAGGAAAGCCCTCTTGAATTAGCTGAGCAAGATGATGATGCTCAGGAGGATGATGCCTCAAGAAGGGAAACTGGGTTAACCTCCCAAGAATTTGAAAGATGGAGGTTGCAACAGGTATTTAAATTAAAAGAGTTACAGCTCAAGGCTGAGGCTGAAGCCATAGAGAAAGAGATGGCTATGGAAATGGAGAGAGCTAGGGCTGAGGAAAAAGCTTTACAGCTCAAAGCTGAGATGGAAATGAGGGCAAAAGAGATGGAGTACCAACTGGAAATGAAACGATTAGAATTAACAGTCCAGAACGATAATAATAATAATTCAAATACTGGAGTTTTATCAAAAGTTGACTTAAAGAAATTCCCTCAGTTTAGAAAGGGTGATTCCCCTGAAGCATTCCTCATTTCTTTGGAGAGAACATGCTGGGATTATAAAGTGAGAGATGAAGAGAAAATGGTTATTCTAAGATCTCAAATAAGTGCAGAGTTATCTGAGATATATTCTCTAATGCCCCTGGATCAAGCAAGAGAATATGAGGCATTCAGAAAATTGGTTTACTCGAGGTTTGGGATCAATGCTGAGCACCTCAGATGGACATTTAGAGCATTGACAAAAAAACCTGAGGAATCATATTATCAATTGGGAGCCAATCTGGTCAAATACTTGGAGAAGTGGCTAGAACAAGCTAAGGTTGAGAATTTAGAAGATATGAAAAATATTATTGGATTAGAACAATTCTATTCAGTTCTACCTGGAGAACTAAGGTATTTGGTCAGGGACAAACAGCCCAAAACTGTTCAGCAGGCAAGCGAAGGTGCTGATGATATCTCAGAAATAAGAAACCCAAGATTTTCTGAGGTAAAACTTGGAGGTAAAAGCTGGGATGAAAGAGGGAAAAAACCCAGAGATTACCACAGAAACTATCAGACTACTGGAGGCCATTTTAGAGGCAAGCCCTCAGAGCAGAATCAACAGAGGAATAAAGGCTTTGAAGGGAAGGGAGACAAGTCCCAATATTTTGAACAAAGAGCCCCTCAAACATGCTATGGGTGTGGAGAAAAAGGGCATTTCATTTCTCAATGCCAGACCTTAAAGAATAAAGAGATTCAACAGAAAGGAGGGGGAAATTTGCCCAAGAAAGTGTACTATGTCCAACAGCAGAGAAAGACAGCTGAGGCAATTGAAAATGGCGCTGAAACAGACATAGCAGAGGGCCAGGAAAAACAACTGCCTTTAGCAAACATTGTCCAATGCTATTTTATTGAAAGTAACCAAGAACTGCTTCGTTGTTCTGATGAAAACATTTATATAAATGATACAAAATATCTAGCATTGAAAGACTCCTGCTCTCAGGTGACTTTGTGTCATCCAGCTATTATCCCTCAGGGAAATATAGTGAAAAATGAATACATAACCATAAAAGGGATTGGGACTGAATTAATTACTCTACCTATGGCTAAAATATAAATGAAATATCAAGGGTGGAATGGAGTGTGGAAAGTAGCCCTCACAAATCAAATTCCTGCTCCATGCTTGATTGGGTTAGATCTATCTGAGCATGTAAAGAGTGTTTTGATCACTACTCGCTCACAGATAGAAAAAAGAGAACCACCTGAATGTGAAATCCCTAATGAAATTATAGGAGGAGATGAAGCCAATGAAACAGCTGAGGTGGTGGTTATAAGGAATCCTCATGAAAATGCGTTTAGACAAGATCGAAGACAGGATTCTACATTACAACAACGCTTCAAGTCAGCCAGAGAAGGAACACTAACCCCTGAAAGCCCTGAAAGGTTCTGTGTGGAGAAAGACATGTTATATAGAAAGGTCTTAATAAATCCTCAGAGGGGAGGGGAAAATATTCACAAAAAACTGGTGATCCCTTTTAAATACAGGAAAAGGATAATGGAAAGGGGACATAAAGACACCTTTGCTGCTCATTTGGGAATCACACGCACAAAGCAGAGAATAGCTCAGAATTTCTACTGGCCAGGAATGGGGAAGCAAATAAAATCATACTGTCAAAGCTGTGATGTATGTCAAAGGCAGGATATGGGCAATGATAAAACTAAAGCTAAGCTGTGCCCTTTACCAGTAATATCAACCCCATTTCAACACATTGGCATGGACCTTGTAGGACCCTTACCTAAAGTAACCAGAAGGGGAAACCGATTCATATTAACTATAATAGATTATGCCACTAGATACCCAGAAGCTGTTCCAGTGCGAAATATAGAGACAGAAACTATAGCAAATGCCTTAGTGAATTATATGTGTCGCATGGGCTTTGCTTCTGAAATTGTCATGGATTTGGGAACATCATTCACATCCAAATTAATGAAAAGGCTGTGGCAACTTTGTGGCATAAATCATATAACATCATCCCCATATCATCCTCAGACAAAGAGTTTGGTGGAGAAATTTAATGGGACCCTAATGCGAATGATCAGGGCTTATACAGCAGCAAATCCCAATGACTGGGATCACAAATTACAACCCTTATTATACGCGTATAGGTCTGTACCCCAGGAAAGCACTGGATTCAGTCCTTTTGAATTGTTATTTGGGAGGAAAGTTCAGGGACCCCTTGATTTACTAAGACAAAATTGGGAAGAACAGAGGGAACAAGATCCTGAGACAGTGATCCAATACCTAGATACCCTGATGAACTCCTTGCAGCAATCTCTGAAGTTAGCATCAGAAAACTTGCAGAGTCAGCAAGGAAAGCAGAAACTATGGTATGACAAAAAGGCCAGAGAACGATCATTCAGTCCTGGAGATGAAGTCCTGATGTTAAAACCTATAAAAGGGAACAAACTGCAATTAAATTGGGCAGGTCCTTTTAGAGTAATCTCCAAGATGAGTGAGGTGAATTACATAATTCAGGAGGAGGGAGAGGAAGGTCGAAGAGTGGTACATGTTAACATGATTAAACCATACTATAGAAAAGAAAATATTGTCCTATATGCCATAAAAGAAATGGATAATGAAAAACATGAATTGCCATATTGGGAAGGGCAAGGCGAACCCCAATATAACCCAGAAGATGTAAAGATCTGTGACACACTAACCCCAGAGCGGAAAAATGAAGCAAGAGCCTTGCTGATAAAATACAAGCAGGTCTTCTCCAATAAGCCTGGTGTAGTAAAGGGAGTGGTGCACAAAATTGATACTGGAAATGCACCCCCTCAAGCTGTCACTCCTTACAGAGTCACAGGGCCATATGTAGCAAAGGTTCACCAAGAACTAGATGAGACGTCGAAGAAAAAAATCAGATCTTTCTTAGGGTTAGTTGGCTATTATAGATGCTTTATCCAAAGTTTCAGTGAAATAGCCACCCCTTTATCTGACTTAACCCATAAAAGAACAGCTGAAAAGATCCCGTGGTCGAGAGAATGCGAGGAGGCCTTCGAGAACCTGAAGACTGCGCTGATGACCAGTCCTGTCCTGAGAACACCAGATTTCCAACGCGAGTTCACCGTCTTCACAAATGCTTCCAACACCGGAATAGGAGCCTTGCTGAGCCAGTCGGATGACGACGGGAACCTTCATCCAGTGATTTTTCTAAGTAAGAAGCTGCAAGCTGGTGAGAGACACCTTTCCACCATAGAATGTTAGTGTCTTGAGATTGTATGGTCGATACAGAAACTCAGGCCATACATATGGGGTAGACATTTTGTACTGTGCACAGACCATTCCCCACTGCTGTGGTTGAGGACAATCAGGGCGAATAACAATAAGTTAATGAGATGGGCCCTACTATTACACGACTTTGATTTCGAGATCTGGAGTGTGAAGGGGAATCAAAATGTAGTGGCTGATGCCTTATCAAGAAGACCAGAAGAATGACTGATGGAAACGAAGAAAAATGTAACTTTTAATGATATAAAAACTGTTCTAAATAAATGTTATTAGTGTGTATATGTGTATGAAATAAATGAAAATGCAATTTATAGATGAACTAATGATAAGTAAGGATAAAAGTGACTGAATTGGTTTGTAAGTAATAAAAATGTTTATTAATGTCATTTAAATGTAAAGTAATAAGAATAATATGCTTTCAACTGTGTAAAAGAGTAAGTATAGAGTAAGTATATATTGCAAATGTGTAAATGAGAATTGCATGGAAAAAAATATTGTTAGAAATATTGGTAAGTAAAATCATACGTTGTTAATGAGGGTAAACTACCATAAGTTTTACCCCATGAAACAAACTTTGCAAGCGGGGAGGTATGTGGCGGAATGCCCATGTCCCACCTGTCCATCATGTGGAGCTCTAGAGCTGGAGCCTATGAGAGGACAGGAGGGCGGGGTCAGAGAGACAGTTAGAGACAGAGAGAATGAGAGAGGAGGTTTTGGAGGTTTATGAGGGAGATTGGACAGTTGGAGTAGTTGGTTGATGTGTTAAAAATAGTTAAAGGATAGAAGTATACTAAAATAGATAGACAGTCATCAGATCTTTTTCCAGTGATTGATGTGAAGTAATACCAATAAAGAAACGTGTTTAATATCCAAGTTTAATGAGTGCAACATAATAAAACATGTATGAACCTACTTGTGTGATTCAACAACTAAATGATAAATAATCAGTTATATTTGACAACACGTGTCTATGCAACCTTATTAGTAAAGTGTGGATAAAGATCCACTGGTGGCAGTTGGTGAAAGGAGAAATAAGCAAGTCATGTCCAAAGGTGGACCTGGGTTTGAGGGAAACAAACTAGGGACACTGGGGGTGAGCGACAAGGTATTACTGGATATGAAAACTAAGTTGATGCATACTCTTGTATTCCCAAGCACCATGTATGGGTGTGAACACTAGATGCTAAAGAATGCTGACAAGAAAAAAATGATTCATTTGAAATGTGGTGCTGGAGGAGGGCTTTGTGGATACTCTGGACTGTGAAAAGGATGAACAAGTCGTTCCTACAGCAAATCATGCCTGAACTATCTCTGGAGTAAAAAATGGTGGATCTGAGGCTGTCATATTTTGGGAAAAACACGAGAAGGCAAGATATGGCTGGGTAAGAAAATAATGCTAGGAAAAATTGAGGGCAGCAGGAAAAGAGGAAGACCAAATATAAGATGGATTGAATCCATCAAGGAAGTCACACCCTTGAGTCTGGAAGAGCTAAGCAGGGCTGTTGAGGACAGGATATTTTGGAGAGCACTCATTCATTGAGTTGTTATAAATGAGAGGTTACTTGATGGCATATAAGAACAAGAACAAGAAACAGAAACTGATAGATTAATCCTGGGACTTCAAGTTCTTAACTATGAAAAAAAAATGAAGTTTCTGTGTATTCATAAGGTTTTTCATCTTTAACATCCATATAATAGGGAGGAAAAGAAAAAACTTCAAGAGATTCACCTGCACAACAACAAAGTCTGAAATTATTGGAGCAAGAGACACTTAAGGATTGGCAACAAAATAGTCAAAATATGTTATCCACAGAATTACAGCAGATACAAAGAAGAATGGCTCAGCTACCTGGCCAAATCAAAGATTTAGGGTTGCAAATGACTGATATTAAACACCAAATTACAGGGGGGGAAATTCCAGTATAGAAAAAACCTCAAAAAAGATAGGAAAAAAACTGAGTTTATGAATACAGAGCTGGGAGTGAAACATGAAAGAAAACAAGATGAAAGCAACCTGCTAAAGTTACAAATGGAGGGAGCCAACCTCATACTTAGATTCCAGAATCTTCCAGAACAAAAAAGTGAAGACACAGTGCAATTGGTAACTAATTTTTTAGCCCCATTTATGGAGATGCAACCAGAAGAAGTACAAGAAAATATAGATACAACACGAAGAATTAACACAGCATATACCAGGAACAAAAAACTCCTCAGATAAATTCATGTTAAATTCACAAGAATGATATTTCGAGAAAAAGTTCTAAGAAACATGCAATATAAAGGATCCACTATAAAAGGAAAAGAAATTAAGATTTTGAAACATATTCTGTGACAAATAAGACAGAAAAGGAGACAGTACGCAGAGTTGACACATTTCCTGAGAACAAACTCACTTACATATAAGTGGTTAATACCTGAAGGTGTCTCTCCAATTCCAGTCGCAGAGATATTCTGTTAATTCAACAATGAAGGCAGAAGACTTTATGAAAAAAGAGAAAATGGCTGGGTAGGAAAGAAGAGAAAAAGACAGATGAAAAACAGGAAGAGGAGCTATTATGTGGACCATCAAGATCAAATTCAGAAGAAAGTGCAGAATTTGAGCTAAAAAACCAAATGGGAAGCACCAAAGAAAAGCCCACCATGGAAACAAGATGCCTATTTTCATGTGTGGTTGGAATGAGTATACATGGAAATTTTGGAAGTTACTTTTAAAATAAATAAATGAAACATTAAAGTTAAATTTAAAAGCAAGTCCTAAAATAGCGCTTTTATCAATCGTATTAGTGAGCAATGGAATTGGACAATGAAATATTTGATTACAAATTTAGTAACAGTAGCTAAATTAATAATAGCAAAGAATTGGGAAGTTAAGTACCATCTCCGTTTAAATGAATTGTATAAATAAGTGTGGAATATAACTATTAATGATATGTTAACATGTAATATTTAAGAAAAGGAAATAAGAATATTTTTAGAAATATATGTGGAGAATTTATTGATCTTGTATTAATAAAGGGGAAGGTCTGTGCACTTTTGCAAGAGTGCAAGAGTATTTTTGGAAGGGGAATGGAGCTTCATAAATGTTTACACAGGCCTTCCCTCCAGTGAACACTTGATTTTTTTAATTTATTTTTTCTTTTCCCTTCTCCATCTTGAACTGTTTGTCTATTGATGTTATATTTTATATATTTATATATTTTATACTTTGTTATGTATGATTATGTGTGTTGGAAGCCGCCTAGAGTGGTCGTCTGACCAGATAGGCGGGGTAAAAATACAATAAATAAATAAATAAATAAATAAATAAATAAAGGAAAACAGAATATCTCCAATTGTCCTGACAGAGGGGAACACATAGGATTGTATGTGTAATAATTAAGCAGTTTTTCAGATTTGGTTTTAATGTATGTTATTTGTTGGTTTTGGCACAAGGAGACTTCCGGTTGGGTGGCGGCGGCTGCAGATGGCTTGTTACTGAACATCAGGGAGTATAAGGTTTATTTGCATGCTATAAGCTTTTAGCCTCCTTTTTAATGCCTGGGAAGTTTATTGCTGTCAACAAGACAGTACTTATCAAAAGAATGCTTTTTCCCTTTGCTCTTGCTGACTGCTAAGAGATGAAGGTCATAAGGGAATGCCTGTGATAACAAGGTACTGAGGCAATTAAGATGGACAGACAATTATAAAGTCTAGAATTCTAAGGACCTGAAGCTATACAGTGGACCCTCGACTTACAGATGGCTCCACTTGCGTACTTTTCGAGTTACAGACTTCTCCGGCCGCAAAATTTCACTTCGACTTGCGGCCGGAGAATTGACCTACAGACTGGAAAGGGGAGGCGGGGAACCAGCCGAAGAAAAAATACCCCCCACCAAAAAAAGAAAATATAGTCACTTACCAGGTCAGACCCAGCCCTGCTCCTCACAGTCCCTTGGTGGCCCGGGAACAGCCAGACTCTGTGTGAGCAGAGCGCCAAACAGCTGAGAGTCGGGAACCAGCAGAGGGGCGGCAGCCATTTTGGAGAGGCGGCAGCCATTTTGAGAGGCAGCAGCCATGTGGTTGCCTCTCAAAATGGCTGCCGCCTCTCCAAAATGGCTGCCGCGTGTCTGCTGGTTGCCGCCTCTCAGCTGTTCGGCGCTCTGCTCACACAGAGTCCGGCTGTTCCGGGGCTACCAAGGGACTGTGAGGAGCGGGGCTGGGTCTACTGTACCTGGTAAGTGACTGTATTTTCTTTTTTTTTGTGGGGGGGTATTTTTTCTTCGGCCGGTTACGGATTAATGGGTTTTCAATGCATTCCTATGGGAAATGGACCCTCGACCTACAGACTTCTCAACCTGCGGCCACCGTTCCAATACGGATTAATTCCGTAAGTCGAGGGTCCACTGTACGTTTATAGGATCTACCCATTTTGGATTAAATTGCTTAGGACTGAATAGCTATTTGATGCACATCACCTGTCGGCTTTCTCTCTCTTCGAAGTATATGACTCTTCAACAGTGATTTGCAGAAAGAGGGCGGGTTGTCTCTCCAGATTGCTTAACCTTGCGTGGCTGTAGTGCACTGAGATTGTTGATTTTTGTTTTGGTTAGTTTGCATTTTTTAAAGTTTATTTTAATAAAAATAAAATTATATTAAAAAGACTCTAATTTATCTTTACACTGAATGAGGATCTGGAAGTTGAGTCATGGCAACTGGACATCTTTCTTGTTAGGTTGAAACATTTTGCTACTCATCCAAGTAGCTTCTTCAGTCTGAGGAGAGCTGGTAGGAGATCCCTGATATATCCTCCACTTTGGTTTCACTTCCTCCTGCTCTGAATAGACTTGTTAGAAGGACAAAGGACTGAGAGTGAGCGATAATCCCACTTCTGCAGTCCTTCTCCACCCATTGTCATGGGTCGTTAACAGTTGTTAACAGTGGTCTTTCTGGTGGGTGTGGTCCTAATCTTTCTGGGGACAGATGAAAGGGCAGCATGATAAATGGGAGACAGATTGTATCTAAGGCCTCCACTCCTGTTGAGTGAGGGATTTTCTATATGCACATGTATGGCCTCCCTGTCCCTTCTCTCAAACCACCTATCTTCTCAGTCCAAAATGAGTACATCTTGGTCATCAAATGAGTGTCCTTTGTCCTTCAAATGAAGGAACACTGCTGATTGTGGTAGTGAGCCATTGCCCCTCCTGTGCCGGGCCACTCTCCTGTTTAGTGGCTGTTTGGTTTCTCCAATGTAGAGCTCCAGACACTCCTCTTTGCATTGGACCGCATATACTATGTTGTTCCTGTTGTGTTTTGGTACCTGATCTTTTGGGTGGACGAGTCTCTGCCTTGTGTGTTTGTGGGTTTGAAGTGCATGGGTATTTGGTGTTTACCAAAAAATCTTCATTTGATGACCAAGATGTACCAAAATGAAGAAGAGGAGACTGCATTGAGCACATTGGAGGAAAGGTGGACTGTAACAGAAACAAATAAAATTTTGATTTGATTTGTTAATATGTTCATATAAAATATACATCTCAAAATATTTACTTCAACTTCGGTAAAATGTAAAAAAATGCTGTATTTGTAGAATTAAATTCTAGTGACTCAGAGTATTTAAATAAAGGTGTTTTTGAAACAGATGTATTTTGCAGATAAGTGAGTTGTTTTAGATTTTATTCTTAATGTATTCATTTTCTCCTCACAGATTTCACATTTTTCTAAAATTTCATGAAGTCTACCAGATCCTATAGATACAAATATTTTTTGTAGTTTGTAGGTAAAAAAATAGATTTCCCCCCAGTAATATAGATCCTTTTGTTCTCCTCAGAAAAAGAGTAGAACTGAAGAAGCATCAATTACTGAGAAATAGCAAATGTCTCTTAACCCAATTTATCTCACTGGAACTACTCTTGAGTAAATAATTGCAGTCTTATGGCATCACATTCATAATTCTTAAACTCTTTGGGATTAAGAAAAAGAAGGTTTTCCAATGGCAAGGGCAATGGATTTGTTTCTGAAAATCATTCCTTTTATCTCTTGAGAAAATCCTGGAAAAAATAATCAAGCAGCAGATTTGTGAGCACCTAGAAAATAACAAGGTGATTACTAGAAGCCAGCATGGGTTTGTTAAGAACAGGTCATGCCAAACAAATCTTATTGTCTTCTTCAATAACGTGACTAAATTAATAGACCAAGGAAATGCAGTGGATATAGCATACTTAGACTTCAGTAAGGCATTTGATAAGCTAGACCACAACCTACTTCTGCGTAAGATAGAACAAAGTGGGATAGACAATGCAACTACCAGATGGATTTGCAGCTGGCTGATCAACCACACACAACGTGTTGTCCTCAATGGAACCACATCTTCGTGGAGGGAAGTGTGCAGTGGGGTCCCTCAAGGTTCTGTCTTGGGCCCAGTGCTCTTCAACATCTTCATAAATAACCTGGAGGAGGGGATTGAAGGAGCACCCATCAAATTTGCTGATGACACAAAGCTGGGGAGAAATGCTAATACTTTGGAAGTTAGACTCAACATTCAGAAGGATCTAGACAGACTTGAACATTGGGCCCTATCCAATAAGATGCAGTTCAGTGGTGGGAAAAGTAAGGTCCTACACTTAGGCAGGAGAAACTAGATGGACAGATATAGGATAGGTGGTACCTGGCTCAACAGTAGTACCTGTGAGAGGGATTTAGATGGACCACCACCTAAGGATGAGTCAGCAGTGTGCTGCAGCTGCCAAGAAAGCCAACACAATCCTAGGCTGCATCAACAGGGGATAGCATCAAGATCACAGGAAGTGATAGTACCACTCTATACCATGCTGGTGAGGTCACACTTGGAGTGCTGTGTTCAGTTCTGGTCACTACAATACAAAAAAGATGCTGAGGCCCTGGAAGGGGCTGCAGAGAAGAGCAACAAAGATGATAAGGGGACTGGAGACTAAATCCTATGAAGAATGACTAAAAGAACTAGGTCTGTTTAGCTTAACGAAGAGAAGACTGAGGGGAGACATGATAGCAGTCTTCCAGTATCTGAAGGGTTGCCACAGGGAAGAGGGCATTGATTTATTCTCCATTGCACCTGAGGGTAGGACAAGAACCAATGGATGGAATCTTATCAGAGGGAGATCCAACCTGGAAATAAGGAGGAATTTCCTGACAGTGAGAACCATTACGTAGTGGAACAACTTGCCCCCACGTTGTTGTGTCTGCCCCATCGCTGGAGGTTTTCAAGAAAAGATTGGACAGTCATCTGTCCGGGATTGTATGAGGTCCAGGATGGTATGAGGTCTCGTGCTTTGGGCAGAGGGTGGGACTAGAAGACCTCCAAGGTTCCTTCCAACCTTACAATGATTCTATGATTCTTAACCTCCCTCTTTTGTTGTTGCTCCTTTTTCCATCTTGTTCTCTGGATGACTACTCCCTCCCTCCCATTCTCTCTTTCTCTCTCTTCCAGTTTCATGTCAATCAGATCCTTCATTTTGCTTAGATTCCCTGAACTCTAAGATATAGCAGGTACTGATTTGGCAGCATCTCGCCTTCAACTTTCATGTCTCTGTTATTATTCATTGGTGGTACTATTGCTGAATTCTATTGCTTCCTTGCTGCCTTCACAACAGCTGTTTGGCATTCTCCAATACCTGGCTACAGCTAATGCTCATGTATTTATGAAGGCTCATGCATGCAAAAAACTAAACATACATAAATTATTTTTATTTAAAAAATAATTTTTGTTTACATTTCCCAAATGTGTGTTGTAACTGGTATCCATATTTAACAATATCCATATTTAACTGGTAACTTCATGAATTGCTTTACATTAGTGCTAATCTTAGTAGCACCTTCCTCAAATAAACCCCCAATTTATATTTATACAAAGGCAAAGTGGCAACCTTCTTCTTTTCCTAAATAACTATGTTCTATCAGAAATCAACATCCAAGCTGCAGTTCAAGAGAAAAAGACTTAAGGCTGGATTGTATCATTTTGAGGCAGCTTTGAGCTATTTTTAGCCATATACAGTACAATAGTTTGCACCTGTTCAATGACAGATGATGGCCCACAGATTTACAAGGAGCTTAACATCTCATGATCTTTTAATATCCATGTCTAACTGTCTGTAAATTCAGTAGTGCTAGCCACCTGGGATTCAGTTATGTATACTGTCAACCAGAAGAAGAGACTCTGAAGAGTTCTGATGGTCTGCCAAATCATTAGTATAGCAGCAGATTTTGTCCTTATTCCTACATGTAAAGATGTTTTTTAAAAAATGGTACAGTGAAAATAATTGTTCATATTATACTTAATCACTGCTGCCTTCAGATTAAAAACAGTATTCATTGGTCACACTTTTTGAAATTGGCCAAACAATTTTATATTCCCTTTATTCAAACATAAGTCAAAAAGATTTGAGCTAAAATCAAATTGTGCATAGCATTATGGTTCCCTTTTTGAATTACATTGATCTTAGGCTCATTTGATGTATGTCACTCATACTTAAATATAGCCTTAACTGGTACTATATTGTCTGAAATCAATGGTTCTCATGTTTAAGTTGATTTCCTGTGTTTTTGCTACTAGTATTGTGTACGGATTTTAGCCACACCTATTTCTGAAGTCTCGGGACAGGTAGCAGTGTGTAGAAACAGATAACCTAAAAAGTGCTGTTCTTGCTTAATCACAATCTTTTCAAAATCAATCTATCACAGGTAGGTAGGTAGGTAGGTAGGTAGGTAGGTAGGTAGAATCATAGAAAAGTCAAGTCCAACCCTATATAGATAGAGATAGAGATAGAGATAGAGATAGAGATAGAGATAGAGATAGAGATAGAGATAGAGATAGAGATAGAGATAGAGATAGAGATAGAGATATATCTCTTCTTTCCACTAAAAAATAAGACTCAAAACAGCTTATGAACTTGTAAAAGTATAGAAACAGATAAAAACATTTAGCTAGAAAACATCATCATCCCACAAGATCTCAACTTCATATTTTTTTTACCCATTCTCTACCTGATGCTCCGATGGTTTTTTGGAGGCTTGCAAGTTACATTTTGTGCATAATGACAAGTGCACTAATTTTGCCTCTCTATCATGTCTAATTTTGTAATCTGTTTGTACAATCTTTGGACGTTTGCAGATGAGGTGGGATTTCCAGATCCAAACTGATAGACAACTTGAACATCACACCAGACATAGTAATAGAATGAAGAAATGTCTGGGTCATTGACATTGCAATTCCAGGGGATGCCAGATTTGAATAAAGAATTGGAAAAACTAACAAAATACAGAGATCTGGCAACCAAAATATCTCACTTGTGGATGAAACATATTTCAGTAGTCCCCATAGTCATCAGGGCTTTGGGAACAATATCAAGAAATTTTACACAGTATTATAAGCAGTTGCAGATCTCAGAAATAAAACAAACAGAGCTTCAAAAAAACTGGTAATATTAGGAATAGCATACATACTGTGCTGATATTGAACAGATACTTAGGTTTTTGGTTAAAACTTGTATCTGTTAAAAAATACCAGTCAAAGTTTTTGTAATTTTTACTGTGCCTGGAGGTGTTTAATACCAATCAGTGTTTTTATAATGTTGATTGACAGTGCTTGGTATTCTTTAATAATAATAATAATAACAATAACAATAATAAAAATCATCATCATCATCATCCCCTGCATGAGCACAGGCCTTGTTGAGGTGGAGGGCCTTGCATGCTTAAGTGAGGTTGAGAGCTATGCTGAAGGGTCTTCCAAGCCAGACAAGTCTCAGCTGGGGAAGCCAGACCAACTGTGTCCACCAACCATCAATTATGATGAGAGGAAATAAACAGAAATCCATACTGGATCAGTTGTCACCCGGATCAACAAGGACCACTTCAGATGCTATAGCCCCTGGGCATCTGGTGACAAATGGGCTACAGGGTTCAGCAGACCCTGTTGAGGAACGAGGTCAGGCTGCTGCAAAGCTCCTGGAACAACATAAATGCAAAACTTCGACTCCAGCCCAAAATTGAGAAATTATGAAATGTTATTACAAGGCAAACCCAACAGCCCATGGTTTTAAAAAAAGAATAATGGAAATTTGGAAAAGGAAACACCCAATTAGTGACATAACTGAACAATGATTAATGAACCAGAGAAGGTTTACCATCTGGAGTAAAGTGTTTTCAGAACTGGAATTGTAAGAACTAGAAAAGGTGGCAAAATCAGCACAGGACAATGACCACAATATGGAAGACAAATGGAGGGTAGAGGTAGACACAATAGTGGAAGAAAACATATCAATAGAGGAACAACTTATGGAACAACCCAGAAATTATGAGTTGGCAGAACAGCAAACATCACTGAGGGGGAAAATAGTAAACCATATTAGCCAGAACACAGAAAGACAAAGGCTCCCCAATATGCGTCAATTACAAAGTAAACTAGTAAAAGATAACTGAATGATGTAAATGCTGTCATCAGAACAGTCCTGACCAACACGCTAAAGGAAACAAACCAGCTCATGTATAGCACAGCTACCATAGTAACCATGGAACTTGGTCACAAGCTGCAAAAACCCTAGAAAACTCATGGCAACCCA
This sequence comes from Intellagama lesueurii, assembly GCA_037013535.1. NCBI lineage: Eukaryota > Metazoa > Chordata > Lepidosauria > Squamata > Agamidae > Intellagama > Intellagama lesueurii. The sequence continues at coordinate 131,358,623 of JBAJHW010000003.1, read as the reverse complement.
AAATGGAAAATTTGGTTGGAAAGAAAAATATACAAATTACATGCAGACATTAGCAACTTAAAACACTTGAAAGATTCAAAACTTAAAAGTGAAAAAGTAACAGCCAGACTATGAAAAATATATGACATAGAAAGGAAAACGATTATTGAAACTTTGGAAGAAATAAAACGGAGAGTAACAAGTACAGCAAAGAAAATTGAAAGATATGATGGAAGCTTGAAACAATATAGAGAAAACATGCAATTTAGAAATAACCAACAATTATTCTATACGTCACTAGGAGAAAATGCAGAGCAAAAGAAATTAGGCCCATGTAAAGATGATGCTCTAAAGTTTTGGAAAGAAATGTGGGCTAGCCCAACTGGACATACCAAAAATGTCTCTTGGATTAAAGACATTTGTAAAGAACCTCAAGGAAAACAAACGGAAGATATTGTAATAACAACTGAAATGATTAAGAGGCAATTAAAGGATGTGAAAAATTGGAGTGCACCTGGTCCAGATGAGCTGCACGGCTTTTGGTTAAAGCACCTAACAAGTCTCCATCAACGTATAGCAGTGCAATTTAACCACTTACTTCAAAATTCTACAACTGAAGACTGGTTGACAACAGGCCGCACATTTCTGATCATAAAAGATCATCAAAAGGGCAATGAACCCAGTAATTATCGACCAATTACATGCCTTCCAACAACGTTCAAGCTCCCCACAGGAGTACTTACAAGATCTATATATAAATGCTTAACAGAAAACTCCCTATATCCAACTCTAGAAAAACATGGAAAAATAGAAAACCGTCTTAATGGCCCATCGTGAAGAAATTGAGGAAGTTAACATCAAAAGAGGAATATTTCAGGGGGATTCTCTGTCACCACTGCTGTTTAACATCTCACTAAATAAAACTGGATTGGGCTACCATATTTCATAACAAGCTGGAACAATCAGTCATCTCTTATACATGGATGACCTAAAACTATATGCAAAAATTTCCACAGAGATAGAATCACTGCTAAACACAGTACAAATATTTAATGAAGACATCCAAATAAAATTTGGAATTGACAAATGTGCAGCTCTGTCTATACACTGTGGCAAGATCCAAAAACCAGATGGAATAGAGTTTAAAAATGGCAATATTATAAAATCACTCTCATGTGATGATCAAAATTAAATGGGGGAAATACAATCAAAGCCACACATGGGCCATTCCAGTTATTAGATACCGAGCTAGAATAGATTGGACTCAAAACGAACTAGAAGAATTGGAACAAAAAACACGGAAACTAATGAACATGTCTCACACACTACATTCAAAAAGTGATGTGGACAGATTATATTTACCACAAAAAATTGGAGGCCGTGGATTACTGCAAATACAGGAGGTAGTAGAGGAAGAAAAAAGAAGCTTAAAAGATTTTATCAGTAGAAGCAGAGAAAAATCACACAAGGCTGTGAAAATGGAGAATATTTTGAAAACAACAGAAACAAAGGCTCAATATAAGAAACAACCATTTGAAAAGAAATTAAACAGCTGGAAAAATAAACTACTACATGGACAACACCTGAGGAATATTGATGGAAAGCATGATCATAATTCAACGTGGGCATTGGCTAAAACTGAGGACCCTTAAGAAAGAAACTGAAGGCTTGATTTTTGCTGCACAAGAACAAGCACTTCAAACCAACATGATGAAAGCTGAGATCCAAGGAGTTAGTGCTAAGAGCAAATGTCAACTCTGCAAAGAAAAAGATGAAACTGCATCACACTTCATATGCGGATTTCCAAAGATTGCACAGATTACAAAGTTAGACAAGATAGAGTGGCAAAGTTAGTGCACTGGTAATTATGCAAAAAAATATAACTTGTCGGACTCCAAAATCCCATGGGAACATCAGGTAAAGAACGTGTCAGAAAATGAGGAAGTCAAGATCTGGTGGGATTTCTGGATCCAAACAAATAGACACCTGGAACATAACACACCAGACATAGTAGTAATAGAACAAAGAAATATCCGGATCATTGACATTGCAATTCCTGGGGATGCCAGAGTTGAAAATAAAGAATTGAAAAAACTAACAAAGTACCTGGCCATCAAAACATCTTGCCTCTGGAAGAAACACATTTCAGTGGTCCCCGTAGTCATTGGGGCTTTGGGAATAATATCAAGATATTTCACACAATACTATAAGCAGTTGCAGATCTCAGAAATCACGCCACCATCAGAGGTACAAAAAATGGCAATATTAGGAACTGCATACATACTGCACCGATATTGAACAGATACTTAGGTTTCTGGTTAAAACTTGTATCTGTTAAAGAAGACCAGTCAAAGTTTTTGTAATTTTGACTGTGCCTGGAGGTTTTTAATAATAATAATAATAATAATAATAATAATAATAATAATAATAATAATAATAATAATAATAATAATAATAATAAAACCACTCAAACACTCAATAAGGTCAATATAATTAAATCTGCCAACCCCAACCTCAAAATACGAGGAACTAGGGAGACAGCTCTCCCTGGCACCAGTTTGATGGCTTCAGTCTAGCAGTGCTGGGTACAGTTGAATGGAAGGTAGGAAGGCATTCAAGGCATCAGTAAAGGAAATGAAGGAATACCTCCCCCCCAAAAAATAGACAATAAAATAAAAGACCAAAAAAAGAGAGAGCAGGAAATCCAAGAAATCAAGAAAGTATTTTTTTCTTGATTACTTCGATTTCAGCAAGTTTTTATTTTTCAAAACAAATAACCTGCAATGGAGGAGAAGCAGTTAGCAGTAGCAGTAGCAGTAGCAGGCCAGTGAGGAATAAATGTAATCCATAATGCAGATCTGAGGAAATCCCTCAGCAGCAACAAGAAACAAATCAGCAATCAGCTAAAGAGTAGCCACTCCAGGCTATTTTAAAAATTCAGACTTCTCAGTCACACCCCTTCCAAAATGTTCTCTAAATCCTAAATAACAGCTGAAAATCCTTCTGATAAGACCTGCAATGCTACTATTTTTGGAATTTCAATGGATTAGCCAGTCCTGGCAGCAGGTGGGATGAGGAGCCTCTCTGCCAGGTCACAGAGTGGCTAATCCATTGCTGACAATGGAGCGATAGGAAGGTTCCGTCAAGCTCGTGTCAGTGGTGGAATCATGAGTGGACAGTCCAGCCCCATGGGGCCAGACCCTCATTATCTCCACCTGTGGGGGGATATTCGTATTCGTATATGAATACGAATACCCCCATCTCTACTGGAGGTAATTTAGAATATGAAATACATAAGAAATCTGTAAGTTTCATTAACCTCCTTTTCAGAATCCTAAATCTCTAGTATATCAGAGTCTACCATACAGTCGGGGCTGTGTAGAGCTGGATATGGGCCCAGGCTAGATGTAGGCCCCATTTCAAATGGAAGTTTTCTAGAAATTCAACAATTTATTCTTAGAACCAGAGTGTATGATCCAAGAAACCCAAATACAAACACAATGTCAAAAATACAAATATTGACTCAGAAGTAAATTATTTCACCAACATATCAGTCCAAAAATGCTTTAAAAATCTCCCTCTTAAACCTTGTGATCGGTTTCCAGCAAACTTAGTGCTAACTCAGCCTTCTGTGCAACTAAGTGACTCTTCTTCTGATTTCTACCTTTGACCATCCTTTGACCATCCTTTGAATAAATCCAGACACACTAAGAGTCAAGTAATACTCAATACAAGTAAACAAATTGTCAGTGCAAGTGAATACACAATCTGCCTTCAAACACAGGCCTTCTCAGTCTTACATAGAGCATTGTTGTCTTGGGTTGTCTACTAAATATTTCAACAAGACATTAACCAGTATTAAACCCATCTTAATACAGTGGGAATCTCCACACACTAAGGAACTTCTGATTGTCCAATATCATAATTTATGAACATCATCAAAGGCAGAGACATCCAAATATTCACCAAACAACATCAATGTTGGTGGTAGTAATAGCGTGGTATTTACCATGTGGGAACAGTCAATTATCACAAGCAACTGGTTTCCAATATAATTTTACACATTCTAATCACAAATGACGGTGTACTGAAATATTCAAATAAACCAAAGCAAAAGTATATTAATTTACTATTTGGTCTAGGTTTTGAGTCTTACTTATTTATTGGCAGGCACAGATTAATGCACAGGCTTTCCCTGAGAGACCAATTATATAGCAACAATGTATTCTCGAAGGCAACAGTTTTTTTTTTAAAAAAACGACTTAACTTATTTAACAAAAAGATCATTGAAAAAGCACATGGCTAATAGATCGATTGCTGGCTTGCAGATGCAATTTGAATATCTTCTTAATGTTGAATATCTTCTAAATATCCATGTGTACCCCACTGCCCCCTAGTGTGTTCTTGTGACCATGTAATATCCGTAGCACACTTTTACACATGGCACTGAATGGCTTTTTTTTTCCCAAGGAGAGCATGATGAGTAAGTGGGTTGGGGGTTGGGGAGAGTGGAGGACTCCACACAATGAATAATCTAGGCCCTAGGGGGCCATGATCACCTTAATCCACCCCTGCCTGTTAGAAATATAAGAGAGTATCAGATTGAGTTACAGGTGGCTGCTGAGGGGAATCAGAGCTGTCCCTAGCTTCTGGTGTAACAGCACCAAACATCTCATCAAAATCTTTCTGCATTCCCTTGTTTTCCATGAATTGTCCCTTAAATTTAGCACAACGTTGTTTTCTGTAATCTGCATTTATTTGTTTCCATTTTATCTGTATTAATCTTGTTTCAAATTTTAATATTTAGTGCTGAAGGACGTCCCTTAACTCTCTTGGAATAGGCCCTTCTCAAAATCATAGGCCCTTGTCAACTGGCTCCACTGCTTCCCCTGATTCTGCCCTGCATACAACCAAGACTACAAAAAAGAAATAAAGATTATCTTCTGTGATTTTTTCCCCCCAACTAGATTTAACTGAAAGGTTCCATCCCTAAAAAACATTAAAATGATGGAAATAAACTAAAAACCGTTTAATTTAGAAAACATGCAAATTAAAACCAACAACACAGGACAGGTTAGATAGTATATGCCAGCCTAAAAAATGCATGTTTACTACCTTCTTTTAATCAGTTGAAGAGGAAACTGATCAAAACCTTTAATAAATCCTTTCGAACTTACAAATGTCTTCTCTCATTTTCAAAAGCAGTGTGATCTAGAGTCAAATAATCGGTAATATGTGTAACGTAACGTAATATAACGTAACATAATCACATGCCACATACAATGTATGTGTGTGTGTGTATCACTTTCTCTCTCAGTCCCCACAGTCTCTCTCTCTCTCTCTCTCTTTCACACACACACACACACACACACACACACACACACACACACACACACACACACACACACACACGCACACCAGGGATAGAGCAATATTTCCCATTGATCAAGTTTATATATAGTTGATAATGTTTTTTCTGTTTTATTATTGCTCTATAGAGATTCCCCCACCCACAATTTTCATTAACTTGTGGACAGAGGAACCTAGATATCTTCATTTGATGCTTCAATAGTTACTTCTGTATTCTTATGTTCCTGCAACAGTCACACATTTCACAGAGACATGAAATGTGTAGGTTCTGTAATGTAACAGAATAGGAGGAACAAAGAGTACCTCCCTGACCCATTCGCTCAACACATTGTGCATGAAATGCACTCAGAACAGATCTTCTTTTCCAGGTTTCAAGGGGGGAGATGGTATATTATTAAAATAATAATTTACAACATTGTATTTAACAATAAAAATGCCATAATGTCATTGTTTACCTTTATATTTGTGAAATCTGGTCAAAGGAAGATCTACATATTAAATAGAAAACATAGCGACTTAGAAAAGGACAGTACCACGTCAGTGACAACAGTAGTATTTATTACACAGCCAATGTCATCAGTTAAAACAGAATAGTAAGAGAGTCACAAAAGACAGAAAACAATCACAGTAAAAAATATGAATGAGGCAAATTGTAAGGCCAAAACAATTCTTTTTGCTTACAGTTCCATATCAAATTAATTATTGGACTGCATCCATTTCCTCCCTCCATACAAAATCAGTAATATCCTGGTTTCCTTTGCATGCATATTTATTAGTCCTTGCTCCAGTGACCCGCTGTGTGATTATTAGAAAGAAAGAAAGAAAGAAAGAAAAGCACTTTCCATATTTACAAAAATGATTTTTTTAAAAAAACACTACCAGCTTTGTTGTTGTTTAGTCGTTTAGTCGTGTCCAACTCTACGTGACCCCATGGACCAGAGCACGCCAGGCCCTCCTGTCTTCCACTGCCTCCCGGAGTTGGGTCAAATTCATGTTGGTAGCTTCGATGACACTATCCAACCATCTCATCCTCTGTCGTCCCCTTCTCCTCTTTCCTTCACACTTTCCTAACATCAGGGTCTTTTCCAGGGAGTCTTCTCTTCTCATGAGATGGCCAAAGTATTGGAGCCTCAGCTTCAGGATCTGTCCTTCCAGTGAGCACTCAGGGTTGAGTTCCTTTAGAATGGATAGGTTTGCTCTCCTTGCAGTCCAGGGGACTCTCAAGAGTCTCCTCCAGCACCACAATTCAAAAGCATCAATTCTTCGGCGGTCAGCTTTCTTTATGGTCCAGCTCTCACCTCCATACATCGCTACTGGAAAAACCATAGCTTTGACTATGCAGACTTTTGTTGGCAAGGTGATGTCTCTGCTTTTTAAGATGCTGTCGAGGTTTGTCATCGCTTTCCTCCCAAGAAGCAGGGGTCTTTTAATTTCGTGGCTGCTGTCACCATCTGCAGTGATCATGGAGCCCAAGAAAGTCAAATCTGTCACTGCCTCCATATCTTCCCCTTCTATTTGCCAGGAGGTGATTGGGCCAGTGGCCATAATCTTAGTTTTTTTTATGTTGAGCTTCAGACTGTTTTTTGCACTCTCCTCTTTCACCCTCATTAAGAGGTTCTTTAATTCCTCCTCACTTTCTGCCATCAGAGTGGGATCATCTGCATATCTGAGGTTGTTGATATTTCTTCCGGCAATCTTAATTCCGTTTTGGGATTCCTCCAGTCCGGCCTTTCGCATGATGTATTCTGCATATAAGTTAAATAAGCCGGGGGATAATATACAGCCTTGTCGTACTCCTTTCCCAATTTTGAAGCAATCGGTTGTTCCATATCCAGTTCTAACTGTTGCTTCCTGTCCCACGTATAGGTTTCTCAGGAGATAGATAAGGTGGCCAGGCACTCCCATTTCTTTAAGAACTTGCCATAGTTTGCTGTGGTCCACACAGTCAAAGGCTTTTGCGTAGTAAGTGAAGCAGAAGTAGATGTTTTTCTGGAACTCTCTGGCTTTCTCCATAATCCAGTGCATGTTAGCAATTTGGTCTCTAGTTCCTCTGCCCCTTCAAAATCCAGCTTGTACTTCTGGGAGTTCTCGGTCCACATACTGCTGAAGCCTGCCTTGGAGGATTTTGAGCATAACCTTGCTAGCGTGTGAAATGAGTGCAATTGTACGGTAGTTGGAGCATTCTTTGGCACTGCCCTTCTTTGGGATTGGGATGTAGACTGATCTTTTCCAGTCCTCTGGCCACTGTTGAGTTTTCCAAACTTGCTGGCATATTGAATGTAGCACCTTAACAGCATCATCTTTTAAGACTTTAAATAGTTCAACTGGAATGCCATCACCTCCACTGGCCTTGTTGTTAGCCAAACTTTCTAAGGCCCCCTTGACTTCACTCTCCAGGATGTCTGTCTTAAGGTCAGCAACCACATTATCTGGGTTGTCCGGGATATCCAGATCTTTCTGGTACAATTCCTCTGTGTATTCTTACCACCTCTTCTTGATGTCTTCTGCTTCTGTTAGGTCCCTCCCATTTTTGTCTTTTATCATGTCCATCTTTGCACAAAATGTTCCTTTAATATCTCAAATTTTCCTGAACAGATCTCTGGTTTTTCCCTTTCTATTATTTTCCTCTATTTCTTTGCATTGTTCATTTAAGAAGGCCCTCTTGTCTCTCCTTACTATTCTTTGGAAGTCTGCATTCCATTTTCTGTAACTTTCCCTATCTCCCTTGCATTTTGTTTCCCTTCTCTTCTCTGCTATTGTAAGGCCTCGTTGGACAGCCACTTTGCTTTCTTGCATTTCCTTTTCTTCGGGATGGTTTTATTGCTGCCTCCTGTACAATGTAATGAGCCTCTATCCAAAGTTCTTCAGGCACTCTGTCCACCAAATCGAGTTCCTTAAATCTGTTCTTCACTTCCACTGTGTATTCATAAGGGATTTGGTTTAGATTATACCTGACTAGCCCAGTGGTTTTTCCTACTCTCTTCAGTTTAAGCTTGAATTTTGCTATGAGAAGCTGATGATCGCCTCTTGTGTTGTTGGAAAAGAGTGTTTGTGATGACCAGCTTGTTCTCTTGACAAAACTCTATTAGCCTTTGCCCTGCTTCGTTCTGAACTCCAAGGCCAAACTTACCTGTTGTTCCTTTTATCTCTTGACTCCCTACTTTAGCATTCCAATCCCCTATAATGACAAGAACATCTTTCTTTGGTGTCAATTCTAGAAGGTGTTGTAAGTCTTCATAAAATTGGTCAATTACAGTCTCCTCAGCATTGGTGGTTGGTGCATAAACTTGGATTATTGTGATGTTGAAAGGTCTGCCTTGGATTCGTATTGAAATCATTCTATCATTTTTGAGATTATATCCCAGTACAGGTTTTCCCACTGTTTTGTTGACTATGAGGGCTACTCCGTTTCTTCTACGGGATTCTTGCCCACAAAAGTAGATATGATAATCGTCTGAACTGAATTCACCCATTCCCGTCCACTTTAGTTCACTGACACCCAGGATGTCAATGTTTATTCTTGCCATCTCCTGTTTGACCACATCCAACTTACCAAGGTTCAGAGATCTTACATTCCAGGTTCCTATGCAGTATTCTTCTTTGCAGCATCGGACTTTCCTTTCACTTCCAGGCGTGTCCGCAGCTGAGCGTCCTTTCAGCTTTGGCCCAACCACTTCATTAGCTCTGGAGCTACTTGTACTATTCCTCCGCTCTTCTTCAGTAGCATGTTGGACGCCTTCCGACCTGAGGGGCCCATCTTCCAGCGTCATATCTTTTAGCCTTTTGTTTCTGTTCATGGGGTATTCTTGGCAAAGATACTGGAGTGGCTTGCCAATTCCTACTCCAGGTGGATTGCGTTTAGTCGGAACTCTCCAATCTGACCTGTCCGTCTTGGGTGTCCCTGCATGGCATAGCCCATAGCTTCTCTGAGTTACTCAAGCCCCTTCGCCACGACAAGGCAGCAATCCATGGCTGGCTTTAAAAAGGAGTTGGACAAATCCATGGAAGATACTTATATCATTAGCAACTTTCCATCAGACCATAACTGATCACCACCTAATAAAATGCAAACTCTCAGTGGCTCTCCCTCCCCACAGGGAGCAAAGACCTGTTTTAATGTTCCGCCCTCGAAGGCTACTGGATCCTATTGGATTCCAGGACTCCATGAGAGGGATTCCATCTGATCTGACTGGCCCTCCTGTCAAGGCTCTGGTTGATGTCTGGCTTGCCACCACCACCAGGGCTGTTGACATGATCGCTCCTAAATGTCTTCTCTATTGCAGAGCTCGTCCAGCATCCAGCAGCTGCGAGCTATGAATCAGAATAGGAGAAGGCTAGAGTGCAATTGGAGACGGAACCCGACGGAATATAATCGGAAAACTGTCACCACCTGATTACTTTTACCATCTTGAAATATATTATTACTGTTGTCTTTATTTTATTATATTGTTTTTACTTTTATCCATTATTGTTAGCCGCGCAGAGTAGACTTCGGTTTAGATGGGTGGGGTATGTATGTATGTATGTATGTATGTATGTATGTATGTATGTATGTATGTATGTATGTATGTATGTATGTATGTATAAATAAATAAATAAATAAATAAATAAATAAATAAATGATTGCCAGTAAATATAGGCGTTTGACGCAGTCCCTCATCAATGGCTGCTGAGAAAACTCCACAGTCAGTGGATAAGAGGGCAGGTTCTCTTAGGGTTTGAAAATTGGTTGAGAACCAGGAAACAGTAGGTGTCAATGGGCAATTTTCACAATGGAGAGAGGTGAAAAACTGTGTGCCCCAGGGATCTGTCCTGGGACTGATGCTTTTCAACCTGTTCTTAAATGACCTGGAGACAGGGATAGGCAGTGAGGTGGCCAAGTTTGCAGATGACATGAAATTTTTCTGGGTGGTGAAAACCAGAAGCAATTGTGAAGAGCTTCAGAAGGATCTCTCCAAACTGGGAGAATCGGCAGCAAAATGGCAAATGTTTCAATATAATAAAATGTAAAGTAATTCACATTGGGGCAAAAAAAAATCAAAACTTTAGTTATCAGCTAATGGGATCTGAGCTGTCCGTGATGGATCAGGAAAGAGATCTTGGTGTGCTGGTGGACAGCTCGATGAAAGTGTCAACCCAGTGTAAGGTGGCATTGAAGAAGGTCAATTCCATGCTAGGTATCATTAAGATGGGGAATGAAAATAAAACAGCCAACATTATAATGTCATTGTACAAAATGCTGGTAAGGCCACACCTGGAGTACTGAGCACAGTTCTGGTTGCTGCACCTCAAAAAAGAAATAGTGGAACTGGAAAAGGTGCAGAAGAGAGCAACTAAAATGATGACTGGGCTGGGGCACCTGCCTTATCATAGAATCATAGAAAAGTGAAGTTGGAAGGGGCCTACAAGGCCATCAAGTCCAACCCCCTGCTCAATGCAGGAATACAATCAAAGCATATCTGCTAGGTGATTATCTAATTTTTTCTTGAATGCCTCCAGTATTGGAGCACTCACCAACTCCCGAGGTAACTGGTTCCACTGTCATACTGCTCTAACAGTTAGAAAGTTTTTCCTGAGATACAACTGAAATCTTCCTGTAACTTGAGCACATTGTTGCTTGTCCTGCACTCTGGGATGATGGAGAACAGATCTTGCCCCTCCTCTGTATGACATCCTTTCAAATATTTGAAAAGTGCTATCATATCATCCCTCAGTCTTCTTTTCTCAATGCTATTCATTGTGTGAATAGAACACTATACTGGAGAAGCATAGGGCCTAACCCAGCATACTTATCCCTACATTATAATTGTGCAAGAATGCAGTGCTGTTATTGTGCAGCAGAGCAAATCGACATTTTACAAGGCAATTCTAAAAATGAATGCAGCCTAAATGAAACAACAACAACTTTGAAACTGAACATTAAATCAGTACCAAATTTGGCACAGATATAGCAGACTGTCTTTTGACCTTAGCTTCCAATGTCAATCTTTGTTAACTCCAAGCTCTCCCTTAAAAAAAAAATAATTCAAAAGGCGAGGAGACATCTTTTGGAACACATGGATACAATATATTCAGTATCATTCACACTTGTCAAAAAACACCCCTGACAATAGCTTTGTGTTCAGGTAAGAAGTAGGGAACTGATGAAAAAAGGAAAAAAAAAGGGAGTCAGCTTCTGGGATTTTCCCTGCTTGGTGTCTCTTTGTGAATGATAGTGAGCACAAGAAGGTATCCTGTAGATCATTTTGACGGATGCCATGGGTATTCTCAACATTCAGGCTGCTTTTTGCTATGTAAAGTTCGGCATTCTTTTTCCTGCTGGCAATGTGGGCACAAAATTTTGCAGCAATATTTGGCCATTTCCTGGCATTTTGAATTGTAGACACAGTACTAAAATATTCAACATTCATAAACTGGAAAGTTTTTGAAGAATTCAATTCTTACAAATGCCTGTTGTAAGGAAAAGTGGAGATATTCTGGTTATATGAAATGCTATGGAAGGAGAAGGAAATAAACCAACATAGTGCTGCCAGTCTCTCTCTTTCTTTCTGTGTGTGTGAGAGAGAAAGACTTGCTTTTGTTATGATAAAATCATAGTCAGCTAGAACTACCAAGGTTATCTAGTTCAATCCATTCTTGATGCCAGAAATCCACTACTACAGCACTCCCAGATTGTACAATTTTCAATCTTGTCCTAGGAACACACCAAAACACTAAGTACTGATTATACCATGTAGTTTCTTGAAGCCATATTTTCTTTTGCTGTTTCTCTTTGTTTCACAAGTGTATTCTCTTTCAATTTATTGTTGTTGATAGCATCCTTTATTGTGTTATCTTTCTCTAGGTAAAATGTCACCTCCTTCAAAAGGTTCAGAGCGTGCTATTTCTTTCTTTATCACAATCTAGTAAGATATTCACTGCAGTGAACCATGACTTGGATATCATAAGGTGATTGATGGGTGCCCACCAGCTTGATAATGACATGGCTTGAAATGAAAATACAGTTCATCTGGTGTGACAAATATACTGATCTCTGAAGTCTTTGAACTGTTAGTGTGAATGCCAAATCCAGAGGAAACTAGCAATACCAGTAATTGTGGCTCACTGTTTGCCAAAGAAAAATTAAGTCTTGTAGACAATATTATTTATTGCTGTCGACAGATATTTTCTTCACATATCTGGATAATATGTATACTCAGAATTCATTGCCAGACAAAGAGAGTAAACTTAGAAGTGAGGACATCTACTCCTAAAGTTAATGAGCAGCCTAGGGAGTTATGATTTACTGTCAGTCCACCTGGAAATGTTGATAGCCCAACCTATGCAAAAATAGGCATCACTGAATGAGATTGGTGAACTCTGCACATTACCATGCAGGAAACAGCAAACAGAAAATTAGACTGTAAATAATTTAAATTAAAGTAAAATAAAAACATCTCTCACTGCATTTTAAAAGTTATTCTGCTCCTGAATTAATTCTCTTCAATTAGTAAGTGTATCAGAAGGTTTCTAAGTAACGCAAGACATGAATGTGTGAGAGTGATTTTTTTTAAAAGCTCCAGCAACAGTAGAAGATAAGGTAAGCAATGGTGACCATGATTTTGTTTACTTCCTATTCACCAGGATTAGCATTTTGTAGAAGGAATAATGGCTAATTTGAGGCTATTAAATTACTGTGACACTTACCATTATACTGACTGCTGGCTGCTTCTTTTGTTGTTATCTCCTATCAGTATTCTGCTCTTAAATGCCACACACGGAACTGAGCTGTGTTTTGGCATGCCTCAAAGCTGTTGTCCAGAGACTTATTCCTGAGCTTATATGCATCAATAAACACTGCATGATTATCAGGAACTGGCCCATGTATATTACAATTATTGGGCATTTTCTAACATAATTTGGCAATGTAATTAACGTTTAAATTAACTTGTTGTTTTCTTTTTCTTTTTTTCTTTTGCATTTATGTTTGTCCAATGGTAAGTTAGTGTGATATAGAAGAGTGCAGGGAAAGAAAGCCATTTCCAGGCAACAGGATCATAATTGAACAACACAATGAAAAGGAATGCTCTGTGTGGCATGGAGCTGCCGCTGCAGTGGTGCTTTGCCTGGCCACTCAGAAATAGCGAGCACAGGCATATGATGCAGAAGCTGAGGTGGGGCTTGGGAAGAGCCTTTATTAGGCTGGCTCCCCCCAGGCTCGGCCTCTCCTGTGGTGGCGGCAGTGTGGAGGACAGAGGACGCCTGAGAGGGTCTCAGGGAGTTTTTATTTCATCATGTGGAGCCAGGACCAGGTGGAGGCCTAAATCAGGGCTATGCATCAGCGCACCCCTTCAGTTTGAGATTGAGGAGCTTAGGTTTAGGAGGCCGTAGAAGTCTCTTGCTGTTGGGGTGTGATAATAAAAGAAATTGGGAGTGGTGCCTAAAAAGGCATCTGGTGAATATAGGCTGATTCACCATTTGTCATACCTGGCTGGGGAGTAAGTTAATTATATGATCCTGCAGGAGCTATGTTCTGTATGGTACACTTCATTCAATGTGGCTGTATGCATAGTCCAGGCATGTGGACCTGGCACAGAGTTGGCTAAATGCGATATCAAGTCAGCATTCTGACTGCTGCCAGTGCATCCTAGGGATTTTGATTTACTTGGTTTTGTTTTTGAGGGCTATTATTACATGGATATGGCCTTGCTGATGAGATGCTCCATATCTTGCACAGCATTTGAATGCTTCAGCTCATTCTTGGAGTGGGAGGTCAAACGCAAAGTGGGGCTCCCCCATTCATTGCATTATTTAGATGATTATATTTTTTGTTTAAGTCAAGGGACTTCTCATTGCAAATGCATCATGGGATCTTTTCAGCAGCTGGCCAGAGAGCTGGGTGTGCCCTTTGCTTCAGAAAAAACAGAGGGATCATCTACAGTCCTCACTTTTCTTGGAATTGAGTTGGACACAGTACAGCAATCCAGCAAGGTGCCTGAAGACAAATTAGCTGACCTCAGGTTACGGTTAAGGAACATGATAGCTAGTCATAAAGTTACATTGAAGGAACTTCAAGTAGTGGTCGGCCATCTTAATTTTGTGTATAAAGTAGTGGCACCAGGTAGGGCCTTCCTTAGGTGGCTTTGCAAAGTCATGAAAGGCCTTTCGAAACTGCATCACCGACAGTGCCTTTTGGCAAGGATGAGGGAAGATTTAGTGGTCTGGTTGCAGTTCCTGGAAAGATTTAATGGGGTATCATTTTGAAGTTCGCCTTGGAGTAGATGGAGTTCACCTTGGAGCAGATTTACAGGTGCATTCTGATGCAGCAGGTTCCTTAGGCTATGGAATTTATTTCCGGGGCAGATGGTGTGCTGGGGTATGGCCCAATGAGTGGCATGATTTAGGAATCACTCATGACCTTACATTTTTTGAATTCTTTCCAATTGTAGGGGCACTGTGGCTCTGGGCAAGCATATGGGCCAATTCTACTGTAACCTTTTGGTGTGACAACATGGCAGTGGTTCACATAGTAAATTCTCTCTCCTCCAAATCAGGGAGGGTCGTGCATTTGGTGTGGGCCTTTGCATCTCGCTGTTTGCATTATAATACAGTTTTTCAGGTGCGACATGTGCTGGGTGTAGACAATGCTCTGGCTGACCCCCTGTCCCGTCAGCAGATTGACCGGTTCAGGGTGTTGGCTTCTGGGGCACGGACTCAGCCAAATGTCTTGCCAGAAGAAGTATGGAGACTTGGTGGGCTGAGGCCAACAGGGCCATCAGTTTAGCCGTGGCATCTAGCACTAGGCACAGTTATGCAGCTGCCTGTAATGAGTTTTTTGCATTCTGCAGACAGGAAGGTTTAGGTCAGTCCTGGCCCATTACCATTGATCATCTGCAGCATTATGGAGTGTACTTACATTGAAAAGGTTTAGCCCCTTGATCTATCCAGATAAGATGTCAGCCAGAGTAAGATGTCAGCTCAGGGACGCCCGGACCCGATGACTGATTTCTGCACACGGAAAATGATTGAAGGAAGGAGCATGGAGAGGGGCAGGGTTGAAGATAAGAGGACCCCAATTTCAAAAAAAAAGTTCTAATCAAGTTAGCAGAGACATGGGATATAGTTTGTAAAGACAGTTATGAGGTGACCCTGTTTAAAGCAGCAACACTTATAGAATTTTTGAGGCATTTAGAATTAGTGAGTTAATATGGGTTTCTAAGAAGGACCAGTCTCGTTCAGCTTTGCAGATGGATGATGTAGTGATCTTTGAAGATTGAATCATTATCCATCTGAGGAGATCCAAAACTGACCAAATGGGAAAAGGCAGAATCATCTCTTTGGGCCTATGTTCTGTGGAAAAATTGTGCCCTGCTCGGACTATGAGAGAATACGTGCAGACAAGGGGGGAGGCTGCTGGTGAGTTGTTCTGTCACAGGGATATTTTACCATTGACAAATTATCAATTCTGGGCTGTTAATTCACGGGCTTTGATTAAGGCGGGCATTGTGGGTTGGAAATTCAGGACCCATTCTTTTTGCATTGGAGCTGCACCTCGGAAAAAGTGAGGAGCACAGAAAGAAGGTGGGAAGGTGGTCTTCTCACAGGTTTAAAGCATATGTTTGCTCCTTGCCTCAGTAGGTACTGGCACTGTTTCTCTTTTTCTCTTGCAGGTTTTGAGTTTCCAAGGAGGAAGTTTCAAGTTCTGTTATGTGGCCAGAATTTTATATTTTGGGTGGCCAAGCACTCTGCATGGACCAGTTGGGGTCATAATTTGGGCCTTGGGGCCTGGACCATACTGGACTGGAGGAGGCAGAGAGGCATGCTTTGGGATGGATTCATGGAATTAGCATCCCAGGATACTTCGAAGGTGCCCCTTGGCATATTATTAGTTCACCTGGGAGGCAACAACTTGGGTCAACACACTGGCAAGTTGCTTATTATACAGGTGATTGAGGATTTATGGGCCATTAAGGCCAGATTCCCAGGAGTGCATATACTCTGGTCGAATATGACACAATGATTTGTATGGTGGGCAATGTGTGACCCCAGATGTATTTACCAGGCCAGATGGGGAATCAATTGTGAAGTTGGTAGAGCTGTAAAGGCTGGCCTGAGGTCAGTGGTGGTACACCCGGACATACGGGTGTGGGGGCCCGAATTGTACAGAGACGATGGTGTACACTTGTCAGAGTTGGGTTTGGATTTGTTCCTATGGGATTTACAAGGGGGCCTTTGGGCCAAAATCTTTGGTGAAGGTGGCAGGCATGGGGCATATGAATAGCCCCTATGCCATGGTGAGCAGTGTGAAAAGTAAAAGGTTTGGTGAGTTCCTTTGGGATACCCGAGGAGGGTGTCTATCATCCCATTTCCCTGATTGGTGGAACAAAGAGTTATATGAAGGGGAATTGTAGTTAAGGGAATCTTCAGGACAGCAGTGCACCTAGGGTCACGAGGCTCGGTGACTGAAGCAGTGGGGGGATTCCTCCAGCTGGGTAACTAAACACGTGCTAGACAGAGGTCAGCATGCTTCAGTAATAAGAACTCTCCCTTAGTGGCCTGATCGGGTACACCAGAGTCAGAGGATAATTTCGTACTACAGTAGGCCCCCTTGTGAAAGGGGAATTCAACATTTAAATAGTTTAATAAAGTTGTGGCCCTAGTTTTATCCAACACCTGTGTCTCGACTATTTATTCCAGGCTTGGCAGGCAAAGATTTTCAGTCTTCCCACTCCAAGTCATGCATTTTCCAGGTTGATGAAGAGTCTTAAAGTAAACTAAAAAAGAAATAGAGAATAAGGAGATGAGATAATATGGAAGAGGAAAAGCAAAGGTAAGAAAATTTTTGGTTTGTTTTGTTTTTGTCCTCTTTGTATGCAGTAAGACACAGGCAGCCCAATTTGGTTCTTGTTTTTATACAATGTATCTTCTGTGCACTTCTGCTCCCCCCTCCCATGGATGCATCTCTCTGCACATTTTACAAATTTCTATGCATGGATCCATGTGTGTTTGTGAGCAATCTTAGAAACATATGCAATTTTCTTTGCATGGTTTTCAGTATGTTTCCATCTTATCTTTTTCCTTCTTCTTCCAGGAAACACATCACAAGTTTGCAAATAGATCTCTGACCTTTGTGTTCAGTTTTGCAGATTCAGATATGTGTACACTGGTATTAGATTTTAAATATTTTTTGTGACTGGTTGTTTTTAAATGTAATAAACAACAAATCTCATGTCTAAGGATGGGATGAATACTTAACCATTGTTTTTTTGAGAAAAAAATGGCAACCTCAAAAGAAGAGTTAACTGAGCAAAATTTTCACTCTTCCAAAAAATAAAAAAGATCAGCACTTTTTCACCAGCAGCATAAAACCCTATGTTTATGTGAACAATTTGGGTTTACAATTAAATACATTTTATTTTGTGTGAAATTCAGGATTTTCTATACAAAATACAATATTTTCTATGTAACATACCAGGATTCCAATGCAAAGCCTGCAGGCTTACTGTACAAAAAATATTTCCATTAATTTTTCACAGAGAAGTACTTAACAATTTACTAACACTCTCAAACTCACCCAGTGGGTTTCATGTTTAAATATTTCATTACTGCCTGCAAGTAAGAAATAAACAAAGTTTTTTATCCCTACTATCTTCACTCTGTTACAAAGTATTAAATTGAATGCCTTCATATCCATGCATGTGCATTTTCATCTAAGTGTAGATGAAAGGTGCACATCTCACAACCCATTTATTTGTTTGTTTCTTTGTGTGATTTTTATCCCAGCATTCTTCCCTAGTGGGGACCCAAGGCAATATACAAAAAAATGCAATCAACAATTAATTAAACAAATTGATTAAGATTGAAAACAGAGAGAGATTTAAAGAGACTGTGACTGTATCTTGATTCACAGACTATGTTGGTCTCCTACCAACTCTCCTCAGACTAAAGAAGCTACTTGGATGAGAAGCGAAATGTTTCAACCTAATAAGAAAAAAGTCCAGTTGCCATTACTCAACTTCCAGGTAACCTCACCTGGATGGCTGAGAATCTTCACAGATATATTTTTCTTAGGATTAGGTGATCACACAGAGATTGTAGATTGATTTGATGCCAGTGTCCATGCTTGCCCTTCAATCTGATGTAGTTTGATCCATGCCACAGCCCATGGCCACCCCTTGTTTGATCCTGTCCTTTGTTGATCCCCAGTGCTCCTTTTATGGTTCATTGTAAAGCTGGTGGACTGTTTGAAGTGTTGCATGGCACTAGCAAAAAGGGGCAATTTTCTAAAGTCCCCCATAATGTGCAAACACATATAGTACATACTGTACATACCACAGAAACATAGTAGTCTGCTGTAGTTTATTGGAGTTGTTTCTATTTCATATCATTTTTTCCTCTTTCTTTTGTGTGTGCAGAAGTAACCTAATGATAAAGTAGTATATCAAAGTAGTGGTAACATGTTCTAGTCCTGAATTTGGTAGGTTTTTTTAAATAATAAAAATATGCTTTGAGGTGACTTAAGTAGAAAGATCATGGGAGTTGGTGTTTCCACTGTCCAAAACATCATGCCCAGCTTAGTACATCACCAGAATATCACCCACAGTCATACCCCCATTCTTTGGGGAACAAAATAACTGATTGCATAGGGAAAGGTCCGTCCTAATCATTCTGGATTGAAAATGAAGGCCCTAGCAGCACAGGTGGGGGGACTTTACATCTAGACATAAAGGGCTTAACTGAATGGAATTGGCCTTTGCATCATGGGGTGAGTGTATACTCACCCCATGATGCAAAGGCCAATTCCATTCAGTTAAGCCCTTTAAAATGAATATATATATTCATTTTACACCATTCACACTTATTGAAAAACAGCCCTGACAATTGCTTTGGTTTGGGTGAGAAGTGGTAAAATGATGAAAGTGATGAAAAAAGGAGTGAGCTTCTGGGATTTTCTGTTGTCTGGCATCACTTTGTGAATGGTAGTGAGGACAAGAGATTATCGTAACTGCTGCCATTGGTGGTGTTAACATTTAGGCTACCCTATGTAAAGCTTGAGATCCTTTTCCTACAGGGAACATGCGCACAATATTGTGTAGCAATATCAGGCCATTTCCTGGTGTTTTGAGTCATGGGTACAGAAGCACAATTGCCCTCCCAGGCCCCGAAATGAAGACGCAAGACAGTGATATGGATTAATACGGGCCACACTTTATTAAATCATTTCTGATTATAAAAATCATTGTCCTCATCAAATGAGGGGGCCTGCGGTAGTGCGGAGAAATAAATGTAGGGCATCCACGATACCCTTCTCAGTCAATGGGCGAGTCCCAGGCCCCCAGGTTCCAGCTGTCTTGATGACAGCAGGAACCCAGCCGGCCTCTAATAAACACCCCAGACCTCGAGCCATCTTTATTTGATGACTGTCGGTCCGAAAGTGGCCCAGCGCATCTTCCCGCTGCCGGCCCTGTAATCGCACGATCCGCAGAGCCGGGAGGTCGGATGCGCTGTTGGCTTACCATAATTATCAAAGGGACACACCGAGACAACCAGTTTTTCCCCGCACTACCCGCCAGTGTGACCGAGAAGAACCACCAAGCAAATGCCAACAAACCCTTTTCCAGTGTGGGATAAGCGAAAAATCCCTCCATCCAGTAGCCAATCAGGTTAGAGGTCAAAAATTCCTATCCGGCCCCATAAAGGCGACCACAAACACACTAGAAAGAGGGAGGGCGGGTGGGTGCCTGAACAAGAAAGAGGATGCATCGGGGGCGAGCACTTCCTTAAATAACCTCTCGCCCCCTCCTTTTTCCATGTGACCGGAGTTGCCTTGCGTCCTTCGGGACCGAGGAGGGCAAAGCCAGCCCCGCATTTCAAGGACGTTGTAACGTCCTTCCTGCGGGCTGAAACTTGCCCTCCCAGGCCCCGAAATGAAGACGCAAGACAGTGATATGGATTAATACGGGCCACACTTTATTAAATCATTTCTGATTATAAAAATCATTGTCCTCATCAAATGAGGGGGCCTGCGGTAGTGCGGAGAAATAAATGTAGGGCATCCACGATACCCTTCTCAGTCAATGGGCGAGTCCCAGGCCCCCAGGTTCCAGCTGTCTTGACGACAGCAGGAACCCAGCCGGCCTCTAATAAACACCCCAGACCTCGAGCCATCTTTATTTGATGACTGTCGGTCCGAAAGTGGCCCAGCGCATCTTCCCGCCGCCGGCCCTGTAATCGCACGATCCGCAGAGCCGGGAGGTCGGATGCGCTGTTGGCTTACCATAATTATCAAAGGGACACACCGAGACAACCAGTTTTTTCCCGCACTACCCGCCACAGCATAGGGACTAGTCCTGACTAAGTCCCATGCCCGCCATCAAGCCGTCCTAGCTCAGCAAGCAGGCCCCCTTTTATATCTTCAAGAAAAATGTCCAAGCCTGCATCAGACAGGTGGATGCCATCGCTACGAAAATATTCAGTGTTGGAAGTTTGAATCCTGTGGTGATTGACCACAGATCCGAGGCCGCCGCTGCAGACACCTCTACACACTTCCCTATTGACCCTTCGCCGTGCCCTATTAATCTTCTCAATGCTCTGGGCACCTCGCCAGGCTAAACGCGGGATGATATTGGACCAAATGATCCGCATAGCAGGATACCTTTCCTTCAGCTTCCCAAGTTCTCTCAAGATGTCAAGTATGACCGCCTTACCAGACAATCCAGGCAAATCGTTGCCTCCTAAATGAATTACTAAAATATCTGGTGGCAGATGGTCGAAAGATGTCATCCTGCCGAGCTGGATCCAATGCATGCCACGCATGCCTTTCCATGTAATAAACGCATGGGCACCAAGCCCCAAATCATTCCCCCACAGGGAAAATGCGGCATATTGCGCCGCCCAGTAAACATAACTGTGGCCGATGATCATGACGTGCCTTCGGCCTTCCTGTCTTTCGACACCTGAAACGATATAAACAGCCCCTGCCTATACGTTAGGGAGAGGTCTGATGTGTTTGTGATAACAGGCCGACGACCAACGCCCTAACTGTTTAATTTGGTCTGTATTATAACCCATAGCTGCTGCTGTTGAAGCTGCTCCTATTCTAAAGGAATGTGTTCCAAATCTCATATTCTTCAAACCTATCTTCTCTAATGCTATGCCAGTAAGTTTCCAAAATTGGTATTTTGTAAGTGGCGACCCATCCGTATGCTGGAAGAAGTACCCAGGTTTTGGACCCCTAAACTCTATGAATTCCTGAACCGCCTTTACGGGACAGATGCCTTTTACACTACATTGCCCTAAGACTAATTGCTTGCCTTTTCCCAGCGGGTCTGCTTTAGACCGCCTTATCTTAATATTTAACCGCCCCTCCTGAACTATAACGTTCCCCAATTGCAAAGCCCTCTGTGAGATATCTGCCTTACCCATTGCCACTAGCTCGCTAATACGCAGGGCCCCGAAAAAGGCCACTAGCGCAGATGCATGAAATAATGCCGCTTCATAATGGTCCCTACACAATGCGCTCCATTGTTCGCATAGGTGTCCAAGGAGAGCCGGAGATATGGGTGTCCTGTCATCTTGTACTCTCCCCCTTTCCCTGGACCAACCTTCTAACATCTTCCTAATACGAAAGTCACAAGAAAAATCCCTGTGCCCATTTGATTTTGCGTAGAAGGCCAAAGCCGACAGTTTTCCTTGAATAGTGCCTGTCGCTAATCCCCTTCCATGCAAAAATATTATGAATTGTTGGAGGTGCTCCACTGGAGCCGGCCATGCTTGCTCTAGCCTCATTGACTTCCTAAATTCATAAAACTCGGTACCTGATGCTAAATAACCCTTTATCGTCCTCGGGGCCAGTGCAAGACCTATTGCTCTCGACGCTTCCTCATGCCAATCTGCCAGACCTCCGCTGGAAGCACTTCTGGCAGATCCCTGGCCTCCGGTGCCATCTCCCTGAAACGCTTGATCTGTTGGCGTGAGAGAGCATCAGCTATCCTGTTGTCAACACCTGGCACATGTCGGGCGTGCACCATTACGTTAAACTGCAACGCCCGTAGGGTGAAAGCCCTGACCAAATCCATGACTCTTTCCGAGTGTGATGTCAGATTGTTAATGATGTGTACCACTGCTTGGTTATCACACCAAAAACGAACTACAGTATGTGCCCATTCTTCCGCCCAAAGCCATAGGGCTCCTACAATTGGAAAAAATTCTAAAAATGTCAAGTCTCTCGTTATGCCCTCTTGCTGCCACTCTTTAGGCCAAGTACCTGCACACCATCTGCCACGGTAATAAATCCCGAATCCTAAGGTCCCAGCGGCGTCAGAGTTTACCTGAACATCCGCTTTCAGGCTAAGTTCCGATCTCCAGAAGGATACCCCATTGAACTGTTCTAGGAATTGTTTCCACACTGTGAGGTCTTCCCGCATACCCCTGGTAACTCTCGTTCTGTGCATTGGCCTTTTTAAACCTGACATGGCGCCACAAAGTCGCCTCAAAAAGGCGCGCCCTGGTGCTACTACTTTGCACGTGAAATTCAGGTGTCCTACCATTTCCTGCAACTCTTTAAGAGTCACCTTTTTCTTTCCTATTAAGTTGCTAAGTATAGTCCTAATGTTCAGCAATTTGTCTCGAGGCAGCCTTGAAGTCTGCTGAAGCGTATCCAGTTCAATCCCTAGGAAAGTCAGGGACGTCGCTGGCCCTTCCGTTTTTTCTTCCGCCAGGGGCAAGCCCATATCAAGGGCCATCTCACGGAAGTTATCCAGAATCATTCTGCATCTTCCTGAGTTCGGTTTTCCACAAAAGAGGAAATCATCGCCTAACTTGCCATTCGATGAATGTGCTAAACTTTTCAAAAGCTGCGCACGAAATTGAGCACCCCATAGGGAGGGCCCTATCGATGTAATATTGCCCTTGAAATTGAAAACCCAACAAATTGAAATCCAATGGGTGAACGGGGAAAATTCTGAAGGCCGACTTAACATCCGCCTTTGCCAGTTCAGCACCCACTCCGCAGGCCCTAATCATCCGAACCGCCTCGTCAAAGGAGGTGTATCTCACAGAACAAAGTTCCGGGGGTATTGCATTGTTAACTGATGTCCCTTCTGGAAACGATAGGTGATGTATTAAACGAAATTCACCTGGGGCTTTTTTTGGGGACAATCCCTAAGGGGGAAACCCTCAAGTTAGCTATGGGTGGTTCTTTAAAGGGTCCCAAGACCCTACCTTCTCGAACCTCCTTATTGATCTTTTCTAATACTATAGCTTCCATCCCTTTTATTGATTTAAGGTTTTTGGTCACAAAGGCCGTTCTTACGCCTAAAGCTGGGATTCGGAACCCATATCTAAAACCTAGTCTCAAGTATTCTGCATTCCCTATTCTTGGGTAATCTGCTAGACCCTCTTCCAGAACCTTGACCGCCCCCTTCTGGCTTCTTGCCGGGACCGCTAGTTTTGTTTTGACGCTGTGCACCCGCTTTGAAGCATGAGGCGTTTGGGTGCTTCCCCCCACAGGTAATGCAGTCGTGTCTATACCTGCATGGGGACCTTGCACAAAAACCTCTGGTGTTATATTCGTAGCAGGGCAGGTGGCGCTATCAAATCTGTCACCTAAACTACATTTGGCCGGTGTCATATGTTGCAGCCAAAGCCCTGGGTGCGGCTCATCCCAGCGTAATTCAGGCCTGATGGCGCTCTTCATTCTAAAAGCTTCATCGTAACGAAGCCAAGCCTGGCCTACAAAATCTGAATTTGCCCTACATATTATATCAAAGTATTGAAATAGAGCCGAAGCCTTCCAAGGCTGTGTTTTAACCAGGACCCCAGCATATATAGTGAAGCCTGTGATCCAATTAGGCCAGTTTCTGTCAGGCTTCTTCCTTCTGTATTTTTCTTTTAATTTCTTGTCATCTTTGTCAATTTCCTTAATTTCCACCTCGCAGTTCAGAAGATCATAAAAATCCAAGAATTCTCCCCTCCATATTTTCTCCTTCACTGCAGGGGTCAAATGATCGCCAAAAGGCGTACTGTAGTCCGCATAGGGCAGTGCAGCTAGCGGGACCGTGTTATACCCCGTGTTAGGCACTGAAGGGTGCTGACATGTTCCTGTGTTCTTACCTTCACTAGATGTCCCAGCCGTAGGAGGGGTCGCACAATGCGTGCCCCACCCCCAACAATGCGGGTTTACAGGAGGCCAGAAAAAACTGGGCCATCCCATGGGTGGTGTTCCACAGTGGTTAGGTGTAACATGAGAGTGTTGGGTGCCACCAGTCCAAGGCCAGGCGGCAGAATTGGACTGGGTGTTGTGTATGGCTGTGCACTCACCGCAAGAAGGAGTCGATGTTCCAAGTGCCTTCGAAGCCCGATGCGAGCTTGTACATGGCTCCTCATAGAGATCGTACCCAGCCGAAGATCCCTCCGCTGTCTCCTGGATCTCAGTTGCTTCTGTCATCCTGCATTTACGACCATCTGGCACCCTTGCCGTAGTGGGGGACCGTTCTTCCACAGCCTGTTCCTCACCTCCATGACCCTGTTGAGATTCTAAAGCAGTAAAACGCTCCATGAGTTGCTGCGTTAAGGCCCTAAACTCAGCCTTACGGCGACCCTTCGTATCCCTGACGGATCGACGAGGGGTAACCTCGCGTTGTGGGGAGGCCCGTCTAGCCAGCTTCTGCGCCTCTAAAGCCAACATTTTATCTTGCAGGTCCTTAAGGATCACCCAAGATTCTTCTTCTGAAGAGGACTGCTGAGGCGAGACCTGAGGCACAGCTCTCTTTTTAGCTTTACTGACTCCGCCCCCTTTTTTGGGCGGCATAATGTCTAATTGAGCCCCAAGGTGTATATCCTTGGTTGTTAAATTTATCAGAAAGCCTGTTCAGAGCTTGTGAAAAATTAATCCACAGCAACTATGTTGTTTTTAAGTTGTTTGTGCACAATATATTGTGAGCCGCCCTGAGTAGACTCCTGTCTAGAAGGGCGGGATAAAAATCCAATAATAAATAAAATAAATAAATAAATCTATATTCTTAAATTGATCTATGATTATTCAATTTATAGATGTTAACCAGTAAAAGAAAATGGCAGAGAGGGAGAAAAGAGTGGGAAAATGAGCACACAAAATGGTGTCCGCCACACACAAAATGGCGTCCGCCACACTCAAAATGGCATCCGCCACCCAAAATGGCGTCCGCCACACTCAAAATGGTGGCCAAAATGGCGTCCGCCACACCAAAAAATGGCGTCCGCCACACCCAAATACTAACAATTTAAATTAAGCGTTAATAGCTACCAAATAATCAGGATGATAAACTTATATAACCTTTATCTTTAATTATTTTTAGTCTCTGTATCCCTTCCCCTTTAGTTATTTGTAGAAAAGGGGAAAACAAAATGGCGGTCGGGAGCAAAAAATGCGGGAAGAGACACTAAACAAAATGGCACCCGCTGCAAACCCAGCCAATTTCGCTAGCAGGACAGAAGAGGCAAGGAAAAGAAAAGAATTGGGGCCTCCACCTGTCCCAATACCTTTACAAGTAAGGCCCTTCTCTTTAAAATTAAATGTAAATTAAAAGTAAATTCGCTCCCCGCTGCGGCAGGGCGAGCCCACCCCACCGCCCGCGCCCGTCTCAGCCCGCTCAAACAAGGACCACCAGAGCCCTTAAATTCCAAACACTTCCCCTGCAATATCCCCAATCCAAAAAGTAAAAGCCAGGAGGGAGCCAAGGCTACCCTCCTTCAAACCAGGAACGTTTTCCTCGCCGCTCGCGCTCGCAACTCTGCTCTTGTTCAGGATCCTCCAATCGACTCCACACTGCCTGAACAAGAAAGAGGATGCATCGGGGGCGAGCACTTCCTTAAATAACCTCTCGCCCCCTCCTTTTTCCATGTGACCGGAGTTGCCTTGCGTCCTTCGGGACCGAGGAGGGCAAAGCCAGCCCCGCATTTCAAGGACGTTGTAACGTCCTTCCTGCGGGCTGAAACTATCAAGCAGGAGCTTTTTGTTTGTTTTGTTGTTGTTTTAAAAGAATTTAATTTATTGCTTGGGGTACGAATCAATCCAAATGCCTGGAAGAAATGAGGCTTTCAATTAGAGTATGTGACTCAGGAGTCTGCCTTTGGAGCTGGAAAGTATTGAGTCATTATTACCTTAAGCTGAAACATAAATTTCAGGTGTTCCTGTCCCATACAACCCAGTGGATCACACTCTTAGGCATCAGAATTTAGAAAATAAGTCTCAATCAAGTTCTTTACCTATAACAGTGCTGCTGTTATGTGTCACTGAACCACTTCCAACTTACAGCAGTCCAGTGGAGTTGTCAAAAATATGAGATGCTAAAGGAATGGTTTATCACTGCCTCCACCCATTGAGTTGAGAGAGAGAGGGAGAGATAGCAAGGTGTAAACCTTATTAACTCTAAGTATTCCAAAAGATACTGTATAGGCAGTCTATTGTAATGTGGGGAAAAACTTCTAATACCCTTGTTCTGAAGCTGTGAATCTCACAAGAAAGCATTGTTCTTGACTATGCAAAGAAAAACATGTGGAAGTGCTACAGCTGCTACTGTTTTTTTCTCAAAGAGAAACAAAAAAGAACAACTGGGCAATCTTGACAGACTGAACATAAATCTTGACAGTGTGACTTGTTCTTTCCAACCAATATCAGTACACACTTAAACAAAATGAACACGACATTGGAGCAAAAAGGGAACACGGTTAACATGCTTTGTGGTGAGATTTCAAGCAAATCTGAGGTGCTTAGTTTTGTAAAAAGAGGAATGTGTCTTCACCTGACTATCAGTTTTGCAGTGATATTCTGCTGACCAGAGTTTCAAAAGGTTTCATTTGCTGTGGAGAAATCTGATTTCTGCCAACAGCAGCAAATATTGGAAGCTAGAAGTTAAAAAGATCATATAGCTGGGCATAGGGTTATAAATAGGTATAGTTTTTTATTTGTTATATAGCTTGAAAGTTTTGGCATGGCACAGAGTGCAGACTGACCTCCTAGAGCTCACATGTGGCAGATTGAGCTGTGCTAAGATCTTGATGCCCCACACTCAAAGACCTCTTTCTTAGAAACTAAGTGGCCCAGACTGAAAAGGACCTGTCTCAATCCCTACGTTGACTTTGGCATCACACTTGCTACCAAAATGATGATGAAAATGTTAGATAAGAGTAGTATTGCTGCAAGAAAGGGGGAAAAATATGTGCAAGTCCACTATCTAGCTGTGCACACTGGAAAACTTCCTGCCTAGCTTCATCAATCAGCAACCGGTATCTTTCCATAGCAGTGATAGAGCCAACGTTACTGAGGATGGGTGTAGAACATGATTCCATCAGTTTCACAAGAGTGGTGTCTTTAAAAAAAAAAATCAGTCATCAATAAGTGAGCAATAATTTTTTTTCATGATTTAGCTTCCAGATATATGCACTACAACTAGAGATGGGCATGAACCAAACTGCAAACTGAAAAAAGCCACAAACTGGGCTCGTTCATGGTTCAGTTTGTAGTCCAGTTTTTGCCAAAACGAAATGAAGCACCAAACTTTTTTCTGCTCAGTGCTTCGTTTTTCGCAAAAGGGATGCCCCACACTGTTCCTGCTGCCCCCGTTGTCTTGCTACCTGGTCCTGCCACCTCCTCCTCTTCATCCTCCACTGCTGCCATCTTTAGACATAGTGGCCCAGCTTCCCTTCTGGCAGCTGGGCCAGCTGTCTCTGTGCATGCACATACCTATCATCTTTAGAGACATCAGCCTGACTTCCCTTCTCTGCACATGTGAAGAGACAGCAGGCCCAACTCCCAAAAGGGAAACTGGGCTGCTGTCTCTAAAGATGGAGGCAGTGGAGGACAAAGGAGAGGAGGCAGCAGAATCAGATAGGCAGGCAACAAGGGCAATGAGAAGGGGGAGAGTGGGCAGCAGAAGGGGTGGAAATGTTAGGTTCCCCTCCTCTAGACATGAACTGGAAAAAAAATGAACCATGAACCAGTTCATTTTTCTGCTGTTTGTGGTTCGTGGGTAGCCACAAACCACCCCGATTCGTCATTTTTCTGGTTCATACCCATCTCTAACCACAACAAATGATGATATAAATTATACATGATATTAAAAAATCATCTTTAGGTGCTCCATGCTGATGTTTAAGACAGCATTAATTGAAATCCCAAACAAATGTAAAATACTGAATTTCAGATTCATTATACTGCCATTCCAAAACACTTCTCATCATGAATTTGTCATGTTGACATTTCTAACAGAAACAAGAAAAGTCTCCCAGATATGGGCATACCTTTGTGCTAGTGTAAAACTTTAAATGACTGTGAGGCTATTTGCATATTTAGATATCTGTTGATATATATATATATATATATATAACCTTGGAAACAATTATATATATATAACCTTGGAAACACAATTCCACAAAATGAGTTTTTTCTTATTCACAGTTGCAGACAACATAAGCAATTGGAACAACAAAATGTTAAAATTTCTGTACCCAAGTCTTAAGCAACAGCACCTATACAGAAGCTGCTTGTAGAATTACAAAGTTCAAGAGTCCCTTTGAATTGAAATACAGATAAAAATTCAAGACATCTTCCTCAACTGAGTTGGGTGTCCAATACATAGAAAAATCAGCTCAACATGTAGAATCTTCAAAACTCTAAAATAAAAATATCAATTCAAATCTCTTACTCAGAGTCCCACTTTTTTTAGTCCCACGCTTTTGGGCTGAACCAATATATTATAGGGGTTACATTAGCTGCAGCTAATGAAAGATGTCCCTAGTGATTGCTTCCATCTCTAATGCCAGATCAAGGACCACCTTTAAACTGTAATGTTTCAGATATAAAATGTGGTAAAAATATTATGAACAGTATTTCATTAATTGACAGCTGAACTGTAAATGGCAAGCAGGAACTTCTACTATGATCCCTACTAAGTTTATATTGGATTAATCTAGGTTTGTAATTTGTTTTTTTCTATTGGATAAATCCATTTTCTCTTGCTATTAGTGGTGTTATGGTGCTGTTCCACAATCATACAAGTCATTTTGTTTCTATGGAGTCAAATCCCATTTCCCCCCTTGAAAACCTTCCTCCAGCTTGATCATATGATGCAAATTAAATAAATTGCTTACCTTGGAGAAGAGTCTTCATTGCAGAATTGGTATTATTATGCAGATCCAGAAACATCATTTTAAAATAGATTACTTTGTTTATGAATTAAATGGCAATTTAAAATATGGGTTTTAAAATCACACTTTAATTAGAGTTCTGTTCCTAGAGTGTTTAAGTCTGAAAGAACTGAAGTTATAAATGGCCTACAGTCTTTTACAGATGTAGGCACAATGATTTTGTTTTCTCCTAAAAATCCGTTAATTGGTTATATGAATCTATTTCAAGAAATTGTTAAAATAATTAACATCAGAATCTGATCAATCTACTTAGGAGTGAACCCCACAGACTTCAACATCGCTAACTCCAAGTAAAGTGTGTATAGTCACACAACAAATTCCTATACATTTCTAGTGAGAGGTAATCCCAATTGGGTTCAATTTTGCTTATTCACAGGGATATATTTACATAATTGCATCTTAAATGTTCCAAAATGGTAGTATTGGAAGTCACTTTAATGTCAGTAAGCCCAGTGCAGTATTGTCCACTATGACTGACAGAAGGTCACCCCAAAGTTCAAACTGTGGTTTTTTTTTTATTCTTTGAGAGTCACTTAAGTAATAATGATGAGGAATATTTCCAAAACATATGAAATATGTCTTCCTTCTATTGAGCTATGGATCCACCAATATGCATGACATTATATATTTCCACACCTAATGAGTGAACAAAAATTTGCCTGGAATATAGTGCTATCAATGACTACTAATTAAGGTGATATGTTATCTGTAGGACCTGATCCAGCATGCCTCCAGTCCCTGGTTGTGGGAAAATAATAGCTATTAGCCTCATATCCTTCTGCTTGTGGGTTTAAATTAAGTACTGTACCTTGTTGGAAACTGTGGACAACACAATGCTGGATTGGTTATAGCTTTGACCTGATTTAATAGGACTTTTCTTATGTCCAAGTGTTGGGGAAAATAATCAAATTCCTCTTAGCAAAATTTGATTTCATATATGGTGCCCTTCAGAAACACTTCAACTACTTCTTCTCACTTCTTTCCTGCAGAATGTTTCAAAATGACTTTCTTGGCTTTCTTTTGAGACTGATATAAGAGCAGAACTTTTGTCACAGTATTACTTCCTTGTCAAAATGCTGAAAGCAACTGATCATCAGTGTCTAACTGAAGTTTTGAATAAGAAAAATCACAACAGATCTACATATTTTCCCCTGTGAGAATTTGATCTTGCTCTTCTGTGACAGGTGGGGTTGCAATAATGATGACTGACACAATTAAATATCTTATTCTAGAGTAATCCTTCCTTAATTGGAGGTCCTATTGAATTCAAAGAGATAACTTCTGGCAAAGGGATTGAAGATCATAACCAATGACAGCTTCAGCTCCAGGCAATTTCTCTGGCTACTTTTTCAAAATGAGAAATAACATAAATGGTTTTCCATTTGAGGAAATGCTTTGTAGTTTGACTTGCCTCTTTCTAAAGAACTAGTCCTTTGTTTGTGGCTATGGTAAAGTGGGCTAAAGGGTCTTAACAATGTGGAGTTTGTTGAAGTTGACACATATAAGCAAAGATGAGTTTTCTTATGTTTTTCATTACTCATTTCCATTATAGATCCTAGCAGAGGAGGGTCTATCAATAGGCTGAATGGATAGGTGCTTCAGGTAACAGAGTGCTCAGGAGCATCATGTTTACTACTCTCCCACTATTTCTGACAGGATGCTCTGGAGAACTGTTGTAACTGTTCCTAGTTCTTCTGAGCCAACCACTTTGAAAGAGAAAGAGAGACAGACAGAGAGAGAGAGAGAGAGAGGAAATATCATGCTGTAGCAGCACCATGGGAAATTTCTTATACTGTACACAGAATTTTTTTTCTAATCAGTTTCACTAAAGAATGCTCTTAGGACATTCATGACAAGGCAATGATAAAACATCTGGATCTATACGATACAGTCAAAAGCCAAGCTGCTCTCTTAACCTTTTTCCTTCTTCTTGTCTACAGTGTCTGTCTTGTCTACAGGTGTCTACAGCCACCATCACACATCACAACCATTAAGGTGTTATCTTCCTGCTGTTCCTACCACAGCTGTGTTCTGTCACCTCCTCCACCTTATCATTTTCCTTGCCCTACATCTGCTTCTTGAGTGTGCTGTGCAGGCATTGCTGCTGTGCCACATCATCTCCTGACATTCCTCTGGAGAAGTATTGAATACACCTTTGAAGCAAACAACAGGAGACAAGCCAGGGCCACCCTGCACATGTATCAGGGGTCCAGTTTGTGGCCTAGAGAGGAGAGGCACACCTAGCTCCTGCCATGCCAGGCATCTTCTTCCTTCGTGCCCTTGCATGGCACTGAGGTTCTGGGAGAAGTGCTGTCACCTGTCTAAACTTAGGTGGCTGGCAGTGCTTGGAGGAGGAGTCACCTGTCAGACTGGCAGGGGATTAAAAATCTGTGGTCCTCTCTGGCAGTCACCCACATGGATGTCTCCTATCCACTCAACCCTCTTTGATATTGTGTTATGAGCTAGCTTATGAATTAGATTGTTTATTTATTTATTTTTTAGTTGCATGTCTTTATATGTTTGCCAGCACTAGTGATTTGATGCATAGAAGCAAGTTTGTGAAGAGAGAAATGGGCATTGGGCCCTATTCCAGGCAAGTGATTCCCCCATCCTCTGTTGCAATAGTGGGGAAATGGCAGGTGGGAAACTGAAAGGGACAGGCCTCACTCAGGTAGGTGCCAAAGTTCCTCACAGCTGAAAACAGGCAGTTTATCCCCACCCTAGTGGATATGCACCTGGGGATGTACATATTGCTGATTAAACTATTTCATGTTTACCCAGTAATACACTGGGATAGTGGAAATTGGATGACAGAGGGTTTATCTGTTCTGGGGATCTGCTCCTTAGGCTACTCCAAATACTGTGCTGCTACAGCCATCCCAAGTGGTAGCCTTTATGCCCACAACTTACCACTTATATTTGTTGGAGTTTTTACAACTTTGCATGCTGTCTGTAGTTCGTTTGGATGGGAGGAACCTTTCTGGGCTATGGTGACTGTCAGTCTATCTAGCACAAAGCAATCATTCCTTCCCTGCCTCTGAATTCAAGGAATGCTCTGCCTCTCTGCTCAGTTCTTTCTTTCCCTCTCTTGAGTCTACAGGTCTGTTACTGAAAGCTGTCATGTTAACCAATTTGCAGTTTCATCTGTTCAATTGTAAGGAAACCCTTTATTCTTTCTCCTATTAAAGCCTCAGAGTGAGTTATCAAGACTGTAAATGCCAGTTGATGAGAAAAATGGGTGAACTAATGAGAGGAACTTGAAGCTATCCTGCTCTGTGAATCCCTGAACTTCTACTGCATAGCTAGAGGAATTTAACAAATAATTAAAAACTCTGCAACCATCTTTATCCAACAAAACTATTAATTGTATCACTTTTCCTCAAGTGAAAGATGCTACAGCAGCAGCAGATACTTTACTTCATGCTTCAAGAATCAGGGGATCTTGAGCCACTCTTGGATTCTGTTCTTCAAAGTGAAGTCTGGAAAAGTAAATTGAAAGGAAAGAATAAGGATGTTATAATCTTAATTAAACAATATAATACAAATCACATATAGGGAAAAGAAACATAAATGATCATTCATATCTTTGGAATACAAATCACCTTTTAAATTTGGTGCATGTTTCAGAACTAACAGATGTGAATAAAATAGTGGATTCCAACACAATTCTGGAATCAGACCTCCATACAATTCATACTTGGAGATTATTCTTTTTGTTTCCTGTTCCTCAGCCTCGAGTGCATCCAATCAACTTTATTCTACTGGCACCTGTAATGCTTAAGGATTTCCAGACTCCCTCATGGTAAAGTGTTCACACCAGATACTTCAGTGAACTTAATCATGCCAATTGGTTTCACCTGAAAAAAAATAATGCTGAGCAGTTTCTAAAAGTAGCATTTCAACAGGACATTCTCCTCTAAGATATTCTTCTACATAAAACAGGTGACAAGATTTCCTTGTAGAACAGAATCAGTTCTTGGGTATAATGCCTGCAAGTCATGATAATTTTTTATTCTTCTTAAATAGAGACCAGTAGACACATATTCAAACATCCTGGAATGCTGCTTTGTTATGTTCAGAATATTTTGGATCACACAATTTTTTTCTGATGTTTCATTTGAGAAAGAGCCCTAAACCCATCCCAAACATTGCTTTGGATAAAATAAGATAGCATCTCTATATCCAACCTCTATGGATCTGAAAAAAAAAACTTTTGTTACTTTTGAGAAAAAGAAAAGGCTGGCTCAATAACTGAAATTTTAGCTTAAAAATAGTTGAAATATTTGCACTAGAGATGAAGTTTCCACAGAATGCTTCTTGTTTAATGGGTTTGCCATTTTCCTTCCTCATCTCTCTAAAAGCAGAATACAATTTAATACAAGGGTGAAAAGAAAATGGATCAATTTTGTGGAAAAAATAAATAAATAACTGCTTTTGTCCAATCAATGTTTTCACACAGCCTTGATGTTTTAAAACCCATTTAGTATTGGCTGAAAATAATGTTAAAGGTGTTGGGTTAACAGGCACACACAAGAGGAGCAAAGTAACTAGTAAGGTACTTCTAATTGCCCTATTTTGTATTAGTAAGCCTGTGTTAAACGGGAAGGTGGGGAACTTTACTGGAAGACTTCTACTCCAAAATCCGTTTCTTCCTAGCTCTGGTGAGAACTCGTTATTTCCCTTTCTTTTTTCCACCCTCAGTAGGTAAAAGTCCCATCAAGATTTCCAACATACCTTAAAAGAAAAGAAAATGAAACAAAACTTGTATGTAGGGTGTAATAATTCTGTCAAGTCAATTCCACCTTACTACAACCCCTTTCAGGGTTTTCTAGATAAAGAATTAACATAAGTGGTTTACTATTTCCTTCTTCTAGAAGCACCCTGGGACTGTGCAGCTTGCCCAGGGCCACACAGGTTGACTCTTCTTCTGGGAGACACAGTAAGGAATCCAACTCCCAACCTCTGGCTCCACAGTCAGATATCAAAACCACTGTGTTATCCTGCCAGCTTTCTGTAACTGTATATACATACACATACTGTACATGCACATACAAACACATCTATGTATATTTTATTATATTTAGATTTGATCTCTGGTGTTGCCTGTTACTGAAAATTGCTGCTACAGGATTTGTGCTCTTTACAGGACCAGGCATCTGTAATGCAAATGACATGAACATCCTTTCTCTATTCTACAACCATTTTCCTGGAGTTCTTTTAGTTGAGTTTATAGGCACCTGTTATGGGGTTCTGTGGACATTTGTAGGCTTCAGGAAATCAGCAGAAGCACTTTGGCCCTTCATTTCATTAATGGAAGCCTTGTCAATTTTTAAGCATATTGCACAGCAATGCTCCATTATTTCTTTTAAGTGCAATTCAGACAGAAATTCAGCAGGTTCTGTTTTGATTTCTTCTGTTTCTTCCCCTATGAAAAATGTTCTAATGTGCACTGTCTGAAACCACTTTAAAGAAGTGGTGTTTTTTTCTTTGTCCTCCCTCTACCCAGTGTTAAATAAACATTATTGTCAAATAGTTTGTAGCAGGAATGTGTCGGACTTTAGAAATAAATTATTCTAGTCTTTGAAATTATTTAGCTTCCTTTGAAATTCTTTGACAAGTAATTTTAGTTCAGCTGTTTCTTTGACTGAAATCATGTTGCACAGTTACACAAATATAACTTAAATTTGTGTAAATGTAAACGTTATAAAAATTTGTGATTTGCTGTAAGTGAAGAATGTAAAAATTATCTGTTTTACACCAAATCAGCTGACTGAACATGTGACAGATAATGTCTGTGGAGATTTATATTTATTTTTATTTTACTTATCCTAACTCATGTCTAAAAGTTATGCTGTTCATTAGAACTGCACAGCTGGATTTCAGCATTTGGTTGTTTTATTGAAGGAAGAAGCTTCAATTTTGCTTCAAATTTTGCATATGCATAATTCAGTCAGTACCACTGTAATAGGGCTGTCATGAAATATCCCTGAAATATCACAAATCAAGTCAGAAACTACTAACTTGGAGGATGGGGCTTTCTCTTACATTTTGCTCACAGCTTCAGTCCATAGCTATTGCAGAAATAACCAAGATGGCTTCTTTATTTTAATATCACCAGTGTCTGTGATGATAGCAGCAGTAGCAGCAGTACAACTCCTCTCTTGGTGAACTAATTCCACAATGGAAAAAATCCAATAGCTAAAAAATTGCCACTCAAAAATGAGGTGCAGGTTATATTCCTAGGTGTGTGCCTGATTCCATGTTTGGGTGTACACTTGGGGATGCAATGAGAATCTTTTTAACGAGTGGCAATTTGCCACCACGATTTATGCAGTTTCCTTTATGGAAGTGTGAATTGGCAATAGATGCTAACCTATATGTTTAAGAAGTAAAATAAGGGGGTTAGTTAATAGAAAGTAGCCTCATTTTTTGAGAGTTTCAGAATCTTCTCCAGCCTCTCCTCTTCTGCGATAATTTCACTTGTTTAAAACTACATTAATTCCTAGAAGCTCACTGAATTATGTACATCATATTTTCCTATATATCTTTCTCAGTCCTGCAAGAAATTGATCCAGACACATCCCACTCTTTTTAATAGCATTGTACAGAAGATGAAAAAACAAAACAAAACTTTCAAGGACATTTTTACATATTGATACGTTTTTTTATGTGAATCCCTTTGGGATTTGTTTCCCAATAGCATCTTTAGTTATTATAGCAGAATAAAGTATTTTTGCCATCAAGTATTTTTCTATGCCTTCCTGGTATTTTCTCACTGTTGCCACCTCTAGAATGCAGTGCTGACCCTGCCTGCTTGGTGTGCAAGGCTCATGCCTGCAAGCACTGCAACTCAGTAAGACTCATCGCTGTGCCTTTGCTTGTCCTATCAGCAGACTCATCAGCTGAAATATATTCTGACTGAGTAAGCCTGAGGTTGACGATACTTAATTCTCCACTACAAAATGTTCCAGGAATGGAAGAGAGATTCTGCCACAGGTCCTGTCACTGCCCTATTATATTAACAGACCATTTACTCAGTTACTGGCATTATGTTCTGTTTTTTTCAGTCCGACAAAGGTGTTACAGGGTTGCAGGGTTGTTTTTTGTTGTTGTTTGCTTGCTTGCTTTTTTGTGTTTTTTTGTTTTGTTTTGTTTTTTGCTTGCGTCTACTGGTTTACAGTACATTTAATCACCAGGAACCAAATTTCTATGTTTACCAAAGGCTCACTATGAGCTGAGTCTCAGAACCTGTGCTCAGTGCCAGTATATGATACAACGGGGCATATGGATTGGTTTACATTTGTAATCTCGCTCAATAGCTAGGTACTGATTTTATATTCAGGAAGACACAAAACATGTTGTGATAATTTTGTGAATTCTTCTGACTCCCCGTAGGAAGAGGAAATATAGTGGTGGAGGATCATTCATTTTTTCTGTTCAGTTGCCACTAAATATTTTGCCTAATACAGAATGGAAAGCAAACATAGAAATACCTGAGGTTAACAGTGAAAGTCAAAGGAGTACACTACAAAATGACCCACAAGAGTATCAGAAGCAGAGAGATCATTACTACAGTTTACTATAGATAATCTGTAGACAAAATTTAAAGATTAGTGTCAGAAATGATGACAAAAACAAGTGTCTGTATTTCATAAGAGAAATTTCATACATCTAGATTATGTATGCCTGTATAGGAAAACAAAATGTGTTTCAGTCTTGAGGGAGGGATTCTTCTGAATCTCACCAAACAACCTGGGGACAAGAGTTATTAGACAGAAGCCCTCTTCACTATTGGACTGAGCATAAGTCTAAATATGACAGCTTTTTTTGTTGCAAGACTTTACCAGAATACCATGGAGCAGAGATATATTGCCATAAATTTCATCAACTGGTAACAAACAGCGCAATTGTTTCCAGCTGAGACCAGATGTGAAATGAACTGAGAGCCCTGATCAATAGGTACTAGGGAACGAGCTGCAGCACCAGACATGTGAAATTTAGGTAACAATGTTGCCTTTATAAAATATCTACATAACAGCATGATTGACTTTAAGGGAAATCTATTAAATAAAATATATACTAACAGGGAAAGCCCCAACTTGTTGAAAGGATGTTATATATTTATATTAGTTGTATAGGGTGAAGGAAGCAGCACAGTCCAATCTTCCAATGTTCTGCATAGCCTGCACACTTAACTGGTCAGATAAGGTAAATTAGTGAAATCTCAA
This sequence comes from Intellagama lesueurii, assembly GCA_037013535.1. Taxonomy (NCBI): domain Eukaryota; kingdom Metazoa; phylum Chordata; class Lepidosauria; order Squamata; family Agamidae; genus Intellagama; species Intellagama lesueurii. The sequence continues at coordinate 131,320,881 of JBAJHW010000003.1, read as the reverse complement.
AGACTTCCATATGAAGTCATTTGTGGCCCCCAGGAACTCATCAGGGCTGACCCAAAACATTTTCTTGATGTGACGGGCAAGAAATGTTAGGATACCATCTAAGTAGCTGATCTATTATTTTGATAACACTACTCTTTCAAACATTTCCATATGTTTGTAAGGGTGTTTGCCTCAAACTTTCAGAGGCAGAAATATTCTGAAAGTAGCAAGGTAGGTTGTAACCATTTAAGTTAGTGCATTCCTCTTAAAAAATAGTTTCAATAATGAGTTCATCAATACATCCTTCAGTAATGAGGGTTCAGCAGTGTGAAGGCCTAGAATGTGACTGAAAATATTAATATTAGGTTCTAGAACACGTCTTTCACATCAGAAGTAATGGGGCTATTCATAGGTCCCTTAATTTAGTGTTTTGGGACTGATTCCAATTTGGGCTGAAGAGGTTCAGGTCCCATCCTATTTGAGTTGCATTCTGTAGCTGGACTGATTTGTAAATTCAGATTGCTGACCTCCCATTGTTTTGAATTGGAACAGTAAAATTGCTATTGTTTGTCACACTGATATATGTGATATTCGGGATATGATTGATCCTACAGAAGTGAGCAAATCTCATTTCCCAAATTTGAAACAGCTGGCTTGAGGGTGTTGCATATCAGGAGTCCTTAGATTTTAATTTTTAAAAAATATATACAATTTTGACATGTGTATATACATATACAGATATACAATACACATCTCAGCATGTGTATACCCAGATGTGTATTGCCTGTTCAGGCTGCTCTGCATCCCACTATTGGCAGAACCTTCCTAGAGTCTAATTTATAGTTGTGAACTGCACCAAAGAAGAGCAGAGGGGTTTTGTTTGTTTGTTTGCTTGTTTAGTTTTTTTGTTTTTAGTCCAGAATGGACTAAAGAATTGTACTCAAAACCAGAACACTAGCCAGGCAGAAAGCAGTTTTTCAGAAAGCCTGATTATGGCTTAAGGGCCAAAATTCAAAAAACCAAACAGAAACAAGCTGTTTTGGTGAAAAATGTGGCCACAACTTTATTGGTTACAACTGCTAATAGCCCCTCAGTGCCAGCATAGGGGACATATCCACATTAGTGACCTTGTCTGGTACCTGATAAGAACATAAGGACATAAGGGATGGCTTGTAGACAAAGGGCCTTTTCAGCAGCTGCTCACAGACTATGGAACACCATCCTGAGAGAGATTAATCTGGTGCTGACGTTGATGACGTTTCGCACCAGGTCAAAACCTTCCTGTTCCAGAATGTTTTTAATTGAAATAATATCAACTGTGGGTCCTGATGGCAATTTTTAGAGCACTGTATTTTTAATTGTATTTTAATTGTTTTATCTTTTTATCTTTGTATTGTATTCGAATTGTTTTAAGCTGCCCAGAGACCTTTGGGTAGTGTGGGCGGCATATAAATTGAATAAATAAATAAATATAAATAAATAAGAATGTAAGAAGAGCCCTGCTGGATCAGGCCAAGGGCCCATCTAGTCCAGCTTCCTGTATCTCACAGTGGCTCCACTAGATCCCCCTGGGAGCACATGAAACAACTAGATACCTGTCTCCTGATACCCCTCCTCTGCATCTGGCATTTTGAAGTACCTTCCTTTTAAGCCTGGAGTTTATACATCCCCATCATGGCTTGTAACCTGTAATGGATTTTGCCCTCCCACCCTGGAATAAAGAGGTGAGACTCAGATGATGGGATGAAAACAGGGCCACACTTTATTAACCATAAACCATATTCAACTTGTAGCCAACCAGAGAGGAGCCTGCTGTAGTGTGGAATGATGCTGGTAGCAGAGGTCTCACAGGACCCTGTCTTCAAAACAATGGGTGAGTTTCTGCCCCAAGGCCATGCAGTCCAGAAGACAGTGCAGCCCTGACCAGGAAATATCTGACCACCCCCGGGCCTCTAGCCCCTTGTCTATTGGTGGCTTTCGGTCCAGAGGTGGCCCCAGCGTGTCCTCCCCCAGCACCGTAATCTCACTATCCGTGGCTCTGTGGGTTCAGGTGCGCTATACCTCCCCTGTTCTCCACAGGGAACTCACCAATCCATCTTCATTCCATGCTACCCGCCACTGCAGGGAACTAGCCTAGCTATGTCCTCTGCCTGCCACAAAATCGTCCAACTCCAAACGCAGGCCCCTCTAAAAAGTATGCAAAAACAACTCCAGACCCAAATCTGATAAATGAATTCCATTGTCTCTGAACAAATATAGCTGATCCAATCGTACCTCCCTGTGGCCAATCACAGACCCCAACTCTTTGCACACCACCCTGCACACTTCCTTATTTATGCTCCATCGAGCTTTGTTAATACAATGTGGGGGATAATCTGCTCTCCACACTCTCCTTGGGATAATGGTGGACCACACAATTTGTGTGTCCGGGTGTGCCGCCCTCCAAGAGCGCACGTCTCGTAAGATGTTCATTATTAAGGACTTGCCACTTTGTCTGGCTAAATCATTACCACCCAGATGTACTACCAACACATTGGGGGGCAAGCATGCCAAAGCTTTGGAGGCGACACACATAAACTTGTCCCACAACATTCCCCTTTGCCCCTTCCATTTTACACAAGCAAATGCCCCCAAATCCAAATTGCGCCCCAGGTTGTTCTTTCCACATAACATGCTGCCCAAAAGATAAAACTATGTTCAACAATTAGAATCCGCTTCCGCCTTTCGACGCCCTATGCTCCTGTAAAAAACAAACAGAAAAAACAGCCAGCCACAAGTCTACACCTGGGAAAGTGTGCGGACATAAAACTGAAATTTATTTGAAGACCAACAACCCATCCTCTTTATGTCCTCTGGACCATAACCAAGGGCAGCAGCTGTCGAGCCTGCCCCTATGCGGAAAGAGTGTGTCCGGAAGCGCCAGCCTTGCCAGCTCACTTGTTGAAGAGCGATACCTGTTGCCTTCCAAAACTGGTACTTGGTAATTGGGAGGCCATCGTTATGGCAAAAGAAATATACACAGTGCTCGCCCCTCAACAGCTCTCAACAGCACAAACTGGGCAAATGTTGTTGACGGCACAGGGCCCCAATGAAATATCAACTTCTTTACCTCTCTGGTCTGTCTTTGAGTACCTAATGTGTAAAAAGACCTTCTTTCCTACCATGTACACATTGTAATGCTGCTTGCGACACATCCCTTTTTCCTGCCACGACCACCTCACTAACTCTAAGGGTGCCAATAAATGCCACTAGCAAAGCTGTTCTGAATAATGCTACCTTGCAAGCATCCCTACAAATACTCTCCCATATTGGGCACAATTTCACTAATATGGCAGGGGGAAAGGGAGATCTATTGTCAGGCAGCCTGACACTTTCCTTACTCCAGCCCTCAATCATCTTTCGTATGTGAAAATCTGCTGTATGGTCAGGGTATCCCCATGCCTTGGCATAAAAGGTCAAGGCAGACATCTTGCCCTGAATAGAGCTTGGTGATAATCCTTTCCAGTGCAGATATACCACATATTGGTGTAGATGTTCAACTGGGGGCAGCCAGCTAGTCGCCAGTCCCACACCAACTCTAAAATCTTGAAAGTCCGTACTAGCAGCTGAATACCCTTTACGTGTCCTTGGAGCCAATGGAAGACCTATTGTGTGCTCAGCATCATCCTGCCAATTAGCCAGACCTCTGGAGGAAGACTCTCAGAACACTCACTGGCTCTTGGAGCTAAAACCGTGAACCGTTCCATCTGTTGATGTGACAGGGCATCAGATATGCTGTTATCTAGTCCGAGAATGTGCCTTGCCTGTGCTACAATGTTAAATTGCAGGGTATGCAGTGTGAAGGCCCTAACTAACCTCATAACTCACTGTGATCATGAAGAAAGAGTGTTAATAACATGCACAACAGCTTGGTTGTCACACCAGAAATGCACCACCGAATTGGCCCATTCCTCTGACCACAACCAAACTGCACCTAGGATGGGAAAAAATTCCAGGAAAGTTAGGTCTCGGGTGAGACCAGATCTGTGCCAGGCCTCTAGCCACTCACCGGCACACCACCTACCCTTAAAATAAATACCATAACCCCGAGAGCCTGCCATGTCAGTCTGGGTTGGAAGTCTGCACCCAGACAGACATCCGTCCTCCAAAAAGAAACTCCATTGAAACCCTCCAAAAATGTATTCCAAACCAGTAAGTTCTGATGCATGCCTGCAGTTACCCTGGTTCTGTGGAGGAGTCAACTGAACTCCCTCATGGCCTCACATAGCCTAAGTAGGAATGCCTGGCCAGGCACCACCACCCTGCATGCAAAATTAAAGTGCCCAACTATTTCTTGCAGTTCTTTAAGGATAACTTTTCTCGTAACTCCCATAGTTTGATGGCAGCAAGGTGACAGGCTTGCGCCTATGTATCCAACTCTATACCTAAAAAGGTCAAGGAGGATGAGGGTCCCTCCGTCTTCTCCTCTGCCAGTGGTAAGCCCAATTTGGTTTGAAAGGCTTCTAAAAGAAACCGGCACCTTCCAGACCCTCTTTCCCCACATATCAAAAAATCATCTAAATAATGGGCCGTGCTTGTAAGTCCCGCCCTGCGTCTAAGGTTCCACTCCAAAAAGGAACTGAAACACTCAAACGCCTCACAGGAGATAGAGCAGCCCATAGGGAGGGCCCTATCTATATAATATGCACCCTGAAAGAAAAACCCTAGCAGATCACAGTCATCAGAATGCATCGGTAAAAGACGAAATGCAGATTTAATATCACATTTCACCATCTCAGCTCCAAAACCACACACCCAGACCATACGCACAGCGGCATCAAACAAGGTGTATCGCACAGTGCACGACTCTGAAGGTATGGCATAGTTAACCGAATCATCCTCAGGAAACAAAAGGTGGTGGATCAGCCTAAATTCCCCTTGCGCTTTCTTAGGAACTATCCCTAGGGGAACACCCTAAGGTGAGGAACAGGAAGTCGCAGAAAGGGGCCAAGAACTAGCCCATCACGTACCTCTTTGTCAATTTTTATTTAAACTACATACTCCATGCCCTTTACTGGTTCAAGACTGTTAACCCATGTGCCCTTTCATTCCCCAACTGCAGGTATCCTGAAACCAAACTTGAAACCAGCAAACAGATAGGCCGTGTCCTCCTTTTTAGGATAATATTGCAGCCACTTCTCCAACACTGCCACTTTAATGGGGCTAGGGCCCTTTTGCAAAAGGAAGCCCACCTCCATTTGATTTCTTTCCTCCACCTGCATATTTGCCCCCTGTTCTTTGCCCCCTCCCCCAGGGCAGTTGGTACTAGTGTGCTGTCCTCATGGCGATTTGTGGCGATATCAGCACGGCTTCTGTGTGAAAGTACCCTGGGAGTTGAATTCCCAACATAACAGGCGGGTTGAACCACCAGTCCCATCATTATATGGGGATTGTAACACTGCCCTGCCCTGCGAATGAGGTGCCCACCATCAAACCTTTCACCTAACGCTGGCCTCATAGGTGTCATGTACTGCATCCAAAGGTCTGGCTGCGGCTCATCCCATTGCATGTTAGGATGACTAGCCACCCTCATTCTGACTGCTTGATCATAAAGGAGCCATGAGTGGCCCGGATAGTCCACATAAACCCTATAAATCAGATCCAGATTTTATACTAAAGACTGGTCTCCATGGTTGCACTTTCACAAATACTCCAAAATAAATAAGAAATCCTGGTAGCCAATTAGCCCAAGAGCATTCAGGCTTCTTGCACCAGTGCCTCTCCTTTTCCCTCTCGTCTTCCTTTTCTAACTCTTTGGAATCCATATTTCTATTCAACAACTCAAAGACATCGACATAATCACCTCACCAATTCTTTTCTTTGGTAGCTGGTGTCAGGTGATCACCCAAGGGCATTGCATAGTCCCCTAATGACAAAGCCTTTAACAAGACGGAGTTATAGCCCATGTGAGGCAACGACGGCTATGGCCAGACTCCTACCCCTGGCATGACCCCCTGAGGTGCTGGGAAATTGACCGGTGGATATGGGGCATTCCAACTCCCTGTAGCCATTCCCTGAACTGGCATACCCTGTGATTGAAACCCAAAGCTCCCTGGGGTCCCTATGATGCACTGCAATGTACTGGGTGTGTGCACTTGGCCCATGCTAGCCCAAGGCTATGCTACCATGGCACAACTAGTGTCCGGTGCAACCACCAACTCACCTGTTAATGGCACCACTGCAGTATCCTGTTCGTTACCTAAAGCCTCACTCTCTCGGGTAGCCTCTGTTGCCACATCCCACCTCTCATTGGAGGTGCCTGGTCGTGGTCTGCATTTCCCCGAAGAACACACTACTTCTTCAACATCCCTGGATTCCACTTCAACTGGCCAAGCAGGGATCATCTGTGAATCTGATGACCGCAGTGATTATCAGCTTCTAGGATGGCAAAACGGGACATAAGGTCATCAGCCAATGCTTTTAACTTAGCGTCCCTGTGCCCCTTGGAATCTCTAGAGGAACGATGCGGCTGTGCCTCAGCCATCCCAGCTCTAGCCTGTGGCTCACATTTTGCCTCCCAAGCTGATATCTTGGCCTGTAGCATTTCCCAAATTGGCCAGCTCTCTTCATCAGACGATAATTGAGACAGAGGTTCCACAGGCACAGCCTTGCGCTTAGCTGGCTGTTTTCCTTTACTTTTTCCTGGGCCTTTCTTTGGGCCCATGGCTGCGGTTTTGTTAGCCCCACCCACCTGGGCTAATATTATTACTGCCAATAGTTTTTTTTTTAAATAGCCTATCTGTACCCTTGGGCATGCTAAGGTGGAGGGGCTGCCCACCTATTAGTCAACTCTGCTCTTGGTGACTCTAATTCCCTTTCCAAATCATATGCTATATTTTAAATTATTTCCTTTCCTCTTCTCTCTGTTTTTTAATTAATTATTATACTTATTTATTAAGTATTATGCCTTGGTTAATTTGATTTTTTAAAATTAATATTCCACTTAAAAAACAGCTGGCCCTTAAGCAGTTAACAAAAAAGGGGGGAAGGTTCAATTCAATGCAGGAAACAATGCTCTTGTTCCCAGATTTCCCCTGCAGGCCCCAACCCCCTTACCAGCAGCCCCCCAAGGGGCAAGCCCCAGGGAGGTCTTTCCTTTATTCTATTATTATTTATTTATTTTATTTTCTTTCTATTCATTTCTTTCTCACTTCTTTTTTTCCCTATATAATTTATTTTATTTTATTAAATAGAACAGCTGCATTATGAGGACAGGTGCGAGCGTGCAGCCTGTCCTCCACAGTTGCCAAGCTTCAAAAGAGGACAATTAGGGAAGGAGCACCTGTTAAGTAGGCACTCCTTCACCCTCCCCTCCTGGATAATCAGGACGTGAATACCATGTCTTGCAGTATTCCAGGTGGGGAGGGCAAAGAAGCTCTGCGAGGGAAAGAGCCTTGCTGCACAGCCCGCCATTTCCTCGAGAAATCTTTTTTTTATAATTTATTTATTTTTTTTAACATAAGGGATGACAGAAAGGAAAAAGGGAATTGGAATTGATGAGGAAGAGAGGAGACAATAACATACTAATATCCATTCTATACATATTGCCATATCAAGATTTTAGGTTATTCTGTTTACTCTTTTCTGCCTTCTAGATTAACTTCTCATTTCAATATGTACTATTCATACACTGCCTGTTAATTCAGTCCACTTGTTGAATAGATCCCATCTTTCTGTTGCCTTTTGCAAGGGATAGTCCTTCATGACTTCTGATAGGATATCTATTTCAGCTATTTCCCGTATCTTTTCAATAAGATCTTCTTGTTTCGGTACCGTTGGGCTTTTCCAATTTTTAGCATATAGAATTCTGGCTGCCGTAACAATATATATAACTATATATTCCTTTGACTTATCTATATTATCAGGTATCATACTCAATAAAAACAGTTCTGGGGTTAATGGCACCTTACAGAGCAGTATTTGTTGTAACATAGCATGTACTCTTTTCCAATATTGTTTCGCTTCTCCACATGACCACCACATATGATAATAACTTCCCACTTGTATTTCACATTTCCAACACTTATTTGATACATCTGTATACATCTTTGACAATTTTTCTGGGGTCATGTGCCACCTGTAAAACATCTTATATATATTCTCTTTAAAGTTCACCGATCTTGTGAGCTTTATATTATTTTGCCATATTTTCAGCCATTGATCAATATCAATATTATGCCCTATATTTTGTGCCCACTTAATCATACATTCCTTAACCATTTCATCTTGCATTTTAATTTCCAGCATATAATTATACATTTTCTTAACAATTTGTTCTTTTGAGCCTAGCAAGAATTTATCAAAGACCGTTTGCTCTAGATAGAAACCTTCTATTTTATCTTTTATATATCTAGATTCTAACTGTACTCTAGGCCACCAATCCATATAAACATTCTGTGACTCTAGCTCTTCTTTAGACTTTAATTTACCATCCTTATTTAATAAATCTTGATATCTTAAAAGATTTACTTTTGTCATGAGGTTAGGTTGAGTGAAGGCCTCTATCGGTGACACCCATACAGGTATTTTGTAATAAATTTGTTGTATAATCTTTCTCCACATTCCCAGTAAAGCTCTTCTTATCATATGTGAATTGAATTTTTTTTGTTCTTTATCTTTTTTGTACCATATATAGGCATGCCACCCTAATTGCAAATCGTGTCCTTCCAGGTTGAGTATTCTATCGTTTTCTAGAGTTATCCATTCTTTTATCCAATCTAAAATACAAGCTCTATAATACAGAACCCAGTCTGGAAGACCAAAACCACCCCTCTGCTTAGCATCCTGCATTGCCTTAATTTTAATTCTTGGTTTTTTGCCTTGCCATATAAATCTCATAATTATCTTATTGAATTCTTTGAAAAAGGACTGTTTTAACATGATAGGAATTGACTGAAATAAAAATAAAATTTTCGGCAAAATATTCATTTTGATCGTCGCAATTCTTCCCAGCAACGATAGTTGTAATTTGTCCCATTTCTCCAAATTGTTCTGTATCTCCTTCATTAGTTTCATGTAGTTATCTTTAAATAGTGTACTTGTCTTCTTTGTGATTTGTATCCCTAGATATCTGATTTTCTTTTCCTCTTGGAAATTCGTCTTCTCTATTAGCTCCTGTCGTTTTGGTTCTCTCATGTTTTTAGTAAGTATTTTAGTCTTCTTTTGATTTATTCTCATTCCTGCCATGTCACCAAAGTTTTTTAACGTTACCATCAAGTCTTCTATTGAATTTAGTGGATCTTCCAGTATGATAACTAAATCATCCGCAAAGGCCTGTAATTTATAGACTTGGTCTTTTACTTTTAATCCTTTCAATTCCTTTTTTCCTCTAATTTGTTCATTTAATATTTCTAGAGTCAAGATAAATAAAAGTGGGGACAGTGGGCATCCCTGTCTAGTGCCTTTCTGTATTTGGATTTCTTTTGATAGCTCGCCATTAATTCTCACTTTTGCCTTTTGTTCAGTATATATTGCTTTAATTAGTTTCATAAATCTTTCTCCAACCTGCAGTGTTTCCAACGTATATATCAAAAAATTCCAGTCAAGATTATCGAAGGCTTTCTCCGCATCTAAGAATATCATGGCCATCTGTTTCTCCGGGTGTGCTTCATAATATTCCAAGGAGTTTAGGACTATCCTTATATTATTCTTCATCTGTCTTTTTGGAAGAAACCCAGACTGATCTTGATGTATCAAATAGGTTAAAATTCTTTTCATTCTAGTTGCCAGGATGGTCGCATATATTTTGTAATCCACATTCAACAATGAGATCGGCCTATAATTTTGTATTTCTTTGCCTTCCGTGTTTTCCTTATGTATTAGAGAAATTATCGCTTCAGTCCATGTTGCTGGTATTTTTCCTTCTTTTTCGACACATTCTAGTAACTTCTTAAATGGTTGGAATAGCACCTCTTCCAGTTCTTTGTAATATTCTGCTGATAGCCCATCCGGGCCTGGTGCTTTCCCATTTTTTTGTTTTTTAAAGGCTTCTATAATTTCTGCATGTGTTATAGGCTCATTTAAGGACTGAATTTGTTCTTTAGTCAATTTCATTTTGTTATGCTTTAATATATATTCTTCCTGGGTTCCTCTATCCACTTCTTTTTTCTTGTATAGTTTCCGATAGAAATCTTCAGCAATTTTTTTTATTTCTTCCTGTTTGAATTTGTCTGTTCCCTTTTCATCTTTCAAAGTTCGGATTATTGTCTTCTCCTTCTCTTTCCTTAATTTATATGCTAACCATCTTCCCGGTTTATTTGCATTCTCGAAAAAATTTTGCTTGGCATATTTGAACTTCTTTGCGATTTCTTCGGTGAGCAATATATTTATCTGGTGTTGTGTAGATTTTATCTTCTCTATCAATTCTTTATTTGTTGGATTTTGTTTCAACTGTCTGTCCTCTGAAGCTAATCTGTTTTCCAGAATCTCATATTTTTTCCGTCTTTCTCTTTTTTGTTTTGCTGCAAATCTTATGGCTATTCCTCTAAAAAAAGCCTTACTTGCCTCCCAGACCATAAACATTGAGATGTCTGGTCTCATATTCTGTTTAAAGAAAAAGTCCATTTCTTCCTTTGCTTGTTTCTAAAATTCTTCATTTTTTAGATGTAATGTATTAAGCTTCCAATTTGATACTCTTGATCTACTGCCTACTTGTAGCAAAATTGGGTTATGGTCTGCAAATGTATTGGGTAAAATATCTATTTGTTCCAATTCTTTCATTAGGTTTGTTGACATCCAGCATGTATCAATCCTTGACCATGATTTATGCCTGTTGGAGTAGAAGGTATAATCCCTTGTCTTTGGATTACATGTTCTCCATGCATCTACAATGTTTAATTCTTCTGCTAATTGTAAGAAATTTCTTGGAATCATGCTTCTCTTCTTTTTACTTGGTTTTTCTGTTTTTGTGTCTAGTTCTCTGTCAAAGACGGCATTTAAATCTCCCATTATGCAATAATGATCATAATCTTTATTTACCAATTCTCTTTGCAGTTGTTTATAAAAATTTTCTTGATTTCCATTTGGTGCATAGATATTAACTATCAAAAATTTCTTGGATTCTCTTTGTATTTCCACCATTACTATCCTTCCATCCTCTGAAGCAAAGATCAGGCAAGGTTCCCATTCCTTCTTGATATAAATGGCTACTCCTTTCTTCTTTTTGCTCATGTCTGAAGCCGCGAATAGTTTTCCTAGTCTTGGCCATTCTAATAATTTCAAGTCCTTTCTTTTCACATGAGTTTCTTGGATGCATATAACATCAGATTTCTGTTTTTGCAGTTGTAGGAAGATTTTTTTTCGCTTTTGGGGTGAGTTTAGCCCATTTACATTTACTGATAAAATCTTCATTTGTTTTCTAGACATTTTGGTTTAAGTTACTATCCTTTTGTTTTTTCTTCATCGTCCTTCTGGTACATCTTGGCTCAGTTGCTTCTTGTTCTCCTGACTCAGTGTCTGATTCTGGTTGTGATAATTGCATTTGCTCTTCTCGAGATCTTTCTTCTGGCTTCTTGTCCCCAGGTTTTTTCAGCTTCTTCTCATTTTTTTCTATAAAATCTTGTGCTTTCATCGGAGACGTTATATTATACCTCTGCGTATCAATCCGGAAAAATAACCCTTCTGGTGTTAGCCATCTATATGAGATTCCATTTTGTTGTAATAGCTGTACCAAAGAGGTATATTCGTTCCTTCTCTGCCTCACTTGCCATGGGATTTGTTTTAGAACGTTGATTTTCTTATCTTCTATTATCCATTGTTTTTCTTGTGAGGCTCTTAGAACCTTATCTCTGATTGCCTTCTTCGTAAATCTCAAATGCACTTCTTTAGGTAGCTTATTTTTCCTAACATATGCTGTACTCACTCTGAAGGCTGCTTCCAGACCTTGACGGAATTCCGCTACTTCCATCTCTATTGCTGGTGCCAGGGCTTCGCTCATTAATGTCTCCAAATCTTCAGATTCCTTTTCTGGTACATTTTGGATTCTTAACATTTTTAGAGCCCTTTCCATTTCTAACATTATTAGCTGATCCTGACATTGTCTTTGGTCTCTCTGTGTCTGCAACACAGTTTCTTCAGCTCTGTCTAGTCTAGCATCTGTATTTTCCATTTTCCCTTCTATATCGTGTGTTTTGGTTTTGATTTGCTTTACTTGCTCCTTTGTCTCAGTCAACTCTGCCTGCATGTGCGTCATTTGGTTTGTAATTTGAGTCAAGCGTTGATTAATTTGATCAAACCCTGTAGTCAACAGATTCTGCATGGTTATTTGCCATTCTTTATCTGATTTTTCTGATTCCTGGGAGGTTAGTTTCCCTAATGCTGATATTTGGGCTGGGGAAGTTCCTGGTGTTTGGGGTTTAGGTTTCTTTGCAGCCATTATGAAATCAACCCATATTCAAAACCCTCTATCAACCACCTCCCCTATATCTTCCCCAATTCTTACCCAATATTACAGTGTGTAACACAGTTTTTAGATTAACACTTTAAATTTCAACTTCAATACACCACCACTCTTAAATTGTCCACCAAGACCTTCCGCAAAGCTCCAGGCTAAATAGAATCCCAAAGACACAAGAGTTAATACCATACAGAGTTCTAGTCCCAAGGTCTCTTTGCCAGACAGTTAGTTGAGCTGACGAAAAAGGGAATTCAAACCGTATACCATCTCGCCAAGATGAAAAACAATATTCCAATGTTCCCCAACTCCCAGTGATCTTTCCAGGGTCAAGTTAATACCAGCAAAAAAAAAGATGAAGAACCTTGCCTTTCCCACTTCAATATTTGCACAGTCCAGTTCCGTTCTTGATGCAAAGTCTCTAAAAAAAAAAAACAACCTCTAGAGTCAATTAAATGTAATAGAGTTGGCAATGGTATTCCGCTGTTCTCCAGTAGGTGTCGTCCTCACCCCACGCACAGTCTATCTAATACATTAAATCCACTTAACAGAGGCTTCCTTTCAGCGGACACAGCAGTGGGGGGGTTTCTCCCCGCGGAGATAGTATATCGTCTCAAAGTCTCAAGAGCTGAGTCTCAATAACTCAATCTGTTATTAAAGGCTCTGTCAGATTCTTTATAACATCCAGACAGGATCAGTCCACAGTTGTTTAGTTCTTCAAGCAATTTCCAGGCACGGTTTTTTTTTTTACTATTCTGACCTTGGCTCGGTCTCCGGCCAGAGTTAGTTTCGTTTCAAATTAGCTCATTAAAATATGACCGATCAACAAAGAACTCGCCGCCACTAAACTCCTTTCGGTCTTTATCTCCTTTACCAGTTCATTAGCTTAAAGGCTTCAAGTTTTATTTATTATTGTCCATTTTAACTGCAGTTATCTGCTCTCCTTCCTCGGGCACTTCGGAGTACTCACTGTTTGTCACCAAAATGGCGTCCTGTTTCCAGCCCGTACCTCGTGAATCTCTTCAGAGGGAGAAAAGACGAGCCGCCGCCCCTCATTCCTTCTCTCTGATGCTCACACTCGGTCCAGAAGAACTTCTCCCAGTTCTTCCTCACCCTTGTTGTCCCTAAGGGTGTCCGGGCTGGTCGGTTTTCAGCTTTTCCCCGGGAGCTCTCTCCGGGTACAGCTGAACAGCACAGTGACGAAGCTCCGCCCTCAATCATTTCCTCGAGAAATCTGTCCAATCCCCTTTTAAAGGCATCTAGACCAGATGTCATCACCACATCCTGTGGCAAGGAGTTCCACAGACTAACAACATGCTGGGTAAAGAAATATTTTCTTTTGTCTGTTCTCACTCTCCCAACACTCAATTTGAGTGGATGTCCCCTGGTTCTGGTATCATGTGAGAGGGAAAAGAGCTTCCCTCTATCCACTTCATCCATCCCCTGCATAACTTTATACGTCTCAATCATGTCCCCCCCTCAGGCGCCTTTTCTCTAAACTAAAGAGCCCCAAAATGCTGTAGCCTTTCCTCATAAGGCAGGTGCCCCAGCCCAGTCATAATTTTAGTCGCTCTCTTCTGCACCTTTTCCAGTTCCACTATTTCTTTTTTGAGGTGCAGCGACCAGAACTGTACTCAATACTCCAGGTGCGGCCTTACCAGCGTTTTGTACAATGGCATTATAATGTTGGCTGTTTTATTTTCAATCCCCCTTTTAATGATCCCTAGCATGGAATTGGCCTTCTTCACTGCCGCTGCACACTGGGTTGACACTTTCATCGAGCTGTCCACCAGCACACCAAGATCTCTTTCCTGATCCATCATGGATAGCTCAAAACCCATTAGTTGATAACTGAAGTTTGGGGTTGTTGTTTTTTTTTGCTGCAATGTGCATTACTTCACATTTTTGTATATTGAAATGCATTTGCCATTTTGCCGCTGATTTTCCCAGTTTGGAGAGATCCTTCTGGAGCTCTTCAGAATCGCTTCTGGTCTTCACCACCCAGAAAAATTTCATGTCATCTGCAAACTTGGCCACCTCACTGCCTATCCCTGTCTCCAGATCATTTATATAGACAGGGTGAAAAGCATCAGTCCCAGGACAGATCCCTGGGGCACACCACTCTTCATCTCTCTCCATTGTGAAAATTGCCCATTGACACCTACAAACTAGGGAGATAGACACAGGGTTAACCACATAGATGTAGTCCACTGTGTGGCCCTGCCTGTCCCCCAGAGAGCAGGGAGTGATACAGCCCTTGAGGTGGACATGCACATAACCTCGCTGCTCTTGCCCCATAAAGGGGGTTAACCATGGCATGGATCAATCCCTATGCTTCGAAAATGTCATAGGGGCATGAGACTCCTTTGCCTCCCATCAGTGCTAGGATAGTTGCAACCAATCATAGAATTCATTTCTTATAATATGTAACCACATATCCAAACCCCACTCTGATAGGTGCATACTGCCTAAACAAAACCAACTCATGTACTCTGAATGACAGCTCTGGGTGTGCAATCATTCAGCCACCTAACTTATGCACAAACTGTCTAATCTTGTTTGTTATTTTCCTTTTAGCCACATCCACTCTTGCAAGATTGACATCCCCCTGCCATTGCCTCCTCTCAGGCCACTCCAACCACACAACAACAGTTTCAGGAAACATGCTTTGAAGATCAATTAAACCGTGCTTAGCAACACACAGCAGATTGTAGCCCGTCTTTTCTGCCAAGTTATTTTTGCCTAATTGTATGATTATGAAGTCCAGCTACCAGCACAGCTTGGCTTTTTTCCTTGGCATAGGCATCAAGGCACTCCATCCCATTCCTCTCCAACCAAATCAGTGCACTCATAGTCTGTCCTCTAATCCCAGGTGTGATCCCCATCAAGTGAACTGAGTGTACACCCCAGCCCACTTCACAATACTGTGCCCACAGATTCAAACCAAAAGTTACTGAGCAGAAACTGAAGCAAATGAGACTACATGTGAGCTGTTTCCCCCATCCTAATACAGGCTTTATAAGTCCCATATCTCCACCGCCCTATTGCCATTATGTGTTAGATAGGAACCCATGCTGAGCAGCTACAGCTGCTGCTCCAATCCTGAAAGAGTGTGCTCCAAACTCACATAGCTGCAGATTGCAAGCTGCAAGAGTGGAATGTAGTGAGTGGTTGCCTGTTGGAGTGCCTAAACAAGGGGCCAATTGAATTTTGTTCTCTTCAACTGTGGCATCCCTCATCGAGGGTGCATCCAGACTTGTTATGTACTCCATTGACATTTCACTATCTAAAACACACACACTGATACAAAATAAAAAAGATATACCAATGAGAAAAGCAAAGGAAGGAATAGGCAAAAAGCTACAGGTGTCTCATTAACAAGACAGGGTAGGGAGATCACTCAACTTATGCTCAGACTACAATCTCCACAAATATGTTCTCTGTTTTTTCTCTCTCGCTGCTAACACTAGTAAACTTGGAAAAAACAATATTAAAGAGCTGTGTGAAATAGTTGAATTTATCACATTAGTCACTCTATGTTATCCCTTCCTGCAAGCCCTGTGACTAGAGACTGCTGATGAGATTTCTTCCTTCAGATTCCATGCTAGAGTTGTCAAGGACTAAACCTGTCTCCTCTCTTGATCACGCAGTGGAAAAGCCACATTATCTGGCTTTTCTCAACTCAGTCCAAAAAAGCTCTAGAGTCTAGAATCTGACCAAGGAGGAAGAGTATTTTGATAGAATAGGCTTTTGTTTGGACCTGAAATGAATGGAGCTACAATTAGTTAACAATACATTTTCTGGCCTGAAGTGAAGAACAAAATAGAAGCCACCTCCTAGTCCACATTCAAAAATTTGATTATACTTGCAGTTCACTTTTAGTTTAGTAGTAAGGATGTCCAGAGACAGCAGAAGGGCCAGGACAGATTGCATGGAACACACATCTCTTTCCTTCACAGAGGTCACACCTAGAGAGTTTGTGGCTCAGAGGTTACCATTTCAGGCACCCAACATGTCCTATCTGAGGCAATCATTTTGTTGAGGATCGATGGTAGGACCAATCTTGAAAGGAGAACTGTGATACAAAGGCAGATAGTCATATAATATATCTAAGTGTGGACCTGAAGTTGCTATTGGTCTACCACAGCTCCCACCAAACTTCTCCTAGGCCATTTGGAGTCTTTCAAGTGAGCTATCAACAATGAGAAAGCAATTTCAGTTGCAGAATATGTAATTAAATAAACAGGGGGAGGGGCAGAAACAGAAGCAGAATATCAAGAGTATGTGATAGCTACTTTGTTCATAATTGGGAAAGCAGACAATTTACTTCTTCTGATACAGTATAAAGCAGGCACAACCATATTGTCACAGAAGTGACACTTTAAAAACAAAGAAAATCAAGAGAGGAATAGCATGCATATTATCAGTTTCACACTCCAATTTCTTTTTTAGCTGAGCAATCCTATTATTGTACATTGTACACATAATTAAATGTAATTTTTTAGTCTTTATAATTAATAAATTCAAATAAAATACTTGGGATGTGAAACTCTCAGTATTTCCATCTTAGACCATGGTCATACCAGCGAAATACCCTCCCCCCGCGGTTACGAGACTTTAATCATGTTCCTATCCTTCTTTGAGGTCACATGGTATTTATTCCAAGATGTGTGTCCCAATGTGTCATTTCCTTCCAATTCAGTAAGTGTCTACAGCATCTTTTTGAGACCGTTTGACAGAAGTTAACTGACACATTGACACGAATGCTTCAGATTTTTTTTTAAAAAAAGTAAAAACATTTTAAAAGGACATGCACAGTGACAGTAGAAAAAAGTTGCAATAAGATCATTCACACACGCATGGAACATGTTTTTAAAAAGATCCACACACAAAAAAGTAGAAGCTTCCTGCCGAGAAATGATCCGCAGCTAGCATGCTTGCCGAGTAAATTATTCACTAATGGCTGTGCATCATGTGAACACAAATTTAAATTGCAAAATCAAAGGGGGAGATCTGAAAAACATTTTTGTTGGTGTGACCATGAGGAATTGAGAGAGGCAAGATTTGTCTGAGAATTTTCTTTTTCTGAGAAATCTCACAGGATTTCTCAGGGTTTTTTTGTGGCCAATGTTTCCTGGAACAAACACCAATCCACATAGAATTATTACAATTGCCAAACAAAATGGCATCTTTCCTGTCCAACATTCCTTGGAAAGGGCATTGGGCTGTGCAGCACTTGCCAGTTTCTTGCTCAAAAGAACAAGTGAAAAATTCATGTTGGGGCAAGAACAAGAAAAATGAGACCGGGGGTGGTGCAGGGAGATGTATTGGTGAAGAGTTCTGCTATGATGAGACTTGGAAAATCACCAAGAGCAAGACATTTTTAAAATACTCTCCCCATCTTTATGAAATACAATGTCCTTTCTACATTGAGAAAACTGAATAATCTTTCAGAAATGTAAATCACACTGTTCCTCAAAAAAGAAGGCATAGTCTAATCCCCTTCCCCTTCACGGATTGCTGCCTTGTCATGGCGAAGGGGCTTGAGTAATTCAGAGAAGCTATGGGCTATGCTGTGCAGGGACACCCAAGATGGACAGGTCATAGTGGAGAGTTCTGACTAAACGCGATCCACCTGGACCGGGTAGGTGGGGCTCGTCAGCCTTAGAAGGCAGCCCATCTAGGAGAAGGAAAACTCCAATTTCAAACCTCCACTGCCTTGTGGC
Source organism: Intellagama lesueurii (assembly GCA_037013535.1). Classification (NCBI taxonomy): domain Eukaryota; kingdom Metazoa; phylum Chordata; class Lepidosauria; order Squamata; family Agamidae; genus Intellagama; species Intellagama lesueurii. Next base: position 131,302,746 of record JBAJHW010000003.1, on the reverse strand, counting down.
TATATCCACTGATGGAAAAGGCTTCAAGAGTTAACCTCGAGGCAAAATCCAGAGCCAGAGTCCCGGAGGCAGTTCGTGTTGTTCTGGCAACTCCTGCGACATCGCTGGAACCAGTTGTATTGGCTCTTGCCTTTCCATTGGACTATTTCAGCGACGTGGAGAGGGGGGATTTTCTGCTTGGGTAACAGCCTATCCTCCATATTATTTTACCCAGGCTTCATGCTCTGGAAAGGACACTCATACAGAGCACATTACCATAGTCTCTCGAGACTGAAGGATGCCTAAGAGAGTCTAATCTTATGATAGTCAATAAAAAGGGCTTTCCAGACTTTCAACATGTGTGGAACTCTTTTGACATCAGTGATCTTCAATATCACTTTTATTCTTACTGTGTCTACTACATGCACCTTGGTCCCACCACCCTCACAGGGTGAATTTGGTGGATGCACAGGTGAGGGCCTTCTTTGTTGCTGCCCCCAGACTCTGGAACTCCCAGGTTGGTTCCATTTTTGCAGTTTTTCCACAAAGAGACAAAAACCTTTCTCTTCAGGCAGGCTTTCCTTTAGTCACTGGCTGTTTGAGAGGGTTTTTTTTTTAAAGGAATTGCTGTGCTCTGTTGCTTTTAAATGTGTTTTCAGCATTGATTTTATTTGCCATTTTTAATATATTTGTTTAATTCTTTTTAAATATTAGTATGCCTGCTGTTATTAGCTTTTAAACATTGTCTTTTTTTTAAATTCAAAGTTTTATTATTATTATTATTATTTATAAAGTCTATCCGTGCTTCTTTAACATCATGTCTCCTGGGTTCTGCTTATAATCATTTGTTAATACAGCTACAATACATATTAAGTCCTTAGCCTATACAGCGTGCTTCTAGCCATTGATAAAACAGAACCCAACTTGGAACTTGGAACATTGTCTTTTTAATGATGTAAGATAATTTTTCTGATTCTATTAAGTTTAATTTATGTTTCACTATCTCCATCTGGTTTTTAAGAATTTTCTTCTGCGATTCTTTTTGTAGTTCAAGCTCCAGTTTCTTACATTCTTCCTTCAGTTTTGTAAGTTGTTGGTTTTTTTCTTTATTCCTTTTGGCTATATATGATATGGTATATGATATATGATATATGATATGGCTAATCCTCTGAAATATGCTTTAGCTGTGTCCCAAATTGTTTGGAGGTGTGGCGTTCACCCTTACTATGCTGAATAGGTTATGCATTATGCATGTTGTATGCTAATGTTGTTGAGAGGTGGAGCCGAGAGAGAGGTTAAAAAGCGGAGCCTGAGAGTCAGGAGGGAGGAGAGGAGTTCAGTGAGAGTTAGAGAGAGAGAGAGAGAGAGAGATAGTTGGGAGATCTGAGGTGTGATTAGTCAGAAGAGTGAATAGTAACCTGTGAGATCAGATAGAAGATTGTTATTGATGCTTGATGAACCTGAAGAAGATACTTATGAATTATTAAAGAAACATCTGTAATTAATAGACCTGTTTTATTTAAAAGACAGTGATGAATGGATCTTCATCTTTCTTAAGCAAAGTACATTGATTTAGTGATCAACTGGTGGCAGCGTGTGAAAAGGTGTTTAGTTTGCCTTCATGTGCTCTGTGTTTGGCAGACAAACAGGGGCCACGAAGGGGCAAACGTCACAGGAGGGATGTTTCGTCTTTTTTATTTTCTTTGAAGAAGAATTCCATTTCTTTTTTAGTTCTTTCCACAAATTCTTTGTCCTTCAATATTCCCTGGTTTAAGGTCCATCTTTTCTTTTCTTTTCTTCCCCCTTTCCACCACATTTTCATTGGATTATGATCTGCCCAAATATTGGTTTCTATTTCTACTTCCTGTATTTCGGTTTTTAATTATGAGGATAGCCAGATCATATCTATTCTCGACCAGGATTTATGCCTGTTTGAGTAGAAGGTAAATTGAGAGCTTTTAGTTCTCCATGTAGTCCTAGTTCTTCTGCCATCTGAAAGAAAATTTTTGGAAGTCTTTTCCTTCCCTTTTTTCCTTTTTTACCACTTTTGTAGTCAAATCTCTCATCTACAATTTCATTAAAGTCTCCTAATATGCAAATATTTTGATATTATTTTTCCAATATTGTTTTATATAGCTTGCGATAGAATTTTTCTTGTTTACTATTAGGTGCATATATTGCTATCATCAAAATCTTTTTTTGGTTTATTGTTATTTCTACCATTAAGATTCTCCCTTCTTCATCAGAATAGATGTTTAGAGTTTAGCGTTTCTTTCAGATATAAAGCTACCCCTCTTTTCTTTTGTTGTGCAGCTGAGTAGTAGAGTTTCCCAATCTTTGGGTAAATCAAATATTTGTAATGATGCTTTTTAATGTGCGTTTCTTGAAGACAGATTATATCTGTTTTAGTTTTTTGTAGTTTTGAAAAGACATGATTCCTTTTTCTTGGCGCATTCAGGCCGTTGATGTTCACTGAGAAGATCCCAATTTCATTCTCCATCTTGTTTACTTATATTTAGGTTTTGTTGCCCTGGTATTCCTTTTTTCTCTTTGTATTTTGTTCAGATCTTGTCTAATTTTTTTTTCCAACTCTCTTCTTCACTATGTTCACTCTCCTCTTCTGGTGTTTTCTCTCTCTGTTTTCTACTTTCTTCTTCATTTATATCTTGCCCCTGTGCTTCTTCTTTGAAGAAGGTTATATGTTTTTCAAGGAATTCTCTTGCTTTATGGATGGAATCAAGCTTAAATCTTCTTGAGTTCCAGTTGATCAGGATCCCTTCAGGTATCAGCCATCTAAAATTCACTCCTTTCCTATTCAGTTTGATAGTCAAAAATTGATATTGTTTCCTCACCTCTCTTATTCTCCAAGGTATCTGTTTCAATAACACAATTTCCTTTTGTCTGTATTGTATTGGGTCTTCACTGGTCCTTTGCAGTACTTCATCTCTTGTCGATCTTTTCACAAACTTTACGTGTACTTCACGTGGTATTCTATTCTTTGTCACATAACTTGAATTTAATCTATATATTTGGTCTATCTCATTTTCCAACTCTTCTTTCCAAGTTCCCAGTGCCTCTGCCAAAATTGTTGCCATCAATTCTGGTAAGTCCTCCTGTTTGTCTTCTGGTATGTTTTGGAATCTAAGAATGTTTGAGGCTCTTTCCATCTCCATTACTGTGATTGAGTCTGTTAGATTTTTGTTAGCCGGGACCAGTTTGTGGTTTTCTTTTTTCAATTCATCCAATCTCTTCTCTGTTTGATCTGTGTTATTTTCCAATTTTTCAATTCTTTGTTGGTTCTTTGTGGTGTTTTTCTGGATATCTTGGAGTTGCGTATTCATCATGCAGATCTGTTCGTTGATTTTATCCATTTTCTCTTCCAGTTTCTGTTGGTTAAGTTTGGCTTCTTCATGGTTTCTTCTTGATCCTTCTAGATTTTTCTTTGTCTCCTCTTTGTGCGATACAACTGTATCTTGAATCTTCTGGAGCGTTGCTTGTAGATCTTTCTGAAATTTTTCTTGAAATAGCATTGTATCAATAGATCTTTGCTGTACTGGACTGGGAGCCCCAGATGAAGGTGCAGAGGCTGTTTTTTGGGCAGTTTTCGAAAGATTTGGTAGGCTCATCATGAGTAGTTTCCCCCAAATTATCCAATCAGTCCCCCAGATTTCTGTTGACCTGCTACATTGTCTTTTCCACCTTTTAGTTATTCAGTTATAGTCAGTATATCAATAATACCTTATCATCAATAATCATTAATAGTGCCTTATCATCACAGCTCTATATTCAGTTTATAAGTTCACTAATACAAGACAGGGGGCCACTTCCAGAGCTATTTAGTATTTTCTGCCTAGGCAGGCTACTAGTTTTACAATTTTACAATTTAATATAACAGAGCTTCAAAGGTTATTTCCACTCTTTGCTAGCTGGGGTGGCATTCAATCCATTCAATTCTCAACACAGGGTTAAGGTCATTTTCACAATTAATTATATATAACTAGTCCAAGAGGGAACTCCCAAAAAAGAAAAAAGAAGAAGAGGAGAGAGAAAAGGGATAGATAGATAGATAGATAAATAAATAAATAAATAAATAAATAAATAAATAAATAAATAAAAAATCAGTGTTTGAAAGTTTGGCTGTCGTAAGGTCACTTCTAGAAATATCTGCTGTTCTATAATTCTGTGATTATTCCAAAACACAACTCCCAAAAAGGAAAAAAAAGGAAAAGGAAAGAAAAGGAGCGATATTTAAAGGTTTTGCTGTTCGAGGGTTCAGTTCTTGAAATTTTTCCAGTTCAGTTCAAAGTCTAAATTCACACAATGTATGTATCCAAATTTGACCAGATGGTCTAGACTCTTTAATTGTAAATCTAGCTCGGTCAAATACCGTCAAGTTTGTTATTTACAATCCAAGAGTTAATTGTCTGTAATTGTCTGTAGTTAATCCAAACTGCAGCTCCCAAAGAAAAAACAACCAGGCTTTAAAAGTTTTAGCTGATCCAAGGTCACTACCAGAGATATCCGTTGCTCTTTGTCTGGGCTCACCACCAATTCCACAGTTTAGACACAGCAAAATTTCAACGTTTGCCTCCACTCTTTAATGCCCAGAATGATAATTTCCTTAGTTCCTGATCTCCATTTTTTAAGTTCAAAAAACACCCATTACTTTCCCCTTTTGCCTTCCAAGAAATTCCAGCAAATGCAGATTAATATTCCGTGGGATAGATTTTTGCCGTTGTCTCCTTAGCCTCCCCTTCGGAGCAGCAGACCGCTCCTTTGTTTTGTTCTGCTGCTGCTTTCCTTTCTCCAGCTAGGGGATGGCTTAGAGTTCTTCTTTTCTTTTAAGGGGTTATTTTGGCCAGGAGTGTTGATAGAATTAGTAGAACAAAAAGAAAAATATTCTCACCCAAGTTGATAACGCGATGTAAAACATCCAGAACTTAGTGCTTACTTCTCCGGCAGCCGATGACTTGGACAAGCTGCAAGCAAACAGGTGGCTTATTTTCTCCTGCTGGTTTGAGGAGTTTCCCAAATCAAACAAAGACAAATGCCGTTATCTTCGTGATCTACAGGTACCTCCCCCTTACTTGTCACCTCTCCGGGTTGACCTAAGCCCCTTGGGGCTCCCTAGCAGGCTGAAAAGCAGTCTCAGGGAGCAGAGCTCTGTCTCCCTGGGACTGTATTGTCACGACGCCGAACCAGAAGTCCCCCTTCCAAGTTCTGAAGCTGTCAATCATTTTAAATTAAATATTCCTTCCACTGGATGATGATGTCATTTGATTTGCATGACATGATGTTGAGCAAGAGGATTTGACAATCATTGAAATATTTGAGATAATTAAATACTGAACACAATCCTACTGTTTTGTGCAGAAGTTCTTCAACCCACTCCAGACCCAGATAAAGGGATCACAGAACAAGGTCACTCTTTCCTGTGCCCTTTCAGAGACCCCCTGACCTGATCCTTTTCTGGGTCCATGGCCATGTTTGTATATTTTCTGTTCTCTGTGAAGAGCTCATTGCTGCAGAAAAGGAAACAGCAAGGCCAGGTCATTGACTAAATGGTGGTAGCAGGACAGAAAGGCTTCAGGTGAAGGCGGCAGCAGTTCCAGAGTTCGGGCAGTGGTCCCTCCCTTCTTTTTTCTGTTACAAAGAGAAAGCTCACATTGGCTTCCTATGGTAGATACAGGGAAGATAGGGAGTTTGGGACTTTAAAAAGGCAACAAGCACACTTCTTTGATTCCTTCTGAAATGGTGGTGGTAGAGCCTGTTCTTCTTTACACAGCTTCCATCCATCCTCCCTGCCTCTACTCCCCCCCCATGTTTCCTGAGTATGAAATTAGTTGTGCTATAATCACATGACTTTTTACGATTTAATCAATGACTTTGCTGAAGGAAAGGCCCTGGTCACATGAGGGGAATGTTCTCTATTTATCCCTCAGTTAGTTTATTGTTGTTTTTTTTCTGGTTGCATGATGCAGAGTCAAGATCAAGACATTTTCCCAGCCAGCAGTATAACTGCAGAACATTTCCATATCACCCGGAGGGTTGTTTTATTTTGCACTTTTGTTGTACCAGTGCATTCCTTACCAGAACTGCCTGCGTGCACAACCTGCCCCACCTCTCTTCAGAATTGAAGCCAAGTAGGTGGCCGCCATTACTGTGGCATGCATATTATTATTATTATTAATTTTCATGCCTGATACATCAATACATTGGTAAACGTATGTCACCAGGAGACCTCCACCATTACATTAATGGTGAGTAATACTTTTTTAAATACAGCCCAGTAACCTTTCCTCACCCAGCCCGGAAGTAAAAAGACGACACAGGTTGTTGGGTTAAAACTTGGGCCACAACTTTATTAACTATTTATACTAAAACCCCAATCAAGAAGGGGGCCTACCATACTGTGATATATCTGGAAATCCGGTGTAGTCTTTACCTCCAGATTCAAAAACAGGGTGAGTTCCTATTTCTGAATTGTGCTGTGTTCTATACAGCACGTGTTCAGGTGCCCCTTGATAGGGGTATCCCCCAGTGCCTCAGCCCACCGAGCCTCGTGACCCCAGGTGAACTGCAGCCTGTGAGATCCCATTAATAAAAAGGACATCTCCCATTGGAGCCCTGCTGTCTTCACCAAAAGGGAGATGTGATGTTTTGCACCATGTGACCTACCAGGAACTCATCAAAAGCTCATCACCTCGCACTACCCACCACGGCATGGGGCTATTTATATGCCCCAAGCCCACCAACACAGCCGAAAACTTCGGCCCCAAGGCCCCCTTGTAGATCATGTAGAAAAAGGTCTAGACCTGCATCAGACAAGTAAACTCCGTCACCCCTATATAGTTCTGGGCGACGGACTCTTATGTCAGGATGTCTTATGACTGACCCCAACCCAGGCCACATAGCTCTGGACACCTCTCGGTTAACACCATGCTGTGCCTGGTCAATGCACCTCAGGTCACAATTTGACCGCCATACCACCCTTAGTATAATGTTTGACCAAATTAATTTCAATGTTGGAAATTTGGCCTTTATAACTTGGAAGTCATTGATCACCAGTAAAATAAGTGACTTGCCCATCCTTTGAGCCAAGCCATTTCCTCCTAGGTAAACAACCATTATATCTGGGGGTACCCTCAGAGAACCCTGGGACGCCAGCTCTATGAACTCACCCCAGAGCATACCTCTCCGACCCCTCCATTCCAATGTGGCCTGTGCGCCGAGACCTAAATTACGACCCCAACTGGTCTCCAAGCATACTTTGCCACCGAATATATGTAACTGTGGCCATACAAAACCACTCGCAACCAGGCCTCAGCCAACTGGAAGCCTAAAAAAGAAAACAAAACCAGCATCTATTGCGGGAGAGAACGTACGTAGGTCTTGAACCTGTAGGAAGACCACTGCCCCATCGTCTTTATCTGCTCATCCCCATATCCTAAGGCTGCTGCTGTAGACGCTGCCCCTATGCGAAAGGAATGTGTGCCAAATTTCAATCCCACTACACCTGCCTCATTAAGCCCTCGGGAGGTAATTGTCCAAAATTGGTATCTTGTGAGGGGTGAGTGATCTCTATGGCAAAATAATTTCCTCCAAAGGTCCGTCTTAACTCCACATATTCAGAAACAGCCCTAACTGGGCATAACACCCACAGAACAATGCCCTAAACTTATAACCTGCCCTTTACCTAACTTATCTGTCTTGGACCGGTGAAGATGAAACAAGACTCTGTCTTCGGAGACCAATAAGTCTGCCATCTGTAAGGCTGTCACTGAATTGTCTTCCTTTGATGTTCTAACTAATTCACTCACTCTAAAGGACCCCAAAAATGCACACAACGTTGCTGCCCTAAATAATGTAGCCTCATATTGGTCGCTGCACACAGCAGACTAAACCTGACTCAGTTGAGCTAATATTTTTGGTGGCATAGGAGTGCGCCTATGTTCCTGATGACCCCTTTCCTTATTCCATCCTTCAATCATTTTCCTAATCTGGAAATCACTTGCTGGATCTGGACACCCCTGAGCCTTAGCATAAAAGGCCAGAGCCAACATTCTCCCTTGAATTGTGCGATAATCCAAACCTTTGCGATGAAGATATATTCCAAAGTGTTTCAAATGATCCACTGTCATAGGCCAAAGTCTGCCCAGACCTTCATTATTAAAAAACTCAAAAAACTCTTCACAAGCAGATGCGCAGCTGTGCCTGGTACTGGGGGCGATTGCCAAGCTGATTGCCTTGTTGGGTTCAATCCTCCAATCCTCCATACCTCTTGCGGCAATATCTCTGGTCGAACCTGAGCTCCTGGTGCCAACACCCTGAACCGATTGATCTGTTGACAGGACAGGGCGTTAGCCAGCTCATCTTTAACACCAGGCACATGGCAGGCCTGGAACACAATGTTATAGTTCAAACAATGCAAGGTGAATGCTCTCACCAATCTCATCACCCTCTGCGATCGTGATGAAAGAGTATTCACAACATGGACTACCGCCATATTGTCACACCAAAACATGATAGCAGAATTGGCCCAAATGTCCGCCCAAAGCCATAGGGCTCCTACAATCGGAAAAAACTCCAAAAACATTAAATCACTGGTGACTTCGGAGTCACGCCACTCCATCGGCCAAAGGCCGGCACTCCAACAGTCCCTAAAGTAAATGCCATATCCCCTTGAGCTGGCAGCATCTGATTGGACATGGAACTCGGCTCCTAAGTGCACTTCATCCCTCCAAAAGGAAATGCCATTAAAACCATCCAAGAAATTTAACCAAGTGCGCAGGTCATCCTTCATTGCTGATGAAAGTCTACGTCTGTGGTGCGTTTTTTTCAATCCACTCATGGCTTCACATAGCCTCCTCGGGAATGCCCTACTGGGAGCAATCACTTTGCATGCAAAGTTGAGGTGACCAACTGCTTCTTGTAGCTCCTTCAGCGAAACTCTATTTTTCTGCTACAGGTATCGAATTCGGATCCTGAGTTCTACTAATTTAGTTTCTGGCAATCTGCTTGATTGCTGGATGGTATCTAATTCAATTCCTAAAAAAGTGATCATCGTACAGGGTTCTTCTGACTTCTCAGCGGCTAAATAAAGCAAAAAAGAAAAGAAAAGAGGGGGGTTCCCAAACAAATCTTCTTTGGACAAAAGGAGCTAAATATCCAAACCGCGGGTCACGCCATTGCGTGACCCAAAAATCCAATCTCCCTGCACCAGCCACATGCAGGGAAATCAAAAGCACTCGGACGGGGCTGCTCAGCTTCTCCCAGCTTGGCCAATAGAAGAAAGAGGCCGGGCAGGAGAGACGCTCAGCCTTAAAGGCTCTGTCCGTCATCCCCTCGGAGATAGCAGCGTCATTGCCTGCGACACCAATCTCCAAGCGGGTGAAAAAAGCGTCCCCGCCATGGCAGCCATGCACCCGGCAGAGCGTTCATACTCAGACCTCCATGATTAGAGGGCCGAGTAGAGTTCCTTGGGATTCAAGGGGTGAGGTCAAGCTGTTAATTTTCTCTGTTGTTATCATATTAGACTTCCTCATTTTCCTTATAAAATATTACTATTTTCTCTTTCCCTTTCCAGCTTTTTATTCAATTGTGTCTTCTTTCAGTAGTTCCTGAATCCACAATTTTACTGGAGAAAGTTATGATCAGCCCAGATCTCTTTGTCCTGACTTGTGGTAGACTCAGAACAGCAGAAATTAGTATGTTGGCATTTGTCCAAATCCAGTGCACAGTGTTACTTCTCACCCTTCAGAAAACAGTTCTATCTATTGAATTCATCTGATTCAGATGGTTGAGAATTGTGATTCAGGATGAAAAGACCCTAAATCTTAAAACAACAACAACAATCAAATGCAGAGGAAAGCAAAACTGGCCAGTTTTTCTACCCTTCACTGAAAAGCATTGAGTGGTGCTACAATTTCACAGTGTAGAAGTGGAATAGTAGGCTTCAACTCACAAACATCACTTACTCTATCAGACACCAATTAAAGATCCCACTGAGATAAATATACCTGTTTAGAAATATGCAGTAGCTGGTTTAAGCAATAAAGGTTAACAAGAACTTTGAAATTTTACCTTTATTTGAATAAGTATTTCATAGAATCATAAAATCATGTAATGCTGGAAGAGACCCCAAGCATAACTGAGCCCACCCACAGAAAAAAAGCATGAAATGCATAGCCAAAGCATTGATGACAGACTTCTGTTGATAAAATCTCCAATTAAGGAGAGTCTGCAACCTTCTGAAGCAGTCTGTTCTGTTGTCAAAAAGCTCTTGGTGACTGAAAGTTCTTCCTAATATTTAGTGAAAATCTTCTTTCTTATAACTAGAATCCACTGCTTCAGGTCCTACCATCTAAAGCTGAAGAATACAAGTTTGCTCCATCTTCTGCATGACTATATTTCAATGAAATATGGCTATTCTACCTTCTGTTTTTTGATGTTAAACATACCCAAAAATTATCTATAGGTCTTAGTTGATTTCCAGATATTTTATCATGTTGATGATCCTCTTCTGGGCAAGTTGCAGCTTGCTGACACCCTTCATTTATTGAGATATTGAACAGCACTAGGCTCATGAGAGAAATTTGCAGTTTACAATTTCTCTTCAGGATGATGAACTGTTAATGAACACTCTTATCATCAACCAACTACAGGTGCACATATTAGTGGCATAATTGAGCCCAGTTTCTCTACAAGAATATTATGAAGAACTTTCTCAAAAGCTTTGTTAAGATGCACTACATCTACAGCATTCCTCTCATCTACTAAGTTTGTAAGTAAATTAAAAGAAAAACAGAAATGAAAGAAGTCTAGTATGGCTTGTTTTTGAGAAACATGTAGGCTTCTCCCCCCCCCCCCAATGCTTGTAGACTCACTGTTTAATTACCTTTCCTTCAATTTTTCCTGGAATCATTGTCAAGCTGACTGGTCAGCAATTGCCTGGACACTCCCTATTCCTTTTTGCTCCTTCTGAAGATAGGGATGGCATTTGCTCTCCTCCAGTCTTCAGGGATCTCATCTGTTCTTCAGAAATTCTCAAAGATTGTAGACATAAGCTTTGAGATTACATCTCCAAGGTTTATTTGGTTTATTTAAAAACAACTTTTAGATGCAGCTCAACTGGCCTTGCAGACTAGAATTTATTTTAAATAGTTTGTTGTTCCTGCATCACCTCTTTGCTTATTTAGAACAACTTTCACTTCACTGTTTCTTTTATTCTGTTTGTGCTATTATTCTGAGAGTGCTATTCCTTTGGATAGAAAACAGAGTCAAAGCATGACTTCAGCAGTTCTGCCTTCTCTCTGACACCCATTGGCATTTCTTTTTTTAAATTGTTTTTTATTAATTTTCAGAGGGAATAGGGGTTAAGGTACAAATAGGGGGACCAGGTAGAAGAGGGGGGGAAGGGTAGGAAAGGGAGAATTCCAGAGAGTGAAAAGTATTCTTACATCCACTTATACAATTATTATTATTATTATTATTTAATGGACTTATACCCCGCACCATCTGGCAACCAGGCCACTCTGGGCGGCTAACAACAAGATAAACAGCACAATATCAAAACACAATAAAATAATAAAATAATATATACATTCAACAAATATAATAACCAGCAGGATAAATTAAAACAGATGGCAATGAAGGTGGTAAAAAAGGATGATGAAAAGGATAGCAAAAAGGATGGTAAAAGGGAGGCTGAGATCTCAAAAACTTAATGCTCAAGGAAAGCCTGGCGGAAGAGCCAAGTTTTCAATGCTCATTTGAACCCATCCAGCGAGGGTGCCAGGAGGATCTCAATCAGCAGGTTGTTTCACAGGTGGGGGGCGACCGCTGAGAAGGCCCAGCTTCTTATTCTTTCCCTCCTGGTCTCCTTCGGGGTCAAGGCCCTCAACCGAAAATATAGCAATTTCCCACAATATCTATAGATACTAATCTTCCATTTTCTTGGACCTTCTCTTTCTTTTTATCTTTAAACTTACTAATTTTATAGGTTTGATATTATTCTGCTCTAAATCAATGTTTTAATTTGTGTCCCTACATCTTTAATTTGTTCAAATAGCTGATTCATCTCTCCTTTATATGTTGTATTCCATTAAATATGATGTTTTGAATATTCTTGAGAATGTCTTGTTCCATGATTCAATACTGTCTATTTGCAAGTATTATCTGGATTTCTTTGCAGCAGGTGGTAAACACAATAGATGTTCAAAATGTTAGCTTGTGTCTTGGGGCAGAAAAGATTTACAGTTCAGTCTCTCTCTCCAGTCTTCGTAGTTAGCAATGGTTGACGGGGGGGGGGGGGGAAGGGTTTTCTTCCTTTTCATATTTTTCCCCAAGGCTATTTCACAGATTTAAATCCATCAAATTTATAGTTCAGTAGTTTATGGTTATATAATCCTGCCGGAGCGAGTTTTATTACAGCAATACAAGCAAATTCATTTCCCCCCCTCTTTCTTTCTTCTTATTTTTCTCTTATTCTTAGTCAAGCCTCAAATGAAGGGGGGGGAGTGCTCACTGGTCTGGCCAGATATCAATCTCATCACTTTCTCTGACAGATTGTGCCCAGTCTCTTCATTATTTAGGACCTTAAGAGATCCATATGTAAAACAAGCCACTTACTTCAAGTTCTAGTCAAGATTATTTTCCAAAATCCTTCTGTACTTTTCCGCTCTCTGCCAGGGGCATTCACAGCTTTGTGCCAAGATGGCTCTCACCAGATTTCTGCATTCAGATGAGACTTCAAAGAGAGTAAAAACCAGGCAGCCCCTGGTTCTTCTCACTTCTCAGTCAGATTCTGTTACTTCAGACTTTCACTTCTCCTAGTAAAAGTCCGTTCCCCCCTCAAGTTTGGGGGGGTTGAAACCAAGTGGTCTCAGTCAGTTTCAGGAGCCCTCCTGAAAGCCGACCGGTCTTGCTGCCACAAAGCACCGCCTTCTGACACCCATTGGCATTTCTTCATCTTCTTTATGCGGTGGACCTACTTTTTTTTTTTTTTTTTGGTTTTTCTTTTGTACTGAGCATAGCTTAAAAATGCCTTATAATTTTTAACTTCTCCTGAAAGTCTAAGCTGATTCTGAACTTCAGCCTCCTGGCCTTGTTCCTACAAATATAGAGTTTGATCCCATTACCAATAGAAATGGGATTTGAACCGGATTTAACCAGTTTTAATTTGGTTTTGGTTTTTTAAAGGCATCTACATGATGTACAAGAAAGCTCAGTTGACCCACCTGAACCCCTGGACTCATGTTTTTCTGTTTGGAAGGGTATTATTTTAACTCCTCTGCCAGTGGCTATTTATTTTAACTCAGGTGTCATATCGCTGCTTTATGAATTGACTTGCCCAATGTGCACTCCTTTGTCAGGGGAAATTGCTCTCCATTTTCTGTGTTGCTACACTAGTTCTCTCTCTGTGTGTGTTTGCCTGTCCTCCACTGGGGAAGGAGGAGAGGTGGGTAAGAGGAAGGCTCTTTGTTTGCCAGCCAGCTGAAATTAAGGTTTCATCATTGCTTCTTGGAAGAAAGGAAGAGGTGAGGCAGTAGCAGAAGCAACGATGGTGCCCATCTTGAATTTCTTTGTGAACTGGGAACAACCCAGGAGCAGAGGGGAATCCTTTAATTTTTTTATTCCTCATCATCTTTGTCTGCCTCTCCTTCCTTTCCTTGCCCTATTTGTCCCCACTTTTCCTCCCCAGGCAGACTTTCATGGAGCAAAGTTTAAAATGGGCAGCGAGAACACAGGAAAAAACAGTGGAGCTGCTTGGGAAACTGGGCAGCTGACAGCAATCCATAAATGTCACTTCCCTCTGTGTGTGAGAGAGTCTGTACAATCTTGAGGGAAGCAAATGGGAAAGTTGGGGGAGCAAAGAGCTATCTTTCAGCAAAAAAAAAAAAAAAAAAAGATCTGAAGCACAGATTCTCATGGCTCCACATGATTTTTATGTAGAATCATCTCAAAACCACTCTCAGTGATAGGCAACAGCTCTGTCCAGATTGGACAGAGGCTTGGGGATGATCCCATGTTAAACTCAGGTTGATCCATGAGGATTCATGCTTGGATCAGTGTTTTTGCACCACTGCAAACCATGCACCCATCATTTCTGTGATGTATTTTGTGGGTAGAAATGGGGCTTTAATTTGACAGTGTTTGGGGGCAGATCAAGTCTCACAAGGTCCCATCCATGCCTCTTAACAAACATCCACAGTCCATCTTGAGTTGGTGTTTTTTGGAGCTCGATAAGGCCAGAATGTTTTCAGGAGCTATATGCACTAGCTTCTTTCTCCTTCTAGTCCCTAGCAGCTCTATCTCTCTATGCCTCTTTTCCTAAATGCTGCTTCTCCTCCCAGGGAACTGCTGGAGCATTCTCAATGGAACAGAAACAGCCAAGCTTTCTAAAGGGAGAAGCAGTTTTGCCAGCAGACCCTCCCTCTCTCCCTCAGCTAACCACAGTAGCAGGGGCCAGTGGCCAGCACAAGGGCAAGTTGTGTGAATGCAAGACCAAGCCTCAAATGCAAGAATTCTAAAAGTCAGTACAGTCCCCTCAACTAAAATACAACACAGCTTTAAATAATGGGCTAAAAGCTTTCTCAAGGGGACGTGCACACTGATTCAAATATCATGTGACTACCACATGACTTTAATGCAAGTTCAGAAATCCTGATACAGCTACTGATTAATTTTCTCAGTGTAACTCCACCCATAGGCTACTGATCTGGATGCCTCTTTTTTTGTGATTTCCCCCTCCTTCCACTTCCTATGTATGCTCCTTTTAAATATAGGTTCATCTGAAAGATACTCATGCAGCCACTTTGGTTTCTCTAAATGTCTCCCACTTTTCTTTTTCATAGGAGCTTTTTTTGTGATTGTGTCTTCAGTTTCTCAAATTTATGAAATGCCCATCCTTCATATTCTTCCTTGTGTCTTAATATTACTGACTGTGGTAATCTCATCAATATTTCCTTATGTGGTGTTAGTTGATATCCTGAAAGTCAGTTTTCTTAAAATCTTTCCTTGAAGCCATTCTGGACTTTCCTTTTTCACAATACAACAAAGTCCAAGACAGCATGGTACTTCCAGCAAAGTTCCTACTACTTCCACCTCACTGACCAATTATTTTCTGCTTTTGAGTTTTGATAGTTCCCTTGTTGTTTCTTCCACCTACTAGAAGCTGATATTGTTGGTAGGGGTGGGAGTTTCAGAATTAAAGGAATTCTATTACCATAATTTGGAAAGAGCCCCCCAAGTCAAATTAGTTCTCAAACCAGCAGGAGTTAGAGCAGTCCCTCACCTCCATGCTATTCCCACACTTTCTTCATCTTCCATCTGTAAGAAAAGGGCACCAGTCAACCACTGCACTGTAGGAGGCTGTGGAAGGCAGCCTCTGTCATAATCTATTATCTCACCTTTGCAAGTCTCAGGGAATCTAATGAATCCCACAGTTCAGCAAGTGAGCAGGGCACCTTTCCTACCAATGGAAGATGAAAGAGGCACAGGAAAACCATGGAGGTAAGGGGACTGCTCTGTCTTTTGCTGATTTGATGGGTTTTGCTCCCATAATTTGGTCTGTGGCTTCTTAATTGTGGGAATGGAAGCTCTTTCAATTAAAAAATCCCATCTCTAGTTGTTGGCAAGGTATACAAGGAATTTCTTGGACCTTATATTTTTGGCTGGGTTGGATTTCTAACAGATATGTGGATAATTAAAGTCTGCCATTACTACTATTTGAGTGTCTGGAAATCTGATCACCCATTTCTTCAGCCTGACTAAGAGGTCTGTAGCATTTCCAACACTCATTTCTAGAGGTGGGCACGAATTAAAAAATGAATTGCAAAAAATCATCAAAAATTGCTAATTCATCAATTTGTATTCATCAGAATACAAGATAAAACACCCACAAATTGGGTCCCCGCAAGAAAGTGCCCTTTAGTAGCTGGCTTGGGGAAAATTCCATCACTGCAGCAAGCCAGCTGCTAAAGGGCACTTTCCTGGGGGGAGGGCAGGGGACACACCCACTCTGTGGGTGTATAACTCAGATATCAGAAATCTTTTGCCCCCACCACGCAATAATGAGGTGAGACAGGTGTTATGAATAAACTTTAAAGTGGGCCACACTTTATTATTAACCAATATAATTAATGTCAACTTCCAAAGAATTAGAGGGGGCCTGCTGTAGTGTGGAATCAGATTTGCAGTTGGGGTCTCACCAGACCCTTTAATCCAGAAAATGGGCAAGTCCCAAGCTCCAAGGTCGCACAGTCATGAAGACAGAGGGACCCCAGCTGGCCCATATTTGACCACCCCTGTGCATCAAGCCCCCATCCAATTGTTGGCCATCAGCCTGGATGTTGCTCCAGCTCATCCTCCCTCTCACACACTGTAATCTCAAAATCCGCAGTGTTGGGAGGTTGGCTGAGCTATAGCATTACCTGTGATTGCAAGGGGACTCACCAAACCATCTTCATTCCTCAATACCCACCACAGCATTAGGACTAGCTATGCTGAGTCCCATTCCTGCCAACAATCCTCTACCACCTGATGCATGCTCCTCTGAATGTCCATGAGAAATAACTCCAGGCCCATGTTGGACAAATGTACACTGTTTCCCCTGAAAAGCTCTGGCCTGTCCACACAGATCTCAGGGTGACCAATCACTGATCCCAAGCCATTACAAACTGCATGACATACTTCTCTATTTACCCTCCTTCCTGCAGTATTAATAGCCCACCCTCCAAACCAGTTGAGGGATCATTGTGGACCACACAATTTGCATTGCTGGATACTCCTGCTTCAATGCTTGTAAATCCTGTGTGATATCTGTTATCAACAACCCGTCACTCCTTTTGGCCAAATTGTTACCTACCAAATGCACTACAAGTACATCAGGGGGGCATAATGTATCGTGATTAACAGCTCTACGGAACTCACACCAAAGCATGCCTCCCAGCCACTTCCATTCAATCTGGGCTGTGGCTCTGAGGCTGAGATTGCACCCCCAAGCCAATGTAGTCACATAATGTGCTGCCCAGAAAACATACCTGTGCCTGATCAACAGGATATGAAGCTGCCTTCTTGCTACCGCCGTACCTGCAAAAGAGAAACACAGCCAGCAACCGGCCTAGACTTGAGGGGTGGTGCAAACATATCTCTGATAATTATTGGATGCCCAATGCCCCATTTTTTTAATTGCCTCAGGGCCATATCCTAGGGAGGCTGCCATAGAAGCTGCACCAATCCTGAAAGAATGTGTTCCAAACCAGCCACCCTTATTCCCACTCTTTGAAGAGCACAGTCTGACAACTTCCAGAATTGATATTCAGTCAACGGAGAGCCACCTTCATGGACAAAGAAGTATCCCTGATTTTCTCCCCAAAGCCTGATATAACCCGCAAGTGCTCTAACTGGGCATATCTCAGCAATTGAGCAAGGGGATAATACAATGACCGCACCTTTACCTGTTAGGTCTATCTTAGACCTACATATATGTATTGTGACCTGATTCTCAGCCAGTAACATGTCGTGGTTTTGTAATGCAGCCTTGGATGTGTCAGTTTTCCCAGCTGCTGCTACTTTGCTCACTCTAAACATCCCAAAAAATGTTACTAGCGCTGCCACACGAAATGAGGTCACCTCATAACTATCCCTATGTATGCTGGGCCACTGCAAGCATTTTTTTAAATAATATTGCTGGGGAGATGGGTGCCCTTGTATCAGGAACCCAAACTTTTTCTTTACTCCAGCCCTCTATCATCTTCCAAATACAGAAGTCTGAGATGTGGTCCTGAAAGCCCTGCACTTTAGTGTGAAACGCCAATTCTGACATCCTACTTTGAATTGAACATGGGGATATTTGTGAATTTCTGGATCACCTACTGGGCAGTTTGAAAATTCCCTAGTCACCCTCAGATCAGCTCATCACTAAAGTTTGTTCTGGTATTTTAGGGGTTAGAAATAGTGGAATGAGAAGGGCAATACTTGGTCTCAATTACTATAGCAAAAGAAGGAAACATCAAACATCAAAGCCACAACTTTCTTCAGAAATGATAACTGCTGAACCCTGGGAGAGGGCTCAGACTGACCTCAATAATTTCTATATATTCCCATCCACAAGACCAAGCTGCTATTTCACATCCAAGTACTGCAAAGGAGGGTGCTACATCATTTACTAGACTGGTCATGGTCAGAATTTTATTCCTTTTACTTTTCTTTTTCCATTTTCTTTCTACACAGAGTTTTCATTACTCTTAGGGTTGTGTGTGCAGATGTACATAAGATGGGTGATTGATTGTCTTGTGTAGGCTCTGATTGGAAAATGTTAAAGAAATGCTAGGGATTATTTTCCTGCCCCCTCCCATAGTTTTCTATTTTCTTTCATTCTTGAATACCTGTTGCTTGTTGATGCAGGCTGGATTCATTAAAGGGTGGGAGCTAGGCTAAGAGTAGAGCATATAGCTCCTGGGAGGCAGAGAATAGAAGGAAAGGAGAAAGTTGGTAGGAGCTCTGCTAAAAAAAAAGAGAGAAGAAAGTCCAACCATGAATTTGATGGTGCTGCATAGCATCCCCGTCCAAAATCATGCATATAAATTTCTTCAGGAACCCACAAACGAATCAATCCATGCCATTTCCAGACCAGACCAGGACAAGTCTGTCCCAATCTATTAATCAAATATTTGGATACAAGTCAGATTGGATGGTACTTAACAACCCCTAGCTTCAAGGAACTCCAGGTTACGTTTAAGGTCAACTATTCAGTCATTTCAAAATAGTGATCAACAGGCTTTCCTAAAAGAAAGTATAGCTGCCACCATTTCAACTCAGAATTTGTCTAGTAAGTATACCACATTGATACAACACCCACCCTGGAATATAGCACAACATTCTTTGCAATGCAAAAAGATTCTGTAGGAGAAAAGCTTTAAAATATAGTTCAGTAAGTTTCCTTTGATTTCTTAGATTGTGCTGTTGAGTCTGGGCTAGCCCCTAGACTTTCCAAATCAAAATTAATTCCAATAAATCTTGACTCGAGAGAGAGTTCAAACGGTTGCTGTTTTATTTAGCTAGATAAAAAGTGTGACGGAAGTCATGCCTTCAAGTGTAGGCAGGAACAACCGTGCTATGCACAGGAAGACCAGGACTTTTATAACATTGGTTACACAAGGGAATGGGAGAAGAAATGGAGAAATGGGTGGTTCATGACCTATTGGCAGAAGGGATGGGGTTACAGAGGAATCCAAAACTTTATTGGAGTGGGAATCACAGAAAGAATGGAATTTTACAACAGGGTGGGTCTATAGACAGCAATTATGGAAATACATGTTTACATTGTTGTATTCTATTGACAGGAAAACACTTCATTATCTTGCAAAAAGGTTACAAGGTTGGAGACTTTCAAGGTGATGGGAAATAATGTTTGACTGTCCAGGTGCCGGAGTTCAATTTGCATAGGATTGTCGTATTTGCCAGGGGAAGAGAGACAAAAGCCCAGCTGTGTCTGTTGGTGGAAGGAATGACCCCTGCTGTGTCTGTTTGTTCCTCCAATCTAGATTGGAAGGTGAGATAACCTGCCCTGGTGAAGGAAACCCTGGCCAGCCTTATTCATTTACAGAGACTCTTTGAGGGAACAAAAAACGTGTACATATATGTATAAATCTGGCTGTGTTTTATCTTTCCAAACTGTATTCTGTGTGATCTGATTAGAGGTGTGTTCTTCTTGCGTGTTTCATGTAGTGCTATGGTCCCTTCAGTGCTGTATGTTTTCTTACTATCAGACATGTTCTCAGGTTTGAGTTATATATAATGCCCTTCAACCAAACTAATAGATAATATGCCTTCATATTCCTTTCATGTTGGTCCATTTCTAGATCCCACTGAATGGGTACTGAATGAAAAGTTCAAAACACAGTAATACTTTCTAGTTGCTAAAATGTACAGACTATAAGAATGAGAAATGTTCTTTATGAAAGAAGATCTATTGTAACATGGGGATCTCTTCACCAAACTATTCTACCTTGTTAAACAATCAAAATTTATTTTTGGTATTTAATCAGTACAATCCAGTCCAAATAGTGAGTCTGTAATCTCTTTGTTTCTTGAGTTAAAATTAATTTTGGGCGAAGAAGCCTCAAAGTAAGCCCTTTACATCCCCTTCCCTATTATACTGTGGCAATCTCTCTCTCTTTAAATAATCACCATTGTTTATATTTACAGCTATATTTTACCATTGTTTTTGTTTACAGTTTATATTTTCTGGCCTGTAAGTGTTCCCTCTCTCTGATTATTGTACTGTATTATGAATATTCCCCTTCTTCAAAAGTTTCTTTTAATCCTTCCTTCTCCATCAGGCAGTTTTACTGTGATATTATGGACTGACTATGAAAACAGCTCCTTTCCCAGAATGATGAATAGGTAAATATTATTATTAAACAGAGATCCTTACATTTATGACATAGTGTTTGTTGTACATCGTTTTCCCACAAGACATTTTCAATATTGGATGAGAAAAGGTGTTCTGGAAATAGTTTTTGAAGCAATCATTTCTCTAAGAACTATCCCACCCACCAAATTGCCATTCTTTTCAATGATCACTTAGAGTCATGTCACACTCTGTGTTTAAATATGTACTTTCCATGCATTGATTGGAATGAGTGTGAAAGGAAATAATCCCTTCAAGATAGCTATGAGCCAGGGAAATGGTCAGTGCTTTCCTGTTAGATACATAGGCTGAATTAAAAGACTATTCAAGATTTACTTTTTGAAAAATATTACAAAGTGTTCTTGACTTTAAATGGCAAAATAAGTAGGCAGCACACACAGTTATGAATGTCACATACATGTCTTAAGAGCCATGTTTCCCAAAGTAAACATAGAATGGGGTGGGTGGGTTATCCACTCCCAGCCCCTACTTCTATGTTTCCTGGGGTGAAGCCCAAACATAAAACATGCAGGTGACCTTTCCAATTACAGTGCCTTGTGTACATTTTGCTATATAAATTGAAATGCCTATATTCCCACATTCAAAATGCAAAATGACACCCATCATACTTCCAAGGCCTACAATTTTTAAGGTAGATTTTTTTAAGGTAGATTTAATGGGCAAAAGACCTATCTGGGCATTCAGAAATGGGTTATTCTGATGTGTGAGCAATGGGAGAGTGCTAGACTCACACTCTTGCTGTTACTCTCCATAATTATGAAGAATGACAGTATAAAGATAAAAGACTCCTCTAGGAGACCTTGAAAGCAGTCAAGAACCGCACATTTTCAGGGTCTCCTAGTGGAATCTTTTGTCTTTATACTCACTGTTCATAACTATGAAGGGAGGTAGACCAGCATTCCTTCCAAATATTCAGATTAATTCATACAGATGGTTTGTCCATGTATATATTCACTTTAATCTTTGTTTAGGTTTATTTTGTGTAAAGTTAGGGGATGCATGAATGTTCCCTTTAAAAAACCTTGCTTGTTCTATTGAAAATTCCTTTAGCATCCTTCAGAATTCTAGAAGGTGTTTTACCTCAGCAGGACCTTCCAAATTCATCTCAAAATTTGCTTCAGGCAAAATTCTGTGACAGCACGAAAAATGAACATTTAGCATAATGCTTCAGTGATTGACAGTATGTGGGAACTTTATGAAGAAGAAAAGTGGCAGATATACTACTTAGCTACAATATGTTGCAAATAGAAATGTCAAAATTATATTTTAGTTGTATGCAGAAATGGCTCCTGACTTACTTGGAGGCCTCTTTATTTATTTATTTGTTTTTTTTACATAAAAGCTGTATATTTGAAGCATTTATTTATTTATTTACAATGAAGGGTGTTATGCAGTTGTGGCCCAATTTAGCAAGTCAAAACAATTGTGGATGTGCATTTTCATGCCCATACCAAAACTAATTGAATAGCACTGAACATCTTCAAGCTGTCTGATGAAGACAACAATGAGGAAGATCACTGTTTGTTAGCAGAACATATGGTTAACACACAAAGACGGTCCTGAATCCAATCACTTGCATCTCCAGGTTGTTAATTTAAAGTTAGGTGGCAATGGATGTGAAAGGCCCCTGCTCAGGCATCAGAAGAGTTGCTGACAATCCGAGTAGACAACCCTGGCATGGATGGCAAAGCAGCTTGACTTGGTATATGGAAGCTTTCTATTTTGTTTCCTAAGTTTTCCCACCAGGGCCATTAGTTTTCTGCAATCAAAGCACTATTAGAACCAGAGATTCGTGCTACTCAGGAGGTCAACCTTGTTATCATTTTGAATATATCCCTAAACTGAATCTCCACCTGGCAGGTGAGCCTGATCTCTTTGCCTCTGTGGGCACTGATTAGCTGATCGGCACCTGCAGAGGCTGAGAGAGCCTGTCGGCATAGTTCTGCCCAGCTAGCCTGATTTCTCTGCCTATGGACCCAATCAGCTGATCAGCACTTGCAGAGAGAGTAGGCTTGTCAGCCAGAACTACAGTTTCCATTTCAGCAGTCTAGCTTCTGTTCCACTGCCGCCATTGCCACTGGCAGGCCAAGGTAAGGCGGCAAAGTGGGGCAGTGGGAAGGGAGTGGGGGTGGGGGTCTCAGCTTCTTTTTTTAGAGAGTCACAAGCTGTCTAAAAAAAACCCTGACAAACTGACAAACTGATTAGTGGTTCATTGGAAGTCCCTGGGAAAATTTGTGTGTCATGGGTTGTCCAGGATGACAACCCATAAACCACGTCAAACTACCATTTTGGCTGTTCATCACCATCTCTAATCATAACTTCCCAAAGGCACTCTCTTCATTAGTTTCAGAGCCCTGACCAAGCGCAGGTCCATGGCTGAACTGACAGCTATGATCCAGCAACACTCTAACAACTGGTTTAAGGGATGGCAGGGCAGATTGCATGGCATGCAGAGCTCTGTTCTTCAACATTCCTCTGATTACTGGCTTCTGTCCTCTGCCCCACACCATCTGGCACTTGAGGCAGGTGCCTCATTCTGTCTGATAATTATAATCACTTCTGCCTATAACAAAAGAGGGGAAATCTGCAGTGCTTTTGCTACCCCCACCACCAATACCCTCACAAATTCTTAATAATCTGATCCGGTTATCTGAATCCTAGAGGATGATCCTGTAATCTCCAGCATGCCTCCTCCAAATACAAGGTCTTTCCTCCTGCATTTTTGGAGAAGTAAATTTCTGCACTCTGCTTTCCTCTCCTAGTTTTGATCTCCTTCATCCCTTTCCTTCTCTAATGGAAGTCTCTGTTGTATTATATGTAGTATATGAGAGCAGAGTATCATTTATTTCCTGAGTCCTTGTTTTGATCCAAGTAGTTTTCCCCTGTATTTTTGACCTTGCAGCTAGTAATTTAGAATCCATCTCTTCCTGTACCTTCCTGCCATCCCTCACTAGCTCCCCATTCTCTTTTAGCCTTCCTTTGCCTATTCTCCCCTTGGATTGAAAGAAATAATTAGTGGTTCTATTTAGATACCATGTGCCTATTCTATTTCTCAACTAAATCATTTATTTGATTACTCTAAACATGGTTTATATATATACCATATATACCACATATATATATATTGTTTTGGTGTGAGTTGAATCTGGCTGCAAAGGGTCAGTTGAGGCTAGGAGGAGGAGTGGTGCCATTTGGTGCACTTATCTTGTTCAAACAGCATATCAACCTTAATGTTAATTAAACACTTCCCCTGATAGTTTGTGGAGAGTCCGGGGTAGTGAAATTATTTTTTTATATCTGCTAGATTATTGCTGCTGAAAGGAATCATTTCAATTATTTTTTTTAAAAAAATGTTTTTCTTTGCTTGTTTGTGTATTGCTAATCAAGAAACTTCCTGCAGCTGTGGTTTCAATGGATAATACACAGACAAGCAAAGAAAAATATTTTTTTTAAAAATTAATTGAAATCATTAATATCATCAGCAATGATCTAGAAGACATTTTTTAAAACAATCACTTCTGACCCTTTACAGATTATTTGGGAAGTGTTGAATTTCTGATATCCAGATATTGGAAATTAACACTGGAAGGAGCAGCAAGACTCCATTTGCACTCACAGGGAATGGGCTAAACTGGAGCCTTACAATCCATACCAAAATAGTCAAACCCACTGACTGGGCTTCAAAAAGGGGCAAACTGGCCTGCTCCAGCAATGTCCATAAGAGGATACCAAAGAAAAGAGCAGACCAATCCAGCCCATATGCACACTAAACAATGGGACAAATGTCTGTATGGACAGGCTCTGAGCACACATTCCATCTCTGCATGTGTAGTCAGTGATACAAATAGATAAGGGCACATGATAATGGCTTTTTTTAATCCCAACTTTGCCAATCCAAAAATAGAGTCATAACAAAGGAAGTGCTGGAAGTCATGAATGCTGAACCCCTGAGTTGCACATAAGAAGTATACATCTAAAGGAAGCCACAGTGGTCAAGACAGATCATTAGTCTGACCTTGTGTTTCCTGTCTTATTTATCTGTCCTGAGCCATCTTTGGTGCTTGCAGACTGATACTCTCAGAGATGACCTAACCTCAATTAGTTCTCTTCCATCTCTGTCTTTAGTATGTATCAGGACAGCATAGTTCCTTAATTAAATATTCTGTCTTGGATGGCATTCCTTCAATAAATCTTATTTCTTCTTTCATTCCTTAATCATATTATATGCACCACCTTTTACAGGAAGATCACATGTTTATGTGAGGAGCAAGGACTGTGGAACATAGTCCTCACTCTAGATATATGCAGAGGAATACTCACAAGGGTGAGGAAGGTGAACAAGAGATTTCCAAAAGAAGAAGGAGGAAGAGGAAAAGACGGAGAGATGTATATATATACAAATCTCTGCCCCTAATTAGAAATGACAGCAGAAGATAATGTTGGGCACAGTGACAAGGTCTGAGTAGTTGTGAGGGAAGAATTGGTAATTAGAAGCTCCACAGTATGAAGGAATGGGGAAAGGTCCTGCTTTTTATCCACCCAGAAGCCCCTGAGGTAACACCAATAACATTAGGTATTTTTCTTAGAGATGAGCTGTTTCACGTAACACTGAAAATATTGGAGCTAACCACATAGTACTCAATTGTTACTACTATTTCTGGAATTGGTTGTAGAAAACTGACCAATGTTCCCCTGGAAATTCAGGGCTAATTTGAGACTAAAACCTGATAGCAGCACAAATTGAACAGTATATCTTGCACTTTACTCATCATAGCATCAGATTACTCTGCCTCTGGCATCACTGTATTGGAAATTCACAGAAATCCCAGCAGCTTTGAAAATGCAAGTTCCTGATGTTGATATATTTGCTTTTTCAGGGCTGTTCTCCCACTTTCCACCTTTATCTGCACTCTATCTGCCTTGACAAAACCATCATCCTGCACTTCATTCCTGGTGGGACTGCATTTCCTTCATGAGATGTGTATTGCCTGAAGGAGCAATTCAAAGCTGTCTATTGACTCCTTTTGAAGTCTGTGTAAACCAACTCAATTAAGGTAGAATTGAATTGGTTCTGGTTGCACATGTAATATGTGCCATATACTCTTTTGAGAGACAGAACAGAGGTTTAAAATAGAACTGGTGCTGTTGGTATATATTCATAAGGATATCAGCAAATAACTGGACAAAAAGGTATCAATATACACATAGCTATGTTTGTCAAGGGTGTGTGTGTGTGAGAGAGAGAGAGAGTGCCAGCATAAACCTCAGTTTCTATCCATTTTGAAACTATAAGAGGAGGCATGCAAGCAACAGTTCAAATGCCCAACTGATGGCAGAAAGAAAGTTGCAAGATGGTGCTACAACTGGTTGCAGGCTTGAGTTAATTCAATTCTTAAAAAAAACCCTCCATCTTATTAATGTGGGTATTGTGCTTCTGTATCTGTGATTCAAAAAGCAAGGAAATGGCCCAATATTCATTCAGAATGAGAGCAGCCATCCACCCTACCATGTGTTGGGATGAGCCACAGCCTGGTCTTTGGCTGCAGTATATGACCCCAGTGCAACCCGCTGTGGGTGACAGATTTAACAGGGAGCATTTGATTCACAGAGCTGCCAGGCACATAATCCCCATGTAACGATAGGGCAGGTAGTTCAACACCACCTGCTCTGCAGGAAGTTCACTTCAAAGGGAATGTGCTCATGTAAAGTGTGCTGTTACCAACATGAGTGCTTAGTCTGCCGCGGCCAGCATGGCAGTGCCAACTTTTTCAGCGTGTGAGGGCAGAGACCTGGGGGCAGAGAGCCAGGAGGCCACAAGAAATCAGATGGTGTGTCCACCCCCCCAGCTGAAAAAGGGGCCCAGCCTCATAAAAACAGAAGTCTTGGAAAAGTGGCTCAGGCCTTATCCTAGATGGGAGGATGAGCATACTTGTTATTAGGTTTTAATTTCAGATTTAGAATTCCAGTTGTTAGGGTACAGAGGGCAGCATGGACTGACAACTTGAAATTAGAGTAGGGCATGGTGAAAGACAATATTGACAAGGAGGTGCAAGAAGGGCATGTCCCTTTGAGTAGCCTCCCGTGCCCCACTTCTGGGTCTCTCCTTTAGGCATGGTTCTCTCAAGAACGCCCAAGGCAAGTTCAGACTAATTTACCACTTGTCGTATTGTGAGACTCGAGGCGAGAGTGTAAAGGCTCTCGCTGGAGTGTCGTCCTCCCTGAAAAGAGAGCAAGAGGCACAGACAAACCCGCCTACACCGCCCATCGAAACTAAACAGTGGGGAGTTGACACCCGGGAGTTGGAGCGGGAACTTTTGAAAATGACAGTGGCCACACAAACGGGAAGTGAATTGGTGGGAAGAGAGGAAAAAGGGAGGTCTGCCGTGGAGGCGGGAATGGGGGATATAAAAGGACATGTTGACCCGATACCGGGGGGTTGGGAGATGATATGGGTAGAAGACCCATGGACCGGTAAATGGGAAACAGTGAGGGTTCCTCGGGAGGAGACAGACTACCATAGAAGAAGAGGTCTGCCTCAGCGTCCTTCGTATTGGGGAGAGTCTGAGGCCTGGGAGTGGCGCAGACATCTCAGAGAGGAGAAGGAAGCGGTATCCTAAGAGGAGAGGGAACGCCGGGCATGGCGTTTAGAGGAAGCCTGGAAGAGGGGCTACTTAACGGACCCTGGACCCCTCTACGAGGAGAGGAGGATGTCTACGGGACGGAGAGCCGAGATGATGAGACCACCCCGCTTTTAAACCCGGAGACTATGGTTCATGACTTTGAGGACAGTAACCCGTTTTTGAGGGGACCTTGGGACGAGTTGGTAAATAACCCCTTCGTTAAAGACATTTGGATGCCCTCGCCGGACCCGTTGGCGACGAGAGAAAAGATTGAAACTAGAGTTGTACAAGATTTATTGTTAAATGTTCCAATAAAAACTAGTTATAATTTTACAGCAGACGTGTCTCCAGAGTCTCAGTTGGACACCGGGGAGGTAAAACATGAACCCTCACACGTATCCAGAGGGCAATTCGGTAAACAATGCCATCCCACTGGAATTGTGTTTGGTGCACTACACATCATTCAATAAAGCGGTGCACATGGTCCGTGCATGCAGCTTTGGTGCCAAAATGGCAAAGTGTGAAATAAAGTCCACCTTTTGCCTTCTCCTGGTACACCCAGACAATTTTGATCTCTTTGGTTTTTTCTTCCAAGGTGCCTTTTACATAGATAGGGCCCTCCCCATGGGCTGCTCTATCTCCTGTGTGGTGTTTGAGCGTTTCAGCTCCTTCCTGGAGTGGAACCTCAGGCACAGGGTGTGACTTTCAAACACTGCCCATTATCTGGATTATTTTTTTGTTTTGTGCAAAGAGGGGGTCAGGGCAATCCTGGCTTATATTAGAAGCATTTCAGTCAATGGCCAGGAAGCTAGGGCAACCTTTGGCCGATGAGAAGACTGAAGGCCCCGCCTCTTCATTGACCTTCCTGGGAATCGAGTTGGACACACAGTTACAGGCTTGCAGGCTGCCTGATAACAAATTGCATGAGCTCCAGGAGTGGCTGGGCACCCTCATAAAAAGGAAAATAAGTCATACTTAGGGAACTATAGGAAATAGCAGGGCACCTTAATTGTGCGCGCCACCGGGCCTTCCTCCAATGGCTGTGTAGGGCTATGTGTGGTCTCTGGAGATGATTTCACAGGACCAGGGTAACAGCTGTGATGAGCCAGGACTTGCAGGTCTGGATGCGCTTTCTAGAGGGTTTTAACAGAGTTTCCTTTTGGAGGGCAGATATTTATTTATTTATTTATTTCTTACATTTTTATCCCACCCATCTAGTCGTTTTGACTACTCTGGGCGGCGTACATCAGTGTACTGATAAACAATTAAAAATATCAGCAATATTCGAAATAAAAATAATCATTCAAGATGGAACTAAATCAAATTAAATCAACAATCAAATCAAATAATGCCCGGGGGGAAGGCTTGCCTGAACAGCCATGTTTTTAATTGGCTTTTGAAAACGCCCAGCGAGGGGGCCATACGGATCTCTGGAGGTAGGTTGTTCCATAGCCGAGGAGCCACCGCCGAAAAGGCCCGGTTTCTTGTCCTTTCCCTCCGGGCCTCTCTCGGCGTCAGGCTCCCCAGTCTCACCTCCAGACTAGATCGAGTGAAACGGGTAGATTTTGGTGGGAGAAGGCGTTCCACCAGATATCGAGGTCCTAAGCCATTTAAGGCTTTATATGTTATCATCAAAACTTTGAAATCGACGCGGAAATGAACGGGCAGCCAATGCAATGCGGCCAGAGTGGGAGAGATATGATGGTATTTCCTCACACCACTAATAAGTCTGGCCGCCGCATTCTGCACCATTTGGAGTTTCCGCGTCAGCCTCAAAGGTAGCCCCACGTAGAGTGCATTACAATGGTCTAATCTTGAGATTACGAGCGCATGCACTAATGTGGTGAGCGCCCTGACATCAAGATAGGGATGCAGCTGGGCAACCCGCCTAAGGTGATAATAGGCGGATCGGACCACTGATGCCACCTGGGTTTCCATGGTGAGCGCCGGGTCCAGATGTATCCCCAAGCTACGAACCTCACTCTTCGCGGTAAGAGTCACCCCCCCCAAATGAGAGGGAGTTTCCCAGACCGCTGATGGCAGGGCTACCCACCCTCAGTACCTCCGTCTTGTCCGGGTTCAGCCTCAACCCATTCTCCTGCATCCACTGCAGTACAGCCTCCAGGCAGCGCTGAAGGGGCAGAACGGCATCCACTGTAGTTGGGGAAAAGGAGATGTAGAGCTGTGTGTCATCAGCGTACTGATGGCACGATGCTCCACATCCCCTGATGACACCACCCAGCGGCCTCATATAGATATTAAACAGCATTGGGGAGATTATCGAACCCTGCGGAACCCCACAATTGAGGCTCCACGGGGACGAAACCCTCTCCCCAAGCTGAACTCTCTGAGGACGGTCCTCCAAGAAGGACTGGAGCCAAGCAAACGCCAGGCCACCAATTCCCAGCTCGGAGAGCCTCCCCAGGAGGATACCGTGGTCGACGGTATCAAAGGCGGCTGAGATATCGAGGAGGACCAGCAGGGACGTTTTTCCCCTGTCGGCCTCCCTCAATAGGTCATCATACAGGGCGACCAATGCCGTTTCTGTACCATGGTGCGGCCTGAAACCCGACTGGAATGGATCCAGGGCATTTGTTTCATCCAAGTGAGCCTGAAGCTGGTCGGCCACCACCCTCTCCACCACTTTGCTCATGAAAGAAACATTGGCGACGGGCCTGTAATTGCCAATATCGTCCGCCGCCAAATTTAGTTTCTTTCTTATGGGCCTAATGAGTGTTTCCTTGAGGGCAGGAGGAACCCTGCCCTCAAGGAAAGACCCATTAATTATTTCTGTTGCCCATTCTGTTGTTACAGGCCTGGCTGCTTTGATTAGCCAGGCCGGGCAAGGGTCAAGGGATGAGGTGGTGGCACGACAACGATCAAGCACCTTGTCCACAATCTCTGGTGTCACCGGCTGAAAATGATCAAGACCCACCGGGCAAGACGGAGCGCTGGACATCTCTGCTCGACTCACTGTATCCAAAAAAGGAGAGAGTTCCCGGCGGATGGCCTCCACTTTAGATTTAAAAAATGCTGCAAATTGGTCTGGTGAAATACTAGGGGGAGGCCCATCACCTAGACCAATTCCGGATAGGTCACGAACTATACGGAATAACTCCGCCTGCTGATTTGTAGCTTCACTTATCTGGTCAGCGATGTGTGTTCGCCTAGCAGCCTTTATCTTGGCTAGATAAAGGTTAGTCGCGACCCTGACAGCTACTCGATTCTGTTCCATCGGGTCTACTCTCCATTTGCACTCTAGCCTTCTCCTATTTTGCTTCATCGCTCTCAGGTCCTGATTAAACCAGGACGCAGGCCGAGCTCTGCAGAGGAGAGGGCGTTTAGGAGCGATCGTGTCTATAGCCCTGGTGGCTGCCGTAAGCCAACCATTAACCAGAGCCTCGACAGGAGCGCTGGTCAGATCAGTGGTAATCCCTCTCATGGCATCCTGGAATCCTATAGGATCCAGTAGCCTTCGAGGGCGGACCATTAAAATAGGCCCATTAAAATATCTGCCTAGGGGTGGATTTCCAAGTGCAAACCAATGCTGTAGGTTCTCTGGTCTATGATATTTATTTTAAAGGAAGGTGGTGTGCAGGAAACTGTCTGGAGGCTTGACTTCGAATGGGTCTCATGTGAGACCTAACTTCCCTAGAATTTTTTTCCTATCTTGGGAGCTCTTTGGCTGTGGTCTAAGGAGTGGGCCAATTCTGTGGTGTGTTTCTGGTGTGACAACCAAGCAGTTGTTCACATCATTAACAGCCTTACTTCTCGGTCACAGCAAGTCATGAGGTTAGTGAGGACCCTTACCCTACAAGCCCTGCAATTTAACATTGTTGTGAAGGCTCGGCACATCCTGGGACTCAATAACAGTATAACTGATTCCCTGTCCCATCAACAGATGGAGTGGTTCAGGGTGTTACCTTCAGGACCCAGGGAGTTCCCCGAAATTCTGCTGACAGAGGTTTGGCTAATTGGCAATACGGCTTGCACTAGCTTCGAGGATGCATAAGAGTTACGCAGCCGTGAGCATGGAATTCCACAAATTAAGAGTCAGTGTGGGCCTTGAGGTGATTTGGCCTGTGCCACTGAAGCATTGCCAGCAATTTACAATCTACTTAAATAGGAAAGGCCTTGCTCTGGGTTCCATCCAAGGTTAAAATGTCAGCATTAGCATTTTACTCTAAGATCCATGATTACTCAGACTACACAACAGACTTTTGGTTCCAGAAGATGATTGAAGGTTGGAGCAAGGAAAAGGTTAGGGTCCCAGATAGCAGAGCACACATTACCCCTGCAATTGTATTAAAGCTTAATCAATTATGGGGAAGTATTTGTAAGGACAGTTATGAAGAAGCACTATTTAGGGCAGCGTCTTTGGTGGCATTTTTCGGTGCACTTAGGGTTAGTGAAATTGTAGCTGCAGGAAAGAGGGATGCAGCACAGGTACCACTGCAGAGGAATGTTGTCCAGATGGGGGAGAATAGGGTTTATCTCCACATTCAGTGATCCAAGACTGACCCGAGGGGAAGAGGAGCTGAGATCTCCTTGGGTCCAACAGCCTTATTTATTTATTTTACCATAAAGATAGACTTCCATTGACCAGGTATCAATTCTGGAAGCTTACAGACTTAGCCCTCCAGCAAGTGGGACTCCTGGTTGTCATTTTGGGACTAACTCATTCCCAATAGGGGCAGCTTCAACAGCCACTGTGATGGGGTATGAAGTTGCCGACATCAGGAAGATGGTGCTTTCCTAAATACTGGTTGTACATCCATCCACTCCTGCAAGTTTAGGATAGTTGCTGGCCA
The DNA here is from genome assembly GCA_037013535.1 of Intellagama lesueurii. Lineage (NCBI taxonomy): Eukaryota > Metazoa > Chordata > Lepidosauria > Squamata > Agamidae > Intellagama > Intellagama lesueurii. The sequence goes on along the minus strand of JBAJHW010000003.1, from coordinate 131,270,899 downwards.
TGTTTCTTTTTGAGTTGCAGGTCCAATGGGTGTCTGGAGGTGGCTGCATATCCTGCTGATAGGACACAGTTTCATATTTTAGGTGACATGTTATGCTGCGTGAACTGCATGGGGAGTGAATTGGGTTTGGGGGCATCAGCCTGTCTGGAATGGAGGGACCAGGGAGCCATGCTATGTGGCAAGTTCTTAGGACTTGCATCCCAAGATGTTTTGTGCATGCCCCCTGACATAGTGGTGGTCCACCTTGGCAGGAATGATTTGACCAGGCAGAGTGGCAGGTCTCTGATTATTGATATTCTGTGCAATTTGAATTTTTGGAAAATTGAGCACCCGGGAATGCAAATTGTTTATTCTACCATAATTCCCAGACAGGTTTGGAGATGGTATTGCCCCCTGCAGTGTATTAACAGGGCACCACAGAGAGTGAACAGAGAGGTGTGTGAGGTGGTTTGTGAGAAGTTGGACTCTGTAATTGGTAACCCTGAGATTCGGGTGGACTGGCATGAACTTTTCCGTTGTGATGGGGTCCACTTGTCGGATTTGGGATTGAAGTTGTTCTTACAAGATTTGCAAAGGGGCCTGCATTTTGAGTTGGAAGGTGGTGGTGGGTATGGGACATAGCTTGGCTAGTCTCTTGCCATGGCGAGTAATGTGGAATCAAGATGGATTGCTGAGTTCCCTATGGGGCACAGAGGAGGCTACAGTGTATCTGAACTCTCAGTGCTGCAGATCATGATATTACAGTGAGGGGGGATGTGCTGGGACCACCCGTGGGCCAAGGACCACCAATAGGCAGGGGGCTCAAGGTCTGGGGTTGGTTAGAACATGGGGCATGGGACTCGCCCATATGTGTGATATTTTTTTACATTTTTATTTATTTTCCATTGGGTAAGGGAAAATCATAGGGAAGGGGATTTGGAGCAGGGTATTGGGGTAAATAAAAATATAGAATGTGATAGAGAACAGTATATATCATTATTACATTTGTTGATATGTTTCTTACTAAACTTACTTCACACTTATATTACCATTTTTTCTAAGCCTTTAAAATCTAAAATTATATCTTATATTTTCTTTCTCATAATTTTAACCCTTTCATATTCTCATCTCTCATCCAATTATACAAAGGTTCCCACTTTTTTCTAGCCTCAACAATTTCTTTGTCTTTTAATACTTCAGTTAAAATATCCATCTCTGCTGCTTCAAGAATTTTTTTCTATTAACTCCTGGGTTGTTGGAGTCTCCTCTTTTTTCCAGTATTTAGCATATAAAATTCTTGCTGCTATAGTTACATGTATGATCAAATATCTTTTTTCTTTTTCTAATGAGTCTGGTATTATATTTAACAAAAACAATTCAGGTTCATATGGAATTATAGAGGATAACATTTTTTTGTAAAAATTCATGGACTAGTTTCCAAAAGCTCTTAGCTTCCTTACAAGTCCACCACATATGATAAAAGCTACCTTCTTTGCCCTCCCAACCCCGGAATAAAGACGCAAGACAGTGATATGGATTAAATATGGGCCACACTTTATTAATACAAAATTCAGGTTCAAATTTGCCATCCTTTGGCAAAGGAGGGGGCCTGCTGTAGTGCGGAAACAGGTGAGGTGAATGGCAGGGGTATCCCAATACCCCTCGATCAACAAATGGGCGAGTCCCCGGCCCCAGGTTCCAGTGGTCTTAAAGACAGCAGGATCCTGGCCAGCCACTAATAAACACCCCCAGACCTCAAGCCATCTTTACTCGAAGACTGTTGGTCCGGAAGTGCCCCAGCGCATCTTCCCCCCACAGGCACTCTAATTGCACGATCCGCAGTGCCGGGAGGTCAGATGTGCTGTTGGCTTACCTGAAATTACAATGGGACACACTGGAAATACCTGTTGTTTCTGCACTAGCCACCAGTGTGACCAAAAATTTCTACCACCAAAATGCCAACAACCCTCCTCTAGTGTGGGATAGGCAAAAAATCCCCCCATCCAAAGGCCAATCAGGATGAAGGTCAAAAATTCCTATCCGGCCCCTTAAAGGTGACCAGAAAAACTCACACTAGAAAGAGGGCGAGCGGGCGGGTGCCTGGAAAAGAAGAGGGCGGTGCGAGGGGGGAAAGCCCTTAAGTACCCTGGCTTTCCCCCCTCCCTTTTACAAGTCTTGGGAGAATGAGATGGTCATGCGTCATCCCGGGTGGAGGGCAAAGAGCCGGCCTCACTGCCCAAAGTCCAGAGACTTGGCAGCGGCCGCAGCATTGCCCTCCCAACCCCGGAATAAAGATGCAAGACAGTGATATGGATTAAATACGGGCCACACTTTATTAATACAAAATTCAGGTTCAGATTTACCATCTGTGATGTTCACCCCGTGCCCCTGTTCATTTTTCTCAACTAAAGGGCTCACGCTGGTGACGTTCTCTCTTTCCTTCGCTGCCACCAGTGGATTTCTTTATCCACACTGTAAAAGACTTTAGTCTGACCCTGGCTGCCAACAACAGAACTTGTTTATTAAAGGGTATTAGGGTAATTCAGGATCACAGATGTTCTTTATTCATTTCATAGAATCAAAATCATTGAGATATGATATATTCTGCAACACATTCAATCACCTCCTGTTTTATATATTCTTTAACCAGCTTATCTTTATTAGTTTCAGTTCTCACTCTTGCTCTGACTATCTATCTTTCTCTGCAAACCTCTCTTCACTCCCTCTCCCTCTAACTAACTGCCTTAACTGACTTAAATGACTCTCTAACTCCGCCTCTCCAGACCTCTCATAGGCCCATGCAAATGATCTCCAGCTATGAGTGGCAGGCGTGATGTCACACCATCCTTTGGCAAAGGAGGGGGCCTGCTGTAGTGCGGAAACAGGTGAGGTGAATGGCAAGGGTATCCCAATACCCCTCGATCAACAAATGGGCGAGTCCCCGGCCCCAGGTTCCAGTGGTCTTAAAGACAGCAGGATCCTGGCCAGCCGCTAATAAACACCCCCAGACCTCAAGCCATCTTTACTCGATGACTGTTGGTCCAGAAGTGGCCCAGCGCATCTTCCCCCCACAGGCACTGTAACCACACGATCCGCAGTGCCGGGAGGTCGGATGTGCTGTTCGCTTACCTGAAATTACAATGGGACACACCGGAAATACCTGTTGTTTCCACACTACTCGCCACAGCATGGGGACTAGCCTAGCTATGTTCCCTGCCCGCCACAGAGCCTTTTGAGATTGACAAGCAGACCCCCTCTAATGTCTTCTAAAAAGACATCCAAACCCAAATCAGAAAGGTGGACACCGTCGCTCCTGAACAATTCAGGCTTCTCAACCTGGATCCTGTGGTGACCTATTACCGATCCAAGGCCGTTGCAGACGCCTCTGCATACTTCTCTGTTAACACCCCGCCGGGCCTTGTTAATATCATCAGTCCTCCCAGAGCCTAGCCAGGCTAACCAAGGAGTAATAGTGGACCATAAGATCCACATCGCAGGATACCTGGCATTCAACCACTTAAGGTCACGCAGAATGTCCAGGATCAACGCCTTACCCGAAATCCTAGGCAAGTCATTGCCTCCAAGGTGGATTACCAGCATGTCTGGTGGGAACTGACCGAATGCCGTCATCCTGCACAGCTGGATCCACTGCATACTGCACAGCCCTTTCCATGTAATGTGTGCCCGGGCACCAAGCCCCAGATCACTCCCCCATGGGGATGTGGCCGCATAGCGCTCTGCCCAGTAAATATAACTATGGCCAATGATCACTACTTGCTTTCGTCCTCCGGACCCCAGGAGACCTGTAAAGACATAAGTCAGGCCCCTGCCTACACATTAGGTAAGGTCCTAATGTATCTTTTGTAACTTGCAGAGGACCACCGGCCTAATCATTTAATTTCCTCCGTACTGTAACCCATGGCTGCTGCAGTGGATGCCTCTCCAATCCTGAACGAATGGGTGCCAAACTTTGCGCCGTAATACCAATCTTTTGTAGAGCTAAGTCGGTCAGTTTCCAGAACTGATATTTAGTCAATGGTGACTTATCAGCATGTTGGAAAAAATAACCTGCTTCCTGTCCTCGGTGTTCTAAGTACTCTCTTGTGGCTCTGACTGGGCATATGCACTCTATGGTGCATTGCCCCAGTACTAATTGCCTTCCTTTGCCCATTTGATCAGCCTTGGATCGTCTAATTATGAGCTCTACTTTTCCTTCCAGGACTTTAACGTCCTGCCATTGTAGAGCTAACTTAGATTTGTCTGCTTTACCCCCAGCTACCAGTTCACTAATTCTGAGGGCACCAAAGAAGGCTATAAGGGAAGCTGCACTGAATAATTTTCTTTCGTACTCGTCCCTGCACAGGAGCACCCACTGCTCACATATACGTTCTAAAAGAGGTGGGAAAATGGGTGCTCTAGAGTCCCACACTCTACCTCTGTCTTTGGACCATCCCTCTAACATTTTCTTAATTCGGTAATCCCCTGAAAATTCCTTATAACCATTTATTTTTGCATGAAATGCCAGAGCCGACAGCTTACCTTGGATAGTGCCCGGTGCTAACCCTTTCCTCTTGAGATACACCATAAATTGCTGTGGGTGTTTGACTGGAGCTGGCGAAGCCTGCTCCAGATCGACCATCCTCCTAAACTCCTGAAACTCTATACTCACAGTGGAGTAGCCCTTCCTTGTCCTTGATGCCAGGGCCAAACCTATTGCTCTGGAAGCGTCCTCATGCCAATCTGCCAGACCCCCGGAGGAAGAACGTCTGGCAGCTCCCTGGCTTCTGGTGCTAGCTCCCTGAACCGCTCGATCTGTTGATGTGATAGAGCATCAGCTATTCTATTATCTATGCCTGGAACATGGCGGGCATGCACCAATATATTAAACTGCAATGCCCGCAATGTAAAGGCCCTAACCAGGTTCATGACCTGTTCTGATTGCGACGTAAGGTTGTTTATGATATAAACCACCACTTGGTTGTCGCACCAGAAATGTACCACTGAATTTGATGATTCCTCCTCCCAGAGCCAGAGTGCACCCACTATGGGAAAGAATTCCAAGAAGGTTAAATCCGTCATGACGCCACTCTGATGACATGACTCTGGCTATGTGCCTGAACACCACCTGCCTCAGAAATAGATGCCGAATCCTAAGGATCCAAGTTCACTTGAAAATCAGCTTTCAAACAGGTCTCAGATCTCCAGAAGGAGATACCGTTAAATTTCTCGAGGAATTGACTCCAAATAAGGAGATCATCCTTCATACCTCGTGTTACCCTAGTCCTATGCATCGGACACTTAAGACCCTTCATGGCTGCACACAGGCGCCTGAGAAATGCACGACCTGGCACCACGACTCTACAGGCAAAATTTAAATGCCTGACTATTTCCTGCAGGTCCTTAAGCAATGCATTTCTCTTATGCAATAGAGAATCTATCCTAGCCCTAAGGTCGACCAATTTATTCTGGGGTAACCTCGAGGTTTGCTGAACCGTGTCGAGTTCTATACCCAGAAAAGTTAGTGATGTAGCTGGCCCTTCCATCTTTTCTTCGGCTACAGGCAGTCCTAGCTCTTGGGCCAATGTTTGGAAAGTATTTAGTATAAAGCTGCATTTACCTGAGTTCCTTTTCCCACAGAAAAGGAAATCATCAAGGTAATGAGCCGTGGAATTGCATTGCACCCTGCATCTAATTTGCCATTCTATAAAAGTACTGAATTTCTCAAAAGCGGCACACGACACTGAGCAGCCCATTGGTAGAGCCCTGTCTATATAAAATAAACCTCCAAACTGGAACCCTAATAAGCTGAAGTCAAGGGGATGAACAGGCAAAATCCTAAATGCTGATTTAATGTCACATTTTGCCAGTTCAGCCCCCACCCCGCACTTCCTGATCATATTCACTGCCTCATCAAATGAGGTATACCTAACAGTACACAGTTCCTGTGGTATGGCGTCATTAACTGACGTCCCCTGCAGAAAGGACAGATGATGAATTAAACGGAACTCACTCTGGGCCTTTTTGGGGACTATGCCTAGCGGAGAAACCCTTAGGTTCTCTATTGGTGGTGTTGGAAAAGGTCTGAGGACCCGACGCTCCTTCACTTCCTTATCAATTTTGTGTTGCACAATACTTTCCATACCCGATATTGATTGGAGGTTTCGTGCCATAAACACCTTATGTTCACCTACTGCCGGGATTCTAAACCCATATCTAAATCTGTCTAATAAATAACTAGCTTCGTCGCTGCGAGGATAAAACTTCAACCAGTCCTCCAAAACCTGAACCCTAATTGGGGTGGGTCCCCTTTCCAGGGTTACCCCCGCCACTGTTTGGCTTTTTGGCCCCTCCTGTACCTTTATCCTGGAGCTGGGCACCTGCTTTGAAGCATGATAAATTGTAGTGCTGCCCCCCACAGGTAAGGCACTCATGCCTGAACCTGCATGGCTTTTTGGTACAAAATCCCCTGGAATTAAATTGGAAGCAAAGCAGACGGTGTTGAACCACCTGCCGCGCAGCAGGGCGGGTAACCTGTACGGAGGCCAGTTTTCTATTCAGGTGCCCGCTATCAAACCGTTCACCTGTGTTTGGCCTAGCTGGAGTCATGTGTTGGAGCCAAAGGGCCGGCTGGGGCTCGTCCCAGAGCAAATTTGGCTGTATGGCGCTCCGCATGCGGAACGCCTGGTCATATAGCAGCCCAGCCTGGCCAGCAAAGTCTGTGTAAGCCCTGTAAATGATGTCTAAATATTCAAAGAGGGCTTGGGCCCTCCATGGTTAGGCTTTAACAATGACACCCACATAAATCAGGAACCCCGGAAGCCAGTTGGCCCAAATCCTGTCTGGCTTCTTCCTTCTCCATTTTTCTTTTTCTTTCTCATCCTCTTTGTCCAAATCTTTCTTCTCAATCTCTCTATTGAGTAGATCGAACACATCAACGTACTCTCCCTACCAAATCTTTTCTTTTGTAGCTGGGGTTAAGTGGTTCCCCCAAGGGCATGGAAAAATCTCCATATGGCAAAGCCCCAAAAGGTACCGTGTTATATCCCGTATTAGGGATGGTGGGGTAAGGCCAAGACCCTATACTAGGTGAAGTTTCAGATTGAGCCTGCATAGAAGGGGCCACATAGGGCATGCCCCAGCCACTAAAGTGTGGATTGGCATAAGGCCAAGCCACATTAGGTAACCCCCTGTTCATTGAGGTGTAGGGTGTGTTCGTGGGGTAACCCATTGGAATACCACCGGCCCAACACCAAGTGGACAGAGGTGTCTAGGTGCCCGGTGCAGTTGTAGACTCACCGGAAGATGTGGTAGCCCTGGAAGGGTCCTCACAAAGATATGGGGTGCTGAAGCCAACCTCTTCCACCTCATCCTGTCCCTCTTGGTAGATGGATGCTGGCTAGGACGTCCCTGGAGTCAATGACTGTTGTTTCTCTAGACTGTGGTCCCTCGGAGTAATGGATGCCCCATCTGCATCGCACCTAGCCACAACTTCATGGACCTGGGCAGACTCGAGGGCGGCAAATCTCTGCATTAGATCCTGAGCCATAGCCCGTAATTTAGCTTTCCTATGGCTTTTGGAATCCCTGGCCGATCTGCGGGGTTGCGTCTCGCTCTGCTGGGAAGGCTGTTTAGCTAACCTCTGAGCTTCTAGTGTTGAAATTTTTCTTGCAACTTCTGCCAAACTGGCCAGGATTCCTCATCAGAAGAAGAGTGTGGGGGAGACACCTGGGGTTCCTGCCTCTTCTTGGTGGGCTGCTTCCCCTTTTTGGTGCCCTGCCCCTTCCTCGATGCCATTTCTCTCAGGCTAAGTGGACTAATTAATAAAGGCAGCCCGCTAGCACCCACTAATAACCAAACTACCAAGCCTAGCTACTAGGAAGCCCCTCCCCCTGGGCTAAAACCCTATTTTAAGTCCCACTGGAATCCGTTCTTGAATAAAGAGGATCAGAACAGCTGCCTTTTGGAATAAAAGGAACCCTTTGGATCACGGAATCCAATTTTGTCCAGGAAGCACAGAGGGAAACTGGATTCTAGCCCTCTGTCTCCCTAGTCAGCCACCTAAACCACTGAGCTATCCTACAGACTGAGAAACAATGACTAAAACTCTTTATGTATAAATGTTCTCGTAAGCAATATACCTTTATGTATTACTTAAATGGAATAATTAACTATTGTTATAGATAATGTGACTATCAATAAATAGACTTTATTAACTAATTTGCTCGATGAATTTATTCTAAATGGTTAAAGTCTGATTAATATATAATGAATTAAAGAACTAGCATATGTGGCAGAAATTCAATGAACCCTTCTTAAAATTTTATAAATGTTTATTAAACCAATCAATTAATCCCTTGGAGTATGACCCCTGGCTACTCAATACATGAATTAGTTGAACAATTCAAATTGTGTTTTTTTTAAATAATTATTTTATTTACCTATTCTATTATGATTTGTTTTACATTTATCTATTATTTTAATTTAATTGCTTATTTATTAATAATTATTTTATTTTATTTCAGTATTATTATTATTTTATTTTTTAAAATTTAATTCCTTTTATTTTTTATTTTTTAACTTCACTGTAATTAACCCTCAATCGATCTTGCTTTGAATTATTTTATTTTATTTTATTTTATATTTTCCCTCTTCTTCTTCTTCTTCTTCTTCTTCTTCTTCTTTTGCACCAGCACTTTGCTAGCCGGCCAAGCCGGGCCAGTAGCGCTGTTCCCGCCTGAAAGTTAGATTCAAAAGGGAAAAAAGGCGCGTGGTTAACAAAAAAACCAAACAGGCACCCAGCACCTCAAAAACACGAAAACAATAAGTAGAACTGGGTCACCAATAAACTAAACAATTATCAAACAGTATTAACAAATAAAAGTGGACGTTTCTTTAAATTAACTTCAAGCCCAACAAAATTGGTCCTCCAAGAGCACCACCGGAATGGGCGAGTGCTTCAATTATTAGTTACGTTCCCGTTTTCTTGTATTCTAATTTATTCTACCGATTTTGCAAGTGCGGTGGATTAATTATTCCCTTCATTTTCCCTATTAATAACCCTTAAAGCTGTAAAAAAGGCCCGTGCACCGCTGCGCAGCGGGCACAAAACCGCGCCGCTGCTTTCCCTTCCTCTAAGTCGGGCTAACCAAAACCGTGCAACTGAAAATATTTCAAAGCAAATACAAATAATTAAAGATAAATAAGAGATAAGCAAATCAAGATAACCCAGGGAGGGAGCCGATGCTGCCCTCCCGTGCGATGAAGCTCCGATGCGAGGTGACGCAGCAGTAAAGCTCGGAACTGCAGCAGAAACTCTGTCTTTTCCCCATGCCCGGAAAAGAAGAGGGCGGTGCGAGGGGGGAAAGCTCTTAAGTACCCTGGCTTTTCCCCCTCCCCTTTACAAGTCTTGGGAGAATAAGATGGTCTCGCGTCATCCCGGGTGGAGGGCAAAGAGCCGGCCTCACTGCCCAAAGTTCAGGGACCTGGCAGCGGCCGCAGCATTTGATTTGCATTTCCAACATTTGTTAGAGGTACTTTCATATATTTTCGATAATTTTTCAGGTGTCATATACCATCTAAAGAACATCTTATACATATTTCCTGTGTAATTAATTGCTTTTGTTAGCTTAATATTACCTTCCCATATTTGTTACCATGACTTTAAGTTAATATTGTGGCCCACATTTTGGGCCCATTTTATCATATATTCTAATGCATTTAATATTGTCCTAATATTGTTTCTCATCTGTCTCTTTGACAGGAAGCCTGACTGATCTTCATGAATTATATGTCCAAAAACTTTTTTCAGTCTGTCTGCTAAAATTGAGGCATATATCTTATAGCCCACATTCAATAGTGAGATTGGTCTGTAGTTTTTAATTTCTTCCAGGTCAGTTCCTTCTTCATGAATTATTGATATTATAGCTTCTTTCCATGTAGGTGGAATTTCTCTTTTCTGTTCAATATACTCTATTAGTTTTTTATTTGGGTTCACTAAAACATCTTCAAAAGTTTTGTAGTACAGTCAAACCTCGACTTACGAACGTCCCTAGTTACGAACATTTCGAGTTACGAACAGCTCCGTCCACAAAAATCTGGATCGACTTGTGAACGGAGCTTCGACCTACGAACGAAAAAAGGCAGGGGAAAAGAGCAGGAAATTCAAACTGTTGGTGGAAAAGAGGCTGCTACTTTGTAGCTTTTTCGCCCCAACGGTTAGAGCAGGGGGTCAGGGAATGTTTTTACTTCTGCTGAGCAGGAGGAGGAAGCCAGTGCACTCCCTCCCCATCCCTGGCGCAGGTCTACTCGTGAGTAAGTGCCGCAGAAAGCGTGGGTCTACTCGCGAGTAAGCGCCGCTGAAGGCGCGGCAGTGGAGGTAAGGTTCTGCTTTTTCCTTTTAAAAAACTTGATCTGGGTGGGTTTTGGAGGGTAGGTTTTGGCTGGGGGGTTATGTTCCTGTGTTGTTTTGTTTTTTGGTGATTTTTTTTTTTTTTTTTTTTTTTTTTTGCAGTCCCAGCGTGGGACTTGCTCCAATGTTTATTTTTGGATTGGTTTGTTTTTGGTTTTGGTTTTTTTCAGTCCCAGCGTGGGACTTGTAGTGTTTGGGCTTTCCCCCAATTCAAATTTCCTGCCGTTTTCCCCTGCCTTTTTGCCTTCGGAGGTCTGCAAGGGCTCCCTCCGATGTCGGGGGAAAGCCCTTGGAGACCTCCTGGGGGTCCGATTGCGGTGGCGGGTCTACCCGTGAGTAAGCGCCGCAGAAAGTGCAGGTCTACTCATGAGTAAGCACCACCGAAGGCGCGGCAGTGGAGGTAAGGTTCTGCTTTTTCCGACATTGGAGGAAGCCCTTTGAGACCTCCGAAGGCAAAAAGACAGGGGAAAGAGGCAGGAAATTCAAATTTCCAGCCCTTTTCCCCTGCCTTTTTGCCTTTTTTCTTCCCTTGGAATGCATTAAATGGTTTTCAATGCATTCCTATGGGAAATGGTGCTTCGACTTACGAACTTTTCGACCTACGAACGCCGTTCCGGAACGGATTAAGTTCGTAAGTCGAGGTACCCCTGTATTCTGCTGGTATTCCATCTGAGCCTGGTGATTTCCCATTCTTTTGTTTCTTCATGGCTTCTACCACTTATCTTGTTGATATAGCTGCGTTCAATACCTTTTTCTGTTGTTCAGAAAATTTCATCTTAATATGTTTTCCCAAATATTGTTTTTGTTTTTCCTTTAAAATTTCTTTTTCTGAATACAGATTTCGATAGAATTGTCCCATTATTCTTTTTAGTTTTTCCTGTTTTATAGTTAGCTGACTTTTTCATTTTTCAAGGATTGAATGTGTGTTTTACTTCTCTCTTTCCTTAATTTATATGCTAGCCACCTTCCAGGTTTATTTGCATTTTCAAAAAAATTATGTTTTGCATATTTAATCTTTTTTTTATTTTTTTTATTTTTAACAACTAGGGATAAGGTAAGGAGTAGAAAAGGTAGAGGGGGATATGGGGGGAAAGAGGGGGAAGGACAACACAAAATGTACTGTCATCCAATCTCTTCATGTTGCGATATCAAGTTGACTTTTCGCCTTTCTACAATTTGACTGCCCTCCAGGTTTCAACTTACAGTTACATCTTAGTTTAATTCTATGTTATTCAAGCACTATCTGGTGACTCAAGCCATTTATATAATAAATCCCATTGTTCAGTTGCCTTTTGTATTGTTTTGCATATTTAATCTTGTTTGCCATTTCTTCAGTCAAACAAAGTGTTTAATCAATGTTGTATTAACTTAATCTTCATTTTCAGATGTGTTATCGATGGGTTTTGTTTAAATTGATGTTCACTTAGTTTAAATTTTTGCTCCAATTCTCTATATTTTGGTTTCTTTTCTCTTTTTAATCTTGTGGCAAATCTTATTGCTAATCCTCTGAAGAAACATTTTCCAGCCTCCCATACTGTGGTTATAGGTGTTTCTGGTATCATATTTATTTTGAAGAAATTTTCCATTTCTTCTTTTATTTGCTTTCAAAAATGTTCAGCTTTTTTTAAAAAAATGTATTTAATTTCCATTGTTGAACTTTGGAAGATGTCTGTAATTGCAATAATATTGGACTGTGGTCTGCAAATGTGTTTGTAAGGATTTCTATTTCCTTCATTTCCTTAATCAAATTTGTCGAGATCCAGCAGGCATCAATCCTTGACCAGCTTTTATGTCTATTTGAGAAATGTGTATAATCTCTTTGTGTTGGATATTTTGTTCTTCATGCATCTACAATATGTAATTTTTCTGCCAATTGTAGGAATATTTTTGGAAACATATTTCTTCCCCCCCTTTTTTTTTCTCCTTGTCCTGTAGAGGTATCTAGGTTTCTATCAAAGACTGCATTGAAGTCCCCCATTATGCAATATTCCTGATAATCTCTGATAGAGTTCTTTTTGTAAATTTTTGTAAAATGTTTCTTGATTTTCATTTCATGCATATATATTCACAATCAAAAAAATTTCTGATTCTTTTTGTATTTCCACCATTAATATTCTTCCATCTTGTGATGCATGGACCAATTTAAGGTTTAATTCTTTCCTTACATAGACAGCCAATCCTCTTTTTTTTAAAGTCTGATGCTGTAACTATCTCTCCCAATTTTTTGTTTTATAATAACTTATTGTCTATTATCCTTATATAGGTTTCTTGTAGACAAATCACGTCCAATTTTAACTTTTGTAATTGTAGGAAGATCCTTTTTCTTTTTTGTGGGGAGATTAATCCATTGATATTGACTGAAAGAAATTTCCATTGGTTCTTATTCATTAGACTTGGTTTTACTATCTGTTTTTCCCTGTCTTTTCTTGGCGCCTCTTGTCTGTATCCTTGACTTGGTTTCTATTTCTTATTCCTCTTCTATTTCTGAATCTGTTTCTTCTGATTCTGACTCTTCTATTTCAGAACTTTCCTTTTTTTTTCCCCTCCCCTGGCTGTTTCTCTTTTCCCCCCTTCTTTTCTGATTCTTCCCCTCTTTTCTCCAAAAATTCATCTGCTTTCTTTGGGGTGTTTATAAAGTATATTTGGGTCTGGAATTGGAAAGTAAGCCCTTCTGGAGTTAGCCACCTATATATTATCACCTTTTGTCTGAGATAGTTTGTCAGATGTTCATATTTTTTCTGTTTTGTCATATTTTCTATGGCATATGCTTCAAAATCTTAAATTCTTTTCCTTTTATCTCCAATTTCTTTTCTTGAGTAGATTTCAGAATTGTATTTCTAAAGGTGGTTGTTAAAAAATTAACATGTGTCTCTCTGGGTAAGTTATGTCGCTTTGTGTAAGCTGAGGAAATTCTCAATGCTTTGTCTATATTTTGTCTCACTTCCCCCTGTTCTACTTCTAGAATTGGTGCAAGTGCTTCTGATACACAATTGATTATGTTTTCTTCTTTTTTGTGGGGAGTTTAATCCATTGATATTGACTGAAAGAAATTTCCATTGGTTCTTATTCATTAGACTTGGTTTTACTATCTATTTTTCCCTGTCTTTTCTTGGCATCTCTTGTCTGTATCCTTGACTTGGTTTCTATTTCTTATTCCTCTTCTATTTCTGAATCTGTTTCTTCTGATTCTGACTCTTCTATTTCAGAACTTCCCTTTTTCCCCCCCTCCTCTGACTGTTTCTCTTTTCCCCCCTTCTTTTCTGATTCTTCCCCTCTTTTCTCCAAAAATTAATGTTGCAGGGTTTTAAATTTTGGTTGAAAACCACTTGCTGTGCAGCAGAAATGCAGGGATGCATAAAAGAGAATTAGCTTCACATCTCCCAGAGCAGACCACCCCCTTGTTCTCATTAACTGGTACTAAGAGTTTCAAAAACTCACTCTGAGACATTGGCAAGAGAAAGAACAAAAGGATTTCATTTACTCACAATTCTGAATAGATCAAAAATAGCATACTGTAAAAAATGTTCGCTCTGCCAGGCACGGAGCTGCCATGATTATTCTTTGCCCACCCAGAGAATGGCCTCACAGAGTGATGATGCTGCTCTCAGGGAGGGGAGGAGGGGCAGAGCCTTTAAGAGGTGGTGTCCCTCTTGCCCGGCCTCTTCTTCCATCAGCCGAGCAAGAGGAAAGTGGAGCAGTTTCATTTTCCCCACATGTGGTGGCCTGGAGACCCTGTGGGTCTTGCTGAAGTGAAGGGAGAAGATTAGGGGAGCCCTCCTCTGGCACGGAAAATTAAATTAGAGGTTTTGGGGGTTTTTTTCAAAAAAAAGAGAAAAGAAGAGGAAGAAAGGCAGAGGGGGTTGAATTTTATTAATAATATAATTAGGATTGGTTTAGGGAATTAGCGAAGGGGCAGCAAAGTTAATGGTTGCTTAAAGAGTGGATTGGAGGTGGAAGAGAATTTTTTTTAAAAAGGGGGAGAAGACCAAAATAAATAAATAAATACAAATAAGAAAGAGATTAAATAAATAAATAAGAACAATAGTAGTAAGTAGTAACTAGTAGTAACAAAAGGAAGGAAGTAAGCATTCTGGGTTGGGTGCTACTCACCCCATTAGGCTCAGCCTATTGGTTGTTGCCCAGCATATTTTATATATATTCTTTTATATTCTTTCTTTTATATATATATATATATAAAAGAAAGAAATTTATAGATGGAGTGGCATGACTCCAAAGTCACCCGGGATCTTATGTTCTTGGAGGTTTTTTTCCAATATTGGGAGCCCTATGGCTATGGGCTGACATTTGGGCCAATTCTGCCATCACATTTTGGTGTGACAACAGGGCTGTGGTCCATGTGGTGAATACCCTCACATCAAAATTTCAGGGGGTTATGAGATTGGTGAGACCCTTCACACTGCACTGTTTGAGATATAAAATTGTGTTCCAGGCTTGCCATGTGCCTGGCATAAATAATGAGCTGGCTGATGCCCTGTCCCACCAACAGATTGACTGTTTCAGGGTGTTGGCTCTGGGAGCTCAGGCTCAACCAGATATATTGCCACAAGAGGTATGATGCATTGGAGGAGTGAAGCCAACAGGGCAATCAGTTTAGCAATCGCTCCCAGTACCAGGCACAGCTATGAAGCTGCTTGTGAGGAATTTTTTGGATTTTGCAGTGGAGAAGGCCTGGGTAGACCATGGCCTATAACAGTGGATCATTTACAGCAGTACGGAGTCTACCTCCATTGCAAAGGTTTGGCTCCCCGCATGATTCAGGGGATTATGTCAGCTCTGGCATTTTACACCAAGGCGCAGGGCTGTCCTGATCCGGCAAGTGAGTTCTGGATCAAAAAAATGATTGAGGGTTGGAACAGGGAAAGAGGTCGGCAGGAAGATAGGTGCACCTCTATGTCCCCCAAAATCCTTTTTCAACTTGGAAGAGTTTCGGACTACATTTTCAATGACCATTACGAGGTCAAATTATTTAAAGCAGCAATGCTTTGTGCATTTTTGGGGGTGTTTAGAATTAGTGAGTTGGTAAGGGCATCAAAAGCAGACATTTCAAAGACGGCATTACAGATGGACGACTTACTAGTCTCTGAAGACAGAGTTTTGTTCCATCTTCACCGGTCTAAGACAGATCAATTAGGAAAAGGCCAAGTTGTAAGTTTAGGGCATTGTTCAGTTGAAGAACTATGTCCGGTTAGGGTCATTTCTGACTATGCTGAGCTGAGAGGGACCTTAGCAGGGGATTTATTTTGCCATAAAGATGGCTCACCCCTCACAAGATACCAGTTTTGGACAGTCACTTCCTGTGGGTTTCAAGAAGTGGGCATAGTGGGGTGGAAATTCGGCACCCACTCTTTTTGCATAGGTGCAGCATCCACAGCAGCAGCTTTAGGATATAGGGAGGAGCAGATAAAGAAAGTAGGAAGATGGTCTTCGTACAGGTTCAGAACTTATGTACATTCCCTTCCACAATAGATGCTGGTGTTTGTTTTTCTCTTTCAGGCTTCGAGTTGGTTACTGCCCAGTTGCGAGTTGTTTTGTATGGTCACAGTTATAAACATTGGGCAGCGAAGTACACTTTGCAGACCAGTTGGGGCCATAATGTAGGCCTTGGCACGCAGGCCACATTGGAATGGAGGGGACAGAGAGGTATGCTCTGGGGTGACTTCTTCAAACTGGCATCCCAGAGTACTCCGGATGCACCCCCAGATATATTGGTTGTTCACCTGGGAGGAAATGACTTAGCTCAAAGAACAGCCAAGTCATTGATATTACAGGTGATTGATGATTTGCAGACCATAAAGGCCATGTTTCCTGCGACAAAGCTGATATGGTCAAACATAATACCAAGAATGGTATGGAGGGCCGATTGCGACCCTAGATGCATTGACCATACACGGCGTGGTGTGAATCGGGAAGTAAGCGGCGCCATGAAGGCTGGACTGGAGTCAGTGATAAGACATCCTGACATAAGAGTTTGCCAGCCAGAATTGTACAGAAGTAATGGAGTTCACTTGTCTGATGCTGGTATGGGCCTTTTTCTGAGGGACCTACAAGGGGGCCTTAGGGCCGAAATTTTCAGCTGTGATGGTGGGCTTGGGTCATATAAATAGCCCCATGCTGTGGCGGGTAGTGCGAGGGGAAGAGTTTGGGTGAGTTTCTGGAAGATACATGGTTCAAAAAACATTCCATCTCCCTGTTAGGTGGAGCCAGTAGGGCCTCTGAGGAGAGGTGGTGTTTTCTTAAGGGGACCTCCCGGGCAGCAGTTCACCTAGGGTCACAAGGCTTGGTGGGCTGAGACAATGGGGGGTACCCCTATCATGGGGCACCTGAACACATGCTGTACAGAAGACAGCACGATTCAGAAATAGGAACTTGCCCTGCTCTAGAATGGTCTGGAGGTAAAGGCCACACTGGATTTGGAGAAGGATCGCACTACGTTAGGCCCCCGTGTAGACGGGGGATTTAGTTTAACTAGTTAATAAAGTTGTGGCCCAAGTTTTAACCCAACAACCTGTGTCTCGCCTCTTTATTCCAGGCTGGGTGGGCAAAAGGGTTGCTTTGCAACAACATACTCATCAGACTCAGAACCTGCTTACAGCAGACTCGTGCAGACAACATAGTAACTACAATAACTGCATACTAGAGATGAGCACAAATCAGAAAAATGGTGATTTGTTTTGATTTGTGATTCATCAAGGTCAATGAATCATGAATTACAAATTTAGATTTTTTTCTGACAGATCAATGAATCAATTTGTCAATTTGATTTTTACTTTAAAACCCTATAAAAATTGTCCCACCAAGCACCTCGAGACACCGAATTTGCAGTGAAACTTTCTCTGACTCTCCTCTACAAACCCGGCAAGTTTTAAGTTATACACCTGCAAGGAAGGCCCAACAGCAAAATCCCCCCCCCCGGCACCTAGTGACATCAAAACCGCAAAGATCCTTCTAATGACTCTCATCTACAATCCCCCAAAGTTTGGTCAAGTTTGAGTTTCAGGCATCCAAGTTATACACCCACAAAGTGTATAACAGGAAAGTATTCTTTAGCAGTTGCTTGGGGAAATCAAATCATCACCAAACTTGGAGGATTGTAGAGGAGAGTTGTGGGAAGCTTCTGTATGATTTTGGTGTCTCTAGATGCCTCGGGAGGCATTTAATAGTCAAACAAATTGAAAAATGAAAAATCACTAAAAATTCATTGATTCATATTTGTCAAGAGCATTGATTTGTATGAATATGAATGGACAAATTAATGATCTTTGAACAAATTTGGTGATTCATTTTTTAATTCATGTCCATCTCTACTGCATAGTAACTGCCAACAGAAAAAGGGAGGAGGAAAGACACTTAAGCAGAGATGTATAGCTCTCTTCAAAACTAGAGGCAGAGAATGAACAATTGGTTACTGCTGGGTTGATTGACAGTCACCCCAGGCCAGAAAGGACCCTCCCATCCAACCCCCCCAGAAGCAGAATACAAGGTTGAAATTATTCCAACAGTTAACACCTTCAATACATCAGCTAATTCTATTGTGTCCTGTCCACAAGATTTTTTTCATTGTCTTTGTCTTCTTTCCAGTTTGGCTTCCTGTAACCCTTAATGAGTGTGTTTTACACACACACACACACACACACACACACACACATGTATGCCTATATCTATTTTTTCCTTTTAAAAGGCATTGATCACAGTTGAAACATTTTCCCCTTCACTTGCTCTGTCTCTGAAGAGACACAAACAGACATACAGTGTCAGATCACTAGAAAGCGTAAATAATAATTTCCAACCCCTAAGCATATGGGGCTGCATGGTAAAAGGAGCAGAGGGAGGAGATAGGGAAGACTGACAGCTAGTGGGGGGAAGTTTGTGTGTACACATATGCATATTGATGTACCAAAAAGAAAAAGAAAAAAATACTCGCAGGAAACACTAGAACCTTTAAAAGAGAAGCAGAGGATAAGTAAACGTACTAAGTTTCCTCAATTATAGCTTGACTGCCTGTCTGAGTAATTTTATGGATGGAGTGGAGTTTTCACCGTCTGTTTCCACTTGTTCTGGATCTTCTTTCCCGTATTCTTTTTCTTCCAGTGCTAATGAAACTAATACAAGGGTATGCCTGTCTTTTCTGATTACAATGATCTCTACTAATGGCTATTTCCTCATAGAGATATACACTAACAGTCTTCTGTTTGAAGCTTTACATACGGAATCTGCATGGAACTGGCTAAAATAGATTTTTTTCCTCTTTTTTTTAATTTAAATTTTATAACATATAATCAAAATATACACAGTACAAAAGAAACAAACAAACCAACAAAAAACAAATAAAAGACTACCAAACTATCTCTCCCCCCCCCCCCCCCGGGACAGAGATTCCATCGTCGTCTGAACCTCGGGTATCTCCAAGAGGATTCCGGTGAGCACTGAGTTCACAAAATACTACATTTCGCCCTAAGCTCCTGTCTTTTTCTGGGCCCAATCATATATCAGCTTCCAGCTTTGCTTTACGTAGTCTCTTGGTTGATCCCGTAATGCTTCTGAGAGTGTATCTAATTCTGCTATATCCAACAGCTTCTTTAGAAACTCCTCCATTGTTGGGGTCTCTTCATTCTTCCATTTTTGGGCCCAGAGTAACCTAGCTGCTGTAAATATATACATTAGACAATATTTTATTCTCTTATCAATAATTTCCGGCATAATATTCAATAATAACATTTCAGGTTTAAAATTTAATTTTTGTTGAATAATTTCTTTTGCCATTTCCCACACATGTATCCAGAATCTTTTGACTTTTTCACATGTCCACCACATATGATAATAGGTCTCTGGATTTTTTTTTACATTTCCAACAAACATTGCTGTTACCCTCTGATATTTTTGCCAATCTTACAGGGGTATAAAGCCATCTGTAAAACATTTTGAGGATATTTTCCCTAAGATTCACTAGCTTAATCATTTTATGACACTCTTTCCACATCTCTGTCCATTCATCAATATCAATATTATATCTGAAATTACTTGCCCATCTTACCATCATCTCCTTCACCCTCTCATCCTCCAAGTCATACTCCAATAAGTATGTGTACATTTTTAAAATTATTTTCTCATTAGTGTATATCCACAATTCATCCACCTGAACTTTCCCCTCAAAAAACCCCACAATTTTATCTTTTTTGTATCTTGATTCTAATTTCAACATTGACCACCAGTCTGTAGCCAGTCCTAGTTCCTCTAGCTCTTGTTTATCTTTTATATTCTGTTCTTTAGTTAGTAATTCTTTATATGTGAGTAACGCTCCCTTCTGAGTCAACACTTTCAACGTAAATGCCTCTATAGGAGCTACCCATATTGGAAATTTCTTATAAGTTTGTGTTTGGAATTTTTGCCACACTAAACATAACGCCTTCCTCAGAATATGTTGTGCAAAATGTGATTGTTCTTTATATTGCCCACACGCTAAAATAGATTTTGATGTAAACTGACAACCCTCCCAGAAGTTCATCATCTTCCCTTGGCCAGCTGCTGCCTCAACAACTTCATCTCCCTCAAATCCTCCTCTTCCACTAGTCAACTTCTTCATTTATATCAGAAACAATCCAATTGTGTTTCTGGAGTGGAAGGATTAGGCAATAGGTTGCTGTTGTAGCCCAGGGGATGCTCAAATGTGCTCACAGTCCTCATGTTCTTTGAGGAGGCTTCTTCCACTCATGACTGTCTTCTTGTTTTACCCTTCTCTAAGATCCAGGATGAAGTTCAATGGAAAGAAGCCAGAAAGTTAGTATAACTATTTGGTTGATAAAGAACAGCAATAAATCATATATATTTATATTCATAATAGTTAAATATAGACTCTTGTTTTCTTGCTTGCCATAGGTTAAAGAATCCACTGCCACCAAAATGGCCCTTGCACCCTTCTATGAGCTTATAAAATCATGAGACTCTCAGGAATGACTGGAGGAGATAAAAGACCAAATTGTATGGAATTGCTCAGCCCCTTGCTCAGTAAGTCAGTAAGTCATTTCCAGTCTTTACCACAGAGTGACAGTTCTTTCTTTATAGTCCTGACTGCTAGAAGTATGGAAATGACTGGATATATTTTCTTGCCTGAGGCAAAGCGCAAGAGCCCCACACATCCCATAGACAGAAGTGAGCAAGGGTGTCAGCTGACATTTCTTTGAATGTTGACAATGAACTGTATCCTCCAGCAAGACAACAGGCTAGATTAAGGAGTACAGTTAAAGTTGTATGGTACACATAATTCTGTCATCATCTGATGGAGAAGAATGGTCTGGGGCTGCAAGAGATATCACCTAATGGTAATTCTTGCCCTATGGAAGTAGCTCATTTTGCCCTTCTGCTGACTGAATCATTCAATACAGAGATGTAAGATTTTACTTCCCCCACCTTCTGCTTTACGGGAGATGCCCAGGACTGAGACTGAGATATGCATATCTGCTATCACAAAATCTAAATGCCATTCTGCACAACTGTACTCCCCTGCAAAATACACAATTGTCCTTCACTCATTGTCATATATTCAGATTACACCAGAGACACTGCCAAATATGTATTGTCTTGTAAAAGAAGTCATTGGGGTCTAGAAGACTGTAGTATCAGATTCAAAGTAGCTCTAACAAGCAGAGTAAGGTAAAAAGACAGATGTTATTACAAGGACTCAGTATTGACATGCAAACATAAGAGATTTTCCTTGTTAATTGTAGACTTTCACAAAAGATGCAGGAAATGAATCATACAAAGCTCACTGTAAAGAGATGGATTGAGAAATGTTCCTATAAGGTACCACAGCATTTCCTGACAAGAAGCCAATGTATCTTTTTCTTTCTATCTCCCCAGGTGCA
Organism: Intellagama lesueurii; assembly: GCA_037013535.1. NCBI lineage: Eukaryota > Metazoa > Chordata > Lepidosauria > Squamata > Agamidae > Intellagama > Intellagama lesueurii. The sequence goes on along the minus strand of JBAJHW010000003.1, from coordinate 131,249,632 downwards.
TTTGGTATGCTTAAGACTAAATGAAATTCTTTGCCTTGATCCATGTATGTTTAACCACAAGGCAAAATCAATCTTTCAGGAATTATTAACAGAACTGGTGTTTTCAGGAGGCCTATTATTTCTAGCTTTAAAGAGGATGTGTCACATTTTGATGCATCTTGTCAAGTTTCATCAATCATATTGAGATCTGTCTCACATGATTCAATTTTGCATTATCAACATTAGTTGATCTGACAAACTGCCATGTGGCATTGAAGGTCAAATTCAGAAAGGAAACAAAAGAAGCAAAGTAGGGCTGTGTGCTGGATTCAGACAAATCACAAATTCTGAATCGAATCAGGCTTATTCGGACCAATTTGTATGAGGTAGACTGAAAGTGAGTAGTCAGATGTGGTTCTGAAGTGGAGCAAAGCAAATTTGCAAATCAGTCTGGATCAGGCCAGAGGTGCCTAGTTCATTCCCCCCAAAGCTGAAGTTTGGCAGATCTAATCTCTTTAGAGTCTATCACATATCCATAAAAAACAAAGGCAACCTGCCCCCTCAAATATCCATTTTCATTTTATAATGTGTGGACATTAGAAGTCAAATTATATGGGGCACAGATCATTCTACACTAAATCAGGATACATTCCAAAACCCCAAACTGACTTCAAAAATGTATCAAGGTTGTCAATTGAACTAAACTGAGCTAAATTGAACTCTGCAATTTTATCTTCCATGGGACAAATTAACACAGGACATATTCTGCTAATGTGCTTGCATCCTTGAGTCAATCTGGTAACTGTTCAGTTCAGAATTCTATCACTGGGAATAAGAACACCTACAGGTGAGCATGAATTTTAAAAGGATTTGTGACCATTATAAAGATCTGTGCCTTGTTTTATAATGCCATATGTAGAAATACGTTCTGATAAATTGCAAAAGGTCCAAGGGGGAAGTCTGCTCCTTTGAACTGTGTGCTCTTTAAGTTATGTTTCCACTGAAAAGTGAACAAAATTAAGACAGAAGCAAAGAGAAGTGGAAAAAAGGAAGGCAGGCCAGATTCTGTCCCCCAACACCTCCCAACAGATCCTGTCAAAGCTGTCTAGGAATGTCTAAGCACCAGTAGGAATATGAGTCTTACAGATATTCTCTTTTTTCTCCTTGCAGCATAATTTCTCTGTGTGAGTATTCCTCCCCCTCCCTCCCCCCACATAATAAATTTCACACAAATTTTCAGAAGAGTTAAGGTGATTCCCCCCCCCCCCCAAAAAAAGTGGTACCAAGATGCAGAGGATTATTGCAATTCCTATACAAATGGCAATTTTCCTGCTCAGGATTGATGAGAAAGGGCAACTAAGCAAGTTCAAGACAAGGTTTATCTGATTAACTGCCGTTTCCTATCTTAGAGGAGGAGAGAGTGGCATGTACATGCATTGGTGGCTTGTTGTGCAAATGAGTCCAAAGGGTGAGATGGGGTCCCTCCTTGGGCTGTGGGCTGGCCTTTTCGGTTTGGCTGCATTTTTTTTCTTTTGTTTACTCTCGGGGTAAGGGAGCATCTTGAAACTTGACAATATCTAAAATGCAGGTCCATTCCACATTCCTCTGAATACAGTATACTATAAAGAGAAAAATAAATACAATCTTTCCCTGAAAATAAGACAGGGTCTTATATTAATTTTTGCTCCAAAAAACGCATTAGGGCTTATTTTCAGGGGATGTTTTATATTTTTCATGTACAACAATCTACATTTATTCAAATACAGTCATGGCATCTTCTTCTGGTTGCTGCACAATGGTGGCGGGCAGGCTTTCACTTAACTGGGGCTTATTTTGGGGGTAGGGCTTATATTACGAGGATCCTGAAAAATCATACTAGGGCTTATTTTCAGGTTAGGTCTTATTTTTGGGGAAACAGGCTATAAAAATGGAAACTATTAAAAGAATAAAAATAAATAAATATGAATATGGAAACTATTTTTAAAAAAATCAAAGGATTCCATTCATCAAATGAAGTTAACAAGGTGGCATGGACTTCAAGGCTTTAGGAGCTCACTCCAGGGAAGTTACTCATGGCCAAATGCTCTCATTATTTCACAGAAGCTGTGAGATATGGAGGAAGATGAATAATCAGACTTCCATATCCTGGACGGTACATCAATACATTCCTAAAAGTACAATACTGCTGAAAACAATTTTTTTAATTCCATGTTAATGATACATTGAACCATTGTTATGTGCAAGTCAACTGAGAGTGGTAATAATTATTGGTTGCATGGCTAGCAGAATGTTTTACAGTCACCACTTCCTAAATGCCAGTGTGTCCTTATGTGTAGGTGGTGTCTGCTGCCCTTCCTTCTGAGAGTGTCTCTTTAATATTTGTGGCCCCGTAAATTGATATTTGGGTGAACTTATGCCTACATTTTTAGACAGATGATATCCACACAGCTTGACACTTCTCAAAACAGAAAACCCCTTAGACTTATATTGATGTATTGATAAATAGAATATATATATTTTAAATTGAGGGGATAAATGGGCCCTTGAGGATAGATAGAAAATAAACTGGCACCATGGTGTAGCCAGCCATATCAATTCAAATCAGAGGAAATAAATCACTGCCGCTAAAAGTGGCATTTCTGAAATCTTTACAATGTTTTGTGGGTATCCTTCTCCCAGAAGATCCTGAGGTCACAAACAAACAATTGCAGCATGAGAAAAACTAAACTAAAATAGTAGATTAAGGAGCCGAAATGGGAGCCAGTGGAAAGTCTAGCTCTTTCCTCTGACCCATCCCTGCAGCATATCTCCCCTGTCCACATCGTAGCACAGCTTAGATTTGGTTATGCCATTGAGGGATATGGCCAAACTTTTTCACATGCCCAACTTCACTTCATATGTGTGCGGGTCACAGAACTGCATGGATTGGTTCTCCCTGATGCAGACAGCCTTACCAGCCATCCAGTCACTGGAAGCACATTCAGCATGTGTGTGTAGCAACATACACAGAGTCCAATAAGGATTTCTGGATCAACTATTGTTGAATGAAATGTTGTCCTGTATGTTTCCATTTTATAATCTATGCAGTTTTGGCAGGTGATGCTGTTTTTTTCTGTGAGTTGCTATTGAAACATTACAGAGAAATTAGCACTTAAATTTTAACTGATGCTGCTGCTGCTATATATTATCGAACTATTCAGCAACCTTTTCAACTTTCAACAGTATCTCTCTGGTGTTTCCTTTGTTATTGATATGTAAGCTTTTCTGAACATTTTTCTAGCTGCAGAGTGGAGCATGAATAAGTAATTAAAAAAAGAAGTTCCTTCTGCTTTGTATTTGTGAGTCATTGCATGTCTTCTTCTTTTTTCCCTTTTTGATAGAAAAGAAACTATAGTCTAATCTATTTGAGTTCAAGCACTGTATAAGTCTGAAATGAGGATTATGATGACAGTGATGTCGAGATGATAAAGATGATGCATCTTTGTATAAACTGGACCTATTTTCGTATTAAATTGTCATGACGTCAGATGATATTCTTGACTTTTCTGCCAATGATGTGAAGCTAACTAAACAGAACAGTGAATTCTATAAAGAGAAGGGGAATATTGTCCTATGAAGACACCTGGCACACAATGCCTAGGGCTTCTGAGAAATTCACCTAGTTTCACTTGGCTTGCTGCTCTCTTGTCAACATTAATTAATTATTGATACTCTAGGGTGGTTAGCAGTGCACAAGTGAAATCCTGTGGCCATGTTAGATTTGTACTGTCTGATCAATATACAAAAATGTGCAGTCATCTGAGAAGAAAAGCTGCAAAATATTTCATAGAGACCATTGCTTCGAGTATTGCATTGCAACTGTGCATTGTGTCCAGTCAGAACTCATCCTTAGGGAACATGTCAGGCACTCATGGTCCAGCAGACCAATGTATATCTAAAATATAAACACAGTTATAGGTAAGGTTTGAGAGTGACCCACAAAGAGCTCTCCACCGGTTGCCTTTTACTACAATAGGACTCAGAATAAATATTAGAATCTCCAATTTAATTTCCTAAAGTGTTGCAGAGTGACATTACAAGGGGATTGTGCAGCCAGCACTGGTCAGAGCACTAGCCAAAGCAAAAGAATAGAGAAGAAGATTCTATGGCATTTTTTCCACACTGACAAAAGCATGCCAGTGAATTTGGTTCAGGGTTTGAACAGTCACAACAAATCAGCAATACAAGAAGGGTTGTGTTTTTTTAAAAAAACAAAACAAAACAAAACTAGATTTAACTTATTTTATTTATTTATTTATTTATTCATTCGATTTCTATCCCACCCTTTTAGACAAAGTCTACTCCGGGCGGGGGTATAAAACTATAAATTTTAAATTTATTTAAATTATAAAATTTATAATTTTTAATTTGTAATTTATAATTATAATTTATAAATTATAATTTATAAATTATAAAATAATATTATAAATTTATTTAAATTATAAATTTATTTAAATTATAAAACTATAAATTTTAGTTTACCATTTTATTAAATTATGGGAGAAGCAAGAAATGAGGATCTTGTCTGTCAAAAGATGGACTTTTGGGTGATTCCAGATGCAGCCATCCTTCCTCTTTCATAAAATGCTAAAGACAGTCCACACAATAATATCATTCAGTTGAAACCTTCCTGTGTAAAAGTAGATTGTGAGACTATAAGGGTGAGACCAGGCTGGAGTGCAAAGTCCTCTGTGTAGAGGCAACTTTTCTATCATCATTTATAGTCACCAAGCTCAGTTTTGAGGGCACAAGCACTCTAAAAAAAAAGTCAGAGGCTTTTAAAATAACTATATTACTTATTTCCACTGCTTGCTAATTAAATATATATCCCATGTTTCTGCTCAAAATTATGTTAAATGCAAACAATAAAATCTTAAGGTTCTAATTGCAGGGTATGAAAGCACTCCCCACCTACTGTCAATGTATGACTCCTCAGCTAAAACAGCATAATCAAATTAAAGTGAGAAATGCCTTTGTAATGGTACTTCTACCATTAAATATACAATTATAATCAAAGAATAAAAGGGGGGAAAAGCATCAAACCAGTTGAAACTCCTTTCAACAGAAACCTGTCTGTATATGGCTGGGAGCTGATTTGACATGGTGCTGTCTTGTTCAGTAAAAATGGTTCAGTACACCAGGCTTGTTTACAAAACTAAAGGGAAAATGGGGGGGGGGAAATAAACCCAAGGACACAATACTATGGCACTTGAAATACTGGCATGTTTGTTCCAGTGTGAGCGTTTTGGATCAAAATCTATTTCTTCAGGCACATGGAATAGTTATAACTAGGTCCTTTGTAGTTATACATACCCTTATAAAGAGTTATGGTGAGGCCATGACTTTTAATGGGAACATATATAAGTACAGACAATAGACAAAGTCACAATTCAACACTGAAACAGGAATGGGACTGTGGAGTCCATCCAGGTCATTAATATTAATGGGCTATCTGCATGTACCAATGAGAGTGCTGTAGAAGTGGAGTCACCAGATATAAGAGTCTCTGCAGGAGGGGGAGAAAGGGAGGTTTTGTGAATTTGGAGTTTGGGAGTGTAGAGAGAGGGTTGGTGGTTGAGGGTGGATGAAGTAGGATGTTTTGTTAAGAGTTAATGACATTGACTGTACCTTCATCACCTGTAATATTAAACAATTTCTATTTGGTTCTTCATAAAATGACACATTGCCTGGACCTCTATCATTAATAATACACAATGTTGATGTAATCAACTGGTGGCAGTGACACGACACGTGGCTTGTGCCCTTTGCTTGGTGAAACAACCAAGGGACAAGCTGGAACATGACAAATTGTTGGCACAGTGGTGGGATACGAAACAATACAGTGAAAAATTGAATTGGCTTGAGTTTGAAGGTATTCCTAGCTAGGAGGGGTTAGGATCTGTGGTAAGAAGTGGTTACCCATTTGAGTCTTGTGGAAGACTTAGTTTCGGGGCTTCTGAACCCAGATTTGGAGAATCCTAAGATAGGGAAAATACCTACTCAAGAGAAACCATTTACCTCAGAATTTACAAGACCAAGTGGCTAGCTCAAAGTCTTGAGCTCCGAGGGTAAAGAGCAGTAGTGGATAGAGTAGAAGCCTTAGTCAGGATAGATCTGAGGTGATAATAAAAGCTAAAAGTAAAGAAAAGCTAAGCAGAAAGTTGTTCTTGTGTCTGGAGACAAGAATCACCCAGACAGGGAAATATTGTGGCAAGGGTTGCAAGCTTGGGAGTAGCCAAGGCGAGCTGTTAGGAAAAGCGCAACCTAGTTATAAGGAAAGCCACTGAAAGAAAGGTCCGTTTGGCTCTTGTGAGGGAAAAGAACCAGTCTAGTTTAATAAGGAATTGTGTTGTTTATGCCGCCCAAACGAGGCACAAGTTGACCCCCAGGGTGCTGAGGGAAATGGGAACCCTCAAATTCAAAGTGAAGAACTGAGGGCTCAGTAATAATTGCCTCAGAGGGAGAAAATATCCAAAGCTCCCAATATTTTGAAAAATGGAAGTTGGAACAAGAATACAAACTCAGGGAACTAGAAATTAAAGAAAGAGAAAGGGAAAGGGAATTTGAGCACGAACTGGAAAGGGAAAAAATCAGAGAATTTGAAAAGAAAAGGGAATTTGAGCACAGAGAACTTGAAAGGAAAAGGGAATTTGAGCAAAAAGAAAGTGAAATACAATTCCAAATAGAGATGAAGAAATTGGAATAAGCTGCTGAAAATAATAATAATTATTATTCCAGTGTGGTAAATCCCTCAAAAATAAACCTAAATAAATTTCCCCAATATCGGAATGGAGATTGTCCTGAATCTTTCCTGATTTCCTTTGAGAGAGCTTGTTGGGATTTCGGGGTTAAAGATGATGAGAGGATGATAATTTTAAGGTCACAGATAGGGGGAGTTTTGTCTGAGATCTATTCACAGATGCCTCTGGAACAAGCTGGAAATTTTGAGGCTTATAGAAAGATGGTGTGTTCCAGATTTGGGATTAATTCAGAGCACCTCAGAAGAAAGATTTGCTCAATTTCAAAGAAACCTGAGGAGTCTTTTGCCCAGCTTGGAGCACGTTTAAATCAATATCTTAATAAGTGGCTAGAACAAGAACATGTCACCTCCTTAGACCAAATGAGAAATGTGTTTAGATTAGAACAATTTTATTCAATTTTTCCAGGGGAGTTGCGTTATCTTGTCGAGGACAAGGATCCTAAAAATGTGCAACAGGCATCTGAAAATGCTGATTTTATAAGTGGGATCAGATATCCTCAATTCTCTGAGGTAAAACTTGATGGAAAAATTTGGGACGACAGGAGAAGAGTGTCCCCTTCCAGTAGAAATTACCTCAGTAACACTCAAGCAAAGGAAAACCATTTTAAAGCAAAACCTTCATTCTCAGAGCAAAGTCAACTGATATCAAATAATCCTGAGGGAAAAGTTAATAAATCCCTTTACTATGAACATGCTTGTGGTAAGGAAGGGCATTTTTTGTCCCAATGTGAAACTCAGAAGAATATAAATTTCAGTCAGCCTAAAAAAGTATTTTGCCTTCAGCCTTTGGCAGTTGAAGTTGAGGCCTCTAATGGCTGCACTGTTGCTAAGGAAACAGACTTGGCAGAGAGCCCAGAGCTTCCTAAGGGCAGAGTGTTACAGTGTTATTTAATCCACTGTGACCAAGACTTATTGGAAAGCTTTGGGGAAATGATTTTAATCAATAATAAAAAGTATCTAGGAATTAGGGACACATGTTCCCATGTGACTATCTGTCACCCAGATGTAATTCCTAAAGAAGATGTGATGGACCAGTATACAATTACCCTTAAAGGGATTATTTCTGATTTGGTGGTATTACCTATGGCCAAAATATCAGTGAATTATGATGGTTGGTTTGGTATATGGAAAGTAGCTGTGTCATATCAAATCCCAGCTCCTTGTCTGATTGGTTTAGATCTATCTAAACATGTGCAGAGTGTTTTAATGGTAACCCGCTCTCAGGGGAGGCAGATTGAAGCCACTGAGGAAAGCGCTGAAACTCTTGTTGAAAGACCCATTTTAGGTGAACATCCTGAAATGATGGAGACAGCTGATTTAGTGCTGTTAAGATATCCTAAGATTTATTAAGGATTTATAAAGGAACAAAAAGAAGATACCTTAACTGATTGGTTTGGAAAAGTTAAGGAGAATCCCATTCCACTGACCCCTGAACATCCAGAGAGGTATTGTGTGGAAAAAGATTTATTGTATAGAGAAGTTTTAGTGACTCCTCATAGGGGAGGAGAAGGACTCTACAAACAGTTAATTGTACCAGTTAAATACCGAGAAAAGATTTTGGAAAAGGCACACAAAGATGTATTTGGAGCACACATGGGCATCTCTCGCACTAAGCAAAAAGTTGCACAGAACTTTTATTGGCCAGGAATGGGAAAGCAAGTTAAACAATATTGTCAAAGGTGTGATACTTGCCAAAAATGAGGTACTGGAAATGACAAGACAAGGGCTAAGCTATGCCCATTGCCAGTGATCTCGACCCCTTTCCAATGCTTGGGTCTGGACCTAGTGGGACCCTTACCCAGAGCTACTAGGTGAGGAAATAGATACATTCTATCTATTATAGATTATGCCACTAGATACCCTGAAGCAGTACCGCTAAGAAATATAGAGACCGAAACTGTGGCCGATGCCTTAGTTAACTACATGTGCCGAATGGGTTTTGCTTCAGAAATAGTAACAGATTTGGGAACATCATTTACTTCCAAAATAATGAAGAGATTGTGGAAAGTCTGTGGAATTTCCTACATCACTTCTTCTCCTCATCATCCCCAGACCAATGGTCTAGTGGAGAAATTTAATGGGACCTTAATGAGAATGATACGGGCATATGTAGCAGAGAACCCAAATGATTGGGGTAATAAATTACAACCACTGCTATATGCTTATTGAGATATTCCCCAAGAAAGCACAGGTTTTAGTTTGAACACCTTTTGAACTCTTGTTTGGTCATAAAGTAAGAGGACCTGTAGATTTGTTACAACAGCACTGGGAAGCTGAAGGAACTAGTATTAAGAAGTTTCAACATGCACCTGCAACAGCACTGGGAATCCTGCAAAATGAGACCATACCTGAGAAACCAGAGATTAATGGGAGAGAACAAGATGATGAAAATCCCAAAAAATCTGAAATAAGTCAAGTGTTTGAGATTGCACTTAAAAGGAACTTGCCTGTGAATTTTGAGGTGACCCGGGGAAGTTGTCCCCCTCATATGAAGAGCTTTGTGACAAAAGTACCTCTGGTCAAGTTTATGGGAGAGGGTGAAGGCAAGGGCAAGAAAATTTCAAAGAAGAACGCAGCCATAGTTGTTCTGGAGGAGTTGAAGGAACTGCCTACCCTTCTCACAGTTGAGAAAATGAAGCCACTAATCAAAAGGAAAACAAACTTAACCTGAAAGAAGCAAGCTGAAAATATCCAGTAGACAGCTGATTGCAAGAAAGCTTTCAACCATTTGAAGATGGCGCTGACTTCCAGACCGGTTCTGATGGCACCAAACTTCGACTGTGAGTTTGTCATCTCCACAGATGCGTCTAACGTCTGGCTGGGAGCCGTGTTGAGCCAAGTCGATGACAGTGGAAATCTGCACCCGGTGATGCACATCAGCAAGAAACTTCAGTCGGGTTAGAAACACTTGTCCACAATCAAAAAAGAGTGTCTAGCTATCGTATGGACACTGCAAAAGCTGAAGCCATACATTTGGGGGAGAAGATTTGTCCTGTGCACCGACCACTCTCCTCTTCTATGGCTAAGGACTATTCGAGCCTACAGCAGAAAATTGATGAGATGGGCATTGATTTTACAAGTCTTTGATTTTGAAATCCACAACGTAAAAGGGACCCAGAATGTGGTTGCTGACACTTTGTCTAGGAGGCCAAATGAGAAGAGAAAATTCTTTGTTTTTATCTGAGTTCAATATTAACTGTTCTGTTTGTGTAATAGTTATGAAATATGCTTAAAGTGCAAAATTTGCTTGGATATTGATAAACTAAGAGGTATGTATAGCGTTGGTAAAAATAATAGTAAGTATCGTTAGTAATGTAAGAGTAATGTAATAAAATTCTTATTAATGTAAGTAATGTATTCTTAGTAATGTAAGTTAAGAGATTAATATTTGCATTCTTCCATGTATTTTCTTTTGTTTATGACAGCAAACCATTAATTTTCCCCTCCTATCACAAACTTATTAAGGGGGGAGGGATGTGGTGTCCGCCCAGGTCATGAATATTAATGGGCTATCTGCATGTACCAATGAGAGAGCTGGAGAGGTGGAGTCACCAGATATAAGAGTCTCTGCAGGAGGGGGAGAAAGGGAGGTTTTGTGAATTTGGAGTTTGGGAGTGTAGAGAGAGGGTTGATGAAGTAGGATGTTTTGTTAAGAGTTAATGACATTGACTGTACCTTCATCACCTGTAATAATAAACAACTTCTATTTGGTTCTTTATAAAATGACACATTGTCTGGACCTCTATCATTAATAATACACAATGTTGATGTAATCAACTGGTGGCGGTGACATGACACGTAGCTTGTGCCCTTTGCTTGGTGAAACAACCAAGGGACAAGCTGGAACGTGACAGGGGCTATCAAGAAAGTAATTACTTAAAGTTGCAGGTAGTTGTGGATATCATAGAAATGCTAAAATATGGCTCTGAAGCAAGTAAGTAAATCCAGTTATATCTGTTAGCTGTAGACAACGAAATAGGTGTTGTGTTGTGGGAGTAACCTGGATTCATGTAAAAGTGTGTAATGGTGGTGTGAATTAGCTCAGTGGTTTAGGTCTCTGGCTGTGGAGTTGGAGGTTGGGAGTTCAATTCCACAATAGGCCTCCTTGACAGAGGCTGGACTCAATGATCCACAGGGTTCCTTGCTTGGCGCAGTATGTATGCTGTTCCTAATATTGCTGTTTTTTGGAGCTCTGATGGTGTGATTTCTGAGATTTGCAACTGCTTATAGTATTTTGTGAAATTTCTTGATGTTGTTCCCAAAGCCCCAATGATTACGGGAACCACTGTGTTTCTTCCAGAGGCGAGATTTTTCGATTGCCAGGTCTCTTTAATTTGTTAGTTTTTCCAATCCTTTATTTTCAACTCTGGCACCCCCTATAATTGCAATGTCAATTATACGGACATTTCTTTGTTCTATTACTACTATGTCTGATGTGTTATGTTCAAGGTATCTATCCGTTTGGATCTGGAAATCCCACACAATCTTGACTTCCTCATTTTCTGACACCTTCTCTACCTGATGTTCCCATGGGTTTTTGGAGTCCGGCAAGTTATATTTTTTTTGCATAATGACCAGTGCACTAACATTGCCACTCTATCATGTCTAATTTTGTAATTAGTTTGTGCAATCTTTGGACATTCGCAGATGAGGTGTGACACAGTTTCAACTTTTTCTTGGCAGAGTCGACATTTGCTGTTAGCACTACTTCCTTGGATCTTAGCTTTCATCACGTTGATTTGGAGTCCTTGTTTTTGTGCAGCAAAAAATGAAGCCTAATTATTCTCCATTTTCACTGCTTTCATTAATTTTTCTCTTCTTGTACTGATATAATCATTTAAGCTTCTTTTTCCTTCCTCTACTACCTCCTGTATTTGCAGTATTCCACAGCCTCTGATTTTTTGTGGTAAATAGAATATGTCCACATCGCTTTTTGGATGTAATGTGTGATGCATGTTCATTAGTTTCCATGTTTCTAGATACAAATCTTCTAATTCGTTTTGAGTCCAATCTACTATTCCAGCTGGGTATCTAATTACTGGAATGGCCCATGTGTTTATTGCTTTGATTGTATTTCCTCCATTTAATTTTGATTTTAAGATTTTCCACAGTCTTCTGATATATTCTCTTTCTGTCAGTTCTTTAACTTTTTTGTGCAGGATGTTATCTGCTTCTAGTATTCCAAGGTATCTATAATTTTCATCACTTGCTAGTGATTTTATAATATTGCCATTTTTTAACTCTATTCCATCTAGTTTTTTTGGATATTGCCACATTGTGTAGACAGAGCTGCACATTTGTCAATTCCAAATTTCATTTGGATATCTTCACTAAATATTTTCGCTGTGTTTAGCAGTGATTTTATCTCCGTGGAACTTTTTGCATATAGTTTTAAGTTCTCCATATATATGAGATTATTGATTTTTCCTGCTTGTTCTGAAATATGGTAGCCCAATCCAGTTTTATTTAGTGAGATGCTAAACAGCAGCGATGACAAAGAATCCCCTTGAAATATTCCTCTTTTGATGCTAACTTCCCCAATTTCTTCACCATGGCCATTAAGACAGTTTCCCATTTTTCCATGTTTTTCTTGAGGAACTTCTGAATGTTTTTACTAATCCCAAAAAACGTTAGGCAGCTGTTAATCCAGCTGTGTGGCAATGAGTCAAATGCCTTTTTATAGTCTATCCAGGCCATGTTAAGGTTTGTTTTTCATCTTTTTGCATTCTTCAGGATTATTTTATCAATAAGCAGATGATCTTTCATGCCTCTTGACTTTTTAAAGTTCCCTTTCTGTTCAGTGGGGTATAGGGAGTATTCAGTTAAGTAATTATTTATAGATCTTGCCAGTTCTCCTGTGAGGAACTTGAACATTGTTGGAAGGCATGTAATTGGTCAATAATTACTGGGCTCATTACCCTTTTGATGATCTTTTATTATCAGAAATGTGCAGCCTGTTGTCATCCAGTCTTCAGTTGTAGAATTCTGAAGTAAGTTATTAAAATGCACTGCTATACATCTATGGAGACTTGTTAGATGCTTTAACCAAAAGCCATGTAGCTCATCTGGACCAGGTGCACTCCAATTTTTCACTGCCTTTACTTGCCTCTTAATTATTTCAGTTGTTATTATAATATCACCCATTTGTTTTCCTTGAGTTTCTTTACAAATGTCTTTAATCCATGAGGTGTTTTTGTTACGTCCAGGTGGGCTTTCTCTCATTTCTTTCCAAAATTTTACAGTATCATCTTTACATGGGCCTAATTTCTTTTGCTCTGTATTTTCTCTTAGTGATGTATAAAATAATCATTGATTATTTCAAAATTGCGTGTTTCCTCTATATTGTTTCTAATGTCCATCATATCTTTCAATTTTCTTTGCTGCACCTGTTACCTGCTGTTTTACTTCTTCCATAGTTTCAACAGTTGTTTTCCTTTCTAGGTTATATATTTTGCAGTCTGGCTTTTACTTTTTCATTTTTAAGTTTTGAATCTTTCAAGTATTTTAAGTTGGGTGATTTTACGGCCAGTGATCACCTCCCATTAACTACGGACATGATTTTGGGACCCAGCAGAATGACTTTATCCTAGACTCGAATAATGTTTCAGTTGCCCCAATTAAAATAGTTTGGAAAAGAGGTTACCTACCTGTAACTCTGGTTCTTCGAGTAGTCCTCTGTGAATTCACACTAATGGGTTAATCTGCGCCTGAGCAGAGCAGCCTCCGGAAACTTCCACAGCTTTAAGCACTTAGTGCTGGGACCTCCCCTACACCTGGCTATATAACTCCGCCCCCAGCCCAGTGCTTCAGTTCTTAAAGAACCGACCGCCGCTGCCCAACATGCCATGGCACACGTGACGGACAGCGGGGAGGAGGGCGGGACGTGTGAATTCACAGAGGACTACTAGAAGAACCAGAGTTACAGGTAGGTAACCTCCTTTCTCCTTCGTGTCCTCTGTGAATACACACTAATGGGTGACTGGCAAGCTGACCAACCAGGAGGAGGGACGTCACGAAAGTGCAGAGCCAGGACAGCTCGCCCTACTGCAGCCTGAGCCTTCGGCCGGACTACCAGGCGGTAGGGCGAGATCAAGGGAGACGGAGTGGCACACGTGGCAGCACGGCAGACATCTGCAACATCCACGTGATAGAGAAAGGCCATTGAGGACGCCACAGCTCCAGTAGAGTGAGCTCTCACTGATTTTGGAAGAAGAGTCTCTGCCAAATCATAAGGAAGGCGGATGGACTGGACCATCCAGCTAGACGTGGTCTGAGAGGAAGCCGGTACTCCAAAGGAGAGCCAGCAAAGGTGACAGACGTTGTGAGACAGAGCACGCTTCACGTCTAGAGTGTGCAGAGCTGTTTCAAGCAATGAAGATGGTGTGGGAAAGAGACCAGGAAGGACAGCTGGCTGGTTGAAATGGAAGGCAGAAAATACCTTAGGCAAGAAGGTAAGGCCTGGCCGTAAGGATGCTTTGCAGAAAAGGAGGACCGGCTCTTAGTGTAGCCGGCCCTGCAAGCTAAGGATAGTGCCAGGAGCAAGGCAGCCTGGAGGGTTGCCAAAGAATTAACTGGAAAGACCACTGAGGTGTCAGTGGTCTATAGGCAGGGCACATATTCTCCGGGCCACGGAGAAATAGCGTGCAGGTAGAACAGGCCAGTCCCAGGCAAACAAGTGAAGGAGAAACCGAAGGAGTGCGTCCAGAGACATTGGCCTAGTAGGGACAGAACGCCTACCCATGAAAGGAGTAGGTCAAGGTGGTAAAAGGTGTGCAAGCATGATGGAGCACGTCCATTACTGTCGGGGAAGACTCCAAGCCGACAGGTAGGGGAACCCGAGGTCCGGATGAAACCTCCGACCCCTGTCCCAAGGCAGTAGGTGAGGGACCAGGTGCAGTGTGATGTATTCTGCAGGTCCCGGGAGCAGGATCGAGAACCATGGCTAGCGAGGCGACCAAGCATGACGGTCGCACACTCATGGTGGACTTGAACAACAGGCCTTTGAAGAAGGGGAAAAGGTTGAATCTGTAAAGGAGGCCCCATGACCAATAGGTCAGGAAGGCATCCCCTAGGGAGGCACGGCCGACACCGGCTAGGGAGCCGAACATGGCACACTTCTTGTCCATTCAAGATGCGAAAGCATCCATGCCTGGAGTCCCCCACCAGCGACAGAGGCAACGAAAGATGGTATCGTCGAGAGCCCGCTCGTGAAAGCAGGACTGGTCTGCCAAGATGGAGTGCCATGGAAGTGTTCTCGCCTGCCAAATGTACAGCCACTCGATAAATGTGGCGAGCATAACACCATCTCGAAAGGTAGATGGTGTGAAAAAGAAGGCGTAACGAGTGAGTGCCGCCCTGCTTGTTTATATAATAAACTGCAGTGGCATTGCCTAATGCGACCTGGACCACCCGACCCCGGAGCAGGGACTCAGAGGCCTAAAATGCATTGGTGAGTGCCAGGAGCTCCAGCACAATGATATGCAGGCTGGCTACTACCATGAACCAGCGGCGAAGGGCCACATGGTGGCGTGGACAAGCCCCCCGCAGTGTGGCGGGCTGGTATCCAACAGTGACCGAACCAACTGGGTCAAGAGACCAGAGGGTCCCCCTGTCCGTAGGGTGTGGGGGCAGGGGGGTTCCACCCATCCAGTTGAGCAGCGTGTTCCGGAGTCACCTGGAGCAACATGGATGGACGGTCGCAAGATATCTGAAAGAGTGAGAGAAACCAGGCTTAAAGGGACCGCATCCTCGTTCGAGCAAGCTGTCCCACATCTGCAGTAGATGTCATCAGCTCCAGGAGTCGCTGGACCTGTAGGGTAGGGAACCAAGCGCCTGAATAAAAAGGGAGCATAACAAATTATGCATTGTCACAGACTTGATGGCAGAGGAAAAAGCCTGCTTCAAGAGAGCATCCAAAGTCACATTAACACAGTTTACACAGTGTGTAGGTGGTAACGTCAACTTCACTATGTTGACCTATAGTCCTAACGCTGACGAAAGGGACAGTGCCAAGGACGTATGCTTACCAGCCTATGAATTGGACCCCGCGACCGGGAGCCAGGTATCCAACCATGGGTAAACAGTGATTCCCTCAAGTGAAACCCTGAGAAAGCGATGACGGTCTAACCAGATGCCCGCATGAAAGGGAGCATCTTACGAAAAACCAACCCCCTGGACGTAACCAGTGAATAACAGAGTCCAAGGAAGCCATATGGAAACTATGCAGAGTAATAAAAGAATTCAGGCTTCCAACCCCAAGGACGGGCCAGAGGCCTCCATCCTGGTTTTTTTGGGGGGGGGTTAGGGGTGGAGGCGGCCATAACATGGCCTGTGACAGGGGCACATCGAATTCAGTGGCATAGCTGGGAAGACAAGCAGTCAAACGGACTAACTGGTCAATGACAGAGAAGTAAAGAGACCGCTCAGTCTTGCGGTCCTGCCTGCAATCCTGCCGGTCAGGGCACTGCCTGCCCACATGTCTAGGGGCGGCGGCTGGTAACTTTGGGGTTGAGGCCATAGACATTCCCGTGATGCCCTAGGCTGATAGGACCATCGTCAGGCTCTTGCGGTTGTTACGCCGCAAATAACTGTGCCGCCGGCTAAAGCTTGAGCAGGTTATCAAGAATAACAAACGGCAGGTCCCGACCCGTCAGTTGTTTAGATGCTGGCTTAAAGGCGTAACGAGCAGCAGTGCGCTCGTGAGGCACCAGCAACAGTGCCTCCTAATGATGTGGGAGGCGTGAACTGTAAAAGTGCACAGGAGCTACCTGCAGAATGGGCAGCACCAAACTCCATAAGTGGTGAAGATAAGCCCCCATGGCAGAGGAGTAAGTGGCTACATGGCGGCCAAAGAACTCCTCATCTGTTAATAGGAAAGGAGGGTGACCCTTTGTGACAACTGAGAGGGGTGTAGGAAGATTGGTTGGGAAAACTTCCTCCCCCTGTGACTCCCAATCTTGAATAAGGTAAGCCCTTCTGACGAACAAGGGAGAAGACTTCCCTAGCACGAGCCCGACCAAGCTCAGGCTCAACACAGTTGCCAGAACGGAGAAGCCGAAAGGGTTAACAGCAGGTTCGGTTGAACCTGCGAACACTGTGCTGCCGGAGCCGAGTTCGAGGGAGCACTACACCAGTGAAGCGTATGTGGAGGCGTACAGCACTCCATAGCCCGTGGCTCAGAACGATGCCAGGCGGAGCGGGATGGTGGCGGTGGCAGAGAGCTCATAGCTCCTATACTGGATAAAGGGACTGGTCCTACACAACTTGTCAGCGTGAGAGGACCTACCTGAGGAAAATTTACCCACCAGCGGCAGGGTTCTAGGGTGGACTCCTGTGAGTCCTTTACCTATGAACCTATACTGGTACCGGCAGCTGAGGCAGGGCCGCAGGCTACTGCGTAAACCAGCCCATTGATAAAGAGGGCTGTTTTGTGCCAAATTATCAGCCACCAAATAGGTGCTACCCCAGCCAGGGATATCACCGACTAGCAGGGCTAGAGGTGGGAGTTGCAGCCCCCCCCCCCTTTCAGAGGCAAAGCTAGGGCTGTTAATGTTGCCAGAAAGCTCTTGCCTTGGCATCTAACTGATTTTGGAAATAGCAGCTGCGTGAACAAGCCCCTTGATAAATGAGGGCTGTTTCATGCCAAACCACCCAAGGGTGTTAACCCAGTCAGGCATATCACTGACACGTAGGGCTAGCTGCGGGAGCTGAAGGGGCCCATACCATCCCCCAAGGCTTACCGCATGTCGCCGGAACATCTACAGCCTCGGCGTGCAGCTCTATCCGGAATCGGCAGCGGCATGAACGCGCCCACGAAGGAGGGCTGTCGTGCGCCAATCACACGCAGAGGCTTTGCCCCATGTCAGGAGAATCACTGACAGGTGGGGGAGGCGACCGGCGCTGCAGGAGGCCCTTTCCTCTTCAAGGGCAGGGCTCCAGATGCCCAACTCACTGCAGGTTAACAGCTGTATGAACGAGCCCCTTGAAACAAGAGGGCTGTTCTGCGCCAACCTCCAAAGAGGCTGTACCCCACTGACAAGCGGGGAGCAGGAGCTACGGAGGCCCTTTCTTCTTCCAAGGGCAATCCTAGGCCGCGCAGAAGCCCAGCTCACTGCGAAACAGCTGTAAGAACGAGCCCCTTGAAACAAGAGGGCTGTTCCATGCCAAACTCCGGAGAGGCTCTTCCCCTGTCAGGAGAATCACTGACATGCGGGGAAGGTGACCGGCGCTGCAGGAAGCCCTTTCTTCTCCAAGGAACAGGGCGACAGAGCCCTAACTCACTGCGGGGTCAACAGCTGTATGAACAAGCCCCTTGAAACAAGAGGGCTGTTCCTGCGCCAGCCTCCAAAGAGGCTGTACCCCACTGATGAGCGGGGAGCAGGAGCTACGGAGGCCCTTTCTTCTTCCAAGGGCAATCCTAGGCTGTGCAGAAGCCCAGCTCACTGCGAAACAGCTGTAAGAACAAGCCCCTTGAAACAAGAGGGCTGTTCTATGCCAAACTCCGGAGAGGCTGTACCTCAGTCAGGAGAATCATTGACAGGCGGGGCAAAGCTCAGAAGCCATCCTCTTCAAACCTGCTAGGAAGAGGAAATTGCAAACAGACAGAAAACTGTTGCTCTTAAGCCTGGGGGTAATTTTATAAAGAAGGTAAAAGAGACCTTATGTCTTTAAGAGAAAAGCCCTGAGGGCTGCAAAGCCGGCTTTGTAAAGGCTTTGTAGAGTTTTACAAGGAACAGCTAATGCCGGCTAATACCTTATCCCCAGGCAAAAGAATCAACTTGTTACAGAAGAAAGAACAAAGGGAGGTCAAAGAAAGGAACAGAATCATTTCTACTTGCGAAGTTCCAATGCGAAGTTCCAAACGAAGCTGCTGCTACAGCAAAGCTGCTGCTACAGCGGCGGTCAAAAAAAGAACTGAAGCACTGGGCTGGGGGCGGAGTTATATAGCCAGGTGTAGGGGAGGTCCCAGCACTAAGTGCTTAAAGCTGTGGAAGTTTCCGGAGGCTGCTCTGCTCAGGCGCAGATTAACCCATTAGTGTGTATTCACAGAGGACACGAAGGAGAACAATCTAGTACAGTACTTCATAGGTTCCAAAATCTGCTATTAAGGGACAAGTGTAAGGACCTTCAGATTTCCATCACAAAATCCATCGAACCACTTGATAAAATTAAAGCATTTGACGGATTAATGGAACATCTTCACTGTGAATTAGGACAAGCTCCTTCAGCCCAAAGGTGCAGCAATCCATCAAAGCAAAGAACTTGATTTTACCCTGACTATAGGGATCTGAAAGTACAAATCCTCTATTCATATAGGGAATATAGGAAGACTGACTCTGCCCAAGATCGGCACAAGTTCGGCCCTAAAAACTCAATGAAGGAATTGTAAAAAAGAAAAAAGAGAGAAATTTATTCTGGAGCAATGAAGCAAGCTCCAACAGGCAGTGACCCAGAAAAATAATAAACTATTTTGGGCCATTGTGGCTGGCTCCTCCAGGCTGGAAGTACAAGACCCTGCCATAATATCTCCACAAAGATGGGTCCAATATTTTTCAGACCTTCTTTTTGACAAAGATATAGCTGTTAGATCCTCTACACTCTTTGAGCTTTCTGATCTTCCTATTTGGGAAGAGACCAAAGATCTAATTACTCAATTAAAAGCTGGAAAAGCAGCCGGCCCCAATGCCGTCCCACTGGACTTATTGAAATGCGATCCGGACTGGTGGGCTTCACTTTTTGCTTCCCTTTTCACAGCTATAGATAATACTAGGATCTTGCCAAAATTCTGGACCAATGCAATTCTTTCCCCCATTTATAAAAAAGGGGACCTCCCAGAAAACTTTAGACCAATCAGTTTATTATCAGTAATTGGGAAACTCTATGCAAAACACCTACTAATTAAACTTAATTCCTGGATTAATAATCAGGCATTGCTTGGCTCTGAGCAAGCTGTTTCAGGAAAGGCAAGGCCACAGTAGATAACTGCTTAATACTTTCACATCTTATTAACAAAACACTTAAGCATGAAAATTCTAAATTGTATGTGGCTTTCCTTGACTTAAAGGCAGCTTTCGATTCGGTAGATAGTTTCTTTGGGAAAAATTTGAAAATATGGGCATAGATACAAGACTCCTTTCCCTCATAAGAATTTTATACTCAGGCTCAACATGTCAAGTTCGTGCCTCTTGGAAAGGTGAGTTAACTAATCAATTTCCAACCAACAAGGGAGTGAAGCAAGGCTGCATTCTTGCTCCCTCCCTATTCAACCTATTTATGAATGACCTAGCCCCTTTTCTAGCAAGTGTAGAGGGTCATCCACCAAAATTGGGGACGCATCGTGTCCCGTTATTGCTTTATGCAGGTGATGCTGTTATCATCTCATGCTCCTGTCCAGGTTTGAAATGTTTAATTAACAGAACTGTGGAATATCTGGACAAAAACAAAATGCAACTGAATTATAATAAATCCAAAATTTTTGTTTTCTCAAAGTCATGGAAGCAACTTCAATGGAATCTGAATGGACATAAAATCGAACAGGTTAAAGAGTATAAATATCTAGGCATCCTGTTCCATTATAAACATTCCTGGTCTCCCCATCGTAAAATGGTTATAAATGTAGCTAGGTTCACTGGTCAGGCAATACTTCATTTTTATTATAGTTCTGGCAATTGTTATGTTCCGGCGGCTTTACAGGTTTTTAAATCCAAAATTATCCCACAAATTTTATATGGCATCCCAATCTGGTTAAATGCCATGGATTCAAATGCCAATTGAACAGATACAATCTCAATTCTTACGTAAAGTGCTAGGGCTATCAAGTTGTGTTCCCTACTCGGTGCTTTGTCTAGAGGTGAGATTTTCCTCTTTGGAAATGATGGCTTGGCTAAGATCATTTCAGTTCTGGCTAAAACTTTTCTACAACTCTGACCCAGATAGTTTATTATATCAACTATTACTGGACTCTAAACCTCCCTTTGGGTCTGCTGCCCTTTTAAAAAAACTGAAATGGATTGGCTTAGATAGTGACTACTTTGGCTCACTAAATCAAGGGCAAGCCTTCCAAATGATCAAAAGAAGAATTTTGGACATTGAATTCCAGGAACTATGGAATGCAGCCAGTAAGACCTGTTCACCACTGTTTTCCCATGTTCCCTTTAAGACTGGAAAACCAGCTGCCTTCCTTTCTCTGCTCAAGTGTCCATAAAAACACAGGGCATTCTCCCTAGCCAGATGCAATGTCATGCCTGCAGCCTTACTATATGGTAGGTTCAAAGGAATCCTGTACCTTGAAAGATATTGCTCATACGAGCAGGGTGCGTTGGAAACTCTTGCCCACATGTTTCTGCACTGTCCACTCCACCAGAGTGATCACTCCAAATTTGTGGCACCGGTCCTGTTAAAATTGGAGGGAAAATCTGATGCGGAAAAAGTCCGTTTTATGTCTTTGAAGGGTTTGGTTTTCTGCTTTCCTACCTCCTGGATTTTGTATGCGTGGGGCACTCAATGAACCAGTTTGGTTATGTTTTATTCTCTTTATGCCAATAAAGGTTTTGTCTTGTCTTGTCTTCTGATGACTACATTTGCATCATTCAGTAGATCTTTTACTAGTTTACTTTGTAATTGGTGCAAATTGGGAGCCTTTGTCTTTCTGTGTTCTGGCTAATATGGGTTACTATTTCCCCCCTCAGTGATTTCTGCCATTCTGTCAACTCATAATTTCTGGATTGTTCCATAAGTTGTTCCTCTATTGATACATTTTCTTCCACTATTGCGTCTACTTCTACCCTCCATTTGTCTTCCATACTATAGTCATGTTCAGTGTTGATTTTTATTTTTCCACCTTTCCTAGTTCTTGCAATTCCAGTTCTGAAAACACTTTACTCCAGATGATAAACCTTCTCTGATCCATTAATCATTGTTCAGTTATGTCACTACTTGGGTGTTTCCTTTTCCAAATTTACATCCTTCTTTTTTTGAAAATCATGGGCTGTTGGGTTTGCCTCATAATAAAATTTAATAATTTCTCAATTTTCAGCAAGAATCCAAGGATTGTGTTTATATTATTCCAGTAGTTTTGCAGCAGCCTGTGCTGGTTCCTCAACAGGGTCTGCTGAGCCCTGTAGTCCATTTGTCACCAGATGCCCAGGGGCTCTAGCATCTGATTCAGTCCTTGATTACCAATCTGGTATGGATTTCTGTTTATTTCCTCTCATCATAGTTGATAGTTGGTGGACACATTGGTCTGGCTTCTCAGCTGAGACCTGTTTGGCTTTGGAGATCCTTCAGCATATCTCTCAACTTCACTGAAGAGTGCAAGCCCCTCCACCTCAACAAGGCCTGTACCCATGGAGGTTTAAAAATAAATAAATAAATAAATAAATAAAAAATATAATAATAATAATAGTAGTAGTAGTAGTAGTAGTAGTAGTAGTAGTAGTAGTAGTAGTAGTGAATTTCTGTTGGCTTTTAAACCATATTTGAAATGAATATTGCTGCTAAGTACCTGTACATCCATGTTGACCAGGATGGTGTCCTCGGGGAAGCTGTATATAGATTGCAAGAGCAGGTGATCCCATTATGAAACCACTAATAAATAAATAAAAAACCCAACAAGCAAACAGGAGACAGCTTGCTTCCTCAGACAGTGCACCAAGATCTTGTGGGTAGTTCAGAAAATTATATATTAGAGTCCTGAAGTGTCATTATTGTTGTTTGGGCCAGGTTAGCTTCTTAAGATAAGTTCAGTTGCAGTCTGCAAAAGGCTTGTGTGGGGAGGGTGTGGTTTCAACCTCTTCCTCAGACAGCAATTTGCAATTTATTACCTAGGTTTTCAATCAAAGAACCACCAAGCACTCTGCATCCACCTTGCTCCCCAATTTTCCTTCTTTTGAAACTCAGTTTTGGCTTTGATTTGGCTAAAATTGGCTATTCCTAGTGGTTAAACTCAATTTTAATCCCAACTCTCTAATGGAGGTTGTTGTGGGGGTTTTTGGGCTGTTTGGCGGTTTTTCTTCCGAACGTTTCACCAGTCTCTGTGGCTGGCATCTTCAGAGGACAGCCTCTGATGGAGGCTTCACATGTTTCCGTATTACCTTCTTTTTCCCCAGCCAAACAGAAACTGAGTTTCAAAAGAGGGGGGAGGGGGATGAGGTGGTTCTTTGTTTGAATAGCTGGGGGATAAATTCCAAACTGCTGCCTGAGAGGGAGTTTGAAATCACATCTGCAAGCCTTTTGCAGACTTGCATCTGAACTCATCTTAAGAAGCTGGCCTGGCCTGAACAACAACCATGAATCTTTGGGATTCTAATATATAATTTTCCTGAGTTATCCACAAGATCTTGGTGCACAGCCTGAGGAAGGTGAATTATCATCAAAAGTGAGCTGTCTGCTGTTTGCTTGATTTTTTTTTGATGGTCCAATAAATCACCTGCTCTTGTATTTGTATATACACTGTAGTTCCCTAAGGAAGTTGGTTGAATCTTATATGTATTTGGTTCTACTGGAGTTGTATGGCTTGAGGACAAGGTTCACATACAATACTCATGACAAAGTTACCCAGTCTGTGTATTTTGGGTCATAGGCAAAACCTGTTTCAAGATCTTGTGGTATATTTTTAGGATTTGATCACAAATGTCTCCGGAAAATAATCTCACTAGATTCAATATTTCTTTCCAGTATTCAGCAGTTGGGCCTGGCTAGGGGGGTGTAAAATTTGTTGTGGGTCTACACACTCTCTCAGCCATCTCTGTGTACTACAATTTGTTCATGGCAGCAACAGTCTCTCCTCTGTCTACCTCTGTGATGGTGATATTGGGGTTCTCTCTGAGGCTATGTGTGGCCTTGAGCTCAATCCAGCTGAAGTTGTGGGGCAAAATAAGACACACCAAGGCTTTTCAGTCATTATGTGCAAGCCATAATAAACTTGCAGTGAGTAAGGCTTCTTTAAATTATGTAATGAACAAATGGTAAATGCCTTCTAAGTACTACTTGATTTGGATTTTTTAAAAGGTATCTAAAGTACAGCCATTGGTTCTGAATAGATTTTTTAACACAGACATACTAATGCTATATAATAAAGCAGAAGGAGAAAGATGTTTTATAATTATATGGTATATTATACATTTATTTATAGCCATAGAGACAAAAAATATATTATTTCCAATGACTGCACTAAATACTATACCAAACAGAAAATTACAAAAAGTAAGGTTAGATTATACTCATGTAGGGTGTTGGTGGTAGAAGAGGAAATAATGTGGTGTGTGTGTGTGTCTGTGTCTCTCTCTCTCTCTGTGTGTGTGTGTGCAAGAGAGATAGGGAGACAGAGAGTGATAGCCACAAGAAGGACTCACTGATATACTAAAATTATTATGCTACTTTGATATTACATAGAGAAAGCTATCTAAGGGTAGAAAGAATGCTTGTGGAATTCCTCTCATTAATGGAGCCTTGAAATGTTTCTTCATCAAGAAATTTGAATGTCCCACAAGATGTCTTGCCTCAGACTGGAATGAGAAAAAGGGCTGTTCCAGCCCCACATGTTTCTACTTTTCATCATTCTGAGAAATAGAACATGCATGTGCACGTGCACGCACATATGCACACACAGAGTATCACTGAAGGACCAGCTGTTCATTAACATTGATACTAAGTATCCACCTACTGTTTGATTTCTTGAATAGAACAGCACAGTCATACCAGATTGGGCAAAGCACAGTTGCACCTAGTATATAGTTTTGTACCCAAAGGCAATATGTTGTGTAAAAATCCATTCATTTTTAAAAAGAAAATTGTTCTCAATGACAAGAATATTAGGAAATTTTCTCCCATTTTTCATTAGAAAGAACATAATACTTCATCCTTCTTTCTGAAGATGAGATAAACAATGGTTAGCACCCTCAAAATGAATACACAGCCCACAGTTAGTACGAGACATTAATTTATGAGAAAGCACAGCAAATGGCTTAGTTTCTTATTTGAAACAAGAAATTTGAACTGTTTCTAAAGTTGGAAAACATCCATGATAGTTCCATACAATCGGACATTTGCTACACAGACAGTGAAAGATACACTTGACGTATCAGACAAAAGAACATTGAGACATCTAACCAGCCAAACACATTTCTGTGAATGCTTTTTCACAAAGAAAAGAGTCTTTTTGATTGTGCCCTCTAACTATGGAATGTATTCCTGATGATGTTGTGACTATTGCCAATACTGCAATTGTGCAAATTCTTTTGATAACCAAACATTCTAACTGGCTGATTCTACATGTTTTGCTGTATATATTAGGGAACATTGTGTGTAAACATGCTTGCATTATTGGAAGTTTGGTGCAAAATGCATGTGGAAATTAATGTTTGTGTGCAGTTGTTTTTAAATTTGAAACTGATAAGAAAAATCAGAGAGAATGAATTTATGACTAAGTACATTCAAAGCTAACATGGATCACCAGTCCTTAGTGGCTGAAATTCCAGTTATATGCCCCATATGATTTCATATAGGTATTAAACTGCATGTGCCTCTCTCTGTGTGTGTTGGACACCAGAAACTGATGGACAAGAAGTTGGGTAGCAGTTCCACAAAACCTTCTTACTGGAATCTGTCAGGCAGAAAAACTGGAGCCACCACAAAACGGTGTTATGTTGTCCTTTCCCAATCAGGAAATCAGAAAAATGCTGTGATCAATGGCATTGAGGACCATTGAGAGCTACAGTTGAAGCAGCAGAGACAAAGCCTGTCCAGTTCATTACTATCAGCATCCACCAAAGTAAACAAATAAAAAGTCTTTCTAAATCTACTGCTTATAAATTGCAGCAAGTGAATCTTAATGGTCAGAGGAAAGGACAAACTTCTTTCATATGATTCATCAAGTGCTATTGTTAGTTATGCCACCTTCCATATAATTGAGTAGCAGGATGTAAGATGTCTTTTAGTAACACTCTGTGGTAAACTTTTTTCTTCAGATTTTGAGAACTTTCTCAGAGAAGGAAAGGTATCACTTGGAGAGATTTTGGTGAAGATCTTACAAGTGTTGGCAGTGATGATATTCACAAACTGACCTTGCACAGTATCAATTTTACATCAAGAACATATCAACTTCCCTTCATTACAGATTCCCTACATATCTAGCAAAAGAATGAGTCCAATTGTTCCACGTCTTTAATGTGTGTTCAAAAGCATTTATATTGTGCCCTTCAAAATATGTAAGGAATTCAGCTAAAAATGGTAATTTTGACCATAGTCTGGCCATAACACAGTCACAATACAGTCTAAACAGAAGAAATAAAATGAGAACATTTTAAATTGTCTTTAAAGCACAGTTCTGCAGTTCTTGCTATATCCTTGCTATTCCCTCAGCTACATTTGTGCCTTAGGATGTACACCAGACATCCTGTGAATAAGGAGCCCCATGGCGCTATCTATGTAGTGCACAAGATTTGTCTCCAGGGAAAAAGTTCAGATATAAAATGCAAAATGAGTAAATGACAGCAAGTGCAGCTTTGTTGAATGTAAGCGGTAAAACATAAAGGTTGTCAAAGGCCATTGTTTTGAAGATTGAGTTTGGTTCCCTGCTATTCAGTCTAGGCCTCTGCTTATCAAGACAGTTTCTTTTTTTATTACCACACAATTCACCAAGCACAAGTAATTCCCACATAAATTCTTTTCTGCAATGGCAACATAAATACACACATTCTGAAGGAAAGGACTTGCCTCATTTTATTGGCTGTTCATGCTTCTATAGTTAAAGTTGTGTCAGCAGTTCTATTAAACCCTTGTTTTTTCGAGTTTACAGCTGGCAGCAAGTAGTCAACAGAAGCCTACCAACCTTTTGGAAAAGCATACATGGCCACAACGCACATTAACCTTGAAGAAACTTAACTAATTGAGACAGAACATAATGTACATGGAATGGGGTGTAGGGCTAGTGTGTACATAACTTTTACCCTACAATAGCCAGAAGAAAGATAGAGAACTATCTTATCTCAAAATGATCAAAGACCTGGTGAGGCAAATGTATGTAGAAAAGTCACATTTGCATCTATTCTTACTGCTGTACAATGACGAGAATTTTGAAATACATCCTTTCCCCTGGAGTGGTATGTTAGGACTTGACAAACAGTTTTATGTATTCATCCTCTAATACAGCTTCATTTTCTTGTTCTATAAATCATTCCCCTCAGCAAAAAAATTCTATCCGACATTGATTGTGATGACTTCTGTCATTGCTGTTACATATCACTTCCATGCCAAAGATCAGTGGTATTAAAGTAAAAACATACATTTGACATTCTGAAGCCTGCCATAAAGAAGACTTGCCTGACAAATAGAACTATGGTTTTTTGTTCACTTATCACCTTGAAAGCATGTTCATGCTTGGGAATTTGAAATTATAATGACTTCTTCTTCTTCTTCTTCTTCTTCTTCTTCTTTTTTTGGTCCGGGTGTTGTTTGATCAGTTGAATTGGCTGGTAGGTCAGTCCTTTCCAGTTCACCAGTGCTATGACTTTGTAGCTGAATTCCCATTGCTTACTGTTGTAAATCACACTAGACCAGGTTCACTGAATCAGTAGGGATTGAGTTAAACCCTCCATAAGTTCAATAGATTCAATGGGCCTACTCTAATGTGACTTACAATGCCAAGGAACAGGATTTCAGCCTCTGATTCTATGACTACAGTGTATTATTGAGATATTCTTACTGTAATTCATTCCTCTGAAATTTTTATCTGTAACTCTAGGGGATATCAAAGAGCATAAGAACAATAACAAAGTAGTAACATTAGTAATAACCATAACATTAATAAACATTTCAGAGAATTAGCCATGCTATCCTGTTTCAGCATGTATAACAAGAACAAAATAAAAATAAAAATATCTTAGGCACCTTTAAAACCAACTAACGTAGTTCATTGTGAGTTTTGTGAATTACAACACACTTCCTCAGATACAGGGGCAGAAATGTTTAGGTCTAAATATAAACCTGTGGCCTAAATATTATAAAATAGGGCTACTTGGATAAAGGACAAATTTTCTGTGACTCTGGAGAAATTCAATCAATGCAGCATTTGTGTGCATGCAATTTATGCCCCAACATGTGTACAAAATAAGATCGAGAAAATGACTAAGATAACATTATTGTCGTAGTCTGCTTCTGGTAAAAAAATAGTCTAATTATTTTAACATTTTAATTTGATGTAGTTTTACCTATATTTCATATATCCATACTTTTAAATTTTACAACAATCCGATACGAATAAAGAAAGAAAAGGGAGGTGATATATCCATTGTTGCAATACTCTGAAAGTTCTGTGTTCCTCTAAAATTCCAGAGTTCCTCTGAAATTGAGAATGAATGAAACCTACTTCACTCTGGACAGCTTTGGAGGAGCCCCACTTCACTTTGAACCAAATCCAACTCTGTCTAAAGTACATGTGAACCCTACACTAACATTTCTGTAAAACACAGAACTGCTGGATAGCTCAGTGGTTTAGGTATCTGGCTGTGGAGCCAGAGGTTGGGAGTTTGATTCCCCACTGTGCCTTCTTGACAGGGGATGGACTCAGTGATCATCGGGTCCCTTCTTTCTAAGGTGGCAATGATGACAATGATCTGTTTTCAGTAGAAAGGACTGGTTTATGTGGCCTGAACCATCATGTTAAAAAATTGATGTGAAATTTTGTTTATTTATGAAGTTGCCTAGGTTCTTCATTATTCTCCTTCATCTGTCATGCTAGTGTTGCAATGTTTGTCAAGTCTAATAGAAGCCATTGGGCCATTAACAAACTAAATGATGATTTCATTGTTATATCCTTTCTGCTTGGCTGGATTCTTGCTTTCTTTTCCACAATACACATGTTTTGATCAAATTAATTTGTATATCCTTAGGATCTTTCCAATTCTCTGGTAGGAAAATGTGCTTTTCAATGACTCTGCTAGGCTCAGAAATATATGTATTTGCCCCAAAGCCACCACCATCACATTGTTAGAGTCAATTAGCTAGTTTTCTTGAACAATCAAACATTAAACAACTATTTATTTAAAGTGTATGTCTCCATAAACATTTCAGTGCCTAAAGCTCACATGAGAAAAAAAAAATGCATCTGAATGTGTACAAAATCATAAAATATGGCTCAAGGGAAGGGATGATATACCAAATGAGACATGCTGAGTGCATTTAATCTTTGCTACTTTTTATATGTATATGAACATTATGGGTCATATTTTCTTTTTTAAGAAAGAACAATAAAATATCCAAAGAGCAGTAGGAGACTGTTCTTAGTGAGTACAATGTATTTGTGTCTTATCTAGATTTTTACCTTCAAGTTCCAACTGTGTCTTCAGCGAATAGAGACAGCCTTTGTGGCCTTGGGCAAGCTGCACAGTCCAAGGGTGTGCCGAGAAGAAGGGAATGGAAAACCACTTCTGAATATTCTCTACCTAGAACACCCTGCAAGAGGATGACATAAATCAGAATTGACTTGAGAGCACAGAATTATCTATCTATCTATCTATCTATCTATCTATCTATCTATCTATCTATCTATCTATCTATCTATCTATCTATCTATCTATCTATCTATCTATTGGCTTACATCCCAGTGTCTCCCAGAAGTGAGAACCGAAGGGGCCTTACAAGATTAAAACAAGAGCACATTAAAACTGGTACAGCTGTGTTGCTCGATGCTTGACCTCATTGATTACTCAATTCTTTACAAAACCTCTGGAATATTGCGCTTCTGTACAATTCACAAAAGGGCACAAAGTAAGGGATAATCCCAGAAGCTGACTCCTTTTTTTTCACTAATTAACCATTTCTCACCCAAACACAAAGCAATAGTCATGGCTGTTTTTCAACAAGTGTGAATGGTAGTGAGCAGAAGAGGGTATCCTGCAGAGCATCTTGAGTGCTGCCATTGGTGTTGTCAACATTCAGGCTTGGCATCCTTTTTCCTGCTGGCAATATGGGCATGATATTGTTTTGCAATACTGGGCCATAGCCTGGCTTTTTTAATCTTGGGAGGTTTTTTTAAGAATTGATTTTATAAAACAGAATTCTAAGTATACATATGCTACACTACAAACATTCCAACATAAATTTCCCTCATGTAGAATTACCTAGTGATAGAGGATTCCAGAAGATGAGCACATGATCTGTACTATGGTTCCTGGAAGAGAACAGAAACAAGAACAGCTGGGATATGGCCATAGTCCCTCTGTGCCAAAATATTTTGAAGGCCTGTTTTGGACTTAATGAAATGGTGAAGTAAAGATGTGAATAAGTGCAACACATAAAATGGAGAAACATACATAACTTTAAACATTTTGGTTAAACTAATGTTGTCATATCCGCTCCACCGAATGCAGACTAGAAAGCTATGTTCCAATTTCCAAATCCTTTCCTTGGGATAGGCAACCTGATGAAGAAACACTATATTGGACCAAAAAGTCTAAGTGCATGTTCTGTGCATGTTTTCCAAAAGCTGTCCCCTAACCTTATGAAATAATAATAATAAAAAGGAGAGCTTGGAGTTAGGAAAGATTGACTGCAAACCAAAGTCAAAATCATCCTTTCTTTCACTTTCCAGTGAAAGAAGGTAAAGGTTCCCCTTGACATTTAGTCCAGTCGTGTCCGACTCTAGGGCGCAGTGCTCATCCCCGTCTCCAAGCCGTTGAGCCGGCGTTTGTCTGTAGACAGTTTCAGTGCTCATGTGGCCAGCGCGACTAGACACGGAATGCCGTTACCTTCCCACCGTGGTGGTACCTATTTATCTACTCACATTTACATGCTTTCGAACTGCTAGGTTGGCAGGAGCTGGGACAAGCGACGGGAGCTCACTCCGTCATGTGGATTCAATCTTACGACTGCTGGTCTTCTGACCGTGCAGCACAGAGGCTTCTGCAGTTTAACCCGCAGCGCCACCACGTCCCTTTAGTGAAAGAAAGACAGGGACAAAAATCAACTCATTTAAAATGTAGCATTTAAGGAGAGCTGTAAAGATACCACACACAGGCAAAAAGGCAGAAAAGTGGGTGCTCAATCAAGTCAAACCTGAACTCTTACTAGAGCAAAAATGAATAAACTGAGGCTATACTACCATGCACACAGAATGAAAATACAGAACTGACCAGAAAAGACATTGAGTAAGACCACCTCCAGAAACAAAGCAAAAAAGAGTAATTTCACAGCTTCAATGAATGACCTTCTGAGTTCTCTATTCTTTTTTAAATACCTTTTTACATATTTTTGTAACCAGATACAGAATCAGCACCTGTGTCAGGAAGGAGTTAAAAACTTCTCTTCCTAGGAGTCAGCTAACTAGGTCCTGACTGACAGGATCAAAAAGTCAGATTGCCCCAGACCTTTAACTGATTTCCCATTTAAAAACTTGTGTAATGAACTTAGTCTTAGAAATCCTGAGAAAATGTTCATTGAAAATGCAACTGCTCCTTGCTTTTGTAGTGCAGAAATACTTTGACGATGCCTTACAAAATTGTATGCCAATTCCCTGGAGATACATGGCTAAACATCTCTTTCTGGAGCATTGTCATTTTGTCAATTGCTTTATAGCAAGCCTGTTGCTTTTTGTCTCTTCAAAGAAAACCTGTCTTTTGACTGTTTCTGTGGTCTTCCATTGCCATTCAAACATCTTCCTTCTTGGGCCATGAAGCTGCAACAGTGCATCTGTTTTGGAATGATCTTGGGAGTAAGTCTGTTTCATGCATGCTCAGTTTAGAAGAAAGTCACTGTTTTATCCTTTTGAAAGGCCTTTTTTGAGGATCAGTGTTTCAGCCCCTCTAGCCTGGATTTCTTCCAAAAGAAAAGTGTGGGGAGGGCAATCATTCTCTTTCAAGATAAGCAAGAGTTGTCTTTTAAATTTATTTGATCAGTTTTAAATCTGGGGACATTTATGGTTATTTGTTTCAGCATGGGGTGTTCAAACAGTTTTACTTTTAAAAAAATTGTAACTTGAACATTCTTTGCCCAAACCTCCCTATATTTGTCACAGAGCAAGAGCAAACTGCATGCTAACAGCTGTGTCAAATTTAGTGCTGACATGACATTCAGTTTCAATGTTATCATTTTTTGTTTGGGCTGCCCCATTTTTAGAATTGCCTTATCGAATGACGGGCCCTTTGCCCTCCCCACCCAGAATAGCACAAGACGTGTTATTCACGTCCCAGTGATCTGGGAGGGGAGGGGGAAGGAGCACCTTATTTAACAGGCACTCCTCCCCTAGTTGGCCTCTTTTGAAGCATGAAACCCACGTGCCCACCCCTCAGTGCTAGTGTGAGCTTTGCTGGTCGCCTCTGGGGCTGGATAGGAATTTTTGACTCACTTTCTGATTGGCTGCTGAGTGCGGGGATTTTTCACCTATCCCACACTGGTGAAGGGGTTCAGGGCTGTTTTTTTACAGGGTGTGGTTGTTTTAGGTCACACAGGTGGGTAGTGCAGAATGAAGATGGATTGGTGAGTTCCCTGTGGAGCACAGGGGAGGTATAGCACGTCCGAACCCTCAGAGCCATGGATCATGAGATTATGGTGAGGGGGAGGACATGCTGGGGCCATCTCCGGCCAAAGTCTGCCAATAGCCAAGGAGCTCGAGGCCTGGGGATGGTCAGACTATTGGCAGCTAGGGCTACACTGTCTTCAGGACTGTGCGACCTCAGGGCATTAGACTTGCCCATTGTCATGAAGAAGGGGTCCTCTGACACCTCCATTACCAGCACCATTCCACACTACAGCAGGCCCTTCTCTTATTCTGACTTGGGCTAATTGTCCTTATTCTATAGATGGGAAGATTTGTTGTTAATCTCCCATACCCTCAGACAGTGTAGTATAGTGGGAAGAATGTCAGAGTAGGACTCAGGAAATCTTGGGCTTCAATGCCCACTTGGCAATAGAAACTCACTGGGTGTGGAACTGATAAAAACACTGAAATATCTCTCATATCTTAGAAACCCTGCTAGTGTCACAATAATTCATAATTAACTTATTGGCACATAGAACTACACCTAAAGTCAAAAGTCAGTACTGAGTATCTGTTCTTGGGATCCATGCACATACACATCTTCATACAATACATTTAAAAGCAGCTGTAGTCTTTCTCCCCCACACTCCCCCTCTTTCTTACACACACACAAATACATGTACATATATATGCACATGCAGCTGACCCTGCATTCATGCAATGTTCCTTGGGCTGAGGGTGCAGCAGAAAGAAAAAACTATGCATCCTCTCTCCATTTTCAATACTCTTCCCCAAATCACTCCATGCTGCAATAATTATTTAATAGCTTCAATTGTCTCCTAGTTGTGGGGTTGGGCAATATGGGGAATGATACACATTCAGCCTTTAGACAATTACTTCCCCATGCATACCTTACCAAAACTCTGTTGGTAGCTTTTGAAATTTCTCATATGTTTCATCTATGGACAAATCTCCAAATTCACTTTGAATTTTACTTTAGACAAGCTTGACTTCAGAATTTTCAAGCCTCTTTTCCATTTGCAAGAGGTTTTCAGACTCATTAGATAGACCTTTGGAGGTCTTTGTAAATTGTTCATATATTCAAGAGCCTCTTCCTTGCACACAACACAGTCCTCCTTCTGACTTTGCCTGTTGTTGTTTAGTCATTAAGTCGTGTCTGACTCTTCATGACCCCATGGACCAGAGCACGCCAGGCCCTCCTGTCTTCCACTACCTCCCGGAGTTGGGTCAAATTCATGTCGGTAGCTTCGATGACACTGTCTAACCATCTCATTCTGTCATCCCCTTCTCCTCTTGCCTTCACACTTTCCCAACATCAGGGTCTTTTCCAGGGACTCTTCTCTTCTCATGAGATGGCCAAAGTATTGGAGCCTCAGCTTCAGGATCTGTCCTTCCAATGAGCATTCAGGGTTGATTTCCTTCAGAATGGATAGGTTTGATCTCCTTGCAGTCCAGGGGACTCTCAAGAGTCTCCTCCAGCACCACAATTCAAAAGCATCAATTCTTCAGCAGTCAGCCTTCTTTATGGTTCAGCTCTCACTTCCATACATCACTACTGGAAAAAACATAGCTTTGACTATGCAGACTTTTGTCGGCAAGGTGATGTCTCTGCTTTTTAAGATGCTGTCTAGGTTTGTCATCGCTTTCCTCCCAAGAAGCAGGAGTCTTTTAATTTCATGGCTGCTGTCACCATCTGCAGTGATCCTGGAGCCCAAGAAAGTAAAATTTGTCACTGCCTCCATATCTTCCCCTTCTATTTGCCAGGAGGTGATGGGACCAGTGGCCATGATCTTAGTTTTTTTGATGTTGAGCTTCAGACCATTTTTTGCGCTCTCCTCTTTCACCCTCATTAAGAGGTTCTTTAATTCCTCCTCACTTTCTGCCATCAGAGTGGGATCATCTGCATATCTGAGGTTGTTGATATTTCTTCTGGCAATCTTAATTCCGGCTTGGGATTCATCCAGTCCAGCCTTTCACATGATGGATTCTGCATATAAGTTAAATAAGCAGGGAGACAATATACAGCCTTGTCATACTCCTTTCCCAATTTTGAACCAATCAGTTGTTCCATATCCAGTTCTAACTGCTGAGGGAAGACACCCTCTAGACTTTGCCTAGAGGGTGCCTTCATATGGCCAATGTCTTTTGCTACCCACATCTACTGGAATAGGTGCAACAAGGTTGCCACACTCAAAGAAGACTCCTCTTTTCTTGTGAGGAAAGCACCTGTGATGACTTCCTACTATAGCAAAGCAGCAGTTACCTGAATCCTGCCAGCCACCATTTTTCTGCATTTGAATTTTAAGAAGTATGGTTGCTACTACCATCACTCAGTTGCTGAATCTTTTCATGGTGGTTCAGATAAAGGTAGTTTGAATTGTCCTGTTGCCCAACTGTGTCTTGTTTAGAAAGCAGAACCATGGGCAGGCCCACTTATTTCAGACAAGGAGTAGAGCAGATTTTTTTCCTTGTTCCTTGAACAATGCAGCACATCCAAATATATCCATACTTTTAAATAATTTCTCCATAAACTTATTTGAAAGTCTCCAAAGATCATCATCAATAATAAAATATTCAAAAAATCATTTCTAGTGTCTGAATCATCGTACTTAAGAAGTGTCATGAATATAAGAGTAGTCCTCCTTGCAGGAAAAAGTTTTCTTTTTGTTTTGTTTTGTTTTATTCTTATTTATCTTTGAGTGATATATGCAAATATTTTAACCAGCTTTATCATTATATTTGTGAATCTCTAATGATAAAAGTGTGTCAGTTTTCCAACTTTCACACCAATACAGCTGTAATGAGGTGACAAACTACCGTCTTTTCCGTTGGTCTTATTCCCATGAAGATATTCAGAATCACATGTTACATTACCATCCATGCATATAATGAAAGGAAATAATTGTTCTATCAAAGGCTTTTACTGACATTCTAACTATAATAGCAGTATCAGTCATGGAGTATGCTCTTTTATAGGTTTTCAGTACCATTGCCCACCATAGCTGCAAGTGTGGTTTGAAGATGAGAAGTTGAGCTTTTATTTTGATGGGAGTGCAAATGTAACCGTCCTGTGCTAAAGTTGCCTGATCAACTTACCTTCTGTAGAGTTGTAGCATTGCCCCCCACAAGCCCTAATGGTGTAACCCAGCTTTTTCAAGGCCAGTTGAATTTTTCCACCATATGCTCAACATTTGATGACTAATAGTTTAATGTGAGACTGTTAATGCAGTCTTATAGGAATGTTTTATCAATAATATTTTATTTCAGACAGTTCATTGACACATATGGTTCACTGTTTTGCACTGGCTGTTGGTCACAGAACTGCTTATACACACCTATAGAGCTGTTGGTCATACAATTTTATCATAAAATGATGAACAGTGATGAACCAGCTCTTAAAAGACTGTTCTATGATCTCAAAGATTTCATAACACTCTCCGTCCATGTGACAAATTCATGGAACTAGAGCCTGTAGTTCAGATGTAACTAGCTACAAATAATTAGTTGCTTAATCCATTTTTCAGTAGCTGAAGTATAAAGATGTTACATCACAATTGTAAATTAACAAGAGAAACTTTATTCCTTTTTGTGTTGCAAGTGTAATGCTTAGTTGATTATATTGTACATGGGGGCATAAACTTATTCAAAGCTGGAGGAGAAAAATTATAAGGTACACATACTGGTTCATGTTGCTGCTGCAAGCAGTATTATGATGAACCAGTGACAGGAAAAAAGTATGCTTTCTGCCACAGGTCAGTGACTTGTAGCATCCATTTAAAAATGCCTAAAAGATAACTATTTTAATTACTTCTGAGAAATGGGGGAATAATAGGGCTCCATTGCTACAATGCTGGGGTCTATATGCAGGCCCAATTTATGCTCAAAAAACTGTGCAAAATGTGGTCATTAAAAATAATCTTTATTTTTGAAGGAGTAAAATTTTGGAGCTGTTCATGTAAGTTCTGAAGTCAGTTGAAAGAATAAAAAAGAGAAAAGAGAATTTCAACTGTCTATTCAAAATGAAGGGTATACATAATAGAGTAGAAACAAAATGAAATATTAATGCCTGGTTGCCTTTTTTGTCAAAACAACATTAAGGGGATGTTATTTTTAAAGCATCAGCAATGAAAAGTTGTATTCTGTTGTTCTTAACTAAAACTTTTTCTATTAGAGAGCTGAGAAATGATTTCTGGTAGTCATTTAGCATTAATTTCCCTTATGTAATTGTGTGAACTGATTAGGTTAACATTGTCATCTTAGTATATTTTTAAGATGCCAGAAATAATTCTGCATTGCAAGGAAATCCTTGATCCAATGTATTTTTAAAAGTAACTGCAAATCTCTTGCAAATTGACATCGGATTTGTCACCTGAGAAGCTCAAATATGAAATCATAGGGAACAGCTGAAATATGCAATGAAAAATATTTCATGCACTTTAAGGGCATCTCATTTAAAAATATTTTGCAAATAATCCTCTTTGTTTACTTCATCCACAATATAGAGATAAGGATTTTGGGCTACATAGAGTTCTCCAGGCACAAGGTGTGATCCCCTTGCACTCCTGGATCTCCCTAGCCAACCCACACCTCCCAAAATTTAAAAATTAAAATTAAAAACATATTTTTGATTCAAGGAGTCTTTGTATGCCCTTTATGGGAACAATTTTGCACTTCTTTGGGGGCCCTCAACTGTTATAGGCTGAGGTAGGGACCATTTTTCAAGAGAAGGTACTTTGAATAGCCCAGGAGTAAGAAAAACAAACAAACCTGCAACTATTCCATTGTTGGTCTCCAGGCTCTCCATGGACATGTGGACAACAAAGGGACCCATACAGGAGAGCAACTGGTGCATATAATATGATATTTATTCTCGAGCTTCATACAGATGGCTTTCTGGCTTTCACTGAAATCTTCCTCTGTGTGCCTTCAGCTTCCCCTGTTCTTCTCTGTTCTGGCAGGTGGTTTGGTTTCACTCCCTGTTGTTCCAGTGCAAAATCCATGGGGCACTTGCCACCATCCCGTCTTTCAGATCCTTAGCCCTTTCCATTGTTCTTCTTTGGCATGGAGATCCCACTGTAGCTGTCACAGCCTTTGAATTGTCATTCATGCTGCCAGCAATGTAGTTGTGTTGGAGTGGAGTTGGCACAAGTGGGGTTAGGCTAAGCACTTCCAGAATGGGCCCAGTCTGCCCTACCATGGGTTCAGACTTGAGAAATCTCAAGGCCTTGCTCTCAGCCACAGCACATCCATAGGGCACTGGGTCCCAGAGAAGCACTGTCTTGGTTAAGGTCAATATGTCAGGTTAGCTTAACTAACACATGACACACACCCCTCCCTACCAGGAGTCCTACAAGATTTCATAGACACCTGGGGAAAGATCAAAAACCTATGTTCATCACAGTTGGCATTATCCCAATAAAGGGTTAATTCCAGAATGAAACCAAACAATCAGAGACAATCATAATTTTAAAAATCATCTGAGTGTCAAAGTATAAGTCTCTCTATTATTACAATAATTTCAGACAATATCAGCTTGTTTAAATCTACAAACTTTATTTATCTACATTGCTTTTATTTTCTGTATCTACAAAATTACTTCAGAGTTGTAAAATACAAAAGTCTTAGAGCTATCAAGAGAACTCTAGGAATAAAGACTTAAAATCCTTCCTTGCAACTTGTAAAAAGTTACAAGTGCGATTTCCATCCTAATAACTTTACAACTATGAGAAATTGCAGACATTCAAATACAAAACTTAAGTTTCAGAGTGAATAAAAATCATGTTTGAATTTTTTAAAAAGGAGCTTAATAGCCCAAAAAGAGACACACACACACAAATCTCCAAAACACATCATTTAAAACTAAAAGGCATTATAATTTTAGCCCTAAAGCATATTAAAAAATGCCAAAGGTGTGACAATAAAAATATATTTAAAAAAATAACTTTTTCAGTCTCTAAGCATATTTGGACACACACAGAAAAATTGTTAAATAATGTTCTCACCCAGCCAAAGTCAGTTAAAGTCTATGCATGTTGTGATGAATGCCTTTGTTTGTGTGTATCTTATCTCCTCATATTGTAACTCTTAACAATTATTTGCTTTTTCTTCTTACTATAAACAATTTCTTACCTGCTCACCCAGGTAAGAAATTTCCTACAATCATAGGAAACTACTTAGTGTGCTCCTATCATATAAAATCTCATAGACTTTGCATTCATTCAAATTCCTGGGCTAGGAATAAAGACTTTGGCATTCATCTATGCTTTGACTGTTCTTACTACCTTAGGAGGTTTCTATCGGATGTTTTTTGCTATGTTAGTCATAACACCTATACTTCATGGATTTACATTTTTGAAAAGATGGTGCAATAAGGTTGACAAGTACATCTGTGATATGAGAGGACCTCCAGCCACCATGGGCTTTCAAACCACTCTAGAGCATCATTCTAGATGTTTTCTCTTCCTCACCACTCTCCTCCCTCTTTGCTACTGGCTCCTTTCCCTTTACACCTTTTCATCCCAAAGGTTTTTTCACTTCTCTGCTTTTGGGCACTTCTGATTCCTATGCAGACATCAATAAGAACCCAAATGAGGGTTTGGCATTCCCTGGCTAGAGCTCTGATGAAGAATGTCACATATATCCTTCCTTTTGACAGGTGTTCTGAGGGGTTGTAGAAGGTACCAATCTCCATCCTTGCTCTAGGCCAGTGTCTGCCATTTTACATCCTTGCTCTGGATGTTTCCCAATCCTGGCATAAGAACTGAAGGCTAAAACAGATTATTCATAGACAGAACAACTGCCTAACAATTTTTAAAGTAATTATTAGTCATGAGGGAAGTACTAGTAGGGAGTGGGACTGTGTCATGCAGGGAATGGGGGGGGGGGGCAATTCAACATTTATTTATTTTATTTATTTTATTAGACTTATATACCGCCCATCTAGAACATGTCTATTCTGGGCTGTTTACACAAAATGCAAAACCCAATATGCTCTCTGCCATGGTCTTCTGTGTTAACCCACCAATTCCTGTCATGGGACCAATGGAATCTTCAACCTCAAAGCAAGTAATAGCTGTCAGTGGATAAAACTCCCTTCCCTTGGCCATGGTTTTGATCTTGATTAAATATTCCACAGTTGCTATCAACTTTCTGTATGTCTTATACTGACTCATTTCATATCCACCCTTGAAATCTGAGAGTTCTTTTCTTCTTTATGTTGAGGCAAATTCCATATTTCTTGCTGGGCTGCCAATTGGGAGCAATAGTTGATGGAAAAGTATATATAAAATCTAATCCAAGCAAGATTAGATACAAGCTTGTAATTATAAATGACACATCCAAACTTTTAAACTTATTATCTGTATTTCTTCTAATGCCTCTTATATCGCTGACAAAAGCACTCCTCAACTGATACTGAAAGCATGTAGGTGGCAAACCCTAAATCTTAGCAGCAGCATTCCAAAATCTTGAGATGTATAAAAATTAGTGCTCATAAAAATTAATGCCAACTAAGATTTCCCTTCAAATCCAGCTCCCCTAGGAATGCATCTGTCATGGCTTCAAATGATACAAACTTTTAAGTTCTATACAAAAGTTCTCTCTATCTAATTTATTACAACCACCACTCTTCTTCTCATATGTTAGTGAAGATTGCACTCATTTTCCCTTCTCCAAGCTGCATATCTGATGCATAGATCCACATAGATTCTCCCCCTGCATGCATATCTTAACATGATGAGGGGTTTTGAGTGTCTCAGGGAACAAGAGAGCAGGACCATGTACTATTGACCACTTCCAGTCTCATCCTTTGAGAGGAGAGGCTGGCTGACTGCCTAGGATCATTGAGAAATCAATTCCTTTTGAAACCACACTTTTGAAAATCATTCTCCACTTTAACACTGTCCTATGGTTCTAAGACCAGCAAGAACTGTTTGGTATTACACCACCATGCTTAAAACTGCTAAAAGCAGGGAAATTGGGGGTGGGGGACCCCAATAGATTAGGCAGTCTGCCAGAGAAAGGATTGTTTCCTTTAATACCAGGGCCAGATGACTGTGTTTGGTCTTTGCATCACTGCAACAGAAACCGGGAATGGGGAGGAGAAAGGTGAGATGAAATGCCCCATTTGTGTGACCTATTCAGCCAAAACCTATATTGCAATCATCCACAGTCACCTATACACCCAATCCTAATAGTGTGAAAATAAAATGTTTTTCAGTAAACTTTAATAGACTAGGCGGAGTTCCAGAATGCAGTCTGTTCAAATAGTGACAAAAGTAAAATTATCCCAGATTTTCTGTTTCCCTTTCCTTCATTTTATCTTCATCACTGTGGACAATCTTTTCCTCTTCCTCCACTTTAGACATGTATGTACTTGAAGGGGAGTTCCCACCAACCACAATGCTGCTTTGCACAGGGGAGATTTGCTGGGAATGAGGGCTGGGGATAAACTCTTCCTAGAATAGGATGGAGCTGCATGCTATGGATATTGAAGATAATGTCTGGTGCTCTTCATAAATCTTTTTGTTGTTGTTGTTTAGTCGTTAAGTCGTGTCCGACTCTTCATGACCCCATGGACCAAAGCACGCCAGGCCCTCCTGTCTTCCACTGTCTCTGGAGTTTGGTCAAAGATAAATCTTTTACCCAACCACAAAAGCAACGGAATTGCTGCTGCCCAAGCTGATAGTGTTAGTCTGATTGCTGATCCCATCCTTCTCTGGTACACTCAGCTGTTTGGGGGAAAAGTGCCTTTTCCACCATCTTTTTTGGCCCATTGTCCTGGCTGCCACAGCTGGATTTTACAAAGACATAACTTGAACATGCCTGAGTTTTTTCCCTATCTGCCCCACTTAAAACATAGGCCTAGCCTTCCCTCTCTGCCTATGGCCTGCCCGCTCTGCATATGGGCCCGCCGAACAGCTGATTGGCAGGCCTATAAGCAGACAGGTCAGGATCCACTGCCCTAAGAGAAGCTGCAACCACTATGTTTGAAAAGATGGCAGCAGCAGCAGTGACAGAGGCCACAGAGGAAGATGCTATGGCACTGCGGGTGGCAGCGGCACATGTGATGGCAGCTGAGGTGGAGGCAGAAAAGGTAAGGAGGCCACTGGGACAGTGGGTAGGGGCAGAGGGCAAGCTGTGGGGGTGGTGGGCTGGGCTTTTTTCTTCTTTTTTTTTGACAGCCACAGGCTTGGCACAGTATTTGGTAACTGAGTTAATTTGCCTTTGGTAGAGGTCTCGTCTGTCTTCTAGACTG
Organism: Intellagama lesueurii; assembly: GCA_037013535.1. Lineage (NCBI taxonomy): Eukaryota > Metazoa > Chordata > Lepidosauria > Squamata > Agamidae > Intellagama > Intellagama lesueurii. The sequence continues at coordinate 131,208,106 of JBAJHW010000003.1, read as the reverse complement.
ACGACTGGGGATAGAAAATTAGATGGTGGTTCCAAGTTAGATGGATCAGGAGATAAGAGATCCATAATTACAGTCCACAAACTGAGGTCCTCAGCTGCTGGGGGAAATAGGGGGCACATGGTGCTTCAGTTGTCTTACTCTGTAACTTTGGAGACTTTGCCCTCCCAGCCTGGAAATAACGAGGCGAGACACAGATTGTTGGGTTAAAAACTTGGGCCACAACTTTATTAGCTATTTAAATTGCATCCCCCAAAATACAAGGGGGCCTACCGTAGTGCGATATTCGTTAATGTCTGGATAATCCTAGATCTCCAGACCCTTCCTATAGGAGGGGAAGGTCCTATTACTGAATTGTGCTGTCTGCTGAACAGCACGCCTTCAGTTGCTCTGTGAAATGGTACCCCCCAACCAGCTCTTCCCACTGAGCCTCATGACCATAAATGGGCACTGGCAGGGAGGTTCTTCCATATAAGACACCTCTCATTGATAGCCAATAGGCTCGACCTGCCAGCAAGATGTCCTAATTTTGGGAACCCCGTGCCAACCATGAACTCACCCCTACTTTTTAAATTGCACTACCCACCATGGCCAGGGGCTATTTATATGCCCTAAGCCCACCACCCAAGCTGAAAATCTTGGCTCCAAGGCCCCCTTGTAGGTCCTTAAGAAAGAGGCCAATGCCCAACTCCAACAAGTGAACACCGTCACTCCTGTAAAGCTCAGGCTGGTGACGCCCAATCTCAGGATGTGAAATCACAGACCCCAACCCTGACCTCATCGCTCGGCCAATTTCGCGATTTATACTGCGCCTTGACCTATCAAACTTACTAGGCTTGCAGTCAGCTTGCCATGCCCGACATGGAATAATATTAGACCACATCAGCTTCATTGAAGGAAACGTATCCTTCAGTACCTGGAGGTCCTGGATGACCTGTAATATCAATGACTTGCTGGTTCTCTTTGTCAGGTCAAATGAATAACAAAAATATTGGGGGGTGCAACCTTGATGGTTGAGACTGCAAGCTCCAAGAGCTCGTGCCACAGCATCCCCCTTTTTCCTTTCCTGAAGCCCCCAAACCTAAATTACGCCCCCATCCGGTCTGCAAGGCATGTTTCGCTGCCCAGTGAATATAGCTGTGACCATACACGGCCACTTGCAGCAGCGAAAAAGCAGCCCTGGGTTCTGCAAAAGAAAAAACAGAATCACATCTATTGAGGGAGGGAACGAACATACGTCTTAAACCTATGAGACGACCACCTCCCCAATGTCTTTATTTGATCCTCACCATATCCCAAAGCCGCCGCCGTGGATGCTGCACCTATACAAAAGGAATGGGTACCAAATTTCCATCCCAAAATGCCAGCTTTCTGCAGCCCTCAGGAAGTTACAGTCCAAAATTGGTACCATGTAAGGGGTGAACCATCTTTGTGGCAGAATAAATCTCCTCCTGCATCCCCCCTCAATTGAACAAATTTGGTAATGGCTTTAACTGGACAGAACAAGGCCCTAAATCTATAACCTGCGACCTCCCAAACTGATCTGTTTTAGATCGGCAGAGATGAAAGAAAACCCTGTCTTTGGAGACCAATAGGTCATCCATCTGCAACGCCATCAGGGAATTATCAAGTTTGGATGCTCTCACCAACTCACTAATACGAAAAGCCCCAAAAATGCTCATAGGGTAGCTGCTTTAAACAACTTAACCTCATACTGATCAATGCAAACAGCTTCCCAAACATGACCCAACTGAACCAAAATTTTGTGGGACATAGGAGTATGTGTATCCACTTGTTGACCCCTTTCCTTGCTCCACCCCTCTATCATTTTTCTGACCTGGAAGTCACCAGCCAGACCAGGGCATCCATGGGCCTTAGCATAAAATGCCATTGCACACATTCTCCCTTGAATGGTGCGAGAGGCCAAACCTTTAAAATGAAGGTGAACTGCATATTGCTGCAAATGGTCCACTGTTATAGGCCATGGTCTACCCATGCCTTCGCATTTAAAAAAAGTAAAAAATTCTTCGCATGCTGCTGCATAGCTGTGCCTGGTGCTTGGAGCAATTGCTAAACTTATCGCTCTGTTGGCTTCAATCCTCCAATGCTCCATACCTCTTGAGGCAATATCTCTGGACGAACTTGAGCTTCCGGGGCCAACTCCCTGAAGCTGCCAATGTGTTGAAGGGACTGGGCATCAGCCAGCGTGTTCTTTACACCAGGAACATGACAAGCCTGGAACACAATATTGTGTTCCAAACAACGCAGTGTGAAGGCTCGCACGAGTCTCATCACCTGCACAGATTTAGATGTGAGGTTATTCACTACGTGGACTACCGCCATATTGTCACACCAAAAAGTGACCGCTGAGTTGGCCCAAATGTCTGCCCAAAGCCATAAGGCCCCAAGAATCGGGGGGGGGGGGGAATCGAAAAACATGAGATCTCGGATGACTTTGGAGTAACACCAAGCCACAGGCCATAGTCCCGCACACCATCAGCCTCTGAAATATATACCATATCCAGATGACCACCGTTGCATCAGAGTGTACCTGGAACTCAGCTCTCAGACGCTGCTTGTCTCTCCAAAATTAAATGCCATTGAAACCATCCAGGAACTGCAACCAGGTACGCAAATCATCTTTCATGCCTGTTGACATTTTTCTCCGATGATGTGGCTTCTTTAAACCACTCATGGCTCTGCAAAGCCTTCTCAGAAAAGCCCTGTTGGGGGCAACGACTTTACATGCAAAATTGAGGTGACCCACCACCTCCTGGAGCTCTTTCAAAGTAACACATTGCCACTGCAACAGGCTCCAGATTCGGATCCGCAGATCAGAAAGTTTACTAACAGGTAACCTACTGGATTGCTGGATGGTATCCAGTTCAATCGCCAAAAAGGTAAGAGAAGTAGATGGGCCCTCCAATTTCTCCTCTGCCAACGGAACACCTAGGTCCCTTGTGAGGAATTGAAACGTTCTCATAAGGAACTCACACTGTCCGGATCCAGGCTTCCCAAAAAAATAAAAAATCATCCAAATAATGGACGACATGGGAAAGCCCAGCCCTGCACTTTAGTGCCCACTCCAAAAATGAGCTAAAGCACTCAAAGGCTGCACAGGACACAGAGCGCCCCATGGGCATCACCTTATCCATAAAAAAAAGACCTTTGAATTGAAAACCTAGCAAATCAAAGTCATCTGGATGAACTGGCAGTAAACAAAAAGCTGACTTAATATCAGCCTTCCCCAGCTCCACTCCAATGCCACAGGATCTTACCATCCAAATCGCAGCATCGAAAGATGTGTACTGAACTGGACACAGCTCTTGGGGAATCATGTCGTTCACAGATTCACCAACAGGGTAAGATAGATGGTGTATAAGCCAGAATTCACCTGGCGACTTTTTTGGGACCACTTCCAAAGGGGAAATGTGTAAAGTTGGCACAGGAGGCTCTGCAAAAGGTCCAGCTACTCTCCCTTCTGCTTTTTGTTGTTTTTTAGTTGTTAAGTCGTGTCCGACTCTTCGTGACCCCATGGACCAGAGCACGCCAGGCCCTCCTGTCTTCCACTGCCTCCTGGAGTTTGGTCAAATTCATGTTGGTAGCTTCGATGACACTGTCCATCCATCTTGTCCTCTGTCGTCCCCTTCTCCTCTTGCCTTCACACTTTCCCAACATCCGGGTCTTTTCCAGGGAGTCTTCTCATGAGATGGCCAAAGTACTGGAGCCTCAACTTCAGGATCTGTCCTTCCAGTGAGCACTCAGGGTTGATTTCCTTCAGAGCTGATAGGTTTGTTCTCCTTGCAGTCCAAGGGATTCTTTGCAGTCCCTTCTGCTACCTCCTTCTGAATCTTTCTCCTAACTACATCTTCCATACCGTTAACAGATTTCAAATTGGATGTCAAAGTGGCACTCCTAACACCTTGAAATGAAATCCTAAAACCAACCTTGAAAACATTCAACAAACAGCCCGCTGCCTCTTTGTTGTTGTATTGCAGCAACCACTCAGCCAGTACCATCAATTTAATTGGACTGGGGGCCTTTTGTAGGGTTGACCGCTCCCGCTGCAGGTCTCTTTGGCCCGCCACTGTCTCTACTCCCACCAGGTCCCAGCTGACCTTGGAAGCATGACATGGCACTATGATTGCCCCCACATAGGGAATACTGGTGTCGGTATCTGCACAGTTTATAGTTGCAGAAACCTTTTGAATTGAATTCCCAACAAACCAGGTGGGGTTGAACCCCCTGGCTCGCTGCAGTGTGGGAAGCAGTAACTGAATTGGCTTTTTGCATCACATGTCCACTATCCAAATGCTCACCTGACAAGGGGCAAGATGGGGTCATGAGCTGCAGCCACAGCCCAGGATGATGAACATCCCAGCACATCTGGGGGTTTATCACCGCCCTCATACAGAACCCCTGGTCATAAAGCAACCATGAGGGGCCTGGAAAATCCACATAGTCCCTATAAATGAGGTCAATATATTGCAGTAACATGAGGGCCCTAGACGGGTAAGCCTTTACAACTCTACCCACATAAATAAAAAAACCTGGTAACCAATTCACCCAACACCTATCTGCCGCCTTCTTCCTAAATTTATCCTTGTCTTTTTGTCTTCCTTACTACTCTTTTTTTCTTCCATTTCTCTGTTCAGGAGGTCAAAAACGTCCACATATTTGCTGTGTCAGATTTTTTCAATTGTGGCCGGCAGCAAGTGGTCTCCCAATGGTAACGACTGATTGTCCCATGGGAGGGCACTGTGAGAAACCAAATTGTAGCCTGTGTTTGGAATTGCAGGGTAACCACTCATCTGCCAACTCTCAGCAAAACTGGGCATCTGACTGGGAGATGATCACTGTGGCTACAGCGCCATCCACGGCTTCAAAGCCAAAAGAGGGCTGACCGGAGTGGAAGGTCTAGGTCCTACACTAAGAGGCAGCACACTAGGATCAGGTGGGAAAAAACTCAGAGGAGTGACCTCACCCCAAGGCCAAACCCCTGCTGTGTGACATGTATGTTGTGTAGGTGCACACTCACCTTGCACAACAGCTGCCTGAACCATCAGGGTGGCAGAAGGCAGCGCAAACAGCTGCTGGCTGGTACCCAGAACAACCTCCTCGGGGCTCCGCTGCATGTCAATCAGAACTCCCATTCCCGAGCCAGTAGCCTCACTTGTCATTTGGTCCCGGGACTGGTCTGGTGTCATCGCCCTAGCTTCCTGCAAACCTTTCTTCTGCATTCCAATGGCAATGTCTGAAGAGCCACCCGCTACAGAAGTCACCTCCAATGACCCTGGAGCTGCAGAACATTCCTTTTCTAAGAGAGCGATGCAGGACATCATTACATCACCTAATTGCTTGAGCTCAGCCATCTTACGCACTTTAGATTCCCTGCTTGATCTCCTGGGTAGCAGCTCTAAAAGCCTCCCTGGCAAGTGCCCTTTTCCTTTCAACCTTGCTCAACTTGGCCAAAACAGCGCAATAGTCAGGCCAGTCTTCTTCGTCCAAAGAAGAAATGGCAGGCGCCGCTCTGGCTGGAGACTTGCGTTTTGTAGGCTGCTTGCCTTTCTTCACGCCTTGTCCTTTTTTGGGCGCCATAATAGCTGGGTCGGCTATTGAATTGTAGAGAAATAAACTCCAAATGAATCGGCCTAAAGAAAATTACCCCTTTCTTTCTTTCTTTCTTTCTTTGGTGTTAAATTAAGTCTATTCCAACTGATGTATCCTTCTGCACTGTCCTGTTTTTCTCTTTCTTTCTTTTTTAAAAAATATAATTAATGCAGCGTAATTCACAAATACTGACCCTTAGAAGCAATATAGCAGGAAGGAAGCAATACATAAAATAAACCAGCCCCAATATAAAAAAGAAGGGGAGGGGGAATGTGGTGGGGTTTACTTGCTATCTCACCACCCCCTCTGTCAATAAATGCCCCAAATAAATAATAACGAATATTAAACACCCCCTCCTATCTCACCAAAGTCCTCTCTCCATATATATATATTTAAATATTCTTAATTATTTTTAAATATTATATTTTAAATAATACTCCAAGAAAAAACAACAAAAGGCACAAAGTAACAAATAATAAGGAGAACACAATGCACAACCCCCCCCCCCCAAGCTGCGAAGCCAGCTTGGGGTAAAACAAAAATGCACTCCCTGTTGTGCTCAAAAGCTAAGGAAAAAATTGTGGGAAACTTCTGCTTAAATGTTGTAGCTGCATTCTGTTCCAGTGACATGCATACACTCCTGGCAGGAAGTGGCAGCTGCCACCAGGTGGGGTAACCTCTTATTCTGCCCTTTCACTTAGAGGTAGAGCATAAGATCAAAGAGTTATTTCAGCCAATCCTAGTTGCGATTAGGTAACTAGTATCCTATCTGAATTCTAACAACATACTATGTAACTCATGCTAAGTCAATAAAAAGAGCTCTCAGGGCGTTGCCTGTAGGCTCCGCTGGCTTGGACATCCGCTGTCAACTCCTTTGTTCTTTCTCTAAGGTAATTAGCCTTCCTAATTCACCCACAAACAATCAATTAAACAATGAAATCAAAAGACAAATAAAGGAAGCACAATAAACAAACAAGGAAAACTCAGTCTTCTCCAAGTGCACAGCCAGGGAACCGGGTCTCAGCCGAGGAAAGCAGCCATGTGCAAGAAAACGAAACCTCGCTCTCACACAGCTGCACTGCTCACTCTTTGCTGACTCATCCGTCAAAGAGGTTGAGCTGGAGGGAACAGTCTCTTGAAATTGAAGTAACAATGGGAGGAATTGTTTATTTACCCTTCTCCTGGTTGGTTTGTTATTTCTTTTATGACACTTCTAGTTTTGAATTTTTTTGTTTGGTCTTCTTTCCTTCAATTCTTCTCTTTCTTTCCTTTTTATCACTGAGGGGATGACATCCTAGCTCTACAGATTCATTGTATATCTTCTTGCTTGTTTCTGTAGCCCCTAGTGGGACATAAAAAAAATTAACTTGAGTACTGGCATTGACTTGAACATCAGAAGTTGAATGAAGGATTTTTGCAGATATCACATCTTGATATGGTTGGCATAGTGGTTGAAACTATATTCATGGGTGGACTAGGAATCATGCCTACTAATCCTCCCTTGGTTTGCCTATTTTTTTCAATTTGTTGCTTAATACCTGAGACATTCTGTAAGAGAATTTGTAATGTGTTTGCAAATAAAATATTTTTGTATCCCCCTTACATCGAGGCAGACTGAATTGAGGGAGGTCTTGGGTGTCAGTTGGGTGCTCGGAGGGTCCCTATATTCAAATGCTACCAGGCATTCCTCCTTTTGGGACAGGTCTATTTCACTACTGAAGTCCTCTAACTGGCATTTATCTTGATCTTGATCAAGAATCCTAGGGTCTACTGGTTAAATAAGCTGGTCTTTGACAGAGTACTTTAAGATTCACCAGTACTTGTTCCTATTCTGGAGCTGCAGGTCTTGGTTTAGAAAAAAAAATCTTGTTATGAGGCTGAGTTTTTAACAGGTGTTGCAGAAATGTGGGAGAAAGACCCAGGTCTTTATAGTTTCTCCTTGTCTGCACTATTTCACCTCCTCTATCTCTCTCTCTTTTTTAAAGAAAAGCCCAGAACCAGCAGAAATAAGATACTGCATTGATATTACTAAACCAGCAGCTGTGGCATCTCACATCCACTGTCCTGCTTCTTATCTCATAAGCAGAGTCTATGCACTGTATAGTCCTGAGTATGCCCTCAGTTCCTGCAGTTATCAGCTAGCCAGGTCATGCAAAAGTTACCTACAGCAGTGAAAATAAATTATTTCTTCCAGTGTGGGAGCTACTCCTTTTCTTCTGCTTTTAACAGCTCTGATACAGCAGAGTCTCTGGTGAAGCAGGACAGCTCTATGTATCATCAGAGGATGAAGAAAAAGCATGGCAAAGCAGAGCAGAGATCCCATCATTGAATTTAAGGTGTTTGCACAGCCAATACAGCACAGTTGGCAAGCACTACAAGTGATGTCCAGAAAAGTCTTTTTGTATGAAATAAAACAGAGTTAAGAATCTTGGGCTAATGCCTATCAAACAAGCATTCTGGGTTAAAATGATGAATTTGAAGATTTTGTGATAGAAAGCAGCAACAAAAGCAACAGCAATGAGAATTCCAATGCCTCATGAGCAAACAAAGGGTTAACAACTTGAAAAGAAAAGTCCAGCATGCAAATAACTTTTTTACTTTTCAGGTCGAGCAAGGAATAATCAGGGAGCAGTTCAATTTAGTCCAGAGTAGCAGGTAAAGCTGAAAAAAGAAAAGAAAAGAAATTAAATAACTTGCAAATTGTTCTGCTTTCATGTTATCCACCCACCCCAAATCTTCTGTCTCAATCTGTAGAAGGCTGCTCTTGTTGGAGAAATTTGGTAAAACCTGACCAAGAAAACAAGAACACACATACACATGCAGTCATCTCAAATATGCTTTGCTCCCGCATATTTGAGATGACTGCATAAAGTTTTCCCAAAGACCTCAGTCATTTATAGAAAGGAGTCTTGTTAAACAATGTCATAATACCCTTTTAAGTGTCAAGGCTGGGGGAAAGTGACTGAAGGCAATGAGGTGATACGGAGACAATTCTCCAATCTTTCTACTCTATTTAGTACTGTTACTAAAGATGAGAACAACTCTATACTTCTCCTGTTGCTAAGAGCACTTTGTCTTCTAAAATACTTTAATAATGTATTATTTATAGACCTTTGGAAAGAGTAGTGAAATGGCTCTGGTTTTTCCTCTTGGATAGTGTGTCTTTCACAATTACAGCATGATCTCTTCCAATACTGAGAAGTTTTTATGCATCCCATTTCAAGCTGTCACTTCATATTTTTCCAAATAAATGTGGCAAGTGATTTAAAGCAACATGACATGACACAGAAGGTCAGAATAACAGAGCTCCCATCACCTTTTAAAATTTCTCTCCCTCTTTTTTCATTAAAACAAAGTGCACTCTGGGTTGATTAAATTTTCATTAAATCTCGGCCACAATAACAAGGAAATTACATATACGGAGAATTTAGGCAAACTGAGAAAGAACATTTCCAGGAACACTTGCACATCAAAATATTCTACATAATCTTTAGCCATGCAAAACCATGCTGCAAAAATAGACAGTGATTTATGGAAAAGAATAAGCAGGAATGTTACTGTCTGAGGTGAGAAAATTATCATTTTTCAGTATTTAAAGGTCTTATTTTAAAGAATCCTTGATATTTGGTGTCTATAAGCTGGCAGATGGGTCTCAGAGTTCAATGTCTGGAAATCTTCCAAGAAAATGAGAGAAACTGCAGCTAGCTGCCTGAGCATGGGGATACTTCTAAATATAGGTAGGTTGTCTGGTTTGAACTCTCACAGTACTTTAAAAAACAGTACTCTCTTTGGGTTCTTGTCTGCTCTCCCATGTACCCAGATATTATATAAGCCATCTTGAGTTGCCATTGTTTTCCCCTACAAGACAACTGATTTTGTAAAAAAAAAAAAAAGGCTGTTAACTTCACTCGAGACACAGTAGTCTCTCTCCCAAGGATAGGGACAACCATGAAACCATAACAGACAAGCTCACCTTGAAGATATACCAAACAAGGGATAAGTTTTGCTGAAAAAATGACATATCCCATCTCAGAGTAAAGATATATAATACTGAAAGCCACTCCAATTATTCTGGTAACTATGAAAGAAAATCTCACAAGCACCTTCCTGCCTTCCTGCCAATGAAACACAAAACAATAAATTACATAGCTAATTATTTATTGCCTTTTGATGAAACCCCAATTCAGTTGCCAAAGAAGGCCTTTACACTCTGCCTTATGATGGGACAGGCTATGCTGGTGCTATGGTGATCTTACTGAAGTCTACCTACATCTTCTTACAGTGGAACCTCTACTTACGAACTTAATCCGTATTGGAATGGTGTTCGTAAGTAGAAATGTTCGTTAGTAGAGGCACCATTTCCCATAGGAATGCATTGAAAACCGATTAATGCATTCCGGGGGAAGAAAAAAATACCAAAAATAAAAATAAAAATAAAAAATAAAACACTGCAAGTCCCACGCTGGGACTGCAAAACAAAAAAACAAAAAACAAAAACAAACAAATCCAAAAATAAACATTGGAGCAAGTCCCACGCTCGGACTGCAAAAAAAATCACCAAAAAACAAAACAACACAGAAACATACCCCCCAGCCCAAACCTACCCTCCAAAACCCACACAGGAAAACTTTTTTTAAAAGAAAAAAAATGGAGCTTACCTGTCCGAAGCCTCCCGGGGGTCCCCCGCCGCTGCGATCGCCGCCGCCGTGACCGCCGCCGCCGGGAGGCTTGAGCATGGCCGGGGTGCTTCGGCTGCTCGCCCCCGGCCACGGCAGAGGCAGCGGTCGCCCAGTGCCAGGAGACTTGAGCTGGCCGGGTTTCGGCCGCTTGCCTCCCGACTCTCCTCTCGCTTGCTCCGTGCCACCCTCCATGGGCCCATGGCGGCAAATTCAAATGGTGGAGGGTGGCGAGGAGCGAGCGGGAGGCGAGCTGGGAGGCAAGCGGCCGAAGAAACCCAGCCAGCTCAAGCCTCCCAGCGCTGGGTGACCGCTGCCTCTGATCGTGGTGGCAGGGGACCCCTGGGAGGTCTCCCAGGGCTTCCCCGCCACCATCGGAGACCTCCTGGGGGTCCCCCGCCACCGCGATCGGCGCCTTTGGAGGTCTCCCAGGGCTTCCCCACTGCCATCGGAGGAAGCCCTGGGAGACCTTCGAAGGCGCCGATCGCGGTGGTGCTGGAAGCCTGGGAGGCTGAGCTTCCCTTTACCTAACCATTGGGGCGAAAGAGCTACAAAGAAGCAGCCTCTTTCACCACCAACGGTTAGCAATTTTAAATTTCCCGCCCTTTTCCCCTGCCTTTTTCCCGTTCGTACATTGAGGCTCCGGCCGCAAGTAGAGGCAAAATTTTGCAGCAGGAGCTGTTTGTATGTTGGATTGCTCGTATTTAGGGACGTTCGTAAGTAGAGGTTCCACTGTATTTCCCTCACTTGCCCTGTACAACTCCAACCTTCTTCTGACTTGTTGCCTGCATTCTAGATAATGATGGACTAAGCACAGGAACTGACTTTTCCATATATACATCATAATCATATAGCTGACTTGTCATTGGCTAGCAACAACCCTTGCTTGGCCCATAAGCCACACATGGAAAATCACTAATGTGAGACATTACTCACTCTAATCCAGGAAAGAGAGACAGAGAGAGAGAAGACATGTGACCCAACTGTAGAAACAAAGTTCTCATCTGGGTAAAACATTTTTTGGAAGAGTGCTTGATCTCAGTTGACTTGAGGGCCAAATGTTTGTCCCCAGATCTGACTGCAGTCCAAAAAACAGCTGAAAATAGCCATTTTCCATTTTAAAAATGGCATTTCCTTTTCTGTATTGGGTGTTTTTAGCAGGTGAGGGAGTGTTGGGGGATTTTGTTTTTAAACAGGGAATGTTTAAACTGGGAGACTCTGCTCTGGCCTTGGGAGGCCCGAAAAGCCCTGAGATCATTCTTGCTTTTTTGAATCACAAAAATAGTTATAAACAAGGCAGGCTTGTTTCAACTGAAACTCCTCTTCAGACAAATAGCATATGAAATTTGGGGGTAGGGGAGAAATAAAATAGAACCAAAAAAATATGACTTGATGGTATACCCATTTTTTTTTGCTGGCAAGGCAAGATGAAGCTTGCAGGTTTACACTCTCTCACTTCCATGCAGACCAAAACTTGCCTTGGACCCACTGTGGATCTTTTCTTTTTTGTATGGTACACAGTACTCTTTAATGAGACTGTGAGATAGTAATCCCTTATTCATGACCCTAATGCTATGCTGAAATATATCGTCAAGGTTTTTAAAAAATATTCTCCCTCTTCCCTTCCTGCCCCCAGCCCAGGGCTTTTTTTCCCCTCCTCAGTCTCCAAGCATTTTTAATGTGTATTTTGAAAAAAAAATCAATTGGCAATGTTTCAGATTGCAGTTATCATTGTGCAGTGATTGGGGTTGCTGTGTGTCTTTTTTTCCCCTTGTTTTTATTTTAATCACACACCTTCCCACTTCATTCTGCAGTTCTCTCAGTTAGCCATTCACCCTGTCTCAAGGCCTATGCATGAACAATACACATTTAAAAGCTGAGAATGAGCTGAGGTTAGCAAGAAATGCTAAAAGCAACAAGAAAACATTATTCAGGTACATGTATGGCAAAAGACAGAGCAAAGAAACAGTGGCTTAGCTACTCAATGGGGATGGGAAAATAAGAGATGACAAAGAAGAGGTGGATGTGCTCAATTCCTACTTCAGCTTGATCTTCTCCCAAAAGACAATCTATACTCCTTCAGGCAAATGTGAAATACAAGTGGAGGGGACAGGATTGCAGCTTGAGATTGATAAACAAATTGTCAAGTAATACTGTATTACTTTGAATGAGTTCAAATCTCCAGGGCCCAATGAACTGCATACTGAAGGAACTGGCTAAAGAACTCTCAGAACCACTGTTTATTATTTTCTTGAAACCATGGAAGATTGGTGAAGTGCTGATGATTGGAGGCAGGCTAATGTTTTTCCTATCTTCAAAAAAGGAGGAACCTGGAAACTACAGACCAATCAGCCTAACATCAATCTCACAGAAATTTTTGGAGCAGGTTATAAAGTGGTAATTTTGAAGCACCTTGAAAACAAGACAGTAATAACCAGAAGTCAAAGTGGATTTGTCAATAACAAATCTTGCCATACTAATATCTCATTTTTTTTATCAGGTAATTGTCCTGGTAGATAGTAGAAATGCTGTAGTTGTACGTAATATATCTTCAGCAAAGTTTTTGACAAAGACCCCCATGATATTCTGATAAGGGAGCTAACTAGGTGTGAGTTAGATAGAAGAACTGTCAGGTGGATACACAGTTGGTGCATGAAATGTTTATCAGATTGGTAGATGAAACAAAAATTGGGTGGAATAGCTAATATCCTGGAAGAAAGAAACAACATTCAAAAACATATTGATAGGCTTGAGCACTGCGGTGAAAATAGCAGAATAACATTTAACAGGGATAAATGCAAAGTAGACATGAGCATGGATCAGTAAAATGGAGATTTATTTTGATTCATGATTCATCAAGGTCGACAAATCATGAATTATGAATTTTTGATTTTTTTCTGATGAATCAATGAATCAATTTGTAAATTCATTTTTTAATTTGAAACCCTATAAAACAGTTTCCCCCAGCACCTAGAGTATCACAGAGATTCCCCTGACTTTCCTCTACAAGCCCTGCACATTTGGCAAAGTTTGGATTTTGGATTTCTGAGTTATACACCCAAAAGAAGGGCACTCCAGGAAAGTTCCCTCCAGGCACCTAAAGACACCAAAATCACAGAGAGGCTTCCCTTGGCTCTCCTCTACAGTCTCTCCAGGATTGATGATGATTGGGTTTCAGACATCCAAGTTATACACCCACAAAGTGCATCCCCACAGGAAACTGCCCTTTAGCAGCTGGCTTGGGGAAACTTAATCTTCACCCAACTTGGAGAGATTGTAGAAGAAAGTCATGGGAAGCTTCTCTGTGATTTTGGTGTCTCTAGGTGCCGAGGGGGGACTTTCTTGGAGGGCCTCCTTGTGGGTATCTAACACGGAAATCCAAATTCCCAACATCACCAAACTTGCTGATCTTGTAGAGGAGAATCAGGGGACACCTTCCTGTAAAATCAGTGTCTCTGGGTGCTTTGGCGGCCATTTTATAGCCAAATGAATCAACAAATAAAAAATCACTATAGTTCATTGATTTGTGTTCGTTGGGAGCATTGATTCATACAAATATTAATCAACAAATTAGTGATTTTTTGAATGAATATGATGATTCATTCTTTGATTTGTGTCCTTCTGTAGTGCAAAGTTCCATATCTGGGGAGAAAAAAACAAACATACATTGCTCCTCCTACCCCGGAATAATGACGAGAGAAAAGTATTATGGGATAAACATGGGCCACACTTTATTGAATAGTCATTATAGCCCACCGTAAAAGGGGGGTCCTGCAGTAGTGCGGAATCAGGTTTTGCATAGGGGTCTCACCGGACCCCTTACCAAACAAATGGGCAAGTCCCTAGCCCCGAGGTCTCACAGTCCTGAAGACAGCGAGAGCCTGGCCAGTCCAAATTTGACCACCCCCGACCCTGATCCACCTTCCCCTTGGTAACTGTCGGTCCAGGTGTGGCCCCAGTGCATCTTTCCCCCACCCAAGCACTGTAATTGCACAATCCGCAGTGCTGCGAGGTTAGATGAGCTAAACATCACCTGTGATTGCAAGGGGAGTCAACGAAACCTGTTCTATCTGCACTACCCGCCTGTGTGACCAATTGTTTTCCACCCTTCCAAAATGCCTGCGCACCTTGATCAGTGTGGGATAGGCAAAAAAAAACACCCCACTTCCAAGTGCCAATCAGGATGCAGGTCAAAAATTCCTATCCAGCCCCAAAAGGCAACCAGAAAACTCACACAAGTGCATAGGTAGGGTGGGTGGATTGCAAGCAATGAAAGAGGCCAATGGGAGGGGGAGCACTCCTTAAATAGGGTGCTCCTTCTTTTTCCCCCTCCCCTCCCGGGTTGCATTCGCGAGACTCACCATGTCTCGCGATATCCTGGGAGGGAAGCAATGGAGCACCATGCTGCCGAAGCGCTCTCGGCAGCAGAGCCAGCATTGCTCCCCCTACCCCGGAATAATGACGCGAGAAAAGTATTCTGGGATAAACACGGGCCACACTTTATTGAATATTCATTATAGCCCACCGTAAAAGAGGGGCCCTGCAGTAGTGCGGAATCAGGTATCATATCTTTTAGCCTTTTGTTTCTGTCCATGGAGTTTTCTTGGCAAAGATACTGGAGTGGCTTGCCAGTTCCTGCTCCAGGTGGATCGCATTTAGTCAGAACTCTCCACTATTACCTGTCTGTCTTGGGTGTCCCTGCACGGCATAGCCCAAAGCTTCTCTGAATTACTCAAGCCCCTTCACCACAACAAGGCAGCAATCCATGAAGGGGCCTGTGCACATGCATCCAAATGTAAGTTTTCCAATATATATGTTTTAAAAGGGGGTTAAATGTAGTAGGTTATGTGCCAATATCACAGTGCCAATTTTGTACTTGGACTTAATTTAACTGATGGCTTGTTTAACTATACTGGAAATTATAAAAACATTGGTAATATTACTACTGAGGTACACAATTGCAATGGTGTAAACACAACCTTTTGGACACAAAAGGTTTCTCTTGGGAATATCAGTTTAAAGTTTAAAGCTAAGGGAGATCGAGTTGATCCTCAAAATGACAGATTTGTCTTGTGTAACAGAAGTGAGTACTATTTGTAACCCTTCTTTGTGGTGAAGAAAATCTGCAGTGGAGATTTAACTGTGCTTTAGTGACTGCAGTGGCATTCCCTTTGTAGTCAGGAATCCTGATAAGGATGAAAGGATATTTAATCACAATTACTTAAGTCTGGCCTGCACACGCTACACCCTCCCTTTTTTGTGTGTGTGTCTGTGCAGGTGGTAGTGGTGGAATCTTGATATTTTGGAAGTGCAAAAACAAACTCTGCCCTATATTTTTAGAAAAAATAAGGCACCAACTATGGAGTGACTTTTTTCATAAAAGGTAAGGTAGTTTAAAATAGTTCATTCTATATCCTCCATCTCACTAATTATTTCAACAATCTGTCGCATACTATTTTTCATCATTTCTGTTTTTATTTTTGCCTCAACGAAATGTAATGAGATCAGGAATGAAACTTTTCCATTATATTAGGTAGGTGTTGTGTTAAAGATTAAAAATAAAAAGGCATGGAAATCTACTTCAAATGTCAGCTGGAAATAAAGCATGTCTATATTTTTGTCTCACCATCTACCAAACATGGAGCAGACACCTTCTTGAGTAAGCCTTTTAAAGTGTTTTTTTCTTTCTCTCTCAAAATCAGAATGGGCTTGTTTATGGATTCATTGCAAAAGAACCTGCCACCATCTGCTGTAAATCGTCCTCAGATTCCAACAATGTGTTAATGTTTCCATCTGTAGCTTAATTAATAGCTTATTTGTGGATAACAGACAGTATGATCAAACACTGGTATCTTGCAGATTAGCATCAGCTGCTTGGGTGGTAAGAAGGATGGGTGAAAAACGAAAGAAAACCATCTCTTGAATCTGTTATTTTACTCTTTTACAGGGGGAAAAACAGTGCATGCTTTTGTCCATCCAAATGAAATGTATCACAAAACCAAGGACATCAAATGTTTGGCTAAATTTAGTATTTTGCTGCCCAAACACAATAAAACCCATGGAGAGGATCTGCAAGAGGCTTTTATTAACAATAAACATAGGCAGTGATGCAACACTAAAGGATATTGCCTTGTGATACGATTTTCATGATATATTACCTCTAGTCCTCAACAGCAGCATTTGTTCAATGTGTGAATTATTTTTGTACAATAAGGTTCTGGAGATGGATAATAAAGGAAAACAAAACACACCTGCTGCTTCTCTCGTCCAGCTTAAAACAGAGAAACATCAGAAGAGAGGAATATGGTATAAAAATACCAAGAAATAAAGTGCAAGAAGGAAAGCTCCAGCCCCCAACCCAATCTGGACCATGGAAGTTCCTGCTCTGGCCTGCAGAGTCCTTGAAGAGTTCTTCTCTATCCCCCAAATGTCACTTATTGGTGCAAGGAAATTCTGTCTGTCATCTTTTTCTGGCCTTTCTCCTTGGGGCAAGAGAGGGCTGGGAACGCTTGGCTTTTGTCTCCAGTCACTGTTTAGTTATAATAGCAGAGATTCCTCCTAATGTTTTGCTCACCGCACAGACTCTCAGATGTAAGAAAATACAGGGTTAGTGTAACACTTCAATGGAGGGACTGGGTGTAGTACTGCTCCTGCACCATGTGCTCTGATTTCTGTGGAGAGTCTCAGTCATCCAGGTGAGGTTATCTGTAAGTTGAGTCATGGCAACTGGACTTCTTTCTTACTAGGCTGAAATGTTTTGCTACTCATCCAAGTAGCTTCTTCAGTCTTAATTTGTTGCGCTAGGTCTTCTGACTCTACCACGTTTCCCCGAAAATAAGACAGGGTCTTATATTAATTTTTGCTCCAAAAAGCGCATTAAGGCTTATTTTCAGGGGATGATTAATTTTTTTTTCATATACAACAATCTACGTTTATTCAAATACAGTCATGCCATCTTCTTCTGGTTGCTGCACAATGGTGGAAGGTGGGTTTCACTTAACTAGGGCTTATTTTGGGGGTAGGGCTTATATTACAAGCATTCTGAAAAATCATACTATGGCTTATTTTCAGGTTAGGTCTTATTTTCAGGCAAACAGGTTATTAGATTTATTTTATGCTTTAATAACTCCATTTGTTTTTTTAAATATTCCCTTCTGCTGATCTTTTTGTAATTCCAATTCCCATTTCTTATATTCTTCCTTTAGTTTTGTATATTGTTGTCTCTTTTCTTTATTTTTCTTGGCCATATATGTCGTGGCTATTCCCTGAAAGACAGCCTTGGCTGTGTCCCAGATAGTTTGGAGAGAGGTCTCTTCTTTTCTATTTTCTCTAAAAAAGAATTCCATTTCTTTCTTGGCTCTTTCTATAAATTCTTTGTCTTTCAGTATAGTTTTATTTAGAGTCCATTTTAAAGTTTTCTTTTCTCCTTTCCAATGTATCTTCATTGGATTATGGTCCGCCCATATACTTGTTTCTATTTCCACCTCTTGAATTCCTGCCCTCAATTTTGGGGAAATCCAAATCATATCAATTATGGACCAAGATTTATGTCTGTTGGAGTAAAAAATGTATTGTAATTTTTTAATGTTTCTTTCTCTCCATATGTCCTGTAGGCCTAATTCTTCCATCATCTGGAAGAAAATTTTGGGGAGTTTCTTCCTTCCTTTCCCCCCTTGTTTCCCACTTCTGTAATCCAATCTTTCATAAATTATTGCATTAAAGTCTCCTAGTAAACAAAGATTTTGATATTCCATTTCCAGCATAATATTATATAGTTTTTGATAAAAAAAATTCTTGTTTGTTGTTAGGGGCGTATATTGCAACCATCAAGATCTTTTTAGTGTTTATTGTTACTTCTACCATTAAGATTCTTCCTTCTTCATCTGAATAAATATATTTAGAGTCCAGGTTTTCTTTGATATATAAGGCTACCCCTCTTTTCTTTTATTGTGCTGCTGAATAATAACGTTTCCCAATCTTTGGGTATTCCAAATATTTATGGTGTTCTTTTTTAATATGAGTTTCTTGAAAGCAAATTATATCCATTTTTTTTTTTTTGTAATCGCAAGAATGTTTTTTTTCTTTACTCTTTTTTCCTTTTCTCTGGAGAATTAAGACCATTAATGTTCACCGAAAAGATTCCAATTTCATTCTCCATCTTCTTTATTTATATTTAGGATTTATTGTCCTAGTGCTTCTCTTTTCTCTCTCTTCTTTAGTCAGTTCTTGTAGTGCATCTTCTTTCTCTTCTTCTCCTTTGCTTGATGATGTCGCTCCTTCTAGAGTTTCTATATCCTGTTCTCTGCTTTTTTTCTCTGTCTTGTTCAGATCTTCTTCCCATACATTTGCATGTCTGTCATAAAACTCTCTTGCTTTGTGGATAGAATCCAATCTGTATCTTCTTGAATTCCAGTTGATCAAAATCCCTTCTGGTACCAACTATCTGAAATTTATCCCTTTTTCATTAAGTTTCATAGTCAGGAATTGATATTGTTTCCTCGCCTCTCTTATTCTCCATGGTATCTGTTTAAGAACTGTAATTTCTTTTTGTCTGTATTCTAGTCACTCTTCTCTGGTTCTTCTCAGTACCTCGTCTCTTGTTCTCCTTTTCACAAATCTTACGAAAACCTCTCTGGGTGTTTTATTTTTACTTGCATAATTTGAGTTAACTCTGTATGTTTGTTCAATTTCCATTTCCATTTCTTCTTTTTCTATCCCAAATAGGTCTGCCAAGATAGTTACGATTAAATCTGATATATCTTCCTCCTTATCTTCAGGTATGTTTTGAAATCTCAAAGTATAATTGCAATTGAATCTTCTAAGTTTTTATTAGTTTGAGACAGTTTTTGGTTTTCTTCTCTAAGTTCATCTAGTTTCTTCTCTGATTGTTCTGCATTATCTTCTAGTTTGATGATTCTTTGTTCGTTCTTTATGGTCTTTTGTTGGGTGTCTTGCAGTTGCATATTCATCTTGCAAATCTGTTCATTCATACTATCAATTTTCCCTTCCAATTTTTCATGATTCCTTCTCATCTCCTCTTGTATTGTTTTCATCTCTTGTTTATTGAATAACACTGTTTCCTGTATTGTCTGGAGGGTTGTCTGTAAATCTTTTTGAAATTTATCCTGCTGTAACATGTGTCAATATTTCTTTGTTGTTTTGGACTAGACGCCCCTGACGGGGGTGCAGAGGAGGTTTTTTTAAAAGTTTTGGAGATATTTGGTAAGCTCATCCTGGGTTATTATCTGGCTAATACCCAATATTTTCTTTACCCAACCGACTTTCTCCTCATCTTGTAATTATTTTTGTTGCATTCATACAGACATTACTACCATGTCCCCATGCCTTCTTTCATTTATATAATATAAATCTATAGTTTATCTTAGTTCAAATATACCAAAGAAAAAGAGAGAGAAAAGAAGAGAGAAAAGTAGAGAGAAATACCAAAAAAAGAGAAAAGATTCTATCTGGTTCAATTAGTATTATTCAGACCAAAATTAATCTAATTCAATTGCTGATTGTGTGTCCTCGATAGCCTAGTTCCTGCAGATCTATGCCGGCCAATCAGGTACTCTAAGATCCCAAAAGCAGTTTAAAAAAATCCACTTGGCCCAAAAAACCTATTTCAAGATTTGAAACCCCCAAGTATCACAGTTCAGTTCGATGGTTATATCCATGACCTGATGACCTAGATCCTGCAGGTCAATGCCAGGTCAATGCCAGCCAGCCAGATACTCCAAGTCTCCAGAGGCAGTTCAAAAAGTCCACTTTGGCCAAGTAGACCTGAACCAAAATTCAAACCCCCAAAATACTACAGTTCAATTTGATGGTTGTATTCTGATGGCCTAATTCCCATAGGTTTACACCAGCTAAACAAACACAAACACTCCCAGCTCCTAGGAACAGTTTCAGAGGATCCACTTTGGCCAAATAGGCCTGAACCAAAGTTCAAAACCCCCAAATTTCACAGATCAATTCAGTGGTTGTATCCATGGCCTGGTAGCCTAGTTCCTGCAACTGTATGCCAGCCAAACACACACTTCAAGCCCCCAGAAGTGGTTCCAAAAAATCCACTTTGGCCAAATATACTGAGTCCCAAAGTACAGTTAAAAATCCACTTTACCATAGTTGGACTTTGCAGGGTTAATTTGTCTATGTTCCATCCAGTCATGAAAAAAAAAAAGGAAATCAAAACAAGTTTCCAAGCTTTAAACAGCAATAGAGTGTTCAAGGTCACTGTTCTGGGCTTTCTGCCAAAGCTTCAGTTAGCCATAACATAGCAATATTAACTCCAAACTGCTGCTTAGCTGATAATGATTTAAGAGAAAAGTTTCTTAAGTTTATAACGCCAAGTTAAAAACAAGCTTCCTTCATTAAAGTATATTTTAAATGTATTTAAATGTCTAGTTAGTGTCCCATTAATCTTTAAATTATTTTCTTTGAGTCAGCCCTTGTACTACCTAGGCTAGCCAGAGGCAGAAGTGAAGAAGTGAGTGCATTTTTCAAGGCTTATTTATTTATCCTTTTATTTCCTGACTTCGTTTTTTTTTTCATTTTCAATAGGGATAAGATTTGGGGATAGAGGGCTGGGGGAGTGAACATGGGTAGGGGAAGGGTAACATTCCAGAGACCGAGAGGGTACTTTTACATCCACTTATACAATTCTACTAGAATAAAAAAAAGAAGACAAAAAAGAACAACTTAACAGGTTTTACCAGAAATACTAGTTACTAATCTCTTCATTCCCTGATTGGACCTTTGCATTCTTCTTTTATCTGTGCTTTCCAGCCCATATTTCGAGTCCAATTATAAAATCATTCCAAATTTTTGCATCCTTTTAAAGATAACTGTGTTTCTGTTTTCTTCCAATGTTTCCCATATTATAGCTACAGTAATTATGTGTACTATCAAATGTTTCATTTCTTTATCTAAAATATCAGACACAATACTCAACACCATTTCAGTTTAACTGATATCTCACAAAATATAATTTTTCCCAACATTTCAACATTTCATATACTAATCTGCAATAATCTCCAATAATTTTCTGCTTCCATATCTGTCCACCCAATATGCTTAAAATTACCCTCCTGTATTTTACATTTTCAACACTTATTTAAAAAAATTTCATAAAGCAGTTATTGGTTTTCATACTATACGTTCTGAAGACAGATAGTGTCCAATTTTAATTTCTATATTTGATCGCAAATTATTTTACGTCTGATGTTACTCTATTTTTTTCATATGAGTTTCTTGGAGGCTCATTTTATCAATCTTTGTTGTCAAGGTTTCTTTCTTCTTCTTAGATCTTCTTGTTTCCATGGGGTGCTTTCCTTTGGCGCTTCCCATTTAGTTTTCTAGCTGAAATTCTGAACTTCCTTCTGAGTTTGTTCCTAATGATCCACTTGATTGCTCCTCTTCCTGTTTCTCATCTGTCTTCTTCTCTTCTTTCCTACCCAGCCATTTCTCCCTTTTTTTCATAAAATCTTCTGCCTTCATTGTTGAGTTAATAGAATATCTCTGTGACTGGAATTGGAAAGAGACACCATCTGGTATGTACCACATATGTAATTGAGTTTGTTCTCAGGAAATATGTTAACTCCGCGTATTGTCTCCTTTTCTGTCTTATTTGCCATGGAATATGTTTCAAAATCTTAATTTCTTTTCCTTTTATAGTGGATCCATTATCTTGAATATTTCTTAGAACTTTTTCTCAAAATACCATTCTTGTGAAGTTAACATGAATTTATCTGGGGAGTTTGTTATTCCTGGTATATGCTGTATTAATTCTTCGTGCTGTATCTATATTTTGCTGTACTTCTTCTGGTCGCATCTCCATAAGTGGGGCTAAAAAGTTAGTTACCAATTGTCTTCACCTTTTTGTTCTGGAAGATTCCAGAATATAAGTATGAGGTTGGCTCTCTCCATGTGTAACTTTAGCAGGTTGATTTCATCTTGTTTTCTTTCATATTGTATCACTACTAGCTCTGCATTCATAATCTCCATTTTTTCCTGATTTTCTTGAGGTTTCTTGTATTTGGGCTATTTCTTTATTATTTTCTATAATCTGGTGTTTGATATCAGTCATTTGCGACCCTAAATCTTTGATTTGTTCAGAACCATTCCTCCTTGTATCTGCTGTAATCCTGTGGATAACATGTTTTGAATGTTCTGTTGCCAATCCTCTTGACCCAATAATTTCAGATTTTGTTCCTCTATAGGTGAGCCTCTTGGGGCCTTTTCCTTTCCTTCTTTCACTGTCATCTCCCAATTTTATTTTAATTTTTTATGATTAAACTTCCAAATTTTTTTAAGATACTATCTGGTTTCTTTCCCAGCAGGTGTTCCTGCTGCCCCACCTTTCTTTCAAACAACACTATTTACCAAGCCCATCCAAAACATCGCTCAGCTCCCCTCTCTCATCAAAATTTTCTCACAGCTGCCAGTAAAAACAATTAATGTCTAAGATAACAAACAATACCTTGAGGCAAGTAACATTAGCAATTCAATCTTTCTGTCCAGCCTCAGTAATTAGGGGTAGGCCCTTCAATCAAAACTGTCCCAGGCTACAGGAGGGAGGGTTGCCTCCTCTGTGGTGCCAAAGAAAACGAAGGAAAATAAGTGCTTCCAATCTGGTGATGTTACACAATCTAAGACTCTTCTTAAGTTCCAAAGTTCAAAAGTTCTATTTTCTGATTCTAGTTTCCTCCATTATCATAATTAGACAGTTTATGATTAAACTATTTCATGAGAGAAAGTATTTGCCTTTGATTAAAACAGTTCATCCAACAAATAACTTTCTCCCCTCTTCCCTCTTTCTTTTCTTTTTCCCGATCAAGGCTGAGGGATGGGGGGAGGCTCTCTCTACTGCAGCTCAAAGGGTTACAGGATCTAATTCACTTTCATTAACTCATTAAGTCCAGCTTTCTTCTTTCCACCTTGGTCTGTGTACTCAGAAAGACTTCAGGGGAAAAAAAAACAGTTTCCGTCAACTTCTCTCCCCTTTCTGTCACCTCTGCTGCTTCAGACACTGCCTTTCCTAGCAGACCGCCCTTTGCCTCCTACATTGGGGACTTCGAAACTGAGGGGTCCATGTCAGTTTCAGGAGCTCTCCCCAAACCCGATCGGTCTTGAAAACCCATCTTATTTCCTGACTTTCTTCAATTACAAGGCAGAGACAAATATAACCCTGTCAGGTCAGGAAGTCTCATGCTTGTACATCTCTCAAATAGCCTTACAGAACTTTATAAACCTCTAGATAAAAATCAGAAACCTGTGTTTATCACAGCGGGCATTTATTCCTGTTAAGGGTTAATTCCAGAATGAAATCAATCAATCATTTCCAATCATATCAAAATTTATCTGAGTATCAGGGTCTTTTCATTGTTGCAGTGATTCCAGGAAACATGAATTTGTCTAATTCTACAAGTTTTACTTCTACAAGCAGAAATTAAATTAGAAAAATGCATTTCATGTGTAAACTTTTAGCTATAGAAGTTGCAGACAAGAACTGAAAACATATTTGAATCTAAAAAGAAAGGATATTATAGCCTATAAGAGGCACATTGAAACAGCAGAAAATGTTTCTCCAAAACACAAATGTTTTTAAAAGTAAGAATATACAAAGTGGAATACATTTTTAGTCTTTAAGCATATTACTGCGCACACATGAAAAATTATTAAATCATGTTCTCACCCAGCAAAGCCAGATTTGTGCCAGTTTGCATCTATGGGGGTAGATCCAAGGTGACTGTATTGCTGTCTTCTGAAAATGATCAAGTCTAGTCAAAATGCACATGACAATGCTTTAAATTATCCTTTGAAAGTAACTTAAGAAATAAACAGAAAAATGTACTACACCTAACTTTGTAACTACTCATTACATTCCTTTTGAAATGTAGCTTTGTTATATATTCAGTGTCCCAATAAGTGTAGCTGTAGTCATTGTAACTAATTACTTTTCTATTATTTGAAATTACTTTTTGGAAGGAATCCATCTTAAAAATCAAGAAAGCTGCCTATTAAAAAACACTTCCTGAGATGTGGCCTACAAAAGCATTTTAACACCAATCAAAAATGACCCAACACTCATTACATTGTTTGCAAAAGGAACATCATAATACCCAATGAGGTTATTTTCATCTTTGATGTAGCTTATATATCTCTTGAAGGCAGCACAAATCCAAACTGACAATTCCAGAGCCATATTTATTTTTATCAGTTCTGAACTGATTTTTCTGAACTTGCTATAAACCAATTTCACTGAATGGTCCCTATTCCATCATAAGAGTGGGGGACAGTAACCTCTTTCTCTCTGAACATTAATTATTCACCATTATACACACCCAAAGTTTCCATATTCTTTTCTCAATAGCATTGTCCTGTACACATTTATGCATCTATTTATTTACTTTATTTTCATCAATTCTTTCCACCATGGCAGGATCCAACAAGCAAATACAGCTAAAAAGGAACTTTCAGATCCATGCTGCTGCTGCCTGAGGCAGCTGGAAGAGAGAATGCTCATTACCTCTATCACAAAAAAGGTGGGACCTGCTAGTGACATTGGCATCATTGGGTTGCCTGTGTTAGTGGACTGGATAGGAATTTTGTGCACAGGTTTATTGACTGATATATTTGAAGAAAGGAGTCCTGGGAAATTTGTGCTAATCTCATGCTGATTGCTCATGGGCCATAGGGACAAATTAGAGGGTAGTTGTTGAATTTAAATATGTCATATTTTGGTTACTCGTGCACAGAAATTGTGTGGTAGTAGTGAGTTTCAGGGGACATCATTAGATGATTAAGGCGCTCATCTGGCCTCTTCATACTATTTGATTCAAGCACTCTTTGAGGTCATCTTGAATCATGATGACTAAGTTTGGGTCCTGTAAGATCTCCCAAAATCAACTGGCCAGGGCAAGGCTGTAAGCATGGCCCCAGGGCCCAGGCTCACTTGAGATGGTAAGAAAAGCAAGCCAGGAAACACATCTGCTCTTTGACCCAGTTTTTGCAGTACTAGGGGGGCCCATTGCAGGTTACAGTTAACTATTTAGTTGTGTCTCTCTTTGCCTTGTCTCTTGTTTCTCATCTTTCTGTTTCCTGATTGAAGAGGGAAATGTTGTAATATTAAAACGGAATCAAGTATATTGTCCTAATAAAAACAAGAAGAATGCACATATTTACATATTTCATTGTTAATAAAAGTTCTCTCCCCACTGGCCGATATTACAAAAGATTTATGCATTTTTCACACTTCAGCGGTAAGATTCAGAAAAATATAGGGATGTATTTTTGTGCAAAAAGTGTATTTATTAAATAAAAAACCCTGTATCTTGCACTAAATACATATTTTTGCTGGAACATACAAGATTTTTGATGCAAATCTTGTGCCAAAAAGTCAGGGGTTGGGTGGGTTGTTTATGTATTTGTTTTGTTTTGGTTTCACTAACATTGATGAAGGTGCTGATCTTTTTATTCTCATAAAGAAGCAAAAAATGTCACAATGGCTGGCTATTTTGTCAACAAGGTGTCTTAATATGTTGTGACACCTGTTTTTCAAGGACAAGGCAATTAGTAAGTATTAGTTACAGCTTTAAAAAGCAAACACTGCATGAAAACAATTTAAAACCATTTGAAAGCAAAAACAAAACACATGCAATACTCACTGTTAAAAGATCTTTTCACAATGACTAGTTAACTGCCTGTTCCCTGTCTGAGTAGACAGTTTATGCTTGCAGAAGAGAAGGCAAGAAGTAGTCCAGTCTCCCTTGCCAGCAAGTTTCAGAGCCTCAAAGGAAGCACTGAAAATATCTTCTCTCATGTTCATGTGAGTGTGTTGGAGCCAAAAGACAAAGATCTCAAGATCCAGGCAGACTCATATGACCTGGACCTAAGTTGCATAGGTAAAGGTAAAGGTTCCCCGTGACAATTTGTCCAGTCGTGTCCGACTCTAGGCGGTGGTGCTCATCTCTGTTTCCAACCCATAGAGCTAGCGTTTGTCCGCAGACAATCCTCCGTGGTCACGTGGCCAGTGTGACTAGACACGGAACACCGTTTACCTTCCCACCGAGGTGGTACCTATTTATCTACTCGCATTTTTGGATTTTGCATGCTTTCGAACCGCTAGGTTGGCGGTAGCTGGGACAAGCGATGGGGGCTCACTCTGTCACGTGGATTCGATCTTATGACTGCAGGTCTTCTGACCTTGCAGCACAGAGGCTTCAGCGGTTTAACCCGCAGCACCACCACATCATAAGTTATAAGTAGCATTAGCCTCACTGAACTATGAGTTCAGCATAGGCTGTAAACAGGGATATAATGAATACTTGATAAATTCCTCTTTCTCTTTAATTTGGGCTGTCTCCAAGGATTTGCTCTGTGAGTTTCCTCACCTATAGGTGCAAGTAAGACAAGGGGTGCTTTCCATTATGTCAAGGTCCTTACTATAGATGGGCACAAACTGAACCGTGAACCAGAAAAACTGATCAACTGAGCTGGTTTGTGGTTCGGTTCATGACCTGGTTCAGGGATCCCATTTTGCTGAAGAAAAATGAAATGCTGAACTCCCCAATATAACATGGTTGATCTGTTTATAGTTGATGTTTAGGAACACTATAAAGCTCTTTGCTTCCATTGGCCCTCTTTCCATATTCATCAGTGCTTTGGAAGGGCTACTTGCAGAGCAGCCACTAAACAAAATATGTTTCATTGGTTTTTGTTTATTATATTTATGATTTTCATTTTGTAGGAAACCATACTGTTTGTAAGTTCATGTGCCCATCCATTTTTGCAGTGGAAGTAAGTTGATACAAATGATTTAGAAATGTTGTCAGTAAAAATTTGTTGTAAATAACTTACTGGCGCTACAAATGAATTTTTCTTCCAAGAAATATTATTTCAGCTAAAAACTCACTCTTAATTGACATGAGGTTCAACTAGATCTTTAATTTTGTACCAGCAATCAATTATGGGCACAATTATGCAAGTGCAATCAATTGCAAGCACAAATCATCTTTCTCTTCCCGATTCGTTCCACAATTGATTGCACCTGTTAATTTTGGAATGCAGATTCTCACATAAATAATACTTAACAGAGAAGCAACAACCTATTTCTTTTAAAAAATAAATTTAAGATGGCTGCTAACATTTCTCTGTTGTTGAGACAATCTGTAGGAGGGAAAATTACAGTCTTTCTCTACTACTCCATCTCTCTCCTGAAACAAACAGCTTATGAACAAAAATGGGAGAATGCAGTCAAAGAACACCAGGGTTACCTAAGATTGGGAACCATTGCTCTCTAGAGCAATGTTCTCAGACTAAAACTCCCAGAAGTCTTCACCACAAGCTGTGCTGGCCAGGATTCCTGGGAGTTGTAGTCCAAGAATACTTGGGTTACCCAGGGTTGGGAACCACTGCTCTAAAGTGAGCATATTTTCCCCACATTCCATCCATGACTGGTCCTTAGTAGATTTGTGCACTTTAGTGCATTGGCAAGTAAAGCCTTCATGTGAGTCTCATCTACACCTTGACAAATTACTCATGTCTCAAGGAACAGCCACTGGGAGAAAGTCCCTCTTGCCTGGCCTCTTCTTTGATTGACCGAGCAAGAGGTAAGCCACTTGGCTCTGTTGGAGCAGTTTTGCTTTCGTGTGCGCGTGGCTGGCAGGGGAACCTGTGATTTTCAGGTCACGCAACAGTGTGGCCCGTGGCTTGAAGCTCCTCACTTGCCAGGGGGAAGGGGGAAGAAGAGGGGATTCCTTCCCTGGCACAAGATAGTTAATTGGATTAAAAGAAAGAAAGAAAGCAAGAAAGAAAGAAAGAAAGAAAGAAAGAAAGAAAGAAAGAAAGAAAGAAAGAAAGAAAGAAAATAGAATGAAAGAAAATAGAATGAAATACAATTGGAAAAGAAAGGGTAGTGGGGGAATTTAAATATTAATAATATTAGATTGAGGTTAAAGGAAGGAACATAAGGGCAGCATTTGATAGGCAGTTGCCATAGGGGGTGAGTTTAAAGTCGGATGAGAGTATGGTGAGGGGAGGTAGTGAGATAGAGAAAGAGAAGGAAGGTGAGAGGAAAAGAGTGAATTAAATAAATAAATAAATAAAAACAGAATACATAAATAAAAATTTGAATATATATATTGGGTGCTGCGGTGTGTCCCATAGGGCGCCTGCACCACTATTTGCGAAGAGCGGGGTTTGTTTTCCCCCATGTATCTTTCTCTCCAAATCAATGGGGATAAAATATGTTGTTTGTTACCTGCTTCTTTATATATATATATATATATATACATTAATTAGGCTAATAATAATAATAATAATAATAATAATAATAATAATAATAATAATAATAATAATAATAATAATAATAATAATAATAAAGTATATATACTTTATATATATACATTAATTAGGCTAATAATTAATTAATCTGAAGACAATAAATTAGGAGAAAGCAATATTGAAATATAATAAATAGACATAAGTTTGCATAGGGTGTGCACCCCATTGGGCTCAGCCTATAGGCTGCCACCAACCTTATAATCCATATATATATAAAATAAAATAAAATACTCAGACAAGAAAGGGGTGTGAGTTAGGAGCAATACCAATATTGCTTCACAGTGATTAAAAAAAGGGGGGCGCAGCATGGGGCAAAAAAAAAAAAGGGACAAGGTTCAGGTAAAGGCAAGCAGCCCGCAAAATGTAAAGCCCCTGCCAAACCACCTCCTGTGATTTCTTCATCTGAAGATGAGGAGTGGCCAGATTATAGTGCCATACTGTCAAAGTAAGTGAATTGGAAAGAAAAAGGACATTGGCCAGGAATGCAGCTAGTGCTGTTACCCCGAGAAGGTCGCGTAGGGAATCCATGGCGTGCAGGATGGCAGAATTGTGACTGTTGGGTGATGTGATGTTGCCGCGTATTGCTCTTTTAGAGAAAGAGAGTACCAGTTCTGCAGAAGCATCTTCAGTGGAAGGAGTGAGTGGCAGCCATCAGACCACCCATCCTGACACGGAAGTGGACATGAGGTTTAAGCCCTGGGCTATCAGGGACCCTCAGATGTGGGAGCTGGTGGAAGAAGAGTAGACATGCCAAGGTGCAGGGGTGCCAGCAGGCAGGCAGACCAAGGTTGACTGAGCCCCAGCAGGACCTAGCCAACAGGTTCCAAGGTGCCTCCCATCAATGCTGCAGTGCCCACACTGCCAGTAGCAGGTGAGTTGGCAACCACATCACACACAACACACATAGAAAGGATGTGGCCTTGGGGGGAAGTTAGCCCACCAGCGTTGTTTCAGGTGATGGCTGGTTTAATGCCTGGCAGCATAGGAAGGATTTCACCTGCATTGGCAGTGCCTGTACTGGCTTTGAAGCCTTGCATAGCACCTTACATTCAGTGGTCCTTACCTAGTCAAACAACAAGGTTTTGTGAAGGATTACGACAATTCAGTCACCCCACAATGCCGGACACTGGATATAACTCTGTGCCTAGGAGTGGCCTTCCATACGGGGATCAATCCTTGCTGATGGGCGTCCACCTTCTACCAACTACAATAGAAAAAATGTGGAGAGGAGAATACGTGGGTGTATTCGAACTCTTGAACAAAGAATTGGAAGAAAAGAAAGGGGCCAAAGAGAAGGATAGTGAGAAAGGGAGATTCAGGAAGAAAAAACCAGAGAGATGCTGGGTGAACTGGCTCCCAGGCCTTTTGATATATGCGGGGACATTAGTCAAGGCATACCCTTCAAGGGCTCTGCCTTGATACAATACATAGATCGGGTGGCAATGAGGACGGAGGTGGTACCAAGTGGCAGCCGCCCGGTCCATCTGCTGCTTCAAAATGGCCCCAGCCCAATTAACCTGCCAACCCTAGCTGGCTGGTTGCTATCACACCGAGATAGAGAAGCGGCTTGTTATTTGCAAAAGGGCTGCATGTTTGGTTTTAAGATCCCTGTGCAGGGTCTTAGGGCAGCTGCTACGGCAAGCAATTTGAAATTAGTGAAGGGTATGGAAGATGTCGTTAGAGAAAGGATTAAGAAAGAAGTTGCTGAGGGGCGGGTGGCTGGACCTATCTCCGAGCCACTTGTACCAAATTTGTGAGTCTCCCCATTGGAAGTGATCCCTAAAAAGGTTCTGTGTGAGTTTAGCCTCATTCCATCATTTGTCTTATCCAGCTGGGGAATCAGTTAGCAACAAGACCCCCCAGGAGTTGTGCACAATTCGCTATACTTCATTTGATGCTGCCATTCAAATCGTTAGATCATGTGGCAATGGGGCAGAGCTCACAAAGTTGGTCATTAAATCAGCATTCCTTTTATTGCCTGTTCACCCTGAGGATTTTGAGCTACTAGGTTTTCAATTTGAAGGGTTATACTATATGGACAAGGCAATGCCGATGGGGTGTTCCGTTTCTTGCACTGCGTTTGAGTGCTTCAGCTCATTTTGGAGTGGACACTTAGGTGCAGGGCGGGGCTTTCCCAGGTGGTCCACTATTTGGATGAATTTTGTGGGAAATCAGGGACCGCTCAGTGCGAGCACCTCATGCAGATGTTTCGGATAATAATAAAGGAACTCGGGGTTCCTTTACCTGAGGAAAAAACGTAAGGTCCATCTACTGGTATTACGCCCTTAGGGATCAAATTAGACACTATCCTAGCAATTGTGCAGATTGCCATAGAGTAAAGTAGAGAATCTCAGGATTCAAATTCGGGACCTGTTACAATGAACTAGAGTTATGTTTAGGGAGTTGCAAGAGGTAGTGGGTCACCTCAAACTTTGCTTGCAAAGTGATTGCTCCAGGTAGGGCCTTTCTTTGAAGGCTGTGTGAAGCCATGAGTGGGTTAACAAAACCACACCTCAGACAGCGATTTTCAGCAGGCATGTTGGAGAGGTCGACCTGCACATCTGGTTAAAGTTCTTAGATGGTTTTAATGGAATTTCCTTTGGGACGAGGTGCACTTAGGAGCAGAGTTCCAAGTCCAATCTGATGCTGCTGGGTCAACAGTATACGGTATTTACTTTGGGGGCTGATGGTGTGCCAGCCTATGGCCAATGGATGGCGTGACTCCAAAATCACCCACGATCTGATGTTTGGAATTTTTTCCAATTGTGGGAACACTATGGCTTTGGGCGGACGTTTGGGCCAATTCTGCCATCACTTTTTGGTGTGACAACAGGGCAGTGGTCCAGGTGGTAAATACCCTGAGATCACGATCCCAAAGAGGATGAGTTTGGTGAGAGCATTCACCCTACGTTCTTTGAGTTATAACATTGTGTTCCAAGCTTGCCATGTGCCTGGTGTAAATAATAAGCTGGCTGACACCCTGTCCTGTCAACGGATCGACCGGTTCAGGGTGTTGGCACCTGGAGCTCAGGCTCGACCAGAGATATTCATGCAAGTGGTATGGAGCATTGGAGGATTGAAGCCAACAGGGTAATAAGTTTAGCACTCGCACCCAGTACTAGGCGCAGCTACGCAGCTGCTTGTGAAGAATTCTTTGCATTTTGGAATGCGGAAGGTCTGGGTAGACCCTGGCCTATGACAATATACAGTTTACTGAAGTTTGGGGTATATCTTCATCGCAAAGGTTTGGCTCCTCACATGATTCAAGGGAAGTTGTCAGCTCTGGCCTTTTATGCCAGGGTGCAAGTGTGTCCGGATCCAGCAAGTGATTTCTGAATTAAGAAAAGGTTTGAGGGATGAAACAAAGAAAGAGATTGAAAGGAGGATAGACGTACTCCTATGTCCCCAAAAATCCTGGTTCAATTGGGCCATGTTTGGGCTGTTGTGTGCAGCGACCAATATGAGGTCAAATTATTTAAGGCAGCAACACTGTGTGCATTTTGGGGGGCTTTTAGAGTGAGTGAATTAGTAAGGGCGTCAAAAGTATACAATTCAAAGACGGCATTACAGATGGACGACCTATTGGTCTCCGAAGACAGGGTTTTGTTCCATCTTCGCCAGTCCAATAATGCCCTAAACTTATGAATTCGCCAGACAATTTGTAAGTTTAGGGCATTATTTAGTTGGGGAGTTATGCCCAGTTAGGGCTGTTTCCAAATATGTTGAGTTAAAGGGGACCTCAGCAGGGGATCTATTTTGCTACAGACTATTCACCCCTCACGAAGTTCCAATTTTGGGCAGTTATGTCCTGTCCTTCCGGAAGAGGGAATTATAGGGTGGAAGTTTGGCACTCACTTTTTCCACATAGGAGCAGCATCCACAGAGGCACTTTAGGATATTGGAAGGAGTATATAATAAAAGATGGGATGGTGGTCATCGTATGGGTTCAAGACCTACGTACATTCTCTCCCACAATAGATGCTGGTGTCTCTTTTTCTTTTCAGACTTCAAGTTGGTTACAGCCCAGTTGAGAGTTGTTGTATAGTCACAGTTACGTACATTGGGCAGTGAAGTTCACTTTGTGGACCAGTTGGGGTCGTAATTTAGGCCTTGGTGCGCAGGCCATGCTCGAAAGGAGGGGACGGAGAGATATGCTCTGCGGCGGGTTTTTGAACTGGCGTCCCAGGGTACTCTGGAGGTACCCCCTGATATACTGGTTGTTCACCTGGGAGGTAATGACTTGGCTCAAAGGATGGGCAAGTCACTTATACTACTGGTGATCAATGATTTGCAAGCCATTAAGGCCAAGTTTCCTGCGACAAAGTTGATTTGGTCAAACATTATACCAAGGATGGTATGGCACGCCAATTGTGACCCAAGGTGCATTGACCGTGCATGTCGCAGTGTTAACTGGGAAGTAAGCAGAGCCATGAGAGCTCGATTGGGGTCAGAGATAAGGCACCCTGACATAGGAGTTCGTTAACCAGAGTTGTACAGGAGTGATGGCATTCACTTGTCAGATACAGGACTGGACCTGTTTCTGTGCAAGTTACAAGGGGGCCTTTGGGCCAAAATTTTCAGCTGTGATGGCAGGCTTGGGGCATATAAAATAGCCCCATGCCATGGCAGGTAGTGCGAGGGGAAGAGTTTTGGTGAGTTCCTGGAGGACACAAGGTTCAAAAAACATCCCATCTCCCTGTTTGATTGAGCCAGCAGGGCTCCGAGGGGAGGTGGCCTTTTATTAAGGGGACCTCCCGGGCAGCAGTTCACCTAGGGTCATGAGGCTCGGTGGGCTGAGGCAGTGGAGGTACCCCTATCACGGGGCACCTGAACATGTGCTGGGTAGAAGACAGCACGATTCAATAATAGGAACTCGCCCTGCTTTAGAATCCAGAGGTAAAGGCTACACAGGATTTGGATAAATATCGCACTACGTCAGGCCCCCTTGTAGATGGGGGATTTAGTTAAATAGTTAATAAAGTTGTGGCCCACGTTTTAACCAAACAAACGGTGTCGTCTCTTTATTTCTGGGCTGGGTGGGCAAGATTCTATGATTCTAAGTTGTGGGTTTTTAAACGTAAATCTCACTTACCTTGAAAGCCCTCTTAGGTTCATTGTAAGTCTGTTCAACTTGATGGCACATAACAAGAACCATACTAATTTGTATGTAGTGAAGACTGATTGAAATGATAATCAAACTACTGAACTACTATTTCATGCTTTTGCAGTTTGTGGACTTTTCCTGAGTCAATAATTAAAGACTCAAATCACCACATTTCAACTTATTTTTTTTTGCTTTTGAATTTCATTCCAACTTTGAATCTTCCTTCTAACTTTTTCCCAGATTAGAGAATGCCTTCATTTTTTCAAGGCTATGTAGAATAGATGACAATTTTAAAAGGAGTTAATAGAAGCATGCTACTTAATATAGTGAAAATTAAACTGCAATTTTAGCTTCTGTTGAGGAAAGAGGAACAGGTGTTGAGACAACAGGTAATGTGTTCCTTGAAAGAGATCAGGAGAGAAACGAGGAGATAGTAAGAACTAGGCAGAGGTGGTAGCTCACCAGTGGAATTTTTCACTACATGTTTCAAATCCAAATATCTCTTCCTTTGTAGAAGAA
Organism: Intellagama lesueurii; assembly: GCA_037013535.1. Classification (NCBI taxonomy): domain Eukaryota; kingdom Metazoa; phylum Chordata; class Lepidosauria; order Squamata; family Agamidae; genus Intellagama; species Intellagama lesueurii. The sequence goes on along the minus strand of JBAJHW010000003.1, from coordinate 131,173,855 downwards.
AAAAAGATAGACAGGTTCTTGTCCTATCAGGATCCTTCAATGAAATGAAGGGTAGCCCTGTATACATTTAATATTTAAGTCAACATATTGGCTGCAGTCCTGTTGCTTACTGTAGTAAGCCGCACTACAGTAGACCTACTGAATCACTGGAGATTTGGTGAGTCAGCTCCTCTAAAAGTTCCATGGACTCACATGGGCCTACTCTTGCCGTCCCAATCCCGGAATAAAGACACGAGACAGTAATATGGGTTAAATATGGGCCACACTTTATTGATAACATCCAAATATGAAATTTGCCATCCTTTGGCAAAAGAGGGGGCCTGCTGTAGTGCGGAAACAGGTGAAAGGCAGGGGTATGCCGATACCCCTTGATCAATAAATGGGTGAGTCCCCGGCCCCAAGTTCCAGTGGTCACCAGACAGCAGGAACCCGGCCAGCCGCTAATAAACACCCCCAGACCTCAAGACATCTTTATTTGATGACCGTTGGTCCGGAAGTGGCCCAGCACATCTTCCCCGCACAGGCACTGTAATCGCATGATCCGCAGTGCCGGGAGGTCGGATGCGCTGTTGGCTTACCTGAGATTACAATTGGGACACACCAAAAATACCTGTTATTTCCACACTACCTGCCACAGCATAGGGACTAGCCATGCTACGTCCCATGCCCACCACAGAGCCACAAGAGCTCGACAAGCAGGCCCCCTTCGATGCCCTCAAAACATTTCCAAACCTGCGTCAGCAGATGGGTTCCATTACTCCTGAATAATTCAGGCTTCTCCGCTTGGATCCCATGGTGACTAATCACCGATCCAAGGCCGCAGCAGATGCCTCTGCACATTTCTCTGGTCACGCCCCACCGGGCATTATTAACATCAAAATTCCTCCCAGAGCCTCACCAGGCTAACCGAGGAATAATTGTGGACCACACGGATCCGAGGCCACTGCCACAGACGCCTCTACTTACTTCATGCTAATGCCCGGCAGGGCCTGTTGACTTCAGCGATCCTCCCAGAGCCTCGCCAGGCTAACCGAGGAATAATTGTGGACCATAAAATCCGCATTGCAGGATACCTGACATTCAACCATCTCGGGTCACGCAGAAAGTCCAGGATCAATACCTTACCCAACAATCTAGGCAGGTTATTGCCTCTGGGCTGTAACCCCGGGCTGCTGCAGTGGATGCCGTTTCAATCCTGAACAAATGAGTGCCAAACCATATGCCCATGACCCCTACCTAGCTTAGGGCTAATTCCGTTAACTTCCAAACTGATATGTATTCGGAGACGACCTATCAGCAAGTTAGAAAAATTAGCCAGATTCTTGCCCTCGACTACCCATGTAAACCTTCGTAGCTCTAACTGGGCATATATACCCTATGCTGCATTGCCCCATAAATAATTGCTTCCCTTTGCCTGTTTGGTCGGCCTTGGATCGTCTAATGCGACGTAAGGTTGTTTATGATACAAACGGCCGCTTAATTGTCACACCAGAAACGGACTACTGAACTAAACCATTCCTCTGCCCAAAGCTAAAAAGCGCCCACTATAGGAAGAATTCCAAAAGGTAAGGTCCCTTATGATGCCTTCCCTATGCCATGCTTTTGACCATGAACCCGAACACCACCTACCTCGTAAATATATGCCGAAACCCAAGGCTCCGGCAGCGTCCAAGTTCACCTGAAATTCAACGTTTAGACCCCTTTCATACCTCCCAAAGGAGATCCCCGTAAATTTTTACGAAATTGGCTCCAAACCTTGAAATCTTCCCTCATACCTCATGTCACCCTAGTCATATGCGTTGATCATTTAAGGCCCCTCATGGCTGCACATAGAGGCCTGAGAAAAGCACGTCCCAGTGCTACTATTCCGCAGGCAAAATTTAAATACCCTACTACTCCTTGTAGTTCCTTCAGTGATGCTTTCTCTTGCCCAAAAGGGATCTATTCTCATCCTGAGGTCTATCAATTCGTTCTAGTTCTATGAACGAATTACCGTATCTAGTTCTATGCTAAAAGGTTAAAGACATGGCTGGCCCCTCCATTTTTTCATCGGCTAGGGGCAACCCCCACTCCAGTGCCAAAAATGAAAGAAATTCAGTATGAACCAGCAGTTGCCTAGGTTCCCTACTAGACAGAAGAGAAAATCATTAAGACAATAAGCCATGGGTTTACTGCGTACCCTTCATCAGCTTTTCCGTTCTATAAATGTACTAAATTTCTCAAAGTGGCACATGACACTGAGCAACCCATAGGTAAAGCCCGATTTATGTAGAATGAACCACCTAACTGAAAGCCCAATAGATTAAAATCCAGAGGGTGAACAGGGAAAATTCCGAATGCTGATTCCACAACACCTTTTGCCAGCTCAGCCCCCACACCACACTTCCTAACAATACTTACCGCTTCATCAAATGAAATGCACCTAACCGTGCATAGCTCCAGAGAGATAGCATCATGAACTGACTTACCTTCCAGAAAGGACAGAGGTGAATAAGCCGGAATTCCCCCTGGGCTTTCCTGGGAACTATCCTAATGGGAAAACCCATAGGTTCTCGAGGGGAGGTTTTGGGAAAGGTCCATTTCCCAGAGCCACAACTTTAATTGGGCTGGGTCCCTTTTCCAGGGTTACCCCCCCCCACTGTTCTGCTCTTTTGCACTTCCTGCCCCTCTATCCTGCTGTTGTGCACCTGCTTTAAAGCAATTTGCATTTGAGTGGTGTCCACCGCAGGTAAGGCACTCGTGCCAAAATTTACAAGGCCTCCTAGAGCAGAATCCCCTGGAATTATACTGGAAGCACAGCAGGCGGGGTTGAACCACCTGCCCCGCACTAGGGTGGGTAAGTTGTGTAGAGGTCATCTTCCTATTTAAGTGACCACTATCAAACCTGCCACCTGTGTTCAGTCTGGCAGGGGTCATATGCTGGAGCCACAGCCCGGGCTGTGGTTCATCCCAAAGCAAGCTCGGCTGAATAGCGCTCCTCATACGGAACGCCTGATCATGCTGCAGCCAAGCTTGTCCAGCAAAATCCATGTAAGCCCTATAAATTATGTCTAAATATTGAAAGAGGGCTTGTGCCCTCCAAGGTTGGGCTTTAACAATGACACCAGCATAAATCAAAAACCCAGAAAGTCAATTGGCCCAGGTCCTGTCTGGCTTTTTCCTTCTACGTTTTTCCTTCTCTTTTTCTTCCTCCTTATCAATGTCTTTCTTATCAAATCTTCTATTGAGAAGGACGAATACATCAACATATTTGCCATTCAACTCTTTTGTATTGAGTGTTAAATGGTCTCCCAAGGGCATGGAGTAATCTCCATATGGCAAAGCCCCTTGTGGCACTGTATTATATCCCATGTTAGGGACCGACGGGTATGGCCAAGCCCACACACCTGTTGAGCTGCCCGCTTGGGCCTGCGTAGAAGAAGGCACAAAAGGCATGCCCCAGCCTCCCCATTGTGGGCCAGCATAAGGCCAAGCCACACTGGGGAGCCCCATGTTCAGTGAGGTGTGTGGTGTGCTTGTAGGGTAGCCACCCGCGGCCCTGCCAGCCCAAGGCCATGTTGGAAGAGGTGTCTGAGTGCCCGGTGCAATAATAAACTCACCGGGAGAAGTAGCAGCCCTGCCAGGATCTTCCGAAATGTGTGATGTGGCAACGCCGACTTCCTCCACCTCCTCTTGTCCCTCTTGGTGGTTGAAGAAGGTTCAGATGCCCTGGGGGTCAATGACCGCCGCTTCTCTAGGCTCCTTGCTCTCGGCGTTACTGCAGCCCTGTCAGCATCACTTCTAGGTACACCCTCCTGGACCTTGGTCAAAGGCTTCTTTCCCGTGATGGAGAAGGAAATGAAGATTTCATGCTGCATTATTCCAGAGAATGTTATAAAGCTGGTACCACCTCAACTAGGTCTTGAGTGAAAACTGGGAAACCTTTAAAAGTATTTACTTTTTAACATTCTCTCCTTTCAGAATCTGACACCCTCACGGGCTGTTCTGACTTTCACTGCAATAGCTGCTAAACCGTGATATTGCAATGTACCCAAACCATCCCCTCGGCTTATCAGCCAATAAGTACTTCTCTTTCCTACAATTTGATATTATTTATTTATTTATTTACTTATTGATTGACTGATTGATTGATTTTAATTTTTTCTGTGAATGACTAACTGTAATTCTGTACTTTAGTTTTAAATACATGAGTTACTTAATTTGCGCTATGTGTATTGTGATAACTTGGTGTTTAACCATTTCATCCCGAAATGTTGGTACTCCTATATTAAAAGCTTTGGTTTTAGAAAATTATGCCCACTTAATGTAGCCATGACCGTCCCAGTAACCCCTACAACATGTGGGGCTTATTCCTTCGTATGTATTGGGCTGGAGTGCACCTAATTCTACCACCTGTAAGTCACAATATAACACTGTTGTTACAAAGGAAAAACATAACTAAAGCAACCCTTCACTTAAAATAGTACAAAAGGACTCTTGGTGGTAAAACAGTTTCCCATTTAATTTTAAGACCCATGGATCTAGTTTGTGTTGTAGGATTATATAATTGGAGAATCTCCATTGAATAGGCTCATGATCCTGCAGCACCTTGCTGCACTTCAATTATAGAGGTGGGTAGGTAGATTTTAGTGTACAAGAAATGATTGTGTGTGATGAAGGATTCCTGCAGGCAGATTCCTTAATTTCTGTTTCGTATTTTTCTCTGTACACCTTTTCTTAATTTAAGCAGTACACGACCTTCAGTGAGGCTCACTTAGAAGTGGAGGATGATAAATGTGGAAGCCATGCGAAAGGAAAGCTAAAGACTATTGCTCTTTGCCTACGTGCAATAAGTATGACCTGGGTCCCCAAATTAGCACCCTTGGTCGCGTGACAATCCATTTAGTGCTAATAATAAATATGTTCCTATTTTCTATTGCTATCAACCCTTAATTATACAGAGTCCAAATGGCTCTGTATAATTATAATATATATAATTATTATTATTATAATTAACCCAGTAGAAAATGGAGCTCAATTAGTATCTCCAATCCCCGCAAGTGTGCCTTCAGTTTTGAAATGTAATAACTAATAGCTGGGAGGGGGAGGGAGAGGAATGAAGGGGGGGTGCGCGGCTTCTTGTCAACTACCGAGGCCTTGTTACCGCGCCCTGGGAACTCGCACCAAAATTCTGTCTAAGAAAAGAAGAGGGAGGGGGAGCACGCCGGACCGAAGGCCGAGAACAACCAAATCAACTTCCCAGGACCGCTGCCCTGGCACTCGCCTTCTCATCCCCAACATCCATATACTTATTATTTTCTTCTTTCTTTCCTCTCCTCTCTCTCCCCTTTCTTTTTTAAGAAAAAAAAGAGAGAAAAGTTGAGCCACTCGCGCCACTGGAAAGTTGAGCCACTTGCGCTCAAGAGCAGCGGGCGCAGCCGCGGCGGTGGCGCTGCCGCCGCCTGCCTTCCCCTCGTGCCTGGCACCAGCTTGCAATCAATGCAAGGAGCAAAGCTAAAGGTCCGACCGCACTAATGAGAAAAGCTAACACAACACAACTGTGGGAGGGAGCCGAATGCTACCCTCCCCTCGTTGAGCACACAATTCCTCTCCATGACGCAGCAAAAGACTGCCAAAGAACCAAGTCCTCTCTCTCTTGCACTTGCCTGAAAAAGAAGAGGATGGTGTGGGGGTGGAAAGCCCCTTAAATAACCTGGGCTCTCCACCCCCACCATGCGAGTGTTGCGAGACTACAGAAGTCTCGGTCTCTCCGGGGTAGCCGGCAAGGAGCGCTCATGCTGCTCAATGTCCTGGGGACTTAGCAGCGAGCTCAACATAGTTGTGACTTACAATGCTAAAGCAAGTTACAAGTAGAATATGCCCATTTGTATCAGTGGAAGTTATTGAGAAGTCCACTCACTAAATCCCCATGGCAGGCTTACACCAATAGAATTTACTATGCTATGCAACAGGATTTCCGCTATAGTTTGGTAATGAATAACTGAGATTGTAGTGTCTCAAAATCCTGGGATTTTTGTAGCAATTGTAAACTGTTCCTAAATCTGACCTCTTGGCAGAAGAGGGGAGGGTGAGAACTATGTCACAAGCCATGAGGCCATACTCAAAAATAACAATGAGGAATCAAGGTTGTTGCTGTTGGTCTGACATCCTCTAAGCATCTCCTCTTAACAGCTTTCCAGTCCAAATGCACAGAAGGGAGATTTAGGAGTAGATCTCAGGAAATGTTTGTCAGTTGTTTTGACTCTCTGACCTCTACTTCTTCCTGCACCTATTGTTAAACTGATATCTTTAGGGTCCATCTATCAGTCTTCCTCACTTCAATTTCCTTTCATGTTTCTGTAAGGAGCAAATATGCTGTCTCTCCTATGCCATGTGCTCTATCTAGTCTATCTAGTTAGTAATAGGATTTAGGCTTTTCTGTCTTGAATGCAACTTTCTCAATAAAAGTTTAGTTATTTGATTTAAACTGCTTCTCCTGCCTTTATTGTGCCTCTTTAGTAAATCTACACTGCTACAGAGAAAGAAACTAATATTTTCCCCTCTTTCAGGTTGTGAACACTCACAACAGAATGTATTTACAACAGTTGTGAATATTTGAAGTTCAGTCCTGTAGAGAAATACCTGAAGAATAGGACAAATTTAATTCAATTTCCTCTGAAGTATTTCTGTTAAAATGAAATGGAGAGGGAACCAGGTTGTGCTGAGGCAGTCCTGCCACTAAAAGGCTGCAAGGAGCTTGAGGGTGTAAACTTCCAGGATGGTTGGGTGACCACACACTGAGGCCTGACAGACTGAGAGAAGGGCCTCCTGGAAGATCTTTAAAAGCTGACGGAGTTGGGTGCCATCAGCACATTGGTAGTACCAGACCACAAAATTCTGGACAGCCTCTTTCAGGTTTTTCATGCATAGGTGAAATAGTCTGGGGAATCATGGAACCCTGAGACACTCCACAGGCTAATGGTCAAGGGGTTGAACAGGAGTCCCCCAACACCACTACCATTTACAAAGTGACACCAAGCAAGGGGAAATCCCAGAAGCTGACTTCTTTTTTTCATCAGTTATCCACTTCTCACCCAAACACAAAGCAATTGTCAGGGCTGTTTTTCAACAAGTCTGAATGGTAGTGAGAAGAAAAGGGTTTCCTGTAGATCATCTTGACTTCTGCCATTGGTATTGCCAACATTCAGGCTGCCCTTTGCTATGTAAAGCTTGGCACCCTTTTTCCTACTGGCAACAGAGGCATGATCTTGTGCAGAAATACTGGGCCATTTCCTGGCTTTTTGAATTGTGAGTGCAAAAGCACAATATCCCACATTCATAAGTTGGAGCTTTTTTGAAGAATTGAATGTGAACCTTGGTACTGAGACTGCAAAAGAAGAGAGCATCAATGATGACCAGCTGTATTTGGCTTTAGGGGCCACCAGATTGCACTCCTTCTCCCATTTCTTATACCAAAACTCACTTGACTGCCAATTAAATCATACTTCAATATTGGTGATGGGATCACATTTTCTACCACAACTAAGGGCAGCAGGCCACTTTAGGAGATAGGGGAGGCCATGAGGCAGATAGCCACATAGATGTCCTGTGACAGAGGGAAATAGCTAAGACACATGGGAGAAATGGCTAGGAGACTCATTTTCCTAGCACAACATCCTGAGGCAAATGCTTCACTCTGCCTAATACTCTATCTGGCTTAGAAGCTGTAAGAAGATGGTTGGCAGTGATATAACATTTCAGTGCAAGTACTGTAGGTGACAACATTCATAGAGGCTAACAGAAGTTCTCTGTTCTGTTCTTTTACCAGACCTGCTGTGTTCTCTGATCCACTTGTATTGAATTGTAGTTTAACAATCCAGTGTTATTAAATGTGGCTCAGGTGAACTCATGAGAAACAGGAATGTGCTAACCCAGTCACCTCTTCTGCCATGCCATCACCTTTTGCATGGGAAAGACAGTGTCTGCTACTAACGGAACTTGGCCATATAAGTCATAAGCTGGAAGCTACATGAGATGGAAATGTAGAAAAACAAGATTCCTCAACCTTAGAAGTAACTAAAACAGTTGCATTTACATGGCAAAACAAGTGACATCATCCTATTTATTCCTTACTAGAGAAGGACATGAACTGGGAAAACAGCGGTTTGTGATGGTTTGTGGTTCATTGCTATTCACGAACCATGAACATTCACAAACTTTCTAATGAAATGAATCATTTAATGGTTCATGTGATTTGGGACTTCTGGGATTGATAGAACAGCCCCTTCAAGTTCGGCAAATATTGGATTTGGGATGTGTGAATTATAGCTCCCCCCCCCCCAAGCAAATCCACTTAGGAAAGTGCTCTTTAGCAGCTTGGAGTGGGTGGAGAGAAGAGTGAGGTGAAAACTTGCTGAGAGTTTGGCATCTCTAACTTGTGGGGGGGGGCATTCTACCACTCCTGGAAATTCTGAATCACACGAACCAGGAAGCATGTGAATCACTAACACCAATTGTTCTAGGCAGACATGTTTCCCTGATGCACCCTGAAACAATCATGAAATGTCTTGATTCATGGTTTGTTTGTTTGTTTTGCTTTTTGGTTCATTTCATGTCCATCTCTATTACTTAATTATTGCAAGAAGGCAGTAATGATAAGTAATACATTGTTTCTAACTTATTGCTTCCAAACTGGCAATCTGTACAGCTGCTATGCATGAACCCTCTTCAGGTGATTTGGGAGCCTAAAAAATCAACATTCCTGATCATATGGTAGAGAATTTCCTTTTCATACTGGCCCTCTCCCTGTGAAACGGCAGGCCCAGAACTGACCAGTGCTTTCTATTGCAATATCTAGTGCAATATACACCTCCTCCCCATCACTCACTTTTTGTGGCTTTTGTAGACTTTAAAGCAGCCTTTGACTCCATATCTCGACCTCGCCTCTGGAGCAAATTAGAATCCTTGAATATAGATTGTAGGTTGCTTAGGGGAATCTAAGGGTTGTTTGAGAACACAACCCTACAAATAAGAGTCACCTCTGATGGTGATCTTCCAGACCCAATCCCTGTAAATAAGGGTGTGTGCCAGGGATGTTTATTAGCCTCCCTTCTATTTAATTTATATGTAAATAATATAGTATTCTCTTTATCCAGCCTCAAGTTTTCCCCACCCCATCTAAAGGACAGGAATATTTCAGTACTTTTATATACAGATGATGCTATTATCTCTTAACTCAGGTGGGGATGCAAAAACTATGAGAGGCCTTAGGTGTTTATTGTGCCAAGGAACATCTCTAGGTAAATGGCACCAAAACCAACATTTTAATTTTTGGGAAAAGGAGAAAGAAATACAGATGGCAGCTGAACAGCAAATTGCTCAAACAGATCCATTCATAGAAATACCTTGGAGTAACATTTACAAGTTCAGGAACATGGTCAGGTCAGTTTGAATCTGTAGTTCTGCCAGCAGAGGCATCCACCAGCACTATTTATTGTTTCCTTTTTGGACAAGGTAAAAAAATGGTAGCACAACTAATACAACTCTATAAAGATAAACTGCTTCATCCTTTTGATTCCTGACTCCCGGCAGAGCACAGCTGACAAATAAAGCTCAAGGCAGACCCAGGAAGCTCATGACCAGAGCTCGCAAACAGGAGAGAAACAGGGAATTTGCCATGGGAGAGACACCAAGGAGACAAAGACAGAGAGGTAAGTTGATTTTCTCTAGAGTAACACCAGGAAAGGGCCTGAAGTGTGTCCTTAACAGGAAGAGCCATGTGCTTGGCAGTGTGCTCAGCAGAACAGGGAGAGGTGTGTCCTTAACAGGAAGAGCTGTGTGATTGGCCTAACAGAAAGGGGAGTGGCCTGATTACTGCTGAGGGCTATAAGTAGCAGCTGTGAGTTCTGGGAGGGCTTATTGATTCCTGAATTCGGGCAGAGCACAGCTGACAAATAAAGCTCAAGGCAGACCAAGAGAGCTTGCATCCAGAGCTCACGAGCAGGAGAGCAAACAGGGAGTTTGCCAGGGGAGGCCCCTAACAAAGTTTTTTTTATGGTTCCTTTGGGTATATGTACAACTACATTTAAACTAACAAAACAAGAGGGACAGGTATCCTAAACAAACAGTTGAAAGTAAAAAAGCTAGAAGGGATTATGGAGGGTGGAGACAACTCAGTAGTGGTTACCTTCAAAGTTTGTGCTATGTTCGTATTTCTTCCTGAGTGCAAAACACTGTATATGTGTCACAAGTGTAAACTTGTGGTACTGTTAGAAGAGAAAGTCAGAAACGTGGAGCAGTGAGTAGCCACACTCAAGGCTATAAGGGAAGATGAAGCCTACATTGATAGAAGTCTTGAGCAGCAGCAGCTGTCAGAGGGGGCACTGCTGATGGAAGAAAACCAAAACATTGCAGTGGAGGAAAATGCTGTAGAGGCTACAAACATAGTGGAGGAACCACCATGGAAAAAAATCACAGTTAGGAGCAAAAGAAGGAGAGGACACTCTTTCCCAGTGGAACTACAAAACCGCTTTCAGTTACTTGAAGAAGAGTCTGTCAGACAGCATGCAGAGGAGACCCCACAGGAGGACATGAGTAGGGCTGAAGTACAGCAGAATACAATCCCTGAACCTACACCCTACAAAAAGAAGAGGAGGAGAGAAGTTGCAGTAGGGGACTCCCTACTATGTGGAATTGAGACCGAAATATGCCGGGAGGATCCATGGACTCGCCAGGTATGCTGTCTCCCTGGAGGACGGATAAGGGATGTGATGGAAGGATTGCCATCACTCATAAAGCCTACAGATACAAACCCCTTTCTTCTTGTCCACGTGGGAACAAACAACACAGCCAAGTGGAGCTACCGAGAAATCATGCATGACTTTCAAGCTCTGGGAAGGAAACTCAAGGACTTTGGGACCCAGATAGTTTTTTCATCCATCCTACTGGTGCTCGGAAGAGGAATCGAAAGAGAAAGGAAGATCCTCTGGGTGAATGACTGGCTATGAATGTGGTGTCGGCGAGAGGGATTTGGTTTTTGGGACCACGGGCTAAGCTTCCTGGAAGAAGAACTGCTAGCAAGAGATGGCTTACATTTAACAAGAACTGGGAAGAATGTGTTTGCCTACAGCATGAAGAACTTCATCAGGAGGGCTTTAAACTGAATTGGAAGGGGGAGGGAGACACAAGCACAGAGTTAAGGGTAAATGAAGCCTTACACAAAATAAGAGGAATGGACCTAACTGATCAAAAGGGCAACAATAATAAGATTAAGAATAATAATCACAATAATAATCATAGCAATAATCATAATAATAATCATATTTATATTTATAAAAATGTACAAAGACAAACAGGCCACAAATCACACACACTTCGGTGTCTGTATACGAATGCCAGGCGTATGGGAAACAAACAAGAAGAACTGGAAATTTTAATTCAGGAGGGTAAGTATGACTTGATAGGAATAACTGAAACTTGGTGGGATGACTCCCATAACTGGAATACAGCAATTGAGGGATATAAACTGATAAAAAAGAACAGCAAGAATAAAAAAAAGGAGGTGGAGTGGCAGTATACAGTATATCACAGAAGTGAGTACACTCCCTCACATTTCATAAATATTTTAGTATATTTTTTCATGTGACAACACTGAAGAAATGACACTTGGCTACAATGTAAAGCAGTGTACTCACTTATACAGCTTGTATAACAGTGTAAATGTGCTGTCCCCTCAAAATAACACAACACACAGCCATTAATGTCTAAACCGCTGGCAACAAAAGTGAGTACACCCCTAAGTAACAATGTCCAAATTGGGCTTTTCTTCAGTGTTGTCACATGAAAAGATATACTAAAATATTTATGAAATGTGAGGGGGTGTACTCACTTCTGTGATATACTGTATCTCAAAAATACACATTCCTGCACAGAAATACAGGAGGAGAAGAGTGGCTGTCCCATCGAGAGCATCTGGATCAATCTAGTTGGGGCAAAAAACAGAAGGAACTTGGTAGTTGGAGTCTCCTACCGACTGCCCAATCAAAGAGAGGAAGTGGATGAAACTTTTGTAAAACAAATTGCAGGGTTTTCAAAGAGACACGACGTAGTAGTGATGGGAGATTTCAATTATCCAGATATATGTTGGGAGGCAAATTCTGCTAAGTATGGCCCTTCCAAGAAATTCCTGGCTTGTGTGGCTGATAATTTTCTCCTACAAAAAGTGGAGAAAGAAACTAGAGGATTTGATATCCTTAACTTGATTCTGATCAACAGAGATGACTTGGTGGGGGAAGTGGTAGTAAGGGGAACTCTAGGTGAGAGTGACCATGTCCTTCTAGAATTCTTGATTTCAAAGGAAAGGAAAGCAGAGTGTAGCCACACACTTCTGTTGAATTTTTAAAAAGCCAATTTTAATAATCTCAGAACTAGGATAAGTAAGGTCCCATGGCAGGAGTTTCTAACAAGAAAAGGAGGGTGGGAGCTTCTTAAAAAAGAAATTCTAAAGGCACAACTACAAACAATTCCAACAAGAAAAAAAGGTGGCAGGTGGCAAAAAAAGGCCAGTGTGGCTTCACAAAAAGCTCAGGGAGGACCTAAAAACCAAAAAAGACATGTACAGGAAGTGGAAAGAAGGCCAGGCCACCAAGAATGAGTACAGACAAGTAGCAAGGAAATGCAGGGCTGGCGTTAGGAGGGCAAAAGCTGAGAATGAGCTCAGGTTAGCTAGAGACACTAAAAGCAATAAAAAAGCATTCTTCAGGTATGTGAGGAGCAAAAGACAAACAAAAGACATAGTGGCACAGCTCCACAAAGGAGATGGGAAAATGATAACAGAGGACAAAGAAAAGGCAGAGGTGCTCAATTCCTATTTTAGTTCAGTCTTTTCCCATGAGACAGATGATGAACTTCCAAACAAATTGGAAGTGCAAGTGGGGGGGGGGGGGACAGGATTTGCAGCTGGAGATTGATAAACAAATTGTCAAGGAATACCTTACCACCTTGAACAAGTTCAAATCTCCAGGGCCGGATGAACAGCATCCAAAAGTAGTGAAGGAACTGGCTGAAGAACTCTCAGAACCGCTATCCATTATTTTCTTGAAATCATGGGAAATGGGTAAGGTGCCAGAGGATTGGAGGAGGGCTAGTGTTGTTCCTATCTTCAAAAAGGGCAAAAAAAAAAAAAAAAAAAGGAACCTGGGAACTACAGGCCAGTCAGCCTGACATCAATCCCAGGCAAAATTCTGGAACAGATCGTAAAGCAGTCATTGTGCAAGCACCTAGAAAACAATGCAATAATAACTAGAAGCCAACACGGATTTGTCAAGAACAAATCCTGCCAAACTAATTTGATCTCGTTTTTTAATCAGGTCACCTCCCTGATAGACAGAGGGAATACTGTAGACGTAGTATACCTTGACTTGAGCAAAGCTTTTGACAAAGTGCCCCATGATATCCTGATTAGCAAGCTAACTAGCTGTGGGCTGGATAGATCAAGTGTCAGGTAGATACACAGTTGGCTATAGAATCATATTTATTTATTTATTTATTTTATTAAATTTTATTTTATTATTTTATTATTTATTTATTTATTAAAGTGCCCCATGATATCCTGATTAGCAAGCTAACTAGCTGTGGGCTGGATAGATCAAGTGTCAGGTAGATACACAGTTGGCTATAGAATCATATTTATTTATTTATTTATTTTATTAGATTTATACCCCGCCCATCTAGACAGATAGTCTACTCTGGGCGGCATTACAAAATTTAAAAACAATAGAAACCATGAACATGTAAAATCCAAGATGTAAAAATGTAAATATTAAAATACAGCAGGAGGGAAAGCCTGCCTAAATAGCCATGTCTTAAGTGTATTTCTAAAGACACCCAGAGAGGGAGCCAGGCGGATCTCTACGGGCAAGTTGTTCCAGAGGTGAGGGGCCACTGCCGAGAAGGCCCGGTTCCTCGTTCTTTCCTTCCGGGCCTCCCTCGGCGTTAGGCCCCTCAATTGCCCGGCCTGGCTAGAACGAGTGTCTCTGGCAGAACTGGGTGGGAGAAGGCGCTCTGCCAGATATCGAGGTCCTAAACTGTTTAGGGCTTTATAAGTAATCGTAAGAACTTTGAAATCAACGCAGAAACGAATGGGCAACCAATGCAAGGCAGCCAACGTGGGGGAAATATGTTGGTGCCTCTTCACCCCAGTTAGTAGTCTGGCCGCGGCATTTTGTACCATCTGAAGTTTCCGCGTCAATCTCAAAGGCAGCCCCACGTAGAGCGCATTACAGTAGTCTAATCTTGAGACTACGAGCGCATGGACCAAAGTGGTGAGCGCCCCCACATCAAGATAGGGACGCAGCTGGGCAATCCACCGAAGGTGGAAATGTGCGGAACGGACCACTGACGACACCTGGGTCTCCATGGTGAGCGCCGGGTCCAGATGTACACCCAAGCTGCGAACCTCACTCTTGGTGGTAAGAGTCACCCCCCCAAAAGAGAGGGAGTTTCCCAGACCACTGATGTCTGAGGCGCCCACCCGAAGGACCTCCGTCTTGCCCGGATTCAGCCTCAGTCCGTTCTCCTGCATCCATTGCTGAACAGCCCCCAGGCAGCGCTCAAGGGATGAGATAGCATCCACTGTTGTTGGAAAGAAGGAGATGTAGAGCTGAGTATCATCAGCATACTGATTACATGAAGCCCCACATCCCCTGATGACCCCTCCCAGCGGCCTCATATAGATGTTAAACAGCATTGGAGAGGTAATCGAGCCCTGCGGGACCCCACAATTGAGGCTCCACGGGGCCGAGAAACTCTCTCCAATCTGCACTCTCTGGGGACGGTCCTCCAAGAAGGAACGGAGCCAGGCCAAAGCCAGGCCACCGATTCCCAACTCAGAGAGCCTCCCCAGGAGGATACCGTGGTCGACGGTATCAAAGGCGGCTGAGATATCGAGGAGACCAGCATACTCAGAGGGTGATGATTAATGGGTCCTTCTCTAACTGGGAGGAGGTCACAAATGGGGTACCCCAAGGCTCAGTCCTGGCTACCCGTGCTCTTCAATATTTTTATTAATTACTTGGATGAGGGAGTGCAGGAAATGCTTGTCAAATTTGCAGATGATACCAAATTGGGCGGAATAGCTAATACACTAGAAGACAGAAACAAAATTCAAAATGACCTTGATAGGATGGAGTACTGGGCCGAAAGCAACAGAATGAAATTCAACAGGGATAAGTGCAAAGTTCTGCACCTTGGAGGGGGGGGAGAAACCAATTGCACAGTTACAAGATGGGGGATACCTGGCTCAGCAAAACTACGAGTGAGAAGAATCTTGGAATTGTTGTAGATCACAAGCTAAATATGAGCCAACAGTGTGATGTGACTACAAAAAAGGCTAATGCTATTTTAGGCTGCATTAATACAAGTATAGTTTCCAAATCTCACAAGGTGCTAGTCCCCCTCTATTCAGCATTGGTTAGGCCTCACCTTGAGTATTGTGTCCAGTTCTGGGCACCACACTTCAAGAAGGATGCTGACAAATTGGATCAAGTTCAGAGGAGGGCAACAAGGATGATCAGGGGGCTGAAAACCATGCCTTATGAGGAAAGGCTGAAAGAATTGGGCTTGTTTAGCCTTGAGAAAAGAAGGCTGAGGGGAGATATGACAGCACTTTCCAATATTTGAAAGGCTGTCATACAGAGGAGGTACAAGATCTGTTCTCGATCATCCCAGAGTGCAGGACATGCAACAATGGGCTCAAGTTAAAGGAAGTTAGATTTCGGTTGAATATCAGGAAATCTTCCTAACTGTTAGAGCAGAACGACAGTGGAACCAGTTACCTCAGGAGTTGGTGAGTGCTCCAACACTGGAGGCATTCAAGAAAAACTTGGATAATCACCTGGCAGATATGCTTTGATAGTACCTGCATTGAGCAGGGGGTTTGACTTGATGGCCTTATAGGCCCCTTCCAACTTCACTTTTCTATGATCAGATGTTCTATGGAGCACAAGTATGGACTTTTTCAAATATCACAATACTGGAATTTGTACAACATGAATTTTTAACCAAACACTAGGGGTACCAAGGTCTGCTTCCATGACCACAGTCCACTTTGAGACATTGTGCTATTCTATGAATATGCTTCCTAAGAAAGCAGCTGGGTTACTTCCCAGCCTACCTCCACAGGAGGGGATATGAGGCAGCCCAAGAATATATCATTAAAAGATTGTATGATATTCATGTCCAGACTGCCATGGCATCTGTAGTTAGCTCCTGGTCCAATAGGCTATGCAAAGGCTTTTTCTTGTGTTTTGAAAAACTGTCCCCATATTAACTCACATTAGTGAACTGTTAACTAAATGCAAATTGAACTCATTACAGTTGAAAGAGATTCAGGGATGTTACAGGGACCAACATGGTACAGGCATATATTGCCCAGCAGGGTGCTCTAAGATGGAGGACATGGAACATTTTCTAACAGAATACTTTTGTATGCAGATTTGAGGGATGAATATCTTAAATCCTTAACAACTGGGATCAAGAACAATTCTCTACAGTTTTATTTTTGCTCGCTGGCACAGATTATCATATATCCTATAGGAACACTAAATTTGTGAGGCGGGGCTTGTCACAAAGCAGGGAAGGTAGTGTCTTCCAGATCTCTGAGAAGGCATCCCTTTCCATCAGCCAGATAATGGGGGCTGGAATGCTCCACTGTGGATGTTATCAGGAGAGGTAACACCCCAGAAGATATTGGGACTGAGTGGGAGCAGAAAGGTGGAGGAATCTGCTTGTCTGCTCCGAAAGTCTCAACAAGCTGTTATCTGGCTTGAGCGTCGGTCGCCATGTTGCAGACGCGACATAATTTGTGAGTACCCAAACTGTTGCTACAGTGATTAAAGAAGAAGAAATATCTGAGTTGGAGTAAAGAGGCTCAATAAAGATAAGAATTCGGACTTTTAAACTAGAAAATTGCTGGACACTGTTTTGGGATATATATATCTACAGGTTCTCAAAGTTAAAGGCGAAGATGGAGAGTGATTATATTCCGAAAAGGAGAAAAAACATTTAAAAGTGATTTGTCATTCCCTTTCTGAGCCTTTTGCAGATATAAGGAAAGTTGTTTAGGCTATTATTATCTAAGTGGACCAAAGTTTCATTTTTCTTTCTCTGAAGTTGGTGGTTTATCTTGGAACTGGCAAGTATCCAACTCATATCTTTAAGAGTATAGAAGAACTGCATTGCTGTACCATATCTTCCAAACAGTGCCAAGTTATAGTTACAGCTGGGGAGTGGAATTATAAACTTTACTTTTTACATAATAAGAAGTGCCTGGGAGTTACAGCCATAACCGAAACACAGTCTGTGGAATATAAATCTGCATTTCTTTTTTTTCTGTTTGTTTTGACATTTTGGTACTTTTGGTACTGAGCTTGCTCCCAACTAAGTTGAAGATTACAACGTGGAATATAAATCCGATACATAATATTTGAACAAGAGACTCGGGGAACCTACAGCCAGACGGAAACATAAACTGTGGATTACAAATTTGATGCGGTTTTTTTCCCCTCCTGTCTCTTGCTTATCTTGGCACGGTGACTGTTGTTATATCAATAGGTGGATTACAAACGTCGTGGATTTAAGAATACAAAGATGGATTACAACTTAACTCCCCCCCCACCCGTTGGAACTATATAACTTGAAATTTATAGTGGGGAACCCCTGGACTGTGTTTGATTTTGTTCTACTGATTTGGGAGTTCTGAACTTTAGATATTAAGGAGACAATATCACCATCTGTTGGAGATTTCGATTATAGCAAGTTCTTGCAAGTTTTTTTTTCTCTCTCTCTTCTTCCTTTTTTTTTGCGTGTGTGTGTGTGTGTGTGTGTATGTATGTGTGTTTAATTCAATATCAAATTTGGGATTTCCAGATTGGTCAAATATGTGAAATTGATTATATTTAAAGGACCTAATTTTGCTAGATTGGTTTTGTGACACTAATAGGGATAAAGATAAAAACAAAGATATATAGACAGTGATAGGAAGTTATATATTTACTTATTTATAGTTTTGAAGGCAGATAAATTTAATTGAAGTTATAATGGCACAGAGGGGGAAACAGGCTGGTAAAGGGAGTCCCCAAATTGAATCAGGGGCCACAAAGCTGATGACAAACGATTCTGAATTAAGACAGATGGAACAGAGAATGCAAGTCTTTTTTTATCTGAACTGGACAGACATGTACAACAAATTAGACAAGATATACAAGCTTTAGATAAAAAAAGTAGAGGACTTGGGTGTCCAAGTGAATGAGAATCAACAGAAAATCCTGAAAAACAGGAAAAGCATCTTGAAGCTAACAAAGCAAGCTAATATGCAAGAAAATAGGCTGGCTGAATTGGAACACAACGAACGGGAACAAAACTCAAAAATAATACAGCAGGAAAAAACTCTGACTTATCTGGAGATCGAAAAGGCATCATATATACTACATTTTCAAAACATAGAAGAAGAACGGGAAGAAGATCTAAGAGCAATTACGACACAATTACTCATTCCTATTGTAGGACTGCCCCCTGAAGAAATAAATCAGAATATTGACAACGCATGGCGGTCTTCAACTATTTTTTACAAGGAACAACCGTAAACTGAGAGAGATTCACGTAAAAATTTTAAGGAGCTCATTTAGAAATCAAGTTTTGGCAAACTTAAAAGAGAAACAGCTGGTTTGGAAAGGTCAAGATTACAAAATATTGAAGGATATTCCCTGGAGAGTCAGAAATAAAAGGGCAGATTATAAACAATTAACAGAATTTTTGATGAAAAAGCAGATTAGTTATAAATGGATCATCCCAGAAGGTGTGCAATTCTACTATCAAGGTCAGCGACAATATATAAACACTACGCATAAAGCAGAGGCCTTCCTGGATAGATATGGAGGAAGAAGGGAGAAGAAAAGAAAAGAGGAAGAAGTTCAAAGGAGAGATACAACAGAAGGCAGGAAATCCGTAGACTCAGAAAAAGCCCAGGAAAGCGAAGAAGAATCTGAGGAAGAGGAAGAAGAAGAAGAAGAGGAGGAGGAGGAGGTTGAGTCCAAAGAGGCAAAAAAATCTATTGTAGCAAAGAGCCAGACCAGGTCGCTAAGGAAGAGGGAGGACCATGGAGGTAATAAGCAAACAGGAAATGTCTAAAAACCAGCTGAGACTAATCACTATCAATGTAAATGGACTGAATGCACCTGGAAAAAAAAATATCATCAGCTTAAGAAACTGAATTTAGACATCACATGTATACAAGAAACTCATATTAAAAAAAATGACTTGAAATATTTGGAAATGCCAAAATTAGGGAGGCTATTCGCTGCATCAGACAATAAAGAAAAAAAGAGAGGGGTGGCAACATTTATAAAAGAGGATTTGAAACCTAAACCAATTTTTGCATCACAAGATGGAAGAATACTGATGGTAGAAATTCAAAGAGGGAAGGAAAAAACATTGATAGTGAATATTTATGCCCCAAATAAAAATCAAGATACATTTTTCAAAGAATTACAAAAAGAACTGGCAGATAAAGAATACAAAGATATTTGCTGTGTAGGGGACTTCAATGCAGTTCTAGATAGAAAACTGGACATAAACAGTCAGACGTTAAGAAAAGGGGAAAAAAGAAAGAAGGACTATATTACTGAAAGCCTTCCGGTCTATAGCAGAAGAGTTTCATTTAGTTGATGCATGGAGAGCAACACATATAAAAGAGAAAGATTACACATTCTACTCAAATTCGCATAAGACCTGGTCTAGAATAGATGCATACTGGATGCCAATAAGTTGGATAAAAATGATGAAGACTATAGACATATTACCAAGAACTTTCGCTGATCACAGCCCAGTTATTTTACAACTGAATATACAAAATAAAATATCACTCTGGAGAATGAACACCAGTCTTCTACAAAATGAAGATTTTAAGAAAGAAGTGATGCAAGAAATGTCTTGGTTCTTTAAGGAAAATAAAACCCCAGATGTTCCAATGAGAGTAGTCTGGGATGCAGGAAAAGCAAAGTTAAGAGGGATAGTTATAAAGCATGCAGGAAGACAAAAAAAGGAAAAAAATACAAAAATACAAAGAATTAGAGAAAAAACTATCTCAGTTAGAACAACAATCGAAACAAAATAGCTTAACCGGAAAACAAGCAGATAATATGAAATCAGTACAACATCAAATATATCTATGGTGGATGTCAGAAATGGCAATGAAGATAAAACAAGCGAAACAAATTTTTTTTGAAAAAGCAAACAAACTAGGCAGATGGCTTGCCTATAGACTGAGAAAAGAACAAACAAAAAACCAAATTATAAACCTTAAAGACCAGGAAGGAGAGACTAGATGGGAGCAGAAGGAAATAAAAAAAAATTGTCAAGGATTTTTATCAAGCACTATACAAAGAACCAGGGAAATAATAATAAATAATAAATAATAAAGCAAAGAGAATATCTGCAGAAGCTTCAGTTAAAGAAATTATCTAAAGAAAATAAAGAGATCTTGAATTCTTCAATAACGATGTGTGAAGTGGTGGAAGCTATTAGAAAACAAAAGAATAATAAATCTCCAGGAAGTGATGGATTACCGGCTGAATACTACAAGAACTTTGAAGAAGTTCTAGGTCTACCTTTTAAAGAATTAATTGAAGAAATGGAAACAGAAAAAGAAATACCCACTTCATGGAAAGAAGCTATAATTTCAGTGATACATAAAGAAGGTACTGATCAATCAGAAATCCAAAACTATAGGCCAATTTCATTATTGAATGTAGATTATAAAATTTTTGCATCAATATTAGCAAATAGACTGAAAAAGGTTTTGGTGCAGATCATTCATCAGGACCAATCAGGATTCTTACCAAAAAGACAAATGAAAAACAACATCAGGATAGTATTGAATGTTTTAGAATACTATGAAGCTCACCCTGAAAAACAAATGTCCCTAATATTCTTTGATGCAGAGAAGGCCTTTGACAATATGAACTGGAATTTCCTGCTGACACAGTTGCAATTAATGGAAGTTGGAGAAAAGTTTATAGGAGAAATTAAAGCAATTTATTCCAAACAAGAAGCAAGAATCAAAGTAAACGGAGAGCTGACAGAAACAATTCAAATTGAAAAAGGTACAAGGCAAGGATGCCCGCTGTCCCCCCTACTGTTTATCCTTATGCTGGAAGTCTTGAATCAACAAATAAGAGAAGATAAGAGAATCAAAGGACTAAAGGTTAAAGGAGAAGAATTCAAAATTCAAGCTTATGCTGATGATCTAGTAATAATCTTAGAAGAACCTACGACGTCAATAGAAACATTAGTAGAGATAATAACGGAATATGGATATATGTCAGGTCTTAAAATAAATAAACAAAAACCAAAATTTTTGATGAAAAATATGACAAAAGAAGAAAAAGAAGAATTACAAAAACTTTCCGGATGTCAAGAAACATGCAAGGTGAAATACTTAGGAATTAATATGGCAAAAAAACCAAGTACATTAATGAAGGACAATTACATGGAAGTAATGAAAGAAATCAAAGATTTGCAAAAATGGACTAAACTCCAGTTATCCTTAATGGGCAGAATAGCGGCAATAAAAATGAATATACTACCAAAACTAGTTTTCCTTTTTCAAACAATTCCAATAGTATTAAAACAAGACTTTTTAAAAGAACTGAACAAGATAATGACCAAGTTTGTCTGGGACGGGAAAAAACCAAGAATAAAACTTAAGGCTCTTCAGGACAATAAACAAAGAGGAGGGTTTGGTTTACCAGATTGGATGAATTATTATAGAGCAGCAGCTTTGTCCTGGGTGAGAGAATGGATTACTCTACAGAATCAGAGACTCTTAAAAATTGAGGGGCATGATTTAAGACTGGGCTGGCACGCATATCTATGGTACCAAGATGATAGGCAATGCAAAACATTTAATTTACATCTGATTAGGAGAGCTTTATTATGGGTCTGGAAGACAGTTAAGGTACAACATTACAGAAAGATACCATTATGGGTAGCTCCATTAGAAGCGTTCTCTGATCCGGCAAGAACACCTCAAGGGATAAACAGAAGATATGCCGAGATATTAGATAGAGATTTTAATCTAAAAAACAAAGATGAACTGGCAGAACAAGGTATTATCCTAGACTGGTGGTCGATAAACTTATTGAAATCAAGATATGTAAAAGATAAAGCTATAGGGTTTCAGAAAGACAAAATACCTTTGGATAAGGGGTTACTGGATTCAGAGGAAAAATTGATTAAAGGTTTATATAATACTTTAATGGAGCAAAAAATGGAAGATGAAATTGTGAAGGACTGCATGGTAAAGTGGGCTCAAAATATAGGACATAATATAGAATTAAGTGTTTGGTCACAAATTTGGGAACGAAATATTAAAATGTCTAAATCTATAAATCTAAAAGAAAATATTTACAAAACGTTTTATAGATGGTATGTAACACCAGAGAAATTAACAAAAAGGTATAAAAGTGTTTCTAACAAGTGCTGGAAATGTGAAAAGAATGTAGGGAGCTTCTATCACATGTGGTGGACGTGCAATAGGGCCAAGGAATTTTGGAAAATGATTCATGAAATGATAGAGAAAATTTTAGGGGTTAAAATTGCCTTGACACCAGAAAGCTTCCTACTGAATATATTACCACCTATACTCGAAAAAAACAAGACATATTTGACTTTACACCTGATAACGGCAGCTAGAATTGTATATGCCAGTAAGTGGAAGATGACAGCGATCCCGACAAAGAAGGAATTTAATGAAAAAATTTTGGAACTAGCAGAAATGGATATATATATATATATATATTTAAAAGTTTTTTATTTTTTAACTACTAAAGATCGGGAAGGGACTACAAAAGGTAAAAGGAGGTAGAAGGGGAAGGGAAGAAAAATTTGAGGACAGGAGAACACGAAGTATACAAACATTCAATCTATTCATATTTCGATAAAACAATCAACTTTCTGCTTTTTTTTTCCAATTTGATTACCCTCACAGTTATCAACTTATAATTATATTTGAATTTAGCACTACGTTATTCCAACATTTTCAGGGTATCGAGACCATTTAAGAAATACATCCCTTCGCTCAATTTCCTTCTGTCTTAGACAATCTTCCAGCACATCTGCAAAGGTGTCCATTTCTATCACTTCCCATATTTTCTCCTTACTTCCCTTGTAAGAAAAGGATAAGTCAAGGACACTAATCCATTTTTTAACATAACCATTTCCGGGTGTGATAGCTAAATAGTACACTGGGTTACTCTTCATCCCATCTATGTTATCTAGTGTCTCACTGAATACAGGCAGTTCTTCATTTAACTGCGGTTTAACATCAGGCAAATTCTTCTTCATCAGGTCTTCTATCTGGCTGAGATACTCATTTGCCTGCTGAAATCCTGTTGTTATTATTTTTTGGATATTAGCCTGCCATTCTATATCTGGGTTTTGTTCCCCTATTCCCAACTTTTGCGTTTGGACAGACAAGATCCCCAATCTTTTACATTTTAAATTTTCAGAGGCCATTTTAATCTTTCAATTTCCACTATTTTATCCATGAACTGATCCCCCAATCATAAACCTCCTCTAGGTACTTCCTCCCCTCCTTACACAAATATTGTTATATTTAAATTACAACCATGACAATCTTATCAGAGTCTCTAAAACATCCCTTGCTCCATGTGTGAGAGAGTCTCTCTCAATCCAGCCGAAAAAAAGGTCCAAATAAAACAGCAAACCCAGGAGATCAATCTCTTCCGCAGATTCTTTATAGTCCATCCGGCTCCAGTCCTGTTTTTATTAGCTCTTCTGTCTGATTGAATATGTCGTGTTGCTGATGGTTCACAGTCCGTTTTCTTGCTTCTAGAAACTTAATGTTTCTTCATCAAAAACCTAGCAATCATCTGTTGACCAAGTCTCATCCAACCTATAGTTGCAAATCCAGGCTAAAAAATAGGGTAAGGGGCATTCCCGCCAGAAAAGAATCCCAACATAATAGCAGACACCAAAGAGCAGTCTCCCCAGTAGATGTTCTTACGATCCGTCAGACTCCAGTCCTGATTTTTCTAGCTGCCTCAGTATCGTCTCCCTGCTGAGTCACCGTCCATTTTCTTACTCTCAAAAGTTATTTTTATTATCAAAGTCTCAAACAATTCAAAAAGTAAAATCCAGGCTAAACAACCTTCGCAACATTCAATCTCTAACAGATTCTAACAGCCTACCCAGTAGTTTTTCACTCTGGGATTTTTTCTGCAAACAAAAGATTTTTCCGTCTCAGTATCTCTCTTTTTTTGGCCTTAAGCCAGCTTGCTGATAAGGTTCCCTTTCGCTTTTGATGAAGCAAACGGGTATGTAAAGCTCGCCGCTACTTTTCTTCTTTCGGCCACTATTTCACACTAATTTCTTTTCCTCTTCGTAGGATTACTCATCAATCACGGGTTTTCACTTACTTTGTTGCTGTATATTTTCAATGCCAGTGCTGCTTGTTCTCCTCTCCTCAGGGAGTTGGGGGGGGGGATGGAGTTTCTCACAGCTTATGCCAAGATGGCTCCGCGTCCGGTCTGTGCTTGGGTGAATTTCCAGAGGAAGAAATCTCAGGTTGCTGCCCAAAATTTTCTTCTTTCTGATGCTCACCAGCTTCAGAGAGGTCTCTCCTGATCTCTCCTTCGCCCCCCTCATTTCTGGGGGGGCCACAGACCGGCCGGTTCCAGCTTTCCCGGGAGCTTGTTTCCCAAGGCTGCTGACAGCGCCGCGATGATGCTCCGCCTCCTCCCAGAAATGGATATTTTGACAGACACATTAAATGACAGACTGGATAATAATAAATGGGAACCTCTTTACACCTGGATGAAATCTACATCAACTTAAGTAGAATAGATTAGATCAATACTATGTTAGAGAGTATAAGATAAGATTAAATGAATGGAATATATTGTAATAAATCACTCTGGTTGCAACGGATTGAAAAGTAGAAAAAACACAATAAAATATATATACAAAAAAAAGGAACACTAAATTTGTTAAACAAGCAATGGGAAGATGTAACTGCCTGCTTCACAAGTTCTTCAAGTTAATTTCACAACTAGATACTTGTTTGAGAATGCTCATTTTATTATTTTATGTTTTTCTGACTGTTTATATGTACTTAGATGCCAAATACTATTTTTAAAGAGTGGTTTAATTTCTGTTTATGTATATAGCCTCATTGGCTATAAAGCAATAAATTATCCATATCTGTATGCATATTTGTATTTGATATATCACTTATATTTTGGAAACATCACCAGATAATTCAACATCTGAAAAGAAATCTGGGCAAACAAAGCTTTCAAATGACTGTTACATACAAGCAGGTCTCCCCTCCCCCTGCAAGTTAGAACATATTAAAGAGTTCTTAGGCCACTAAGAAATTCCAGTGTTGACAAATGTTTGATATACACAGTTTGTACCCTCCTGCCAGCAGAATTTAAAAAGCAGTTATGCATAGCATTTTTTATTAACTTTTTAAATAATTCAGGAATAAATCAAGAGGAATTGATTTATTCAGATGAGTAGCTTTACAGCTTTTGGCTTACGCTGTTGTGAGCCCAGAACTGGTGGCAATCCAATATAACACACCTGGTCTCTGTCTGACCTTGCCAGAGCTTTCGTTTGTGCTCTGTACTTGCAACTGTCTGCAAAATTCAACTTTCATTGTCGTCTTGGATATTCTTGAATTGTATGATGATGCGTCTGGGCTGTTTGTGATTGGGCTCCACTAGGAAAGGTCTTCCCCCTTCCCTTTGATGTTGTCTTTTGATGGTAGGCATATATATTCTGTTCCAAAGCCAGGTGGCTTTTGTATTAAATTTTGTTTGAAGTGATATCACTTATGTAACACCTGAAGCAGATTCCAATACAGTTCCCACACTACTGTCTTTTGTGGAGCAATTGAACTGCATATGAAACAAAACACCTTTGTTACCACTGGCAATTTTCCAGGAATCAAAGAGTGGTTAGTGCCCCAGAAAATGGTACAGCGGGGCTAGTCTAAACCAACAATTGTTGGTTTATTCTGATCAGCTTGTCATGACAAAGAGAATAGCATTTGAGCTATTGATCATTAGTTTCCATTGATACAGGGCTGAGGGAGAGCATTAAATCAATGTGGCTGTGCATTAGACAAGCAAACTAGTGTGGACTCATGACTTTACTTTGCGAGTAGGCAACGGCTTTTCCATTAATTTTCACACTAATGGGTCACACACTTCCCAGGCAGTTCTTGGAATCTCTTTGGCACTTTTTAACAACTTATACCTAGGAAACACTTCTTAGTGCCACTGTGAGAAATGTTCACACCCTTGTTACTTAACAGAGTAACCAAGCAACCATGAATTCAAGCAGCTCTCCTTTATTAAAAAGCACTTTTGCAAAAGTGGGTGTCCTAACTAGGTAGGCACACTGATCAATACAGATAGCTCAATATTTACTCCCTATTCCTGGCCGCATGGTCCCTCCCTTGTTTCCCCATTGGTCGTTACTCCAAGGTGTACAGCTTATCCAGTACGCCTAAGCTGATCATGTGAAATCCCGCCCCTATTTACATCTCCCATTCCCCATATTAACTAGACCCCAGACTCATATTTATTTTTCTCCTTATTTGGTACATGTTCCCCTTTCCTTAACCTTCTCATGGTCATTTTTACTGACCCATACGGTTTCCTCATTATTAGCTAGGCTTAATTGCTCAATCTTCTTGTCAGTACAATAGGGTACCTCCTTTATTTGTACTTCCTCTATTAGTTTCTCAAGACTTCCCTAAATTCCTTATGTTGGCTAAATAATTAACAAAGAGTATATACTGATTATTTACCATGACCATTTACTCAATCATCCTGTCCTTGCAGGGGCCTGCAAAGCAGCATCTATCTTTCTTCTTTTCTCTCACCACTGATAAAGGTGTCAGGCTGAACCTGTTTGATGACCTGCTGAGGGAAGCCAACAGGGGCAAAATGTCTTTGTTGGTCTCCCTCGATATCTCAGCCACCTTTGATACCGTCGACCATGGTATCCTCCTGGGGAGGCTCTCCGAGTTGGGAATCGGTGGTTTGGTGCTTGCCTGGCTCCGATCTTTCTTGGAGGACCATCCTCAGAGAGTACAGCTTGAGGAGTGTGTTTCGGCCCCGTGGAGTCTCAATTGTGGGGTTCTGCAGGGTTCGATTATCTCCCCAATGCTGTTTGATATCTATATGAGGCCGCTGGGTGGGGTCATCAGGGGGTGTGGGGCTTTGTGCCATCAGTATGCTGATGACACCCAGCTCTACATATCCTTTTCTCCAACTACAGTGAATGCCGTTCCGTCCCTTCAGTGCTGCCTGGAGGCTGTACTGCAATGGATGCAGGAGAATGGACTGAGGCTGAACCCGAACAAGATGGAGGTTCTGAGGGTGGGTGGCCCCTCCATCGGTAGTTTGGGAAACTCCCTCTCTTTTGGGGGAGTGACTCTCACCACGAAAAGTGAGGTTCGCTGCTTGGGGGTCCATCTGGATCCGGCGCTCATCATGGAAACCCAGGTAGCGTCAGTGGTCCGCTCCGCCTATTTCCATCTGTGGCGGATTGCCCAGCTGCGTCCCTATCTTGATATTGGGGCGCTCACCACTCTGGTCCAGGCACTTGAAATCTCGAGATTAGAGTACAGTAACGTGCTCTACATGGGGCTACGCTATCTTTGAGATTGATGCGGAAGCTTCAAATGGTGCAGAATGTGGCGGGCCAGACTTCTCACTGGGGTGAGAAAATATCAGCATATTTCCCCCACTCTGGCTGCCTTGCATTGGCTGCCCGTTCATTTCCGCATTGATTACAAAGTGTTAATGATGGCATATAAATCCCTAAATGGTTTAGGACCTTGATATGTAGCGGAACACCTCCTCCCACCTAGATCCACCCGAATCACTCGTTCTAGCCAGGAAGGGCAGCTGAGGGGCTTAACACCGAGGGAGGCCCGGAGAGAAAGAACAAGAAACCGGGCCTTCTCGGCAGTGGCCCCTTGCCTTTGGAACAGTCTGCCCCAGAGATTTGTCTGGCTCCCTCGCTGGGTGTTTTTAAGAGCAAACTTAAGACCTGGCTCTTTAGGCAGGCTTTCCCTCCTGTCATCACCTGATTATTTTTCCCATCTTGAACTATTTTATTACTGTTGTTTTTTATTTTATTATATTGTTTTTATTTTATCTATTATTGTTAGCCACCCAGAGTAGACTTCGGTCTAGATGGGCGGGGTATACATTGAATGAATAAATAAATAAATAAATAAATAAATAAATAAATAAATAAATAAATAAATAAATAAATAAATAAATAAATAAAAATAAGGCTAAAAGAATAACCAGCCTCAAAAACCTCAACAAAGTATTTTCAGTGTGCCCCTTCTATTGTGCCCAAGCCTGAGCCTCCTTGCCCCAGGCCTATGTGTATTGAAAGAGGTGCTTTTTTTCTTTAGTTAATTCAATTCTTCAAAAAAAATCTCTGGTTTATGAATGTGGGATATTGTGCTTCTGCCCCCACAATTCAAATAGCCAGGAAATGGCCCAATATTGCTGCAAAATATTGTACCTGCACTGCCAGCAGGAAAAAGGAGGCCAAGCTTTACATAGCTAAGGGGAGCCTGAATGTTGACAACCCCGATGGCAGCAGTCAAGGTGGTCTAAAGGATATCCTCTGCTGCTCACTACCATTCACAAAGTGACACCAAGGAAGGGAAAATCCCAGAAGCTGAGTCCTTTTTTCATCAGTTTACCACTTCTCATCCAAACAGAAGGCAATTGTCAGGGTTGTTTTTCAATGTGTGAATGATAATGAGCACAAGACGGTATCCTGTAGACCATATTGACTCCTGCCATTGGTGTTGTAGGATCACTCTCTTTTGGTTCTTTCTCGGTGCTTATGTTTGCTGAGAACAAACAAAAAGCCTTGCTTTTTTGATTTTCCAATATCATGAAGTGGCTTAATAAGAGTTACTTCAGGATATTGGCTAATTAAACACTTCATCTGCTCCTTGATGGATGGGCAAAAGATTAAAAAAAACAACAACCCTCTATTATTGCAGAGAAAATATACTGCCTCACTTAACAAAAAAATATGAAAATAAGTTTTCTTTGCCTTGTCTTAAAGGGCCAGTTGAGAAACTGCCCACTGCTGTCCAACTCAACTGCAAGCAGGCTCTTGATTGTACTTTTAAGAGAAAAGTATATTAAGTATGCCCCTTCACGGATTGCTGCCTTGTCGTGGCGAAGGGGCTTGAGTAATTCAGAGAAGCTATGGGCTATGCCGCGCAGGGACAACCAAGACGGACAGGTCATAGTGGAGAGTTCTGACTAAACGCGATCCACCTGGAGCAGGAACTGGCAAGCCACTCCAGTAACTTTCCCAAGAAAACCCCATGAACAGAAACAAAAGGCTAAAAGATATGACGCTGGAAGATGGGCCCCTCAGGTCGGAAGGCGTCCAACATGCTACTGAGGAAGAGCGGAGGACAAGTACAAGTAGCTCCAGAGCTAATGAAGTGGTTGGGCCAAAGCCGAAAGGACGCTCAGCTGTGGACGCGCCTGGAAGTGAAAGGAAAGTCCGATGCTGCAAAGAAGAATACTGCATAGGAACCTGGAATGTAAGATCTATGAACCTTGGTAAGTTGGATGTGGTCAAACAGGAGATGGCAAGAATAAACATTGACATCCTGGGCGTCAGTGAACTAAAATGGACGGGAATGGGCGAATTCAATTCAGATGATTACCATATCTACTATTGTGGGCAAGAATCCCGTAGAAGAAATGGAGTAGCCCTCATAGTCAACAAAAGAGTGGGGAAAGCTGTACTGGGATACAATCTCAAAAATGATAGAATGATTTCAATACGAATCCAAGGCAGACCTTTCAACATCACAGTAATCCAAGTTTATGCACCAACCACCGATGCTGAAGAGGCTGAAATTGACCAATTCTATGAAGACCTACAACACCTTCTAGAACTGACACCAAAGAAAGATGTTCTTCTCATTATAGGGGACTGGAATTCTAAAGTAGGGAGTCAAGAGATAAAAGGAACAACAGGTAAGTTTGGCCTTGGAGTTCAGAACGAAGCAGGGCAAAGGCTAATAGAGTTCTGTCAAGAGAACAAGCTGGTCATCACAAACACTCTTTTCCAACAACACAAGAGGCGACTCTACACATGGACATCACCAAATGGGCAATACCGAAATCAGATTGATTATATTCTCTGCAGCCAAAGATGGAGAAGCTCTATACAGTCAGCAAAAACAAGACCTGGAGCTGATTGTGGCTCTGACCATCAGCTTCTTATAGCAAAATTCAAGCTTAAACTGAAGAAAGTAGGAAAAACCACTGGGCTAGCCAGGTATAATCTAAACCAAATCCCTTATGAGTACACAGTGGAAGTGAAGAACAGATTTAAGGAACTAGATTTGGTGGACAGAGTGCCTGAAGAACTATGGATGGAGGCTCGTAACATTGTACAGGAGGCAGCAACGAAAACCATCCCAAAGAAAAGGAAATGCAAGAAAGCAAAGTGGCTGTCCAACGAGGCCTTAGAAATAGCAGAGAAGAGAAGGGAAACAAAATGCAAGGGAGATAGGGAAAGTTACAGAAAATTGAATGCGGACTTCCAAAGAATAGCAAGGAGAGACAAGAGGGCCTTCTTAAATGAACAGTGCAAAGATATAGAGGAAAACAATAGAAAGGGAAAAACCAGAGATCTGTTCAAGAAAATTGGAGCCATTAAAGGAACCTTTTGTGCAAAGATGGACATGATAAAGGACAAAAATGGTAGGGACCTTACAGAAGCAGAAGACATCAAGAAGAGGTGGCAAGAATACACAGAGGAATTATACCAGAAAGATCTGGATGTCCCGGACAACCCAGATAGTGTGGTTGCTGACCTTGAGCCAGACATCCTGGAGAGCGAAGTCAAGTGGGCCTTAGAAAGCATGGCTAACAACAAGGCCAGTGGAGGAGATGGCATTCCAGTGGAACTATTTAAAATCTTAAAAGATGATGCTGTTAAGGTGCTACACTCAATATGCCAGCAAGTTTGGAAAACTCAGCAGTGGCCAGAGGATTGGAAAAGATCAGTCTACATCCCAATCCCAAAGAAGGGAAGTGCTAAAGAATGCTCCAACTACCGTACAATTGCACTCATTTCACACGCTAGCAAGGTTATGCTCAAAATCCTACAAGGTAGGCTTCAGCAGTATGTGGACCGAGAACTCCCAGAAGTACAAGCTGGATTTCGAAGGGGCAGAGGAACTCGAGACCAAATTGCTAACATGCACTGGATTATGGAGAAAGCCAGAGAGTTCCAGAAAAACATCTACTTCTGCTTCATTGACTATGCAAAAGCCTTTGACTGTGTGGACCACAGCAAACTATGGCAAGTTCTTAAAGAAATGGGAGTGCCTGACCACCTTATCCATCTCCTGAGAAATCTATATGTGGGACAGGAAGCAACAGTTAGAACTGGATATGGAACAACTGATTGGTTCAAAATTGGGAAAGGAGTACGACAAGGCTGTATATTGTCCCCCTGCTTATTTAACTTATATGCAGAATACATCATGCGAAAGGCTGGACTGAATGAATCCCAAGCCGGAATTAAGATTGTCGGAAGAAATATTAACAACCTCAGATATGCAGATGATACCACTCTGATGGCAGAAAGTAAGGAGGAATTAAAGAACCTCTTAATGAGAGTGAAAGAGGAGAGCGCAAAAAATGGTCTGAAGCTGAACATCAAAAAAACTAAGATCATGGCCACGGGCCCCATCACCTCCTGGCAAATAGAAGGGGAAGATATGGAGGCAGTGACAGAGTTTACCTTCCTGGGCTCCACGATCACTGCAGATGGTGACAGCAGCCACGAAATTAAAAGACGCCTGCTTCTTGGGAGGAAAGCGATGAGAAACTTAGACAGCATCTTAAAAAGCAGAGACATCACCTTGCCGACAAAGGTCCGCATAGTCAAAGCTATGGTTTTTCCAGTAGTGATGTATGGAAGTGAGAGCTGGACCATAAAGAAGGCTGACCGCCGAAGAATTGATGCTTTTGAATTGTGGTGCTGGAGGAGACTCTTGAGAGTCCCCTGGACTGCAAGGAGAACAAACCTATCCATTTTGAAGGAAATCAACCCTGAGTGTTCACTGGAAGGACAGATCCTGAAGCTGAGGCTCCAATACTTTGGCCATCTCATGAGAAGAGAAGACTCCCTGGAAAAGACCCTGATGTTGGGAAAGTGTGAAGGCAAGAGGAGAAGGGGACGACAGAGGATGAGATGGTTGGACAGTGTCATCGAAGCAACCAACATGAATTTGACCCAACTTCGGGAGGCAGTGGAAGACAGGAGGGCCTGGCGTGCTCTGGTCCATGGGGTCACGAAGAGTCGGACACGACTAAACGACTAAACAACAACAATATTAAGTATGGCTATTAGGCTGTGTTTTAGATTGTGGGCACACTCTCTACTGGACCTTTAAGAGAAGTGCATTAGGTATACAAATACCTAATACACATACCTAACTTGTAATACATATACCTACTACACTTTTAAGAAAATCATTTCTTTGGACTCTCCACTGAGCCAAGGAAGTGTTTAATTTGCCAATATCCAGAAATGCCTCTCTTTTAAGTCACTTCATGATACTAGCAAATTGACAGTGGGTTGGTGCAGACCAAATAGGGCCACTCGAGGATCACACGAAAGGGCATGCCAGATCTCCTAGGGACCCTACTTAGCCCACTCCATCCCAGCCATTTAGACAAAACTCTAAGTCCCATTCACTGTGGGAATATCATGGACCTCTTCCAATTTCTTCTTCTTCATGCTTTCCCTGTTCCAGGCTAGATGATTCTTTATCCTTCAGAGGTATATGTGGAACCATTTTATATTGAATGAAGCCACTGAATGAAGCCTAGCCTGAAGGTGTTAGGGAATGAACTTTGATGTACTGCATGTAAAGCATGTGTTCTAGCACTCCTAGAATACAAAAGTTCTGTCACATAGGAGGACTGTGAACAATGTAAGCCAAGCAATTATGGCATTTAAGAAGAAAAATATATGTGAAGGTATTTATTATGAACAAATGCAACACTGCCATAAAGCTTGGAACAGAATCTTTCTTTATTCTGCCAAATCAAGAATTTCTACAAATAAGTCTTTCTGCAGCCTACAGCAGTGCTAATTGCTTGAAAGTTGCTTGCTCTAAGTAATGATTATTTGTGTAGGTTTTCACCTTCCAGGAAAAAACCCAAGACCTTCATGATGAAAAAGAATTTCAGTCCTGTGTAGATCATTTAGTTAAATATGGAGGATAGCAGCCAATATTTTTTAAAAAAATTATGTAAGTGCGATTATTAATTTCTATCTGTAACAGTAGAAGGGAATTGAACTTGGCTGCTTATGTGTAATGACAGCTTAGCTTTCCTTTGAAATACATTGTCAAGATGTACTGTACATCTTGACAATGTACTTGCTTTAGAATGATATCATCCTACTTGGCATTTGAATTGCAAATATTAGATTACCTAATCACTTTAAGGAAACTGAAATTCAAGCTTTACATTACTCAAGGACAGAATGAATTTTGGGGGATCCATGAATTGCCCTCTTCCAGTTGGCAATACAGTGGCAAGAGGGATAGGTAATAACCAAATAATTTCCTTTTAGCCTAAACTAGAGATGGAGGGAAATGTGGGCCATTGCACTCCTCCTTCAAAATGGCTTTTCAATCAAACTGGTTGTTCTTGGCATTCTGTGTATGAATACAAACCAAATTGGACTCTGCAACATAGGGATTTGCTTATCTCCTTCTCATGTGTGAAAACAAGACACTATAATATTTTTCTCTGCACCTGTAAAATAGCAAGATATTTTCTGTAATTCTTGACCAAGAATGAGTTTTTGCACCACTATGAGATGTTTGGGCAACCATGGTGGATTGTTTGCAGTCATAGTTCTCTGGCAAGAGCTGAACCTGGCATAGCTCTAATGATGGTTTGGAGGACTCAGATGGATCCGGGGGGATGGAGGGCAGCAAGCAGGGACCTGCCTGTTTTGATTGGTGTCGAATTCATTTAAGGGGTCCAGGGGCAGGGGCATGGACTGCCCTAGCCTTGGCCCTCGGTGGCAGGGAGCCATAGAGTGGCATGGGCCTGTGTCATCTCCAAGGGTCTGCCATTCCGAGTTGTCTCCCAAAAGGATTTGGGAGGACAATGGCTCATATCAGGAGGCATTTGGGTCTCCTGATGAATTGGATCCAGTCCCAATACTAGGCCAGGTAAACTGCTGCTGTAATGTGGTATGTTTATTCCAGTACCAGGCCTGCTCAGCAGTAGGCGAACAAGATGTCTCTCTTTTAGACTCAGTATTTTGCATTTCTAGACATAGAGAAAAATGGTCTCAATTCTCATCCTCACATGGGAGAACAAGAAAAGCAAGAATTCACATACTAAAACATAATTAATGGGGGTGGAGGTTCATGTTGGGACAGTGCTGAGTTAGGGCTGAATTGTATGATGAAGTAGCATACTTTCCCTTCATCTAAGCAGAAGGATTTGACTGCACCTACTACCCAGAGATGCTGGTGGTGGACAAATCTACTTCACTTTCTACCACATTCAAATATTGTGAATTTTGGCAAATACTGATTAACAATAAAATGAAACAAATCTATCAGCATTCATAGAAAAAGGGCAAACATTTCCGTTTTGTTTTATCCTGTATTTCAATTTTGTGATTTTTGAAAAATTCTGATCAAGGAAAAACTGAAACAAAATTCTGACCCATCCCTAAAACTAACTGTTTTCATCTTTGGGAGAGGCATAAATGTAGCAGGTCTGTTTTATGGGGTCAGTACAAAATTTTCCCACCATTAACATTGATCTGCACGCTAAAAGTGCAGAGGAATTTTGGAGATCAGGTTCTGAAACTCAGATTACATATGTATTTTTAAAACTGCCTTAATTCCATAGTTTTTGAATTTAGTGTATGCTTACTTTATAGGTATCTCAATTAGATATTGTGATGTATCTGGTGACATAAATTGGATCCTACCTTTGCCCCTCTCCTGCTCTTCTTCCTCAGAAAACACAACAGCTGGTGCTACTTACAGGACATATTTGATAGACAGGTGCTGCAGATGCCAAGGTCTGGAATGAATTTTAAAACAGCAGCATCTGTGTCTGTGAAAAAAACCTTTTACTGATTTCTTGGTGGCCGGCTACAGCTGGGGATCCTGTACTGTCTATGCTAATGGGTTCATAAATGCCTATGGGGTTCCCCTGGGGCAAGCGGCTGCTGAGAGGCTTGATGAACTGTCTTGTCCCTTGATTATATGTTTGTTTTGACTGACCTGTAACTGAAGGAGTTTGCTCCTTATTAGAGTGGCAGACCCTGTACACATCCTCACAAATGTTGTTTACATGGTCAATCAAGGATGCTAAAAGACTATTTCCCAGGGCAGTACAACTGTGGAAGCTCTCAAACCTAAACCAGGTTTTTTCCAGTCCCATAACTAACAATTTGCCATAAACATGGTGTGGCAAAGGTATTTTCCTCTTATTCTTCCTCTTCCTCTTACTCCTCCTCTTCTCTTATATGGCAATTCATTTTTTCAAAGCATGGTTGTGCAGGCTATGCTGCCTACAATTTAGCAGATACAATATAAAAAGAAAAAGGTATCTGGAATAGAATAGAATTATTTCTGTTGAGAGTGAGAAAGTCCATTTCCTGAAGTTGTAGCTTCTCTGGCACCAAACAGATTTCCCTCTTACAGTTTTGAATATAAGATGGCAATTAAGGATATGCATACACACACACGTGCACGCACACACCCTTGAGAAACTTAGTGTTACTGAAAGCATTGTTTGCTTCCACCCATACCACTCTCTTGTCTTGAAAAAAAAAATCCAAATTTGCCTTGAAAATCAGTGGCCATTATTCCAGTAATAGATGATGTTGAAGAGATACTTAAATGCCCTCTGGTTCCCAGCAGAAAAGCTAGAGATAGACTAATATGGGTTAATACTCACACAACCTTATGACACAATAAATGTATCAGTCTTTACCACGCAACACAACCATTTTTTTAATAGTAAATTATCAGGGCTACACGGAGTTGCATTAATGTTTTCTGTGAGTCTAAGAAATAAGTTTGTGGAGTCTTCTTGGAAATTGGAAAGGTAAGGAAAGAAAGACACAAAAGAAAAAAAATATCTTTATCAGGCCAGCAGACCTTTACGAGAATACAACCTGGGTATAAAAACTAAGAATGAGAAGTGCAAGTCATTTCATCTCATCCCCAGTAGGTGGCAATCATAGTGCCTATTTTCTGGCTCTTTCATCAACAACTGAAAAGAGCCAAAAAAGAATGAAAGACAACGGGGGGGGGGGGACATCACACAGGAACTGTTTTATTTTCTAATTCTGCATTTATGCAAAGCATAGATTGCAAAATAATATCAACTGTGGGTCCTGATGGCAATTTTTTTATATATTTTAATTGTATTTTAATTGTTTTATCTTTTTTTATTGTATTTTAATTGTTGTAAGCCGCCCAGAGACCTTTGGGTAGAGTGGGCAGCATATAAGTTAAATAAATAATTAAATAAATAAATAAAAACCTAATAAAAGTTTCAAGCAGGGTAGATTAAACTGATACCTTTGCCTGCCCAGCCCGAAGTGATGACACAAGACACAGGAGATGGGTTAAACATGGGCCACACTTTATTGAACGTTAATACAACAACATAACACCCCCTTTCAAAAGGGGGCCTAAAGTAGGGTGGAGTCACGTTGTGTGCCTGGGGCCGGCCTTGCCCCAGACACAGGCCTTCACTGGCTGAGTTCCAGTAAAAATCTGGAAGCCCCCTGAGGATGCAATCTGAATGAGACTCAGGACTCAAGACGATCCATGCCCCAGGGATGGGGCACCACCTCCTCCCCATCCTAGTGCCGAAATCAGAGGGCATTCAATGCTGCAAGGTGGGACAGCTCACACCCCTACTAGGTGCCCGCTTGAACTCACCTTCAAACTCATGACTTCCACCACTACCCACCATGACATAGGGGCTACTCAGTATGCTCCATGCCCCCCACCATTGCCAACTTTTCAGACTTAAGGCCCCCTTGATTGCCAGGCCCATTGGATAAATGGATACCATTGCTCTGATATAGCTCAGGGTACTGCATACGAATGTCCAGGTACACCACCATGGACCCAAGGCCAGCTGTCTAGCAACCTCACAGTTGACACCATGCCACACTCTGTCAAAGGGCCTTGGATCACAATCAACCCCCCAAACTCTCCATGACAGCATTGCTGACCACACAATACGCAATGTAGGGAACTTGACCACCAAGGCCTGCAGATCTGTGGTCACCCGTAATATAAGAGAATTGTCTTTCCACTTAGCCAAATCGTTTCCACCTAGGTGCACAACCACTATATCAAAAGGCAGCTC
The DNA here is from genome assembly GCA_037013535.1 of Intellagama lesueurii. Classification (NCBI taxonomy): domain Eukaryota; kingdom Metazoa; phylum Chordata; class Lepidosauria; order Squamata; family Agamidae; genus Intellagama; species Intellagama lesueurii. The sequence continues at coordinate 131,136,329 of JBAJHW010000003.1, read as the reverse complement.
TATGAACCCTTGAGTGACCAGGTCCATAAAACCATCCCATATAAGTCCTCACTGGCCTCACCACTCCAACACTGCCCAGGCACCAAGGCCCAGGTTCTGCCCCCAACTGGAACGGTGTGCAAACCTGGCCGCTCAAAACACAAAACTATGGCCAACCACTAAAACTGGCATCTGGCCCAACGGGACCTCCAGATCTGCAAAACATGAATGGAAAAATCAAGCCAGCACCTAGCACTGCGGCAGGGGGTGAACATATGTGTGATATCTGTGAGAAGCCCATCTCCCCACCCTCTTAATCACCCTCTTAATCATTGTAACCCATTGCAGCAGCTGTTCACGCTGCCCCTATTCGAAAAAAGTGGGTCCCAAATTTCCATCCCATAATCGTGGCCTTCTGTAGCACCTTGAAAATTACCCTCCAAAACTGATATTTTGTCAAAGGGGTCCCTTCTCTATGGCAAAACAACTCATTCTCACTCGCACCCCTCTGAGCTAGGAGCTCCTGCATGATGCGCACAGGGCACAATTCTGCTATGGAACACTTTCCCAGCCTAATGATACGGCCTTTCCCCTGCTGGCCCATTTTTGATCTTCTCAGATGAATGACAATTCGGTCTTCAGAGACCACCACGTCAGACCTCTGCAAGGCTGTCTGGGAACCATCAGCCCATGATGCTGCAACTACCTCACTTATCCTATTGCCCTCTTACCCCGGAATAAATACTCGAGACCAAGAATATGGGTTAAACACGGGCCACACTTTATTCAAATATCATCATTGTTGCCAATCATTTGGCAAAGGGGGGTCCTGCCATAGTGCGGATTCAGGTTTCAAACCTGGGTCTAAAAGGACCCTTCTAAACAACCAGTGTGCTAAACCCTGGCCTCAATTCTACCAGTCTTGAAGAAAGTGGGAAAATCTGTCGGCCCAAATTTGACCACCCCAGACCTCATGCCACTCTCTCTGTTCTGACTGATGGTCCGAGTGTGTCCCCAGCGCATCTTTCCCCCCAAGCACTGTAATCGCATGATCTGCAGTGCTGGGAGTTCAGATGAGCTATAATTACCTGCTATTACAATTTGACTTCCCTCTTCAAATACCTGTTTAATCCGCACTAACCACCACAGCATTGGGACTAGCCAAGCTAAGTCCCATGCCCGCCATCAAGCTGATCAAGCTCCAAAAGCAGGCCCCCCTTGATGTCTTCGAGGAAGACATCCAAACTTAGTTCAGAAAGATGTACTCCATCTGACTGGAAAAATTCTGGCCTATCCAAACGGATCCTGTGGTGACCAATCACTGATTCTAGGCCTCTGCAAACAGCTCTGCAGACTTCCCTGTTAACACTCCGAAGGGCAGTGTTTACAGGTAAAAATTGTCTCCCATCCCTCCAAAACAGGAGAGGGATGATCATTGACCAAACTATACACATGCCAAGGTGAGGTCACAGATAACATCAAGGATCAGGGCCTTTCCAGGGTACCGTGCCAAATCATTGCCACCCAGGTGTATCACCAACACTTCTGGCGGGTGTCATCCAAAGGCAACCGCACGACAGAGCTGATCCCACAGCATGCCGCGGCGCCCTCTCCACTCAATATGGGCCCACGCATCAAGGCCAAGATTGCTCCCCCATGGGGATGCAGCGGCGTATCTCGCTGCCCAAAAAAGATAACTGTGGCCCACCATCACAATGTGTCTCCGCCTGGCTACCAATGGGGCACCTGCAAGACACAAACACAATAAGCCCCTGCCTACACGTTAGGGAGTGCCCTAACTTACCTCGTATAAGAGGACAATGCCCATCATCCTAGCTGTCTAATATCCTCCTGGTGGTAGCCAAGTGTGGCCACCGTGGAGGCTGGACCAATTCTGAACGAGTGCGTACCAAATTTTAGACCTTGTACTCCCTCCTTTTGAAGCGCCAGATCTGTTAACTTCCAGAACTGGTACCTCGTCAAGGGGGATCCATCCCTGTGTATGAAAAGGTAACCTGGGTCTGCACCCCTGATTTCCAAATACGCTACCATAGCCTTGACCGGGCAAATGAACTGAATATGACACTGTGCCAGTTTTACCACTGCTCCTTTACCCCATTGATCGGCCTTAGAACGACGTATGTGGAGCTGCACCATCTCATCCTTTATCTTAACATTGGTAAATTGTAGGGCTACCCTAGATTTGTCCCCTTTTCCTGAAGCTACGACTTCGCTAATCCACAGGGCAGCGGAGAATGATAATAGGGATGCTGCCCGAAATAAACGGACCTCGAACTCATCCCTACAAATAACCTCCCATTGCCTGCAGATACCCTTCAAAAGCTTGGGTGATATAGGAGCTTTTGTATCCTTTACTCTGCCTCTTTCCTTAGACCAGCCTTCAATCATCTTCCGTATGCGGAAATCTGATGAATAGTCTGGAAAGCCCCTAATTTTTGCATAAAAGGCCAATGCAGATAACTTGCCTTGAATAGTTCCTGGTGCCAAACCTTGTCTATTCAAGGACACTATAAACTGTTGCAGATGGTCGACTGGAGCTGGCCAGGTATGGTCCAAGCCCACCAATTCTCTAAATCTTTGGAACTCTCTACTCACTGCAGAGTACCCTTTCCTTGTCCTTGGTGCAAGGGCCATACCTATCACCCTCTCTGCGTCCTCACGCCAATTAACCAGACCTTCGGGGGAAGAATCTCCGAGAACTCGCTGGCCCCTGGATCTAGCTCCCTGAACCGTTGAATCTGTTGGCGTGATAAGGCATCTGCTAAACTGTTGTCCACACCATGTACATGCCGGGATTGTATTAATATGTTAAACTTCAATGCCTGCAGTGTAAATGCCCTAACCAAAGTCATGACCCTCTCTGAATGGGACGTAAGACTATTAACAATGTGGACCACTGCCTGGTTATCGCACCAGAAGTGTACCACTGAATTAGCCCATTCGTCTGCCCAGAGCCACAATGCTCCCACTATAGGAAAAAACTATAAAAACGTCACATCCCTTGTGATACCTGCCTGATGCCATTCATCTGGCCAAGTGTCCGCACACCATTGGCTTCTATAATAAATTCCAAAACCAGCGGAGCCTGCAGCATCCAATTGGACCTGGAACTCTGCTTTAAGCAGCCTGTGGCTTCTCCCAAAGGATATGCTGTTGTACTGCTCCAAAAACTCTCTCCATACTTCAAGGTCCTCCTTGATACCAACTGTGACCCTTGCTCTATGGAATAGATGATGCAGCCCTCGCATAGCATCGCAAAGCTGATGCAAAAAGTCTCGGCCCGGTGCGACCACTCTGCATGCAAAATTTAGGTGACCCACTAGCTCTTGCAGCTCACGTAAGGTCACTTTTCTCCTATGTCGCAGTAAAATTACCCTACTCTTGAGATCATCTAATTTTTCCTGGGGCAACATAGATGTCTGATGGATTGTATCCAATTCGATCCCCAAAAACGTCAGGGTCTAGGCTGGCCCTTCAGTTTCTTCCTCAGCTAATGGGAGGCCTAACTCATCAGCCATCGCCTGGAGAGTATCTAGTATAAATTTGCACCTTCCGGTGTTTCGTTCCCCACAAAAAATAATCATCAAGATAATGGGCTGTACTATTGCAACCGACTCTAGTCCTGATCTTCCATTCCACAAAGGAACTAAAGCGTTCAAAAGCTGTGCAAGAGATAGAACAGCCCATGGGTAATGCCCTATCTATAGAAAATGACCCCTGAAACTGGAATCCTAACAAGTCAACGTCTAATGGGTTAACTGGTAAAATCCTAAATGCAGACTTAATGTTGCATTTAGCCATTTCTGCTCCCACTCCGCATCGGCGGACCATACTGACTGCTTCATCAAAGGACATATAATGGACTGTACATAATTCCTGAGGAATGGCATCGTTAACCGAGCCCTCTTCCAGAAATGACAAGTGCTGGATTAACCTGAACTCACCCGGTGCTTTCTATGGAATGATTCCTAAGGGTGATACCCTCAGTGTATCTAAGGGAGGCGTTGTAAACAGCCCCAACACTCTCCCTTCAAGCACCTCCTTATCGATCTTTTCCTGCACCACCCTTTCCATACCGTGTATGGATTTAAGGTTTTGTGTGAAGAATGCTTTCCTTTTGCCTACTGCTGGTATTCTAAAACCTTCCTTGAAACCAGCTAGTAAGTACTTGGCATCTTCCCTCCTGGGGTAGTCCCGCAGCCATGCTTCAAGGACTGCCACTTTAATTGGGCTGGGCCCCTTACCCGGATTCCCGCCTCCACTGTTGGGTTTCTTTCCGCCACTTGGGCCTCTTGCCTGCCTTGACGCGCCCGCTCTAAAGCATGTAGCATTGGGGTACAACCCCCCCACATGGTGCATTCATGCTTGAATCTACACTGTTTTTTGGTGCATATTCCCTTTGAATTATACTCCCAACACACCAGGTGGGGTTGAACCACCTGCCCCATGTTACCAAGGGGAGCCACATTCACAGCTGTTTTCCTAATTAAGTGACCACTATCGGTCATGTCACCCAAATTGGGCCTAGCCAGAGTCATGTGCTGCAACCAGAGACCAGCCAATGGCTCATCCCATCTCAAGTTAGGGTGGATGGCACTTCTCATACGAAAAGCTTCATCATAAGAAAGCCATGCTTGCCCCACAAAATCGACATAGGCCCGATAAATCAGATCCAAGTACTGGAAAAGAGCTGCTGCCCTCCAAGGCTGAGCCTTTACTACCACTCCCGCGTAGATTAAGAAACCAGGTAGCCAGTTGGCCCATGTTCTGTCCGGCCTCTTATGCCTATGCCTCTCCTTTTCTTTCTCGTCCTCCTTATCTAGGTCTTTCTTTTCCATCTTTCTATTCAATAATTCGAACAAGTCTACATACTCTCCTTTTCATATCTTTTCCTTTGTCGCTGGCGTCAAATGATCGCCAAGGGCCATCGCACGGTCGGCAAAAGGCAGAGCCTGTAAAGGCACGGTATTGTATCCCGTGTCCGGAACAGATGGGTAAGGCCAAAACCCCACACCAGCAGCCAGAGTTACTGGAACTGGAGGTTGCGTGAATTGAGCAGGCCAACCACATAACTGGGCACTCAAATAAGGCCATGATGTGCTAAATGTCCCATGCACTTCTGTATTACCTGCCAGGTAGGGCTGTATGTTAAATTGCCCGCTACCGGGTCAGGACCACCCCGGTAAAGCTGATGATGGTCCGGGAGTAGTTGGTAAACTACCGCCTGCCCATGGCCATGTTAAAATTGGGGTAGGTGTACCATGAGCCTGTGTCTGCCCCATGCTCAGCCCTGGCCAAGCAGGGAATTGTACTGCAGTGTTGTGGGTGGATGATAACTCACCTGGCGGAGGTAAGGCGACAGGCTCGTCCCTGCCTTCCATCTCGTCCCGACAAACTTTGCCTGGTGTCACCTGCCTAGCCGTTGCTGTCGAATCAGATGCCACCGAAATTGGATGCCACCCTTTCTTCTTTGGGATCTCTCGATGCTGCCTGTCCCGACGCACCCTCAGCGTCCGCTCTGTCTCTGGTTTCCATGCGCTGCCCAGCTTCTAAAACAGCAAATTTGTTCATTAAGTTGTCAACAAGTGCCCTAAGTTTAGCCCTATGATGATCCCTAGAGTCCCTTGCGACCTACGCGGCTGCACCTCAGCTGATTGAGGGGTTGGCTCAGCCACCTTGGCAGCCTCCAGGGCAGCAATCTTCTCTTGTAGCTGCTGCCAAATAGGCCATGACTCCTCATCCGAGGACGACTGAGATGGCGAAACCTGTGGTACCTGGCATTTTTTAGCCAGTTGCTTTCCCTTCCTGTTGCCTTGGCTCTTCCTTGATGTCATTGTACAATCTAACTTGAGCCCTGACCAATGAACACCCAAGTTCTAAATCCCAGCTCCTTTGACACAGACGAGCTGCCCCTTTTAACAGCAAATATCAATTCAAGCTATTTATTAATTAACAAATCTTCCTCAACTTCCCGTAATTTTGGTGCAAAGTTATGTATCCCTTTATTTGTTTATTAATTAATTAATTAATTTAAATTTAATTATTTTTTATTTAGTTAGTTTATTTTATTTCATTTATCTATTTATTTATTTATTATTATTATTATTACTTTTCTATATTTTTATATAATTCCCCAAAATCACTTCTAATGAATTAATTCACTTGCTTGTCCCATCCCTTATAGCCTTAATCAAATCAACTACTTAATTACTTATGCAACTAATCCTATGAATATCCTGCCTTGCACTGTAATTGATTAACTAATGCTCCACAAACCCAAGTAATCAAATTGCAGTCTATCCCAACAATGCCTGAATAGCTCCCCAGCCAACTATAAATTTAATAAAGGAAGTCTCAATACTTAAAATGTCCACCAGATGTCGCTATTGACTCACTTGTACTCCAACCTTTCCTTTAAAATGAAGTACAGTGGTGCCTTGACTTACGAACTTAATCCATCCCATAAGATGTTCATAAGTGGAAATGCTCATAAGTCGAAGCACCATTTCCCATTGAAATGCATGGGAATGGGATTAATACCAAAAATAAAATAAAAATAAAAATAAACAGAGCAAGTCCCACGCTGGGACTGCAAAAAAATTAAAATAAAAAATCCAAAAATAAACATTGGAGCAAGTCCCATGCTGGGACTACAAAAAAAAAATCACCAAAAAACAAAACAACACTGACCCGCAATCCCCCCCACCAACAAAACAAAAGCCACCCAAAACTTTTTTAAAAAGCAAAAAGCAGCACCTTACCGGTCCGGAGCCTCCAAAGCCTCCTGGGCTTCCACCGCTGCTGCGACCACTGCAGCTGGGAGGCGAGCAGCCGGATCATCCTGGCTGAGCTCAGCCTCCCGGGCTTCCACCGCCGCTGCAACCGCCGCGGCCGCTCGCCTCCCGACGGGCTCCAACGAGGCTGGGGTCAGCGCTCCTCGCCACCCTCCGCTGGCCGCTGCCACTGCTGGTGCCTCCAGCTCTGGAACTGGCACCAGCGGCTGCTCGCCGGGGCAGCCACGTTGGTCCTCAGCGCTCCTCGCCGCCCTCCGCGGGCCGATGGTGGGAAATTCAAATGGTGGAAGGCTGCGAGGAGTGCCCGGCCAGACTCAACCTCCCTGCTCTGGGCAACCCCGCCGCCACCGCCGGAGCACCGGCCAGGCTCAACCTCCCAGCTCTGGGCCACCTCCACCGCTGCTGCCGCATCCCTTTCCCTAACCATTGGGGCGAAAGAGCTACAAAGAAGCAGCCTCTTTGCCACCAATGGTTAGTACATATGAATTTCCCACCCCTTTTCCCTGCCTTTTTCTGTTCGTAAGTGGAAGCTCTGTTCACAAGTAGAAGCAAAATGTTGCGACCGGAGCTGTTCATAAGTCGAAATGTTCATAGGTAGGGGCATTCGTAAGTCGAGGCACCACTGTACAACCAATCGTTGCTCTTGATCCAAATTAGCAGCCTATCGCTGCTTGCCACTAGTGTAAGGAACTAGGGAGGGGAGGGGGGAGAGGGGAAAAAGAGGAATGGGGGGTAGGCAAGAAGGGCACACTGCCGCCGAGAAGATTAACGGTCAATGGCGCACTCCCCCGCGCTAACAGCGAAGAAGCCTGGCGCCCAAGCCTGATCTCCTTCATCCCCTAAAAGCTGGTTCCGCTACTTCTAGTTCCTTTCGCCCTTCTCGCCTCTCCCTCTTCTTCTTCTTCTTCTTCTTCTTCTTCTTCTTCTTCTTCTTCTTCTTCTTCTTCTTCTTTTTTGGATTTAATTAGCTGGACCATGAGGCGGCAAGACCGCTCACTGTCTCGACACTCCCGGTGGCTTTAATAAAATAATTTGCTCCTCTGCTCCTATTCCCTTCCTTCTCGACTGTCCCTTCTAAATCACCCTTCTATCCACCCGCAATCGATCCAAAAGAACTAAATCAATCAGCCAGAATAGATAATTAAATTAAGCCAATGCTGCTCGTGTGGCCGCGCGGCTGGCGTGGGCACCGGAACGCAACCCCCAACCCCTGCCGTGGCCTGTAACTTAATCAAATTAATGGGGATTAAACAACTAAAATAAATCAACAATTCAAAACAATATAACTGGAACAATTTTCACCAGTAACTTAACAAATCCTGTAATGAAAAATAAACGATTAAAAACAACGAGAAATCAACACAATATAAATGAGAAATTAAATCTCTAAACGTAAATCCAAACCGGGGGAGGGAGCCGATGCTACCCTCCCGATCCGAAGTGCAAAGCTGTGTGGTCTGGCCTACCAACTGCACGCCAATAGCGGACCAAACAGCGATCTCTCTTTGCCACGATGCCAGCAAGAAAGAGGGTGATGAGGGGGGAATGGCCCTTATGTAGCTTGCCGCTCCCCCCTCCTCCAAAGCTGCTCTCACGAGACAGCACCCTGGTGCTGTCTCCGGGGAAGCTGGCAAAGGTATGCTGCGCTGCTGAAGCCACGGCTCAGCAGCAGCATAATCAAATGCTCCAAAGAATGCAACTAATGAAGAAGACTTAAATAAACTGACCTCAAATTGATCTTTGCAAACCTCAGACCATACAGCCAATAATTTCTATAACATGGCTGGCAATATGGGGGTTCTCTTGTCCTTTTCCTCACCCTTTTCCTCACCCCAGGCTTCCATTCTCTTCCTGATATGGAAATCCGTGGTGAAATCTGGGAATTTTGGCCATAATAGACTTAGGTGCTAGACCCCTGCAATGTAAGTGAACCCCAAATCATAACAGATGTTCCACCAGGGCAGGGCAGGCCTGGCTCAACCCTTCTATACCACAAAAGGAGAAAAATTCCTCACATGCACATTGTATGCTAGGAGCAACTGCCAAGGCTATGGCCCAATTCACTTCCACCCCCCAAGGCTCCAAACCTCTGCTGGCTGTACATCTGGCTGAGCACATGCCCCTGGAGCCAACACCCTGAATCACTTGAGCTGTTGACGGGACAGTGTCAGCTATAACATTATCAAGGCCAGGCACATGGCGAGCATGAAAATTGATGTTGTAGCACAGACAGCACAGTGTAAAGGCCCTTACCAGAGCCATAACCCTTGAGGACCTAGAAGTGAGGGAGTTAACTATATGGACTACTGCCAGGTTGTCACACCAGAATGCGACTGCAGAGTTAGCCCATGCCTTGCCCCATAACCACATGGGCCCTACTATTGGAAAAAAATCCAGGAAGGTTAGGTTGCAATTAACTCCTTGCTCCCTCCAGTCCGTGGGCCATAGCCCAGCTCATCATCTCCCACAGAAATACATACCAAATCCCAGGGACCCAGCTGCATCAATCTGCACCTGGAACTCAGCCCCGAAACACAATTCGGTTCTCCAAAAGGAGATGCTGTTTAAACTCTCCAGAAACTGAAGCCAAACATGTAGGTCCTCTTTCATCCCTGCTGACAGCCGTCAAAGATGGTGAGGCCTGTGTAGGCCCACCATTGTCTCACACAGCCACCTGAGAAAGGCCCTCCTTGGTGCCACTGCCTTACAGGGAAAATTAAGGTGACCCACTACTCCCTTAGCATGGACTTTGACCTGCCAAACAGCTCCCTCAGCCAACTCTTCAGCTCGACCAGCTTCCCTTTCAGAAACCAACTGGATTGCTGAACCGTATCAAGCTCTATCCCTAAATAAATCAGGGCCATTGCTGGCCAGTCTGTCATTTTTTTTCCCTTTCAGCCAAGGATACCCTTAGTTCCTTGGTCATTTCCTGGAAGGCTACCATAAGCCTCTGCACTGGGCAGTGTCCCTTTCCCCACAAAATAAAAAGTCCTCTAGATAGTGCACTGCTTGCACCATCCCTGTCCTGCGTCTGAGCACCCATTCCAAAAATGTGCTCAAAGGCAGCACACAATATGCAAGAGTCCATGAGCAGAGCCCTATCCATGTAAAAATAACCGTCAAAAGAGAACCCTAACAGACCAAAATCCTTGGGGTGCACTGGAAGGATACGAAATGCAGACTTAATGTTGCGTGTAGCCAGCAGCGGTCCCACACTGCGTGCTCGCACCATGCAGACTGCCATGTCAAAGGATTATACCAGATGCTGCACAGCTCTTGGGGAATCCTGTCATTCACTAAATCCCAGATAAGACAGATGATGAATCAAACAATATTCACCAGCTGCCTTCTTTGGATCTGCCCCTAGTGGGGACACCCAGAAATTGGGAACCAGTGGAACTTGAAATGGGTCCAAGACCCTGCCCTCTAAAATTTCTTTTTGAATTTTTGCCTGAACAACTTTTTTCACACCTTGCACTGACTTCAAATTCTTGGACAGCAACACTGTTCTTTCCCCTATAACTGGGATACGGAACCAGAACTTAAACCCATCTAACAAATAAGAAGCTGCTTCCCTATCAGTGTAGCTCTTCAGTAATTCTGCCAGCACTGCCAAACTAATTGCATCCTCTCTCACTCCCTTTCCTTTAGCTTCTCGCCAGCCTTCTTCTCCACTTCTCTATTCAGAAGCTCGGAAACATCTACATATTTACCCTACCATATCTTCTCCACCATTGCAGGTGGTCTCCTAGTGACAATGACTGGTACGCGTACAATGGAGAAACATAAACATCCTTTAACTTCTCAGATAAACTAATCTTGCCATGCCCTCTCCACACAATGCAGAATAGAAAGCTACTGTATGTTCCACTTTCCATACCCTTTCTTGGATTTAGGCAAGCTGAGGAAGAAAAGCTATATTGAACCAAATGCTCTACAAATACATTGTGTGCATGTTTTCCAAAATATGTCCCTTTGCATTTTGAAATTAAAAAAACAAAACAAAAGAAGGTGCAGAGTTAGGAAAAATTATAAAAATTATTTGCTATGTCTTAAAGGACTGGTCAAGAAACTGCTGCACACAGTTTCTTGACCTGCCCTTCAGACAACATAAAGGGAAAAAAAGTATTTCTTTGTAAGTGATGCATCACATCAGCAATAGTATACAAGAGTCTGGAAAAAAAATCAGTTCTTCTGCCCCTCTTTACATGTAAAGGAAGTGTTCATTTCCTGAATTCCTGAAGCGACTCACTTATTAGTTTGCTTAATGAAACTGAAAATTCAAAACAGAAGGAGCCTTGACCACTGAAAGGCTTGCTTTTGCTCCATTCCTAATGATTAGACATGCTGAAAATGGACCAAACAAGAGTGATTCTACCTGAACCAAAAAAGTAGAAGTCCTTGGCAGGGGTTCAGAGAACATGCTTTGGGAATGATTTGGTTTGCTCCAGGAATTACAACATATGATCACCAGAAAAAAAGTGAAATAATGTATCCCCATAGCATGGTTGTTCATTCCAATGTATCCCCATTGGAATGAACACCCATCTCTTACTCTATGCATGGTACTAATCTTTCTTGCAAGATCCTGAGCATCACTTTGCTTGAATGGGAGATTATTGTAATGGTCCTACAGTTACTACATTCTGTATTTATAGGATCCTATAGACGAGATATATCATTTTTCCTTTTCGCTGTTATTTTCTGTTTCTTGGTGATAATTTCACAGTAGTTCTTTTTATTTGCTGATAAGTTGCATTTAGAATTCAATCATAGTTTACTTTGGCTTTTCCTCTGCCATTAACAATTTTAAGAGTTTCATCAGTTATCCATTTCTTTTCTTTTGGTTACAAAAGTTGTCTTTTTATATTCTTCCCTGACAATATTTCTGGTTTCGATCCACAATCAGTCTGAGTTGGACAATTGAGTTTAGTAATATAAATCAATTCTTTACATGAACCTTAAGCTTTCCAAATGCTATTTAAATTATATTTTGTCATTACGTTTTTCAAATTGGATTGTTGTGCTATGTTGCTTTTAAATGTATTTTCCGTACTGGTTATATTTACTGTTTTTAATATGATACTTGTTTAATTCTTTTAAAATATTTGTATACTTCCTGTTTTTTGCTTTTAGATGTTGTCCTTTTAATGATGTAAGCCACCTTGTGTCCTTTTAAGGAGAAAGGCGGGATAAAAATATTTTAAATAAATAAATAAATAAATTTCAGCACTCTGATCATTTTGGTGTCTTGATTTTTTACGTAGACCTGAAACTTTCAAGATGCTATTTATGCTATATTTTGTCATTACATTTCAGCACTATGCTTATTTTGGTGTTTAAATAGTCCTCTTCCATTTTATTCTAATCATATAAATATGATCAGAATAGGAATAGGAATATTAAAACACCAAAATAAGCATAGTGCTGAAATGTAATGACAAAATATAGTATATCATGGATATATGTATGGTTCATGGTCTGCACCATAAGCTGCACCTGGTCTTTCATTTTCTTTGAAAATAGACTATTTCTTTCTAATTTCAATTATATAGTCTATTTGACTTTTATATTAGTCATGCTCTTTTAAAAGTAATTTTTACTGAATGAAGCACTTTTGCTGATACTTAAAAACACCCAGTTTCTGTGAACATATTTGCAAATATTTATTTTGTTTTCTGAACACCAGAGCCTTCACAAATGCATGGACTTGGCTGCATTATGGTGAAAATTTGCATTCAGTACCAATGAATTCTGTACATTCACTGTGGGTGATCACGGAACAAAGGGAAGGCAATTAGCCTTTAGAGAAAGTGTGAAGAAGTCGACAAGCAGATGTCTGAGCCAGCAGAGCCTGAGGCAACACCTTGAGAACTCTTTTTATTAACTTAGCACGATTACATAGAATGTTGTGAGAATTCAGATAGGATACTAGTTACCTAATCACCACTAGGATTGGCTGGAGAAACCCTTTGATCTAATGCTCTAACTCTAAGCAAAAGGGCAGAATGAGGAGTCACCCTGCCCGCTGGGAGCCGCCGCTCCTGCCAGGAGTGTTTGCATGTCACTGAAACAGAATGCAGCTAACAACCTTGGGCAGAGCTTTTCCACATCCCCCCTTTTTCTTTTTTTTCAAGCAGAGGCATATATTCTTTCATATATTTGTGAACTACATATAAATCTTTTCGGCAAAGGCCAGAAGGCAAAGCTTTGAAACAGGTAGTTATTATGGAAAAGAAGGTTGGTATACATTGAATAAAACAACAGCAAATTATAAGGAGTATGAGGAGCATAATTGCATAAATGAGAACACAACACAACAGTCACAGAGTTAGCATTCAGCTGAGAGATGATGGCTGTTAATTTAGAGTTCTTTTTGCATCAGCACTCAGCGTCTTTAACATCCCCCAGGTAACTTTGGGCTGAGTGCCTTCAGGTCTGGTCGGGCGCTTCCAACAACGTGCAGTCATCTGGTCCCGCTCCAGAGTTATTGCTGGATTGAATTCAGTTCACTGAATGTGGTTCAGTGGATTCTATTCTGTTCGATGATGGATTCAACTCCATGAAGGAGAGAGGATGTAAGTAAAGGAGAAAGAAGGAGGTGGGGCTAGCCCACCATAGCCCACCGTAATTTAGCTTAATTAATGTTTATTATTTTAAATGGGAAATAGTTATTTTATTTAACTGCAATGATCTTTGAATATGTTCTTGATGCTAGTGCTTGTGCAATATAAACGGATTTCTAATGAAACTCTATTTTTCTAATAAAAATTAATTATAAAAATTCTACAAAAGGACTGGTCTCTTGAACAGCAGGGTCTGGCTAAATCCAGGAGGTGGAGAGGGACACAAACTAGCTATCTTTTAAGAGTCCTACCTAACTGAGCTGTTGTGAGTTCTAAGGAATCACAAAGCCCATTTGTCTGTACTTGCAAAGTACTGGTTCAGAGTAAAGTGTTCTTTTAAGGTCAGACTTGTTCAAAGGGCTTACTCTACGCACTGCTGAGATCTTGGGACTTGCCCCAGTGCAAAGGAGGTAGGTAGGCGGCCTGTCGATCTCTCTGACCAAATGCCAGTGGCCCATTAGGGGGTCTGGTGCATCACAGTCACCAGCAGCCATTCCATAGGGATTTCTTTATGAAAGTGTTTCTCTACTGGTGACAACTTGTGCTGACCTGCAGATACAGTTAAATGATTTAATGTGAACAATGCTATTGATACTACATCTGGAACATCTTGGGGCTTGATCCCTCTGGTTTTTGTTAGTTTTGCAAGGAGAAATTTAAAAGAGTGATGAGCTCTTTTTACAATAGCCTGTCCTGTGCAGTTATAAGGAATACCATGGGAAAGTCGAATGTCCCATTCATTACAAAAGGTGGTAAAGGCGTGAGAAGTATAGGCAGGGCCATTGTCTGTTTTTAAGGCTTGAGGCCAGCCCATAACTGCAAAGGTAATTAAACAATGTTGTATGACATGGCGAGAGGTCTCACCATGAAGAGGGGTGGCCCAGATGTATCCTAAATAAGTGTCAATAATTAAATGAATGTAAAAAAGAGGAGCAAGGATAGGAACGTGAGTGACATCCATTTGCCAAAGCTGATTGGCCTCTGTTCCTCATGGGTTAACAGCATCAAAAGGAAAGGAAATAGGAGACATGAAACAGGAAGAGCAGGAGGAGACAATGTCTCGAGCTTGAGAAAGTGGAATAGAAAATTGCTTATGGAGTTGTTTAGAACTCTGGTGAAAAAAGGAATGGCTATCAATAGGATTGGAAAAGAGGGGACACAAGGAACAAAGAGCAGAGTCTGCATGATGATTTCTCTCTGAGATAGCATCTTGGAATCCAGTATGAGATCAAATGTGAGCTGCAAAAAAGAGTTGTGATCTGACAGCAAGGAGATTTTTAAAAGTCAGAAACAGGGAAAGTAAGGAGAAGTCAAGAGCAGGAGAAAGGTAGGCATGTGTCAGATGAGTGAGAAGGTTAAATACATATTGAGTGTCTACAATGAGATTTAAAGGTTGATCTTGAAACATTTGAAAGGTAAGAAGGACAGCCGTCAGCTCTGCATGTTAACTAGAGATTTGAGTACACGTGAAAAAGGTTTTCCAGGTTCCGGGAGGCTGCTGAAAGGTAATCATGCCTCTGGTAGGTGCACCATCGGTAAAAACAGTTAGAGCATCAGGGAGAGGAGTAGCAGAGAAAAGAGAGGAAAAGCGAAAGGGTACTTGCTGAATGAATGTTAAGCGAGGGTCTTTAGGAGGATTAAAACGTATGTCACCATTAATAAAAAATAAAAAATCATACAATATAGAAGCTTTCATGGATAAATCCCACTTCTTCAAAGCAACTACCAAAAGTCCAAACATTCATGACAGGATGGTGTTTGCTAGGAGGTTACTCTTAGATGTAAGAAAGACATGCCCGGAGAAATTCATCTTGCCAAAATCTTTACATGTAAGAGTAACATCCTGGCAAAGCCCATCTTGCTACAAACATTTGGCCTTTTGGTACTTGCTTTGAAGAAGTGGGATTTACCCATGAAAGCTTGCATAATGTATGATTTTTTATTTTTTATTAATGGCCTAAAAAGATATCACCTGTTCTTGCAGATGTTGTTTGGTGAGTTTTCTGCTCTCTGATGCTGATGAGCTCCTCCCCACAACAAAGTAGAAACCGCCCAGAGTGGTCAATTGATCAGATGGGTGGGATATAAATAAATAAATAAATAAATAAATAAATAAATAAATAAATAAATAAATAAATAAATAAATAAATAAATAAATAAATAAACAAACAAACCATGGAAAACCTCTCATTTTATTTCGTACTAAGACACCCACAAATTTATTTTACCTTTTAATGGGGAGACCCATTCTATTTCAGGCCCTGGAAAATAAAAACTAATGGAGCTATATCTTTCCTCATGGTAAACAGGAGAGAATATCTGTCCAGTTCACTGTTACACAGGAACCATCTTTTAACATTTTGAATCAGAAATAGACCCACTGTTCCCTTTTCTCTTCTGATATATAAAACTTGTCCCATCCTGTTCTCTTTCTTCCCACATGTCCCTTTACATTAAGCACCTGATTGAGCTCAAAACCCCAGTGTCTCTAACAGGATAAAGGAAAAGCTAAGAACAAACCAGCAAAGAACAGGCAAACTGACTAGGTACGGTGCAGGGCAGGTCAAGATTATGCCAGGTCAGAGTACTGTCTCAACACCTTAAGCCACTTTGACTAATCAGTGCTCCCTCTTTATATCTCACACCAAACCTGCAAGATAGGAATACCGAAAATATTCACACAATACACAGGCACCCAGTAGATCACCAAGGTAAGGTCCAGCTTTAATAAAGCAACCCTCTTTTTCCCAAAATAGCCAAACAGCATAAAATTTTATATTTTATTAAAGGTGGTGGAAAAAAGTTAAAAAGAACAAAGTTTGCAAGCAGTGAAAAAGTTACAGAAGCAGTGAAAAAGTTCAAATGCAAGAGTAGGCAATGCAGTTTCAAAGAAAGGCCAAATGGGAAGATATGTGTGTGTGCATGGCCTGTGCCTCTTTGTTTGAAGAACTGGGGTGTCATGTCCAATCCATAGCTGCCTCAGCTGTAGCTTTAATGCTGTCTGCATATTTCCTGACTTCCATCTAAGAAAGATGTGCCTGGCGAAATCCATCTTGCCAAGAACATTTGGATTTTACATCCAAGAGTAACTTTCCCAACAAAATCCATCTTACCAGGAACTTTTGGTCTTTAGGTTCTTCACACTGATACATGCCTGATGAAGTGGACAGTTCTGATCCATAAAAGCTTGTGTTACGATTTTTTTAGTGGTCTATAAAGGTATTACCTACTTTTGCATTTTTGTAATGATCTTTATAAAAATGAAATACAAGGCTTCCTTGTATTTCAGTGAAAAAGTCATGGAGCAAGCCAACATTCAATTTTTTTTATGACAATAGCAATTCTAGAATAATCCCACAAGAAAAAAAAAAACCTGATAGCTATTTTAAGTTAATATCACATTCTGGCAGGACTTCAGCATAGTTCCAGAGCATATGCAGAGTACAAGTCAGGCAGCTAGACAGTTCAGAACACAGCAAGGCAAAGGCAACCAACAATTAACAAGTAGATTCAAGATATAGGCACAGGAGCTATAAATAAGAGCAGCCATTCCTAGTAGGCTTCTCCACCTTTTCCAGTTGCCTTTGACGGAAGCTGTTGGACCTGGTTATACCTGGGCATTGTCCAAAGGGATATGATTCAGCACAGCTAAGCAGGTTTGATTATGACCAATATACATGTGTGGAAAATTGTGTGAGGCTCAATACATATATCATCCTGAATATCAAGGAGGAAAGGGGAGATACAATGAAATGCATCAATAATTGAAGGGTGAATGGGTATGTATTTCATGTGGGCAAACCTCCTGCTAACATCGGTTATCAATCTTTTGCTTATTTTAATTGGTGTTGAATATTTAGAAAATAGTTGGAGTATGACCTGCTTTGCTTTGTTCAATCCAGTCCTTTGGGCCATGCACTTGGGCCCAATGCCCACATTCAGCAGCTTCTCTCAAAAGACTGGAAAAACTTGTCATTATGGAAAATTCTCACTTGATTCATACTGACACATGAGATCAAGGCCCTGCAGAATTGTACACTTTATCCTAGAATTGGGGGTCGGTCTTTCCTGTTTAAATGAAAGCCAAAAACATGAAAGATGCTCTTTTTTGTGAGTGTTTTTTCTTTTTGTTGTTGCTTCCTGGAAGAGAGACTCTTAAACACAGATGATTCATATTAATAAAAGATGGAGAAAAAAATGAAAGAAATATTGTGTTTTTCACATTTCCTTATTATGTGTAACCTTTCTTTTACCCTTTGTATATCAAATGACCTGAGACATTGTTCATCAAGTATCATTCTGACAGCTGTCAGCAGCCAATCAGAATGTCTGGAGGTGAGTGGGAATTCAGAATCTGTAAAAAGGCATAGAACCCAATAAGGAATCCTCATTGCTTAGTTGTTCCTTCTTCCAGGATTACAATGCTGATTTCTTGGTGCCTTTCTCCATCTTGGACTGCTGCCTGAGGCCTGTTGTGTCTCCATCTTGGATCCTTTAATCTTTTTTTTTTTTTTTTGCCTTTTTTGCTTGATTTTTTTGGGGGGGGGGATTCTCCCACCTCCTTTCTTTTGATTATTTTTGCTTCTGCCTGTAAGAAAGTGAGCCATTTTGTGTCACTCTCAGCAAGATAAGAAAAGAGAGTACAAATGCTTTTTTGGACAAATTTACTAAAATTGCACAAATAACATTTTAGCACAAATAACACAAACTGTGCAAAATGATGATGGCTGCTGCTTTGATTTTTAAGGATTAGAAGCATCTGAAAGGTTTGGTCTTTATTTTTCAACGTTCAGTTCTGTGCTTGCTCTATGTGTGTGCTTTATTTCTCAGAGGAAAGATACTTGTTTTACAGAAATTAGGGAGAAATTGATGAGCCCAAAAGGAAAATAAAACACACCTTGACAAACCCTTGCCGAGAGCATCCTCAAGGGGTTTGAAATGTTCTCAAAGAGGTGTCTTATCAAGTGGAGACAGCCTAAGTTTAAGCTGATTAAAGGAAAAATGGTGAGTATTCTTTACATCCCTAACTGATAGACTAGGAATAAAAGTTGGGCACCTGGGATGTTTGGACAATGACCCCTGGCTTTTCTGACGACCTGCAGGAAATAGATGATGTGCACAAGATAGCTGTCATCAACATGGAACTGAGTAGGCTGCAGATGGACATTGTTGCCCTGCAAGAAACAAGATTGCCAGACTCGGGATCTGTCAAAGAAAAAAAATTCTCATTCTTCTGGCAGGGAAAACCATTGAATGAGACCAGGGAATATGGTGTTGGCTTTGCAGTCAGAAATACTCTGCTGAGATCCATTGTTCCACCTACTGCGGGGAGTGAAAGAATCCTGTCTTTGCAGCTCCACTCATCAGCAGGAACGGTCACCCTCATTAGTGCATATGCACCAACACTGTCGTCTACAACAGAAGTCAAAGACAAATTCTACGACGATCTGGCAGCTACTATCAAAAAAATCCCCGAGACAGAGCTGCTGTTCATTCTCAGAGACTTTAACGCTAGAGTTGGTGCTGATCACAATTCTTGGCCCACTTGTCTAGGCTGCTTTGGCATTGGGAAGATGAACAAAAATGGCCAACGCTTGCTGGAGCTTTGCTGTTATTATGGTCTTTGTGTCAGCAAAACATTCTTTAATAAGAAGCTTCGACACAAAGTCTCTTGGAGACATCCAAGATTGAAGCATTGGCATCAGCTCGATTTGATCCTCACTAGACGCTCTAGCCTTCCTAGTATTATGATCACACACAGTTATCAGAGTGCTGATTGCAACACTGATCACTCCCTGGAGTCAAACTGCGAATAAAGAGATTGTATCATATGAAAAAGGAAGGAAGACCACGCATTGACATCAGCAAGACTCACGATCAGAGAAAAGTGGAGGAATTTGCCCAAGCGCTTGAGGAAACCCTTTCAGGCCTGGCTGGTGCAATTGCACCTGAACGATGGGAACATTTCAAGAATGCTGTTTATAACTCCGCCTTGTCCACATTTGGCAAGAAGACCAAAAAGATGATGGAATGGTTTGAAGCCCATTCAGAGGAGCTGATGCCAGCCATCGAGGATAAGAGGAGAGCTCTAGCAGGATACAAAGCCTGTCCTAGTGAGTACAACTTGCAGGTTTTTCGAGTTGCTCGTAGCAAAGTCCAACAGACTGCCAGGAGATGTTCTAACAATTATTAGCTTCAGCTCTGCTCTCAGATACAGATAGCAGTGGACAAAGGTAACATCAAGGGAATGTATGACTGTATCAAGCAGGCTTTAGGTCTAATACAGAAGAAATCTGCTCCTTTGAAGACTGCTACAGGCATGATCATCCAGGACCGAGCACAGCAGATGGAACGCTGGGTGCAGCACTATTCTCAGCTATATTCTAGAGAGAACGTAGTAACCAAAGAGGCATTAAATAACATCAAGTGCCTGCCTGTCTTGGAAGAGTTGAACAGCGAACCAACTTTAGCAGAAATAAAAGCAGCCTTGGATTCCCTCACCTCTGGCAAGGCACCTGGGAAGGATAACATCCCTGTTGAAGTGCTGAAGTGCTGTAAAGAGATCATCACCACCGAGCTGTATGAAATCTTTTGTCTTTGCTGGAGGGAAGGTGGAGTACCACAGGACATGAAGGATGCAAACATCATCACATTGTAGAAGAACAAAGGCGACAGGGACGACTGCAATAACTACCGTGGCCTCTCTCTTCTCTGCATTGTAGGGAAGCTGCTTGCCCGTGTTGTGCTGAAGAGACTCCAGGTGCTTGCAGACACAGTCTATCCAGAATTACAGTGTGGATTTTGAGCTAATAGATCAACCATTGACATGGTTTTTTTCCCTCAGACAGTTGCAGGAGAAATGTAGGGAACAACAACAACCACTCTTTGTGGCCTTCATAGATCTTACAAAGGACTTTGATTTGGTTAGCAGGGATGGCCTTTTTAAAATACTTCCCAAGATTGGATGTCCACCTTGACTCCTTAACATCATCAGATCTTTTCATGAGGAAATGAAGGGCACTGTAGTTTTTGATGGCTCAACATCAGATCCCTTTGATATCCAAAGCACGGGGGAAACAGGGCTGTGTCCTCGTGCCAACTCTGTTTGGGATCTTTTTTGCTGTCATGCTGAGGCACGCTTTTGGAACTGCAACAGAAGGTGTCTATCTCCAGACTAGATCAAATGGAAAGCTCTTTAATCTCTCTAGATTGAGAGCGAAGACCAAAGTCCATCTGAAATGCATGTGGGACTTCCTCTTCGCCGATGATGCAGCTGTTGTTACCCATTCTGCTGAAGAGCTCCAACAACTTATGAATCATTTTAGTAAGGCCTGCCAAGATTTTGGACTCACAATCAGCCTGAAGAAAACACAAGTCATGGGCCAGGGCGTGGACTCACCTCCCTCTATTACCATCTCCACACAAGAATTGGAGGTTGTTCATGACTTTGTGTACCTTGGCTCAACGATCTCTGACACCCTCTCTCTAGATGTCGAGCTGGATAAATGCATTGGCAAAGCAGCTACCATGTTCTCTAGACTCACAAAGAGAGTATGGCTTAATAAGAAGCTGACGGCATATACCAAGATCCAGGTCTATAGAGCCTGTGTCCTGAGCACACTCCTGTACTGCAGTGAGTCCTCGACCCTTTGTGCATGGCCGGAGTGGAAGTTGAACATGTTCCATATGTGTTGTCTCCAACGCATTTTTGGTATCACCTGGCAGTACAAAGTTCCAAATAGAGTAGTCCTAGAACGAGCTGGAATTTTTAGCATGTATACATTACTGAAACAGCGACGTCTATGTTGGCTTGGGCATGTCATGAGAATGGCTGATTTTGGATTCCAAAAGATCTCCTGTATGGAGAATTAGTGCAGGGAAAGCGCCCCAGAAGGAGACCACAGCTGCAATACAAGGATATCTGCAAGCAGGATCTGAAGGCCTTGGAATTGACCTCAACAAGGGAAACCTTGACATCTGAGTGTTCAGCCTCGAGGCAGGGAGTGCAGCATGGCCTCTCCCAATTTGAAGAGACACTTGTTCAGCAGGCCGAGGCAAAGAGGCAGTCCCAAAACCAGCAAAATCAGGGAGCTGGACAGGGGACAGATTGTATTTGTCTTCAGTGTGGAAGGGATTGTCACTCTCGTATTGGCCTTCTCAGCCATACTAGATGCTGTTCCAAGACCTCTATTCAGAGCACGTTACCATAGTCTCTTGAGACTGAAGGATACCTACAAAAAGTAATAAACATGGTGTTAATAGCACTCCCCATTCTCATGGGGAGAATGCAGTGAGTAGTAAACAGGTTTGGCAATGTATCATGATTTGAGAGGAAGAAGAGACCTTCAGCCTTTTCTGTGACAGCACTAAAAACACAAAGACCAACATTGTGCATTCATACACTGATGATCTAGCAGCATTCTTCATACATACAGGATAACATCAATGACCAATACAAAATGATGCTCCTTATTTTCATCTCCTTCCTCAAAAAAGAAAAAAAAAGAAATCACACAATGAGTGTATGTGCATCCTGAGTTAGTGATGAGAAAGAAGTTAGGAAGAGAGTGTGTTATGTGGAATCTGTAGAAACAGTTACTCTTAAAGTCTGATGCTAGGAGAGTCATTTGTAAGAAAGTGTGTATAAACACTATGGCCGAAATCTCATTGCTTCGTGTAGTAAATTGCACTAGAGTAAAACCATTAAATCAATGGGAGTTTCGTGAGTCAACTCCTTCATAAGTTCCATCGATCCAAATGAGGCTCCTTTAACAGTGACTTACCAGCATACAACACTTGTCTCTTTGGAGGGAAGACCGTGACCAAGTGATCTATGTTCCTGCTCAACCTGCTGATGAGCTGCAAACTGCTCATTGGCAACTTCAAGGCCCTTGCTGTCATAGTTCTTTAGTTTTACACTTGGACTTAGACTGAACAGCCCATCAAACAGAGGATGCCTCAAAATAAAAGCCTGGTGCCAGATAGCCCTTAATATATTAGAGCATTTTCAGCAAATTGTAACACTCTTATCATATGGAGGGAGAGAATAGGCAAATGGATTTTGTAAAGAAACTACTATCTCAAGTAAAGAATGGATGTTTAAATTCTTATAGTTAAATCCTTCATATGGCAATGAAACATGAGGTGAAAAGTGTATCTGATTACACCTTAGACCTCTGCAAAAGTTCCTATTAAAAGGTCTTCTGGCTGCTATGGTTACAGTTGCTAAGCAGGGCAATAACTTTGTCAGCTAAGCCTGAAAGTAAATGCTCATTCCTAGTGTCTGTATTGGTCAGACACATTTGAAAGAGCTAAGCTGATGGGTGTTCTGATCCATAAGAACTTCTATTATCCCTTGACTAAAGACTCAACAGAAAGGCTTCTGCAAGATGGCCACATGTTATTGGCCAAAGACTGTAGCTAGCAGAGTTTAGAATGCTTAAAAGAGCACTGTTGGGACAGTTGATGCTATGGGTATGCTGAAGAAGGAAGGAAGCACAGCCAAGAAGAAGTAATAAGGCACAAGGCTTTCAGCCTAGAGTCGGAGTGAAGAGCAGAAATGGAACATAAGATCAGATTTCCATACTTACAGCATGTCAGATGATGTCAAAGGATATTTCCTAAGAGCTTTGCCATCCAATATTTGGGCTAGAAATCAGATTTCACTCCATTTCTTTGGCACTTATTTCACTGGCAATAAGAACAGCTGGTGAATTGGGTTTCACATAATTAGAAATGATCTAAAATAAGGTGACTACACGACATAAAGGGAAGCACAGATTGGTTTGCCCAGGAATTGTGGTTTTTTAAATCTAAAACATGGTATTTTACTGTGCTGGCAGAAGGTTGTTTATTTTAGCATGGATGTAAAACCGAAGCATTTTGGCACTGTGAATGCCTCTGTCAATGTAAATTGCCTTATGATTGCTGCCTCCCACAGCCACTCCTGCTCCTGCTGTAGGGGGGGAAAACAACACTACCGGGCTGACAAGAGGGGAAGCAGAGAGAGAAAGGCCTTCACAAAAGCTTGTGAAAGAGGAGGAGGAGGAGGGAATGTTTCCCTGGTCTGTCTCAGCCTGTGCCTTCCTTCACCTGGGCTATGTGTGTGTACACACATGCATTTTGTTTCCCTCCTTGGCAAGCAAATTTTCTGGTCAGTTTCAGCTCCTGCCTCCCTTCTTCAGGGCTCTTTGTGTATGTGTGTGTGTGCATGCACATTTTGTTTCCCTCCTTGGCAAGCTATGCCTCTGCTCAGTTTCAGCCTGTGCCTCCTGTGAGCGGTGTGGTGGTCTGAGAATATCTACACCAGAGTACCATCCATCCCCAGGGGAAAAGGGGTCTGGAATGAGATGAAAGAAACAGGAACTGAAGAAAGAAGTGGGAGACAGAAGATCCCTAGAGAAGAGGAGAAAAACGAGGGATGGGAGAAGGACAAAGACAGTTGCAAGAGATGGGAAAAGAGACAGTGATTAGTGGAGGAAAACAAGTGGGAGAAGAGTGAAGGGAGGTAGAAAAAGAAGACAAAGAGGGAGAAAGGAGGCAGAAGCCAGGGCAGCTTAAGGAAAGAGGGAGAAGAAGATCCTGCCCCCAGGATGGGAATAGATCTGGGTTGAGAACCCATGGACCCTTTTGTCTACAATAACTTAATATATACATATACCTAAACACAACAATACAATCATTAAAAGAAAAATAACAAAAACGTAACCTAAACAAACTCTGAACAACCACCTGTCTCTTCTTTCCTACCACACAATTCTCTTCTTCTCCCCCTTTCTCTCATCAGGAAAACATCCCAAACCACTGCTGCTTAGCACCTGGGGTTGGGTGGAGGAGAAGCACAGGAATTGAACTAGATAGCATCCCTCCACTCCTTACCACCTTCAGACTATTCTAATACACCCACTAATTGCTTCTAGTTATATTATATATATCCTTCCTACATCTCTATGCACATAACAGCCTTATATATAATCAAGCTTTACATTATCCATTAACACACTTTAACACACTTTTAACTATATATCTCAATATCACTCCACACTGGAGAAACCAAACCGCCTCTAAACAGGAGAATGGCCCAGCTCAGAAGGGACAATGGGCTCAGGACCACAATCAGCAGTGTTTCTTCATTTGAAGGACAAAAGACACTCATTTGATGACCAAGATGTACTCATTTTGGACCGAGAGGATAGATGGTTTGAGAGAGGGGTCAGGGAGGCCATACATGTGCGTATAGAAAATCCCTCACTCAACAGGGGTGGAAGCCTTAGACACAATATGTCTCCTATTTATCATGCTGCCCTTTCATTCATCCCCAAAAAGTTCAGGACCACACCCACCAGAAAGACCACTGTTAATGACCCATGACAATGGATGGAGAAGGACTGCAGAAGTGGAATTTTCACTCGCCCCCCTCCTTTGTTCATGTAACCCTTTGTTCATGTAACCCATTCAGACTATGGGAAGTGAAACCAAAATGGAGGATATATCTCCTACCAACTCTCCTGGGATTTTGCTACCTGGATGAGTAGCAAAATATTTCAACCTAATAAGAAAGAAGTCCAGTTGCCATGACTCATCTTCCGGATAACCTCACCTGGATGACTGAGAATCTTCACAGTATCACCTTTTCCCCAGGCTTATTAATTTTTACTAAGAGAAGAGGCAGAAATCCAAGTATATTCTCTATCTTATATATCTATATCTACCCCATAATATTTAATCTTCTTTCCTATAATTATCCAAATTACTCAATCTCATTTACTCAGTCTTAAGACAAATCATATTTGACATTAAAGTTCTTAATACATAAGAGTGTATTGCACCATTGTCTTATCCTCTCTCGTCTTCCTCTTCTCTCTCACAACCATTTCTTCTTCCGGTGTACTTGGACCACCCATTGCCTCATTTGACTTTCCTTTTTCTTCATCTCCACTCTGTTCCTCTGACTCGGATCCATTATCTTGACTTCTGTGCAGTTTTTGAATCTCTTTTTGGTACTGCTTTTTATTAGTAATTCCGAGGTCCCTCAGTGTCTCCAGAGTTTCTTCAGATGAGTCCACTCTATAATATCTTGTTTGATATAGGATTCTCATAAAAACAGGGTAAATCTGATATTCTTTCTGTTCAAAATTAAACATATTTGGCATAAAGATTTTCTCCATTGGATTGTGTCAGAACATAAGTCCAGATAAACCTGAATCGTGTTCTCCTTAAATTAATTTCCGTTGTATCTCTCAATTTCTTCATCAATTATTCTTTGTTAAAGTAAGACCAAAATCTTACCACAATGTCTGTAGGAAGATAGTTTTTTCCTTTCTTTTCCCCCATTCTATCTGCCCTGTCAATATCTGCTTTTTTTAAAAAAAATCTCTGGCACTGTAAATTTCACCCATTGTAAATTATCATTCAGCAGTTTATTTGCATTTTCATTTGGGCCTTCAATCACACCCTTATGCAAATATTATTCCTTCTTTGAGGGTCTCAAAGTTCAATCAATTCTTTCTTCAGGTCTTTTATGGCCTTATTTTGATTATGAATTTTTGAGGATTTCACTGCCACTTTAGATTCTATTGTGTTAACTTTACCTGAGACCTCTTCAAGACTGTCCAAACTCCACCCCTCTCCAGAGACACAAGCCCCCCCAAAAAAAACATTGTTAATAAATGATAAATGGGTAAGAGTTTAAAGATAGCAACTTGGAATGTACATGGCTTAGGTGATATAATTAAGAGAAAAAAGAGTAGAAAATATGATTAATAAAGAGAAGGTGGATAATATATTTCTTCAAGAGACACATCAAAAGAAAGAAGGAGCAAATTAACTTAAATTTCACTGGGCAGAAATATATGAGAAAACATATGGTGCTTCCAAAGCAAGGGGAGTAGCAATTATTATAGCTAAAAGTTTTGAAATTAAGGTCAAAGAGGTAAGAAAAGTTGGATTAGGAGGTATCTTACAAGACAAGGTTCAATTAGAGGACAAAAAATATCATTGGTAAATACTTATGCAACTAAATATAACCAGATAGAGTTTTTTCAAAAAATATTTAAGGAAATGGACAACATAAGAAAAGGCTATGTGATAATGGGAGGAGATTGCAATATGGTAATGAATAAAGAAAATGATAAATCTTGTCCAACAAAAGTTGATATTAAGAATAATATTACAGATTTAAACAAAATTATAGAACGAATGGGTTTTAATGATGTATAGAGGGAATTTCATAACAAAGAGAAGAGGTATACATTTAATAGATTTAAAAGTTAGTCCAGGATAGATCACATATTTGTCTCAATGGACTTATTATCTAAAGTAGTAAAATCAGAAGTAAAGATCATTAAAATTTCAGATCATGCAATGGTAGCTATGGAAATTGATATGGAGTGTGACTATAAAGAGGCACAGAGATGGAGAGTGGACCTGAATATATTTAAAAATAAAATGGTTCTAGAAAAAATTGAAACGGAATTAAAGGAAATATGGCAGATTAAGGAAAAGGGAGGTAGTAATACAAATATAGTTTGGGATACAATAAAATGTTTTGAGAGAGTATTAAGCATAAAACATTCATATAATATGAAAAAACAGAAAGAACAATATTTGGTGAAAATAGAGGAAGAAATTAAGGATCTCAAAAAAGATATATAAAGAATATAGAGATAAATATTTTTATGGAAATTATGGGTAAAAGGAAAGAGTTGCAAATTCTGGAGATAGAAAAAAAAATACAAAGAAATTTAATATATTTAAAAAGAGAATTTTTTGAACATAGTGATAAGAATTAAAAAATGTTGGCTAGGACCACTCAAACTAAAAAAGCAAAAAATAAAATTGGTGCAATGAGGAATGAGAAGGGTGAACTGTGCAATATGATGAAAGGAAAATTAATGGTTTTTCAGAATACTTTTGAAAAATTATATACTGGGAAAATATATCATTAGATGAGATCAATAACTATATAAAATATATAAGTGATAAAATCAAAGATGAGGATAGAGATAGGATGGAATTACAAATAAAAGAACATGAGATCCTAGAAGTAATAAATATATTGAAAATGGGCAAAGCTCCAGGAATAGATGGATTGAGCGTCGAGTATTATAAAAATTTTAAGTACATACTGGTTCCAAAAATGAAAATATGATTCAACAAAATATTAGATGGAGAAGAAATGCCACCTTCATGGAAACAATTTATGATAATTTTAATATTGAAGCCAAATAAAGACTGCAGATCCTGGCTCATATACACCAATATCACTGATGAACCAAGATGCAAAAATATTTACAACAATCTTGGCACTTAGAATGAGTAAATGTGTAGCTAATATATGAAAAATTATCAGTGTGGTTTCATAGGAGGCAGGCAAATGACAAATTTGGTAGGAGAGCTTTAAACATAAACTATTATATAAATAAAAATAAATTAAAAGAAGGTGTATTAGCACTAGATATTTGCAAAGCTTTTGATTGCATAGAATGGCCAATGCTGAAGATATTAATAGATAAAATGGGATTTGGAACAAGATTTAAAAATGTAATTCATCAGTTATATTCAGGAAATAAAGTAATAGTGATGGTAAATGATGGTGCCACGGAGGTAATTAACCTAAGTCGAGGAACAAGACAAGGATGCCCTCAATCCCCAAGATTGTTTGCTTTAATAATGGAGGTTCTGGACAATGCCATAAGAACAGATGATTTAATAAAAGGGATTGGCTTTCGGCAGAAAACTAAAATAAGCTTATTTGCAGATGACACTTTGTTGACAGTAGAAAATCTAGGAGAAGCTATAGATAGAATCTATACACATTTAAAGGAATTTGGGGGATTAAGTGGATTATTAATACATATGAAGAACTCTGAAATGATGTTATACAATTATTCCTGAGAGGAAATAGAAAAGATGAAAGACAAGTTTAAATTTAGAGTAACTGAAAGTATTAGATATTTACAAAACATCTACAAAATGTCTTACAAAGTATCTTACAAAAATATACAAGATCTGAAGAAAACAAATGTTGAAAGAATAAAGAAAGAAGTAAAAGACAAGTTAGAGAACTACAAAAGATTGAAATTATCCTGGTTTGCCTGGATTGCGTGTTGCAAAATGAAAATATTACCAAATTTTTTGTTTGTTTGTTTTGGATGATCCCTCTTAAGTTTTCAGAACAGGAATTAAAAGAAATACAACAGATAATAAATTAACTATGTATCAGACGGATGAAAGCTAGGATAAATAAAAAGATTTGGGATCTACTACAAAAAGGGGGGATGGGATTACTGACTATTAGTAATTATTGTATTCTCAAAGGCTTTCACGGCCTGAAAAAGGTCAATGAACTCTACCCAGCCAAAAGGACCGGTGATCACTGCACACAAAAGACCAGCTAATGACACCCATCAATCACAGTGACAGATAATCTCTCCCCCTTATCACAACAATACACCCACAACAAAAAACACGCTGATCACCATAATCACCCAATCTCCTGGAAAAGACAAAAGCTGATCCCACAGCTATAAATACTCAACTATCCAACAAACTGCACCAGAGCACAGACAGAGTTCTGACTCCTGTCCTCTGAAGATGCCAGCCACAGAGACTGGTGAAACGTTAGGAAGAAATACCTTAAGAACACGGACAAACAGCCCGGAAAACCCACAATAACCATTAGTAATTATTATTTAGCAAATCAAATGAGAATCATCCTGGATATTAGAATATAAAGTGATGAATTAATATGGAGTGAGATCAAATTACATGAATTATACAAATTGGGAGACCCACAAGAGACATATTGGTATAAAAAGAATATTAAAAGAACCATTAAAAATATTCAGAATCCTTTTATAGAGAATGTACTTGAGATCTCGAATAAATGGAGACAGGTTTTATGTCCTGGAATATCCTCTTTAGCGCTGGTGGTAGAGTTAGAGATTTTTCCAAGATATGGGATAAAGGAGTTAATTAACAAATTAAAAAGAAAACAAATATATAAATGGGAGGATTGGAAGGATAAAATTAAAAAATAAGGATGAATTAAGAGGTATTTTTGCAGAAGAAATCTTAATTTCGATACAGCTGGAACAATGGTTGAAAGTAGGAGAAAAAATTAAATTAAAGGATAGGCAAATGACAAAGTTTGAACATATCAAAAAGAATATGGAGAACGAGGTGAATGGGGAAAAGGGAAAAGGGAGAATTGGTAATATTTATAGACAGAAGAGGCAGTTCTGTTAGGAGGGTTAAAATTATACGGCAGATTTAGGAAAAATAGATAAGGAGGAATGGAAAACATATGTAATAGAAGGCTTTTAAAAAACATGTAAGTTAGAACAAAAGAGAATGGTTATAAAACAATGTGGAGATGGTATTTGATAAAATTAAACAAAATAGATTCTAAATATTCCAAGATGTGCTGGAGATGCAATAAAGAATTAGGTACATATATTTATCTGTGAAGTAATACAAAGGGTTTGGAGGGAGGTTTTTAAAGAAATTAGAGAAATATTGGAAGTCAATATTGAAGCATCATCAAGAACAGCATTATTATTGTTAATAGAAAGAGCTGATTATAAATATGATAACAGCTGCTCAATTACTTATAGCAAGAAATTGGAAGAACTGGATTTTTCAGCCACATGAATGTTATAATGAAATCTGGAATATTGTAATTAATAATAAACTGGCATCTGAAATTAATTTTAAAAAAGGAATGATAAAGAATAATAACTTTAATGAGATATGGGGTGACTTTATAAATGCTGTATTGACTAAAGGAAAAGGGCAAAAGCCAGGTCAAGAATATATGTATTTTTGCTGACGACACCCATCAATCACAGTGATAAATCATCTCTCCCCCTTATCACAACAATACACCCACAACAAAAAACACGCTGATCATCATAATCACCCAATCTCCTGAAAAGGACAAAAAGCTGATCCCACAGCTATAAATACTCAACTATCCCACAAACTGCACCAGAGCACAGACAGAGTTCTGACTCCTGTCCTCTGAAGATGCCAGCCACAGAGACTGGTGAAACGTTAGGAAGAAATACCTTAAGAACACGGCCAAACAGCCCGAAAAACCTACAACAAGCATTAATAAAAAATAATTTAAAAAAGAGAACCCATTCACCTACAAATGGGTAAAATTGATGGTCCCATGAGAAGAGGTTGACAGGAGGCAGAGAGAGAAGGTACCCCAAAAGCCATTGTATTGGGGATAGAAAAAGACATGAGAGTGGGGAGGAAAGTTTAGAGAAGAGAGGGCTAAGACAGGGAGAGAAAAAAGGAAAAGGGAGAGAGGGATGAACAGACCTGGGTTAGCAAGATCTACAGCCCAGGAACCTGGGAAATTCCATATCTGGGAGATAAGCACATGCACACCCGGACCCTCTGGGAGAACAATTGTCCTTGCTGTTATCACCAGATCTGGCATTGATGAACTTAGAGACAGAGGATGTAGGAGGAATTTGGGACTACACCTTCGAGAATCCCTTTCTAGTTCACGAGAAAAACCCATTTGCTACCCCATTGTGTTCTGAAGAGTTGCTGAATTTTAAAGTTGATTTACATGGGTTTTTTGAGGTTTCTGAAATAAAAAAGCATACAAGAGTCTCCTGTGTCTACTCTGCCACTGCCACAAGGGATGGATCAGCCCATCTTAAAGGAAGAACTCTCACACCTCCCTTCAACCTGGCTATGTGTGTAGATTGCTACCAGAGCTGCTGAAGATAGAATCTTCAAAAGCTGAGACATCCATCCTCTTCAGGAATTAATGATTGCCTCAACAGAATAAAGTTGACACTTGCAGTGGTGATTGAGATGTAGAAACTCCTGAAGGGCAACTGTTATGCAGCAGCAGTGGTGGCACTGGCAGCAGATCTTTCATAGAGAACAGCAGTGATTCTCAAGCTATTTTATTACTGCAGAGAAGAAGTCAATAGTAAACCACTTCTGGATATATCCTATGTTGGGATCTCCATGTTGAGATGGTCCCTCAACATTACCTTCTTGCAATGACCATCTAAGATGCAGTACAACCACTGGAATACAAAACATCTAATCCTCCAAACTTTGAAATTCTATCTAGATTAATACCATGTTCAGTAATATTAGAAACCATCTAGTGGTCCAAGAGGATGAATACAGTCAGACTCTCTCTCTCTCTCTCTCTCTCTCTCTCTCTCTCTCTGTTTTTGTTGTTGTTGTTGTTGTTGAAAGGAAGAGTCTGATTGTCTTCGTCCTCTTGGACCACTAGATGGTTTCAACATTCCACAAGGTGGCTAATGCAATTTCTGTTCAGAAATCACACCTGAGGTCTAATTGAAATGGATCTAGACAAGCTAAGCCTGGCTAGCAACATCTGCTCTTGTATTTAACTAGGAAGTAGATGTTTGAAAGAAAGATTTATCTAATCAATGTCTAAAGGTCTACAGAACTTTAAATTGTGTAAAATGGCTGAATCTGCTCCCTGTATCTTGGAGAAACATATAACCTTTCAATCCAGATAGACATCCTGTCCCAACTGCATGCAATAAGACAAGTCAAGAAAGGTACCAATAAAATGGTGGCTGCTAAATTTGTCCATGTGCCTTGTCCACATATTTGGAGCTCAGTAATTTAATGACCACTTATCCATCCATTCACTTATCAACTGTTTTAAATATTGTTCATGTGGTCATTATATAAAGATGTTGCACTATGAAAAATATGTATAAAGAATGACTTTTAATATTAGAAGATGTTGCCTTGGCTCTGAATTTCCTATGCACCACAAAGCCAAATTTGTAAAGTATTAAATATATACTGTGCTTGATCCCTCTGCCATGTATAGCTAATATGGATAATATGTCATTTAAAATATGAGCTTTTGTACTCACATTTTAATAATTTGGATGGAATCACAGGTCCCAGATGCCGCCGTTTGGAAACTGTTCTTCCAAAAGCAGCATCTGGCACCTTGGCACATTTCATTGGTTAACTTCACAATGCCCCAGGCTTGGTGGCACACTTGGATGATTTTGAGCATTCATCTTCAGCCCCTTGAAAATCAAGAGATATAGAATATTTATGAATACTTTATTATAGCCAATTAGTCTGTACACAAGAGCATAGATTAAACCAGTCTTAAAAATAGTATTTGGCATCTAATGTTAAGTACATATAAACAAGCTTACAAAAAGATAAAATAATATTTATTTTCATTAATTTATTTTTTTATTTAATTTATACCCCGCCCATCTAGACCGAAGTCTACTCTGGGCGGCTAACAACAATCTATAAAATAATAACAATATATTAAAAAAACTATATTAAATAATTCAAGATGGCAAGAAATAGATTAGGTGATGACGGGAGGGAAGGCCTACCTAAAGAGCCAGGTTTTAAGTTTGCTCTTAAAAGCACCCAGCAAGGGAGCCAGACAAATTACTCAAGGCAGAGTGTTCCAGAGGCGAGGGGCCACTGCCGAGAAGGCCCGGTTTCTTGTTCTTTCTCTCCGGGCCTCCCTCGGTGTTAAGCCCCTCAGCTGCCCTTCCTGGCTAGAACGAGTGATTCAGGTGGATCTAGTTGGGAGGAGGCGTTCTGCTAGATATCGAGGTCCTAAACCATTTAGGGCTTCATATGTTATCATTAATACTTTGAAATCAATGTGGAAATGAACAGGCAGCCAATGCAGGGTAGCCAGATAAAATAAAATAATAAATAAATAATAATAAAATAAGCATTCTCAAAAAAAGTATCAAGATTAACTTGAAGAACTTGTGAAGCAGACAATAAGTTCTGTTTTTCCATGGCTTGTTTAACAAATTTAGCAGTCCTATAGGATGTACAGTAGTCTGTGCCAGGTAGCAGAAATAAAAGTGTACATAAAGGGGAATTGTTCTTGATCCCAGTTGTTAAGATATTGGTCCTTCAGATCTGCATACAGAGGACATTCTGTTAGAAAATGTAACATGTCCTCCATTTTAGAGCATCCTACTGGGCAATGTCTGCCTGTTCCATGTTGGTTCATATAATGTCCCTGAATCTCTTTCAGCTGTAATGACTTCAATCTACATTTAGTTAACAGTTGTCTCAGCTCATGTGAGCTAATAAGGAACAAATATAGGGACAACTTTCCAAAAGGCAAGGAAAAGCCTTTGTATATCCTATTGGAGTGACAACAAACTACAGATGTCATGGTAGTCTGGATATCAATATTATATCATCTTTTAATGACATCTTCTCAGGCAACCTCATATCCCATCCTGTAGAGGTGGGCTGGGTAGTAACCCAGCTTTAATATAATTGTGGATATCTTAGCTGCCATGAAGTGCCTTCCCATTTCATAGGCCAATGAGACCAGTGGTGAAGCTATATGAGACACTACTTTGAGCCACAACAACATGGCTGCTTTTTTAACAAGAGTACCCATGAAGTAGCACAATGTCTTAGAGTGGACTGTGACCATTGAAGTAGATTTTGGTACCCCTAGTGCTCCGGTTAAAAAATTATGTTGGACAAATTCCAGTACTGTAAGATTTGAAAAAGCCCACACTCATGCTGCATAGAGCATCTGACAAAGCAGTTGATCTTTACACAATTGCATTAGCAGTTCCACAATTTTTCTGCCTGATCCAGAAGAGAAACAATAAATAGCATTGGTGGATGCCTCTGCTGACAGATTTACAGATTCAAACTGACATGATCACATTCCTAAACTTTTAAAAGTTACCCCTATGTATTTATAGTCATAAATACCTATTTACCTAAGGTATATAAATACCTTAGAAACATAAATATCTTTGGAATACTATATAATTTTGGATAGCTAGATATTACTTAATTAGTCTTTATATTATTATGTAGAATTATGCCGATTGCCTATTTAATGTCAACATAAACATTGCTTTCTGTTGATCTTTCTGACTTTCTTTGTCTTTCTCATATTTAGGACATATTTCTGATTCTATGACAGCAAAACATAAAATTACATAAAATAAGTAATTCATCTACAGTATTATCCAGTTGATGCATGAAGATTGCAATCCTTAACTCACACATTTTGAAGTAAGCTGCATTGAATGTAATAGGGCGCACATCTGAGTAGACATGCATAGGACTCTACTTGTACAGAGCAATCCTCTACCACTCTACTCAGAAGAAAGTCCCATTGACTTTGATAAGACTTACTCACAGGTAAGTTAATGCAGGTTGTAGTGTTAATGAAATAACAAGTACTGCACATAGGAAAAAGAAACCAAAAACGTAGTTACAAGATGGGGGATACCTGACTCAGCAATACTACAAGCGAGAAGGATCTTGGAATTGTCATAGATCACAATCTAAATATGAGCCAACAGTATGATGTGGCTACAAAAAAGGCAAATGCTATTTTAGGCTGCATTAACAGTAGTATAAGGAACGTGGTGGCACAAGGGACGTGGTGGCGCTGCGGGTTAAACCACAGAAGCCTCTGTGCTGTAAGATCGGAAGACCAGCAGTCGTAAGATCAAATCCACGCGACAGAGTGAGCTCCCGTCGCTTCTCCCAGCTCCTGTCAACCTAGCAGTTTGAAAGCATGCAAATGCAAGTAGATAAATAGGTACCACCACGGTGGGAAGGTAATGGCATTCCATGTCTAGTCGCGCTGGCCACGTGACCACAGAAACTGTCTTCAGACAAACGCTGGCTCTACAGCTTGGAAACGGGGATGAGCACCACACCCTAGAGTCGGCCATGACTGGACAAATTGTCAAGGGGAAGCTTTACCTTTACCTAACAGAAGTATAGTCTCCAAATCCCACAAGGTACTAGCTCTCCTCTATTCAGCACTGGTTATGCCTCATCTTGAGTACTGTGTCTAGTTCTGGACACCACACCTCACGAAGGATGCTGACAAATTGAGATAAGTTCAGAGAAGGGCAACAGGGATGATCAGGGGGCTGGAAACCAAGCCCTAGGAGGAAAGACTGAAATAATTGGGCATGTTTAGCCTTGAGAAAAGAAGACTGAAGGGAGAGATGATAGCACTTTTCAAATACTTGAAAGGCTGACATACAGAGGTGGGGCAGGACCTGTTCTTGATCAACCCAGAGTGCAGGACATGCAACAATGGGCTCAAGTTAGAAGAAGTCCGATTTTGTTTGAGTATCAGGAAAATCTTTCTAACTGTTAGAGCAGTATGGCAATGGAATCAATTACCTTGAGAGGTGGTGAGTGCTCCAACATTGGAGGCATTCAAGAGAAATTTAGACAACGACCTGGCAGATATCCTTTGATTTGTATTTGTGCACTGAGCAAGGGGTTGGACTCGATGGCCTTGCAGGCCCTTTCCAACTTCATTATTCTATGATCATTCTGACATGAAGTCCATAAATTAGAGGCTATTTGTATGCCTAGTGTAGGAATGAACCATTTTAGGATGAAAGGAGAAAGATGAGGCTGGTACAGCTTGTGCAGAGCTCAGCATGCTACTTCTTAAAAGGAACTTGTGCTATCGTTCATTACCTCTCTGTTGCCGGGTCGCTGTTACCATTGGCCCAATCATGGAAGTAATTTGTTGTTCTGTGCTTTGTTAATATATTGTACTGTCGTTAGGAGCAGCCCAGGAAAATGTGGGAAATATCTGGTGACCAATTCTGATAGCTCACCTCGGAAATATTTCTAAAAATAAGAAAAAACAAAACAAAAAATACTTCCCTTGCTATATATGACTGAAAAGATTCCTGAATTTTTTCTATCCAAATCTTTTTTATCTGAAATTTCTGTCTAAAATCTCTTAAAACGTAATTTTTTAAAGTAAGATGCTCATTGCATCTAAGTAATGTAGGTGTCATATAGGATATACATCTGAAGAGTAAATTTGCAATTGTTAGTTACATTGTTACATAAGAGGTAACTCTTTGCAGATACTTGTATTCTAATAATTAGTTACTGCCAAGCTTTGAACTAGTGGCTTGTGTGTTCATGGAAGAGCCAATACTTGAACCAATACTTGGAGAAATTAATTTTTGGACTAGTACTCTCAGAATTGCACCCCTGGGGGGTGGGGGGAATCTGGGAGTTGTACTCTGTGACGTTTACCACGTGGCCTCTGTTTCCTCAAACAAAGGACTCATGCTATGTCATCCCACCAGCAGTTACCAATTGTGACGTTCCCTCTTTCTCACTGCCACCAGTGGATTTCCTTAATCCACAATGTAATAGACTTTATTCAACCACTTGTCAGTTTGCTGTTAACAGAACTTGTTTATTAAGGTTTATTAAAGTGTATGAAGTTAAATCAGAATCACAGATGTTATTTATTCATTGCATACAATCAAATCCTTAAGGTGTCATATATTTTATCATGTTATCAATCTTATCTATTAATATCCGTTCTCACTATCTCCCTGACTATCTATCCCTTTCTCTTTGCAAATTCAATATCTCTCAACTTCTATCTTTCTATCTCTACCTCTCTCTAACTGCCAAATCTCTCCCTCTCTCTAACTGTCACACCCTCTTATATTTGCTGACTCCGCCCCTCCACTTCTCCCATAGGCTCATGCAAATGAGGTCCTGAATCTGATTGACAGGTGTGGCTTGGGGCAATTGCCACATACTCCAAGAAAATAAGTTTCCTAAAATAACTTGAATGTCACATTTGCAGTCCAAGGGTTTGACTAGATAGGCAAATTGACTAAATAATGTGGCTTAAGATTGCATAAAGGTGTGATTTGCCATTTGGTATGATCCTTGCATGCAAGAATCAGGTGGTTTCCGGTCAGAAACCACGCACACCACAGCTCAAGCAACCCTATTTGGACCCTCCTCCTTTAAAGGGAAAGAAAGAAAGAAAGAAAGAAAGAAAGAAAGAAAGAAAGAAAGAAAGAAAGAAAGAAAGAAAGAAAGAAAGAAAGAAAGAAATATTCCCCTCCTCCTCCTTCTAGGAGGACACTTCTAATTTTTAAACCATTTATTTTCTAAAAGGCATAGCACATCTGCACTACTTTACAGGTTTTTAAAAAGCACACACTGTTGTTTCCTGTCTCTTGCCCTTTCCATGGAGGAGCAGGAGGAAACTTTCACTTTTCCTATATCACCCCCATCTGCTTTGGTTCTATCCAAGCAATCACACATACTGGAACCAAATCAAAGTGGAGTTCTACCTTCACCCAAAGCATCAGTAGCCTCTGATAGGGAGCAAAAAAGGTGCAGATCGACATGAATCAGGGATGGGCTGGTTCATGTTGGTTGCCAAGAAAAGGAGTGAGCCAACCCACTCCCAGAACAGACCAAACAGTAGGACAAGCTGCACCCCATGAAACACAACACTTCAGGATGGGAGTTGGGAACAGAAGCGATAAATGAAGCAAATTTTGGACAGAAACTTCTTTGTCACTCCAAGGGTCCTTATGGAATGCTGGATATTATTTCCACTTTTTTTTAGTGTAATGAGAACATCTTTGGCTAAGGTAGCAAAGTGTAGTGTATCTAACTTGAGTTTAATAACCCTGTGTGGGCAGACTGAATAAAAAGGCAAGTCCTCATGTGGGGACAGATATCAGACATGCTAACGGTTTAATTCGGATGATGCATATACATTTAAATCAATGGACAAAAATCAAGCTCATGTTGGGAACAGTCAAAGGATTTGTTTCAAGTAAAAGAAAAAGAGTGTGCTGCTTAAAGCACTTTCTGAGTTGTTTACAATTTAATTATGCAGGCTACACATTGCCCCCACCCACCTAGCAAGATGGGGGTACTCAATTTACCAGTTGCAGAAAGATGAAAGGATGAGTGACCCTGGAGCTGGCTAACTGGGACTGAACCCCAGGTCATGAGCAGAGTTTTGGCAGCAGTACTGCAGTTTCAGTACTGTGCCACAAGGCTGTGAAAGTATCAGTCAAGCTGCACTTTCAAATACAGCATTTTAATCCATGCCATCACATGTATAATAATTCTACAGCATTGTTTAGTGTACAATACCCCAGCATGAGAGCAGCTCAGACCTTTGGACAGCAATTTGATACATAGATCTGGAGAACATGAAACAGGGCTTAGCAAATTAGTGCAAAGGCTGGAGAGTTAATTGGTTCCATTGATTTTTTTTTCTTTAGTGGTTGCATGAAATTGTACACCCATAAGCATGCTCAGATTTTAAAGCATCTGGGACAAGTAATTGTCCTTCAGTCGATGGGTCAGTATCATGTACATTAAATAGAATGAGAGGTACTTCCATTAATTATCCTTATTCAAATTCTCCCTGTACTGGGGCTCTGAATATCTTGGTCTTCTTTCTAAAGTGGCATTGATGCACTTTGGTTTATATTATTCCAATGCCATTCACTCCCCCACCCCACCCCTTTGCTTTTAAATGATAGCAGTACACCATCAGAATCAGCATAGCTTTAATTTCTTAAAGCTTGCAGATTTTTAAAGTACATTCATGACTTTCTCCCCCATTCATTAAATCAAGTGTGATTGTTGATAAACTCCTCAAAACTATTTTGTTAGGATTGGATTGATATTCTTTTAGTTTGCTGCTTTACCAATGCACAAGGCACTTACAGTTGCAAGGAAATGTTCTAATTTCATTTTTTTTGTTTCCTTTTCTTTTCTGTGCAAAATATGACAAAAAAATTACATACAATGAGGATGACTACTCTTGAAATGCATGACAATGAAACACTGTTGAGCCTTGCATGGTTTTTTGGCCTCTTTTATGACGATCCTACTTTGTTTTGCTTCTCAAAAGGAAAGACACTGGGGCTGTGGAGCCAGAGGTTGGGAGTTCGTTTCCCCACTGTGCCTCCTGAGAGTACAGCCATGCCTGTATGGCCTTGGGCAAGCTGCACAGTCACAGAAAGTTCCCAGAAGAAGGGAATGGTAAACCACCTCTGAGTATTCTGTACTTGAAAAACCCTGAAAAGGGTTGCCATAAGTTAGAATTGGTTTGATGGCACAGGGGATCCACAAGGGGAAGCAGCAGTTGTCTCATTTTCTGCTGAAGGTGGGGGGGGGGGGTCTCACTTCTTGCCATTGAGTCAAGACAGCCTAAATGAATCAGGATGAGAAATTTAGTGAGCATTCTTCACACCCCTAGTACATACTACTAAATCATTGCTAAACACAATGTGCATATTGATTAAACTTTGCATAGCATTGAAACAATTGTCTGAGCACTGTTTGCACTACTTTACCCACATTCATATTTTACCCACATAGAACATTCATATATTGGGAAAGAAATATAGAAATATAATATTAATCCAATCTCACGTACCACCACATTAAGACCACTTTTTTTGAGGTGCTTTATCAAGTTCCTGATGTGAGGTGTGAGTTAGGAAGTTGTAACTGGACACAGATAAATGAAAATGGAGTCTAAGATCATAGGGTGGGAAAACAAAAAAATGTCTTAGAAAAGACAGGTTTTATACATGCCAAACTTTCTTTTGGAGATCACAGACAAGTGTCTGTTTATGGTGCCTCACAGGAATCTGTGCAGAAGTCCTGTTTCAGATGGTGACCATGCTAGCCCCCCTAAATCTTACAAGGCCAGAAACAAATCTAGTACTTTCTGATACAATTTATCAACTGACATAGAAAACATCTTGCAGTGTATTTCATTTATCTTTCTCTTTCACTTCACCCTCAAGCTCTTGCAGACAAATTAATGTCATTGTTCCTTCTCTATTTGGATTAGTCATTCTGTCCACACCAAGAATAGCCTGAGAGAGATGGGTCTCTGTACACACTTTGTTTTGAAGATACTTAAAGTCACCTTGGTCAGAAATAGTTTTAACAACATTTCTGCTGTTCCAAATGTGCAAATGTTGTCAGATCAGCTCTTCTAAATGAAGAGGAACCCACCGGCTATCTGTGAAGAATAATATTTGAAATGAAGATCCATGCATCATTATGTAATCCAATTTATTCATTTAAAGTAATTACAGTCAACACCAATCCAGGCAGAATTTTCTTGCTTTTACAATCAAATGACGTATCATGTTTAAACCCCCAAAAATGTACTGATGAATTAAATTATAAGTTTTGACCTAAAATAGTATCTTCTCTTCATATTGCTGAAAAAGTTCCTAAGCACTCATGAGTTCAGATGGCAGTGGTACACATGTACTATCTCAGACTTCTTTTTTGTGAAGGAGGATTCCTCAACAGTGGGATCCATTCTCATCTGATAGAAAACCAAATACTATAGAGTGGTGAGGGCTTCTAGCCTAGATATGTTGCCTGTTATCTGATTTGGAAAAATACTAAACAAATGGCAAACCTCCACTTGCAATTTGAGGTGACACAACCCTTACACAGCTTGACAATGAACCCTTGGCCAGTACTGATATGACCCCTATTTTAAAGGAAGATTTTTCTTATTTAATTTTATGTTTACATCATAAAACACTTACCTGCTTATCTTCACAAAAACTCCTCAAAACATATTAGCAATATTTACAATTCCTCGACCACTCCACTCAGTGAATAGTTGAGAGAGGTACACTCAGAGATACACTGGCTCAGTCATTCCTATTCTGATGCATCTCTTGGCTATATTTGTAGTGTGCACTGTTATTGCAGTATCCTTACTGAAGCTTCATTAAAGCTCACTTGAGGCAATTGAGAAGTGCTTCTCATCGGTGAAAAGGTCCAACAGGAAATAGGACTTCAGCCTGTTTTGAATGGGACTGCAGTCTTCTAAAAGACTGCATTTTGGACACATTCCTGTATTCACAGATTTCAGCAGTAATCAGGAGTGTATTTGTACAACTGAAATGAGTATGTAAATTGCACTCATTTCTGGAAATGTCAAATGTGGCCATGCTGACACATGCTGTCATTGCACTCAGTATGGATGACAATAACCTTTGCCCTCCCAAACCCGTAATAAAGACGCGAGACAAATAATATGGGTTAAAACACGGGCCACACTTTATTGATTGTAATTCAAATTTGCCAATCATTTGGCAAAGGGGGGCCTGCTGTAGTGCGGAAACAGGTAAATCGCAGAGGTATCCAAATACCCCTTAATCGACAGATGGGCAAGTCCCCGGCCCCAGGTTCTCGCGGTCTTAAAGACAGCAGGAACCTGGCCGGCCGCAATTTGACCACCTGGACCTCTAGCCATCTTTACTTGATGACTGTTGGTCCGGTAGTGGCCCAGCGCATCTTTCCCCCCAAACACTGTAATCGCATGATCCGCAGCACTGGGAGGTCCGATGGGCTGTTAGCTTACCTGATTTTGCAGTGGGACTCACCGGAAAATACCTGTTTTTTCCGCACTACCCACCACAGCATAGGAACTAGCATAGCTAAGTCCCATGCCCGCCATCAAGCCACTCGAGCTCAACAAGCAGGCCCCCCTTGATCTCTTCCAAGAAGACATCCAAACCCAAATCGGACAGATGGACTCCATTGTTCCAAAAAAACTCAGGCCTATCCAATCGGATCCTCTGCTGACCAATCACCGATCCAAGGCCACTGCAGACCGCTCTGCAGACCTCACAGTTAACACCCCTGCGTGCCGTGTTAACATTGAGGAAAAACCTGGCATCTCTCCACGCCAATTGAGGAATGATCATGGACCACATGATCCACATAGCAGGGTACCTGGCCTTCAACCATTTCAGGTCACGTATAATGTTCAGGATCAATGCCCTACCAGGATGCCTGGCCAAATCGTTACCGCCAAGGTGTACCATCAACACATCCGGTGGAGACTGCCCAAAAGCCACCAACCTGCATAGCTGGCTCCACACCATGCCTCGCAGCCTTTTCCATGTGACGTGTGCTCTGGCTCCGAGACCCAGGTCGCTCCCCCATGGGGATGCAGCAGCATAACTCTCTGCCCAGTGTACAGAACTGTGGCCGATAATCACAATGTGCCTCCGTCTCACCGACCCTATAGGACCAGTGAAGACATAATACCAGGCCCCTGCCTAGACATTAGGTAGTGCTCTTATATATCTGCGGTAATTGGATGACGACTACCAGCCTAGACGCTTGATCTCTTCTGAGCTATAACCCAGGGCTGCTGCAGTGGAGGCTGCACTGATTCTGAATGAATGTGTGCCAAACCTCATGCCTTGGACACCTACTCTGTCTAATGCTAGGTCAGTTAATTTACAGAACTGATATTTCGTCAAAGGTGACTTATCAGTATGCTGAAAGAAATAACCGGGGTACTGTCCTCTAACCTTCAAATATGCCTGTGAGGCTTTCAAAGGGCAGATGCTGCTTATGCTACAGTGCCCTAAGGTGATTTGTGTACCCTTGCCTAGCTGGTAGGCCTTGGATCACCGAATAAGAATTTGTACCTTCCCTTCTTCCACCTTAATGTCCTGCCATTGCAGGGCTACCCTAGACTTATCATTTTTTCCAGATGCAACCACCTCGCTAATTCTAAGGGCCCCAAAGAATGCCATTAATGACACTGCTTCGAATAGGACCCTTTTGTATTTGTCCCTACATAGTAGTGCCCATTGTTTACAAATGCGCTCTAATAACGCTCTAATGTTTGACCGGTGCCGGCCAATCCGGCTCCAGGTTGACCATTTTTCTAAATTCCTGGAACTCTATACTCACGGCCGAATAACCCTTCCTCATCCTCGGTGCCAGGGCCAAACCTATCGCTCTTGATGCGTCTTCACGCCAATTTGCCAGACCTCCGGGGGCAGAACTTCTGGGAACTCCTTGGCTCCGGGGTCTAGCTCCCTGAACAGCTCGATCTGTTGGCGCGACAATGCATCAGCTATCCTATTTTCTATGTGCCGGGCATGCACTAGTATGTTAAACTGCAGTGCCCTTAATGTAAACGCCCTGACCAATGTCATAACCCGTTCTGAATGTGATGTAAGGTTGTTTATAATGTAAACAACTGCTTGATTGTCACACCAAAATCATACTACCGAATTTGACCACTCTTTGGCCCATAGCCAAAGTGCACCTACTATTGGGAAAAATTCCAGGAATGTCAAATCCCTGGTAATGCCGTTCCGATGCCACTCATCGGGCCAAACTGGTAAAAGTTCGGCCCCTACTCCACACTTCCTAACCATACGCACTGCTTCATCAAAAGAGGTGTATCTCACAGTACATAGTTCTGGAGGGATAGCTTCATTGACTGACATTCCCTCTGGAAAGGACAAGTGATGGATTAACCGAAACTCACCCTGGGCCTTCTTAGGTACAATGCCTAATGGAGAAACCCTCAGGTTCTCCATGGGTGACGTTGAAAAGGGGCCGAGGACCCTTCCTTCCTTTACTTCCTTGTCTATCTTACTCTGGACAATACTTTCCATTCCGCGTACCAATTGGAGGTTCTGCGCAAAAAATGCTCTGCGCTCTCCCGCTGCCGGGATCCTAAAACCATATTTAAAGCCTTCTAAAAGGTAATTAGCATCCTCTCTATGGGGGTAGGAACTTAGCCAGGCTTCCAAAACCTCAACCTTAATTGGGCTGGGTCAATTTTCCAGGAGTACCCCCGCCGCTGTTGGGCTTTTTACCGCCTTCTGTGCCTTTGTTCTGGCACTGGGTGCCAGCTCTAAAACATGATGAATTTGGGTGCTGACCTCCACAGGTGGTGCACTCATGCCTGAAGCAGCATGGTCTCTTTGTATAAGTGCCCTTGGAGTTGTACTCCCAACAGAGCAGGCGGGGTTGAACCACCTGCCCCGCTCCAAGGAGGGAATTCTGACTAAGGGTGACCTTCCTATTTAGATGGCCACTGTCAAATCTGTCTCCAAAATTTGGCCTAGTGGGGGTCATGTGCTGAAGCCACAGACCCAGCAGAGGCTCGTCCCAACTCATATTTGGGTGAATCACACTCCGCAAATGGAACGATTCATCAAAATGAAGCCACGCCTGCCCCGCGAAGTCAACATAGGCCCTGTAAATTATGTCCAAATACTGAAAGAGGGATTGAGCCCTCCACAGCTGTCCTTTAACTATCACCCCTGCGTAAATCAAGAACCCGGGAAGCCAATTTGCCCATGTTCTATTGGGTTTCTTCCTTCTACGCCTTTCCTTCTCCTTGTCATCCTCCTTGTCCAAGTCCTCCTTCTCCACATTTCTGTTTAATTATTCGAATACGTCTACGTATTTACCTTTTCATATCTTTTCCTGCGTTGCCGGGGTGAGGTGATCACCCAAAGGCATCGAGTAGTTCCCATACTGCAAAGCATGCAATGGGACGGTATTGTAACCCTTGTTGAAGGACGGGTAAGGCCAAACCCCTATGCTAGCCATATTGTTAGGTTGGGCTGGCAAAGTGAAAGGAGGGTATGGTGTGCCCCAGCCGCTGAACTGTGGACTGGAGCATGGCCATGCAGTGCTGGGAAGCCCCACACTCTGTGAATTATATGGTACGTAAAGTGCATGATTGAATTGACCTCCGCTGGCCCACAGCCATGTGGGGATTGGTGTGTACATGCCCGGTGCAGCGGCCAACCCACCTGAAGAAGTCGTTGCCATACTTGGTTTGTCCCCAGTATATGGTCTGTCAGGGCCAGCTTCATCTCTTTCATCTTGCACTTCCTGGCACACAGTCACTGTTTCGGCCGTTACGGGAGTTGAT
The DNA here is from genome assembly GCA_037013535.1 of Intellagama lesueurii. Taxonomy (NCBI): domain Eukaryota; kingdom Metazoa; phylum Chordata; class Lepidosauria; order Squamata; family Agamidae; genus Intellagama; species Intellagama lesueurii. The sequence continues at coordinate 131,091,339 of JBAJHW010000003.1, read as the reverse complement.
GACCTCCTGCCCTTCTCCGTGCACCATGACCTTGGTGTTGAGGAGGCCCCATCTGCATCGCATCTGGTGGTTGCTTCAGGTAGCTGCTCTGGCTCGAGAACAGCAAATCTAGCCATTAGATCATGCACTATTGCCTTGAGCTTAGCCGTATGGTGGCTCTTGGCGTCCCTTGCTGATCTAGGAGGCTGAACCTCATTTGGCTGCGGAGCTTGTCTCGCCAGCCGCTCGGCCTCTAATGTCTAGATTTTTTCTTGAAGTTCTTGCCATACCGGCCAGGATTCCTCGTCAGATGAGGATTGGTAAGGTGACACCTGAGGAGCTGGCCTTTTCTTGGCCGGCTGTTTCCCCTTCATTTTGCCCTGGCCTTTCCTTGATGCCATTATGAACCGAGGCTTCCTATTGGGTAAGTACTAACGATTGCCTCAGCAATACAGTTGCTAATACAGTTGAAAATTCTTCTCAGTACAGGTTAAGAACCTGGGTTCCTAACTTAGTGCTCCCTAAGTGCGTAACAATCACTATTCCTTTATTATGGTCACACACTATGACCTGGGTTCTTTAATTAGTGACCTCAAATCTGCACAACAAACCACGTGTACCAGAATAAGGAGGGTCCTGTCTATTCACTAATTGAGACCCTATTTGTTCGATTCCTAATTAAATCACTATCTAATTACTTGATTATCCTAACCGATTGCTGTCCTTATTAAAATTAATTATTAATTTAAAATGAATCAGTTTCTTGTTTGTAATTTATTACATGAATTAATTAATTCAAACGATTAGTGTTTGCTGATTATCAATTAATTAATATTAATAACAAATTAATTTATTATGATCGTCAATAAATTATTAATAATTAGCTTATTTAATATATTAGCTATTTATTAATTCCCCTCTCCCTTTTTTATTAAATAGTATTAGTATTTAATTTATTAATTACTTTAAGTCAGATTTATTATCACTTCCTTTATTTTATTTTATTTATTTTCTTCTTCTTTATTTTTATTTTCATTATTATTATTATTATTATTATTATTATTATTATTATTATTATTATTATTATTATTATTATTGTTGTTGTTGTTGTTGTTGTTGTTGTTGTTGTTGTTGTTGTTGTTATTTTATTGTTGTTATTATTATTATATTGCCAGGCCCTATGCAATATGGGCTTAGTCATCCCTTCGGTCCGCGAGCCTATTTGCAAGGCTGCTATGAACGATGAGAAGCAGCGGAGGGGGGAAGCGTTTGAATAACAACTGTTAAGGCCTGGGAATTGCACCACCCATTCCCGCCTAAATGTAATCCAGAAGGGGGGGCCGTGCCAGGTATCTGCCTCCCGAACCAGCCTAATACCGGGACCCCGGGCCTATAACCCTATATTCAATCTTAGTTTTAAGGATTATCAATTAAAATTGTCCTTTTATTTATATTTTATATATATATATCCCCCTTCGCGCTTAAGTGTGGCCGGTGCAAGCCGCGCCACCGCTGTCACCCCCTTCATGCTTCCCAATCAATTTACAATCACCGTTACTTTATAAAGAAATTTCTTTAGCAATCCGTATTAAGAAAGAAATAATTAATTAACAGAACCCTGGGAGGGAGCCGATGCTACCCTCCCTTCCTTCAGGAACAATTGAGTCTCGGCGATGACGCAGAACCAATTCGCAGCCAGGAGCGGAGCTCTTTCTTTCTCAATGCCCGAAAAAGAAGAGGGCAGCTAGAGGGGGAAACACCCCTTAAACAACCTGGTGTTCCCCCCTCTCTCCCAGAACTCTCGAGAGACCTTAAGGTCTCGCACTATCCATGGTGGGAGGCAAAGAGCGAGCCGCACTGAAGAAGCCTCGGCTTGTCAGCAGCTCCAGCATTTAGATCAGTGGTTCCCAACCTTAAGTAACCCAGGTGTTCTTGGACTGCAACTCCCAGAAATCTTGGCTAGCACAGCTGGTAGTGATGGCTTCTGGGAACTGCAGTCTATGAATAACTGGGTTAGCCAGGGTTAGGAACCACTCATTTAGATGAAAAAACTGTGGACTCTGTCCAGAACTTTAGCTGGTTCCATGGCTGGTATAATCTATGAGCTAAGGAAGACACAACCCCCAACCCACAAACTTAGTGGGTTTACTCAATGTACTATCAAAGAAAGAAAGAAAGAAAGAAAGAAAGAAAGAAAGAAAGAAAGAAAGAAAGAAAGAAAGGGTCACATTGAAAATACCAGGTCTATGTTTGAGTTTACGTTCACTGTTGCAGTTGAGGTACTAGTATTTTGCTTTCAGAAAAATGTGAAAGATAGTTTCCTGTAACATGAAGAAGAAACACTCTCCACCTCTCCCTGCATTGTTGTACATAAAATAGGAGCTGTATGTATGAGAGTTCCATTCTAGAGAAAGACAAAGGGGACTATTATGACCTTCTCACTCTAGGCCTCATTGCAACTTTAATCTAGGTAGTTGTAAACAGTAAATAACTCATTTGTTAAGATATTTCTGTGAGCTAGCAGCACTTTTGGGGTCAATTTTAAAATGCTTTTTATGGCTGTAAACTAAATGCATTCATGACTTCGAGTCAGCTAGTACAGCGTTCCCCAACCTTTTTCGGTCCGCAGACCGGCTGGGGAAGGCGGGGCACCCCCCAAGCTCATGTGCATGTGCAAATGATGGCACGGCGCTTGTGCGGGTGCGTGCTTTCCCATGCGCAAGCGCAAACGGGTGGCGCGGGGGTGAGTGCATGTGGGGGGGGGAGGTCTGACTCGGCGGCCCGGTCCGGCCCAGGCCACGGACTGGCACTGGGCCACGGACCAGGGGTTGGGGACCTCTGAGCTAGTAGATTCTCCTGTATAAATTTGCATTGGTTTGAATATCTGGAAGAAACCTTTCATTTTGCCCTACCACCATCACAAGCACATTTAACAGAAATGCAAGAGAGGATCTTATTGATGGCCTCTCTCATATTCAAGAACTTCCTGCTAAGGAAGGCCAGGCTAGTTCCATTGCAGAGTTTTGAAATTCTGGTAAAATTCCTTTTGCTAAGCAACAGAAGTACAAAAATCCACAGAAGAGAATAGCTCTAAGTTCCACAGAGTCCACTCTTTTATCATTAATTGGCACTTAAAGTCTCAATAACTCACTCTGAGACATTTGTAGGAGACAAATAAAAAACATTTCTTTACTTACTGTTGCTTGAAACTAAAGACTTGTGCATGCTGCTTTCTTTACTGCACACGTACTTAGCAACCAACTGAACACAGCAATAGCAAACAAAACAACTGTCACCCAACGCAGGAAAAAGAGGAAAAAGAAGCACTCAGAAGAGAGGCAGGTCACTCTTTGAAATACAAGGCTGGAAGGAATGATTGGTTTGTGCTGGATAAACACAGAAAAGTCCTTCCCAGTAACAAAAATAGCAGACAGCATGTGGGATTGCACACAAAACTCCAACAAGTTCCTTCTCTGTTGTTCCAATGGCAAGTAAACCCCTTTTTTATTCAAGAAGGTTTTGGTTTCTATGCTTGCTCCAGGAGGCTTTCAATGGTGAGAAGACTTTAATTCATGATTTAATTTTTGCCAATGTGACATGATTTACTTTCATGATGATGCAGAGGGCTGAGAAAAGGATGAAGAGGACAGCATAAAAGACAAAAGACGAGGAGGCTGAGGAAGACAAAGGCAGCATGGTGTGGGTCTGAGCCTGGAAGATGACCTTGGGAGAAGTGGCCAGGTGGGCACCCAGGAGTAGAGGCAAGGTGGCCTCCACCACTAAAGAGCTGTGTGGAAAGCGAAGCTTGCAACCCTCCCCCAATTTTTTTAGCTCAGTCACTGGGGTTGTATAAGCATATATACCCAGGCTGGGTGCATATATTTATATGCCTTTCCAAAAATAACTGAAATAGTCAGGGGGCTCAGCCATCCTGATACCATTTTGTTGGGTGGATCCAGTGCCCACTGTGCAGATAAGGCGCTGGGGGCTTGGAGAGGATATCACACTTATGCTGGTTTATATAGGCTGGTTTATATACCCCCAGGCAGGGAAGCAAAAGCTTATATAGACAGTACAAAAGGGGGGAGATTCAATAAACTGAGGATGGTGCCAGGATGGCTACTGTTGCACCATCAAGGGAATATGCTGTTGTTCTTGTTACACACTGTCAAGTTGCCTCCAACTTATGGCTATCCTATAAATGAGCCCATCTCCAAAATGTTCTGTCCCCAACAGCCTGGCTCAGCTCGTAAACTCAAGCCTGTGGCTTCCTTGATGGATCAGTTCATCTCATATTTGGTCTTCCTCTTTTCCCGCTGTATTCAACCTTTCCAGAGAATTTGCCTTCTCATGATGTGCTCAATGTATGAGCACCTCATTTCATCATTTTTTTGACTCCAGAGATAGTTCAGGCTTGATATGATCTAGAATCCACTTGTTCATCTTTCTGGCAGTCCAGGGTATCCACAAAGCTCTCCTCCAGCACTGTATTTCAAACTAATCCATTATTTTTCTCTTGGCTATCTTCTCTGTCCACCTTTCACATCTATACATAGTGATCAGGAATATGAAAGTGTGGATGATCTTGGTCTCCAGTGGCACATACTTATACCTGACAATCTTCTCTAATTCTTTCATTACTGCCTTTCTGAGTCTCAGTGTTATTTTGATTTCTTGGCTGCAGTCTCCATTTGGACTGATGATTGATCCAAGGTATACAACATCTCTAACTATTTCAATTTCTTCATTGTCAAAGCTAAAGTTGTATAGTTCTTCTGTGGTCATGATTTTAGTCTTCTTATTTTATTTTATTTTCTATTAAAACTAAAATACAAATTCAATAATAACTACATACAATACACATTGGACTATCCCCACCCATGCCACCTTCACCATTGGAACTAGGTGACCAGAAGAATCAATTTGTATCCCTCTTTACCCCATATGATTTGTCTGTGGATCCTTCGTAGTCTCTTGTTTAGGTGGCCCAGGCCTGCTCAGCTTTAGGACAACAAATAAAACTTGTTTGTCTTTAAGGTGCCACAGGACTTTCTTTTCTGCTATAAACTAACATAATAAATCCCCTGGAAATTATATTTCTTTGCAACCACTGTACACACACACACACACACACACACACACACACACACACACACACACACACACACATGGAATGCAGTTGAGCTCTGTGGATTTCTAGCTGTGAGCGCCAAACACAAATTTATATGAATTCTGTAACTCACCAAGTTCTATTCCCCTTCCCCTTTCTTTTCCTGGTTCCTGCTTGTACTTTAGATTTCTCAGCTCTGACAGCTTCTAGACAAATATGATATTGTCAAGTTTCTGTACTTCTATTATTCTTTTCAAAAGTCCTGCTGTCAAAAAAACCTACAGGTTTTCTTGTGGTAAGAAGGACCACATTTCTGTCACTATGTTCAACCTTACTGCTTTTGAATAGTTCCTGGGGAATTCCTTCACTGGTGGAAATGACAACGGGAGCTATTGCAGTCTACTTTTGGACTCCTCTTCACTTTATCCTCCTGACCTTGATATTTCTTTACCTGACATTTTACCTCTTTCTTTCTTTTGATTGTTTGTAGATATCCATCCATGTGTGTGTGTGTGTGTGTGTGTGTGTGTGTGTGTGTGAGAGAGAGAGAGAGTATGTGTATGTATTTGAGGATTCTTTCTATATTCTAATGTGCCAGGGAACCCCAGAATAACTCCCATGGATCCCCAAAGTAGTGTGGATGACTGTGTGGACACATTGGGTTTCCTACTATGTCTCCATGGGGCCACTAAATATTAGTGAATGCTCTGCTGCCATTAGATGAAAACCAAAGTGGCAGCAAAGTTAAGGTGCATTTTTAGAGCTGAGGAAAATTTTCTCATAGCACATTTTCGCCCTCTTACAGTGGTCACAATGGCAACAACCAATCCTTAGGGCAAAAAATAAAATAAAATAATTCTGTATGCTGTGCTACTGCAACTGTTAATTATGAGCTCCATTTTTGGGGGGTAGAAGAAGGAAACATCTGTTGGAAAAATTATCCTTAATATGAATACTATGGAGAAAATTACAAGGCTATTTGTACACCGTCCTAGGATTTAGGAGAAAACATGAAAGCCTAAATCAAGTTGCTAGTTGCTGCCAGAATGGACATGCTGGTTGAAATCCTATTGCTTAGTGTAGTAATTTACATTAGAGTAGGACCATAGATTTGTTGAGTCAACTCCTCCAACAGCTCCATTGATTCAAATGGCTCATTTTTACTTCAACTTACTTTAGTGTAGCAAGTTACAACTAGAATAGGCCCATTTGAATCAGTGGAACTTATGGAGGAGTTGACTCACCAAATCCCTACTGATTAAATGGGCCTACTTTAGTATAACATACTGCACAAAGCAACAGGATTTCAAGTCAGTCCTTAAAATTCCTTTGATTCAATGAGTTTAAGTCTAGTTGGGAATAGAAACTGGATTTGGCCCACATTGTCTTCTCCCACAAAGAACTTTCAATTTCTCTGCCAGGAACCATTGCTCCTCCAACCTGGACAGAATGCAAATCGAGCCTTGTCAAAAAATACTCAAGGATCTATCATAATATATGCAAAAACTACCTTTCAGAATGCTAATATAGTATCTTACATTAAACAGGATTATTTCAATTTCTGAAACAAATTGAGCTAATTCAGAGAGATTCAGGAAACAGATGAATTTAAGTGGGATTGCTCCAAACTAAACCCAACCAAATCCAAGCACTCCAGAAGATTTCTTAACAGTTTTGAATCAGAGGGACACAAGGTCTCCAAAAAGTGTACATTTCTCATCAAGCTCTCCATATAAGAACATGAGGTGGGTTTTTCATTGTGACTAGAAATGGGCATGAAGTGGAAAATCAGTGGTTTGTGATGGTTTGTGGTATGTGGCTAACCACAAACCACTATGAACCCCTGGAAAATGAACCAATTTATGGTTCATGCCTGGAGGAGCTCTACCTGCTCCTGCTGTTTCTACCTCCACCTCTGCTGTGAGCACATGCTCAGAGGCAGTGACAGGCTCCTAGAAGGGAAATTGGGCACTGCTTCTGAAAATACACCCACCTATCAGCTGGGTAGCTCATGCATACTCAGAAGCAGCATCCTGGCTTCCTGGAGCCGGGCACTGCCTTTGAGCATGTGCCCGCTGCCTAGCTGATAGGTGGGCACAGGCTCAGAGGCAGTGGCTGGCTCCTGCCAGGGAAGCTGGGCCCACTACCTCTGAGGATGGCACCCATGGCAGTGGAGGCAGAGACTGCAGTGGCAGCTGCAGCAGGTAGGTGGAGGCAACAGAGGCAGTGAGAAGGAGATGGGCAGGCATCCCCTTTTGCCAAAGCAAATGAAACACCAAAGGGAAAAGAAGTTCAGAGTTTTGTTTTGCTTCAGCAAATCCCTGAACTGTGTCATGAAATAAACTATGAATCAGCCTGGTTTGTCAGGTTTTTTGGTTTGTGGTTCATTTTGTAGCCATCTCTAATTGTGACTAACAGCAGCTTTTGTTTCTAATCACAGTCAATGATTCAACCAGAGATCTTGAGAACCACATCTTGGGAGAAGAATTCTTTAAATAACGTGCACCAGGACTGATCCATTGTTCCATTCTCCACTCAGTTTTCCACCACCCAGGAATTTGCTTTATAGAATCTGTGGGACAAGAGAAACTGTACAATAAAGTCCTTATTTAATAATTCTGGTTATTTTAGCCCTTCTACCTCTGCTGCTATATACTCCATTTCCTTAATTCACCCTGGCCCTTTTGTATTTCTGTGACTTCGATGTGAACTGGACAGAGAAAAAACAAACAAACCTTAATTTGTTTTTCATTCATCATATCTCCCTAGAACCTTTGTTACTTTTCTGGAATTTTTCAGATTTCATGCTTAGTGAGAAACATGATATAAACATGACATAATACATTTTCATATATAGTCCACCTAACAAAATAGAGTAGGGGGGAATGAAAAACCATTAAATGATTTAGAACTAAATCAGACTGTTTACTGAATCTCTGAATCAGGGTCCAGACTGAATCTTGTTGATGTACAATCCTACTATAATGATTTTAGCCTGAGCCACATGTACAGATGCCATATCACTTGCCTAGCTATCAACATCCTCTCTGAGGATTTTGAGTGACTAAAATTAATAAGTTATATTCATTAAGGGGACTAGAAAAATCAACAGTTACACGTTAACCTCTTGGGTCAATAGAAGAAAAGAAACAGAGAAAGTTACTCCAGTCATCTATCCATTTGACAGTTACCTAGTTATCAAGTCTGACAGCCAAGTATTGGTATAAAGGGTCTGAAGTCAAGCATCCTACCCTTCATATCTAGTTCATAAAAGTATATCAAAAGGAGGTATTTCCATTTCCATTTCCTTTGATGTGCATAAAACCAGAATTTGCTGGGAGTCCTTTTTAACATGTCTGCATTTCAACTGAAAACAATAATATTTTAAAGCTGTTTAACAGAGCATGCTATTTAACATATTTTTCCTACTTTTAAAAAAAATGGCTATTTAAATATCTTGCACTCTGTCACCCACATTTTCATCTTTATAACAGGATATATTCTTTTTACATGGCAGTACAATAGTAGTTTTCAGGAAATAATCCTTGTGAGACAGTAGGCTGCTGCATTCTAGTGCTTACAGCCTGGGCTGTATGCTTAGTGTCGCAGTTCATCAGTGGGTGAGTGCAAGGCTACATTGGGGATAATATGAAATATGGAATATATCTGTGAAGATTCTCAGTCATGCAGGTGAAGTTATCTGGAAGTTGAGTCATGGCAACTGGACTTCTTTCTTATTAGGTTGAAACATTTTGCTACTCATCCAGGTAGTTTCTTCAGTCTCAGGAGGGTTGGTAGGAGACTCCTGATATATCCTCCACATTGGTTTCACTTCCCCCTGGTCTGAATAGGCTCATTAGATGGACAAAGGACAGAGGGTGAGTGAAAATCCCATTTCTGCAGTTCTTCTCCACACATCGTCATGGGTCGTTAACCATTGTTAACAATGGTTTTTCTGGTGGGTGACCACTGAGCAAAGACCCAACATCACATTGGCTCATCTCCCCCTCTGGTCAGACTTGGATCTGCAGATGCGCAGATATACTGCATCATCTGACAGCAATATGTTATGCTGCTGCAATGCCACCTGCGACATATCCCCCCTGCTCATCGCTACTGCCTTGCTCACTCTTAAGACTCGAAAGAAGATTAACAATGTTGCCACCCTAAATAAGGCCTCTTCATAGCTGTCCTTGCAAATGCTCCCCCATTGCTTATTGATTTTTATCAAAATAGCAAGGGAAATAGGTGCCTGTGCATCCAGAGTCCTAACCCTTTCCTTACTCCAACCCTTAATTATCTTCTGTATGTGAAAGTCTGAGGTGATGTCCTGGTAACCCTGCACCTTGGCATGAAATGCCAAGGCTGACATTCATCCCTGAATTGATTCCAGGGATAACCCCTTCCTGTGCAGATAAACTACATACTGTTGCAGGTGCTCCACGGATGCCGGCCAAATTGGATCCAGTCCTATCATCCTTCTAAATTCCTGGAATTCTGTACTCATGATGGCATAGCCCCTGTGTGTTTGTGGGGGCAGTGCCAACCCTATCATTTGCTCAGCATCATCCCTCCAATTTGCCAAACCCCTGATGATAGAATCTCAGGGTACTTGCTGGCTCCTGGAGCTAAATGCCTGAACCACTCAATCTGTTGATGGGATAGGGCATCAGCTAAGCTATTATCTAGCCCCAGAATGTGCCTCGCTTGCACCATAATATTAAACTGCAAGGCTCGTAGGGTAAAGTTCTATACCAAGTGCATCACACGCTCAGAGCACGACATAAGTTTATTAACTATTTGCACTACTGCTAAGTTATCACACTAGAAACACATGACTGAGTTAGCCCAGTCATGCGACCACAGCCAAAGTGCACCCAGGATAGGGAAAAACTCCAGAAATGTCATGTCCCTAGTGATGCCTGACCTATGCCAAGCTTCTGACCAAGATCCAGTGCACCACCTCCCTTTGAAATAGAATCCATACTCTAATGAACTGGCAGCATCCATCTGCACCTGAAAGTCTGCCCCTAAGTTCAGTTCTACTCTCCAGAAGGAAATTCCATTGAATCCTTCCAGGAACTGTAGCCAGACCTGCAAATCTTGTTGCATGTCTGCCGTAACCCAAGTCCTGTGAAAAGACTTTCACAGACCACTCATGGTATCACACAGCCTTCTAATCAAGGCCCTGCCAGGAACAACCACAAGGCATATGAAATTTAGGTGCCCCACTATCTCCTTTAACTCCTTGAGGGAAACTTTTTTTCTGGGCTGCCATGTTGTTCAGCCGTTGTTTTAGCTCTCTCAGTTTGGTGTCAGGCAATCTGCAAGCATAGAACATAACTCCAGTGGAATGGTGTCATTTACTGAGTCTCCTACCGGGTAAGATAGATGATGTATCAGCCTGAACTCAGCTTGAGTTTTCTTGGGCACCACCCCCAATGGGGACACCTTGAGGTGCGGTACCGGGGGGGGTGCCCAAACGGGCCCAGAACTCTATCCTCCTTGACATCCTTGTCAATTTTTTCCCTAACTGTATATCCTCCATACCTCTAACCGACTTCAAATTCCCAGCAAAAGACCCCTTACGCTTGCCTACAACTGGTATCCTAAAACCCACCTGAAACCCATTAAGCAAGTAAACTGCATCTTCCTCTTTTTGGTAGGCCTGCGGCCATCCCCCAAATATGTCTAATCTAATTGGGCTGAACCCCTTTGGTAGTGGCCCCTGTGCCACCTTCTGATCTCCTGCTCCCACGGGCATCCTTTCCCCCACCTCTCTGTGAACAGACTAGAAAACAATTGGTGCTGGTGTCCACATACTGAACACTCATGCTTGCATTTACAAGCCTTCCTTGAACACGATCCTCAGGAATTAAATTCCCAACAGAGCAGGTGGAATTGAACCACCTGCCCCAAGGCTACACAGGGGGCAAAAACCCTGCCTTGCATATAAGATGTCCACTATCAAATATCTCACCCAAATTAGGTCTAGCTGGGGTCATATACTGTAGCCAGAGGTCGGGTTGTGGTTCACCCCAATGCATGTTTGGGTGGATTGCTGCTCTCATACGAAATGGATTGCCGCTCTCATACAAAATGATTTATCATAGAGAAGCCATGCATGCCCCAGATAGTCCACATATGCCCCGTAAATCAAGTCCAGGTATTGAAACAATGTTTGGGCCCTCCATGACTGTGCCTTTACAATCACCCCAAAGTAAATCAGAAAGCCGGGCAACCAACTGGCCCACGAGCATTCAGGTTTCCACCTCATATGCCTTTTGTTTTTCCTTTTTGTCCTCCTTCTCCAACTCCTTGCTGTCTATTTCTCTATTCAGTAGCTCAAAAACATCTATGCAATCTCTCCTCCATATCTTTTATTTAGTTGCCAGGATCAAATGATAACCCTGAGGCATTGCATAGTTGCCAAAAGGCAAGGCCTTCAGGGGAACTGAGTTGAAACCCGTGTCAGGAATGGAGGGGTAGGGCCACACGCCCACTCCAGGTGTAAGGCCTAGAGAGGCAGGGAATGATTCCTGTGGGTAGGGGGTGATCCAGTTCCCTGGTGTCAACCCCATAATGGCTAACTGGCTGGATTGCAGCCCTGCTGAATCCTACTGTGCTGGAACCACAGGTGGGCTCGCCTGTCTTCTGCCAGGCCAAGGCCAGTGACCATTGGCTTGCAGGTGTCCAGTGTAACTACTAGCATACCTGTGGCCAGGACCTGTGCTGGATCCAGGGCTGCTCCATCCACCTCCCTCTCAGTAGTAGTCTGTTGCCGCATCGCATCACAACCCTGGGGCAATTGCCACCATACATGCCACTTGTGATGTCGAAGCACCACTATATGCCTCTGAAGCCTGGCACCAAGACCTTCTTGACTGCGAGTCCATCAATGATGCCACCATCCCTGGAGCCTTCTGGTGACTCACCTCTAGTATGGCAAAATGAGACATCAGGTTATCAGCCAAAGCTTTGTGTTTTGCCCACTTGTGACTCTTTCACTCCCTAGCAGAGTGACACGCCTGAGACCCACTCACCACTACTCCTGCGTGCAAAGTGTGCTCGGCCTCTAGAGCAGCAATCTTTGCCCTAAGCAGCTCTCAGATTGGCCATTTCTCCTCATCAGAATATGATTGTGATGGTGAAGCTGGAGGTACTGGGTGCCTTTTCACAGGCTGCTTGCCTTTTCCCTTGCCCCTTCTTTGGACCCATGTTCACCAACCCAGGGTATTTATCCTGCCTTAAATCAGGCAATCCTAATTTATACCACTTGCCACCCTCTGCTAACATCAACAACCTTTTTTTTAAAAAATGGTGAGAGCAAAGAGTGAAGTCCCCAGTCAGAGCTGCACACCTCTTATTCCTGCTCACCCAATGCAACCTTACCTTCTTCCTGGCCCCTTACTTATTTATGAAATATTTATTTTATTTTATTTTATTTTATTCACTCAGTTATTTATTTCTATTTTTTCACTAATAATAATGTTTTTTGAAAAAATATATAATCCCAATGTGTACGTTTGGGAGGGGGAGTCAGTGGCTGAAGGTACAAGGGCCCAATATCAAAAAAGGGGGTGGGATGGGGTGGGGGATCTCCTCCCACCTACGTCTGAGGGGGTTTCCAAACAAACAAACCTTTCTGCTGCCACCTCACAATGGGGGGAAACCCTTTCCCTAGGAGTCCTATTTCTGTCCCCTTTCCCTTAAATTTCTCTCTCTCTCTCTCTCTTTCTTTCTCTCTAATTTTTTAAAATAATTCCTCCTTCACATCTCCCCTTTCGTCATCATCTTCTTCTCTTTTTTTATATATGTTCCAGTTACAGTTAGGAACTTCAGTCTCGAGAGACTATGGTAACGTGCTCTGTATGGAGGACTTGGAACAGCATCTAGTGTGGCTGAGAAGGCCAATTCGAGAGTGACAATCCCTTCCACACTGAAGACAAACACAATCTGTCCCCTGTCCAGCTCCCTGATTTTGCTGCTTTCGGGACTGCCTCTTTGCCTCGGCCTGCTGGACAAGGGTCTCTTCAAATTGAGAGAGGCCGTGATGCACCGCCTGCCTCCAGGCTGAATGCTCAGATGTCAGGGTTTCCCATCTGTTGAGGTCTATTCCTAAAGCCTTCAGATCCCGCTTGCAGATATCCTTGTATCGCAGCTGTGGTCTCCCTCTGGGGCGATTTACCTGCACTAATTCTCCATACAGGAGATCTTTTGGAATCCAACCATCAGCCATTCTCATGACATGCCCAAGCCAACGTAGATGTCGCTGTTTCAGTAATGTATACATGCTAAAAATTCCAGCTCGTTCTAGGACTACTCTATTTGAAATTTGTCCTGCCAGGTGATACCAAAAATGCGTCGGAGACAACGCATATGGAACATGTTCAGCTTCCTCTCCTGCCGTGCACAAAGGGTCCAGGACTCACTGCAGTACAGGAGTGTGCTCAGGACACAGGCTCTATAGACCTGGATCTTGGTATATGCCGTCAGCTTCTTATTAAGCCATACTCTCTTTGTGAGTCTTAAGAACATAGTAGCTGCTTTGCCAATGCATTTATCCAATTCGACATCTAGGGAGAGAGTGTCAGAGATCGTTGAACCAAGGTACACAAAGTCATGAACAACCTCCAATTCATGCATGGAGATGGTAATAGAGGGAGGTGAGTCCACGCCCTGGCCCATGACTTGTGTTTTCTTCAGGCTGATTGTGAGTCCAAAGTCTTGGCAGGCTTTGCTAAAATGATTCATGAGTTGTTGGAGGTCTTCAGCAGAGTGGGCAACAATGGCTGCATCATTGGCGAAGAGGAAGTCCCGCATGCATTTCAGTTGGACTTTGGTCTTTGCTCTCAGTCTAGAGAGATTAAAGAGCTTTCCATCTGATCTAGTCCGGAGATAGACACTTTCTGTTGCAGTTCCAAAGGCATGCTTCAGCATGACAGCAAAAAATATCCCAAAAAGGGTTGGCGCGAGGACACAGCCCTGTTTCACTCTGCTTCGGATGTCAAAGGGATCTGATGTTGAGCCATCAAAAACTACGGTGCCCTTCATTCCCTCATGAAAGGACCTGATGATGTTAAGGAGTCGAGGTGGACATCCAATCTTGGGAAGGATTTTAAAAAGGCCAACCCTGCTAACCAAATCAAAGGCCTTTGTGAGATCTATGAAGGCCACAAAGAGTGGCTGTTGTTGTTCCCTACATTTCTCCTGCAACTGTCTGAGGGAGAATACCATGTCAGTGGTGGATCTAATAGCTCGAAATCCACACTGTGATTCTGGATAGACTCTGTCTGAAAGCACCTGGAGTCTCTTCAGTGCAACACGGGCAAGCAGCTTCCCTACAACGCTGAGAAGAGAGATGCCACAGTAGTTATTGCAGTCACCCCTGTCTCCTTTGTTCTTATAGAGTGTGACAATGTTTGCATCCTTCATGTCCTGTGGTACTCCACCTTCCCTCCAGCAAAGACGAAAGACTTCATACAGTTCAGTGGTGATGATCTCTTTACAGCACTTCAGCAGGGATGTTATCCTTTCCAGGTGCCTTGCCGGAGGCAAGGGAGTCCAAGGCCGTTTTTATTTCTGCTAAAGTTGGTTCACTGTCCAACTCTTCCAAGACAGGCAGGCACTCAATGTTATTTAATGCTTCTTCGGTTACTACATTCTCTCTGGAATATAGCTGAGAATAGTGCTGCACCCAGCGGTCCATCTGCTGTGCTCGGTCCTGGATGATCACGCCTGTAGCAAACTTCAAGGGAGCAGATTTCTTCTGTATTGGACTTAAAGCCTGCTTGATACCGTCATACATTCCCTTGATGTTACCTGTGTCCACTGCTATCTGTATCTGAGAGCAGAGCTGAAGCCAATAATCGTTGGAACATCTCCTGGCAGCCTGTTGGACTTTGCTACAAGCAGCTCGAAGAGTCTGCAAGTTGTACTCACTAGGACAGGCTTTGTATGCTGCTAGAGCTCTCCTGTTATCCTCGATGGCTGGCATCAACTCCTCCGAATGGGCTTTGAACCAGTCTGACATCTTTTTGGTCTTCTTGCCAAATGTGGACAAGGCAGTGTTATAAACAGCGTTCTTGAAATGTTCCCATCGTTCAGGTGCATTTGCATCAGTCGGACCTGGAAGGGTTTCCTCAAGCGTTTGGGCAAATTCCTCCACTTTTCTTTGATCGTGAGTCTTGCTGATGTCAATACATGGTCTTCCTTCCTTTTTTGTGTGATACAATCTCTTTGTTCGCAGTTTTACTCTACTACACAGCAGGGAGTGATCTGTATCGCAATCAGCACTCTGGTAACTGCGTGTGATCGTAATACTAGGAAGGCTAGAATGTCTAGTGAGGATCAAATTGAGCTGATGCCAATGCTTGGATCTTGGATGTCTCCAGGAAACTCTGTGTTGAAGCTTCGTATTAAAGAACGTGTTGCTGACACAAAGACCATAATAACAGCAAAACTCCAGCAAGCGTTGGCCATTTTCGTTCATCTTCCCAATGCCAAAACGGCCTAGACAAGTGGGCCAAGAATTGTAATCTGCACCAACTCTAGTGTTAAAGTCTCCGAGAATGAACAGTGGCTCTCTTTCAGGGATTTTTTTTGATAGTAGCTGCCAGATCATCGTAGAATTTGTCTTTCACTTCTGTTGTGGATGACAGTGTTGGTGCATATGCACTAATGAGGGTGACCGGTCCCACTGATGAGTGGAGCTGCAGAGACAGGATTCTTTCACTCCCCACAGTAGGTGGAACAGTGGATCTCAGCAGAGTATTTCTGACTGCAGAACCAACACCATATTCCCTGGTCTCATTTAATGGTTTTCTCTGCCAGAAGGATGAGAAGTTTTTTTCTTTGACAGATCCCGAGTCTGGCAATCTCACCTCTTGCAGGGCAACAATGTCCATCTACAGCCTACTCAGTTCCATGTCGATGACAGCTGTCTTGCGCACGTCGCCTATTTCCTGCAGGTCGTCAGAAAAGCCATCGTCAGAAAAGCCAGGGGTCATTGTCCGAACATTCCAGGTGCCCAGCTTTAGGGCAGAAGTTTTCTTATGATTATTGCATGGTGCAGGGTTATCGATCTGCTTGTCGGCTTTCACCCTAAACCCCACGCACCCCGTGAGGTTAACAGACCATGGCGAGGTAGCACCTTACTGGCTGGGGGCTGCCCAGCTTAAGGCGGACGGTACCTACCTAGTGAGGTGCAATGACCTCTCCCACCATCAGAAGTAGCCCCTGGCGTAATGCTCTACACCAATCGAGCAAAGACTTATAACCGGTAACTGCTACTTCCCATGTTATTTTGATGCTGTACGCGAAGCTGGAGTGTCCTCTCCAGAGCACGAAGCCTGGGTAAAATAGTATGGAGGATAGACTGTTACCCAAGCAGCAAATCCCCCCTCTTCATGTCACTGAACTAGTCCAATGGAAAGGCAAGAGCCAATACAACTGGTAACAGCGATGTAGCAGGAGTTGCCAGAACGACACGAACTGCCTCCGGGACTCCGGCTCCGGATTTTGCCTCGAGGTTAACTCCTGAAGACGTTTCCATCAGTGGATATAGCCACAAGGCAGTGGAGGTTTGAAATCAGAGTTTTCCTTCTCCTAGATGGGCTGCTTTCCAAGGCTGACGAGCCCGACCTACCCGGCCTGCTCTCTGATAGTGCGGAAGTATGATCCGACCCTTAAAACTTTCCTGCCCCACAGGTGTATGCAATGCTAATTGGCTTTCCTATTTACCAGATTAGAGTCAAAAATAGAATTAGAGGATTTCGCACACCGTTAGGCATGCGCTTCTGCTAACCCGCTTTTAAAGCTGAAACCCCGCCCCCTCAGCCCATGCGGTTAGGAAGAGCAAAGGTCAGCCTAGAAAAAACATCTCACCAAAGAAAATATCTACCCAAAACATACCTCACTTCCTCCCTCAGCTTCTTCTTCAAGAAAGGGGCTTAAGAGTTTCTGCTAACCCCCTTTTAAAGCTGAAACCCCGCCCCCTCAGCCCATGCGGTTAGGAAGAGCAAAGGTCAGCCTAGAAAAAACATCTCACCAAAGAAAATATCTACCCAAAACATACCTCACTTCCTCCCTCAGCTTCTTCTTCAAGAAAGGGGCTTAAGAGTTTCTGCTAACCCCCTTTTAAAGCTGAAACCCCGCCCCCTCAGCCCATGCGGTTAGGAAGAGCAAAGGTCAGCCTAGAAAAAACATCTCACCAAAGAAAATATCTACCCAAAACATACCTCACTTCCTCCTTCAGCTTCTTCTTCAAGAAAGGGGCTTAAGAATTTCTGCTAACCCCCTTTTAAAGCTGAAACCCTTCCCCCTCAGCCCATGCGGTTAGGAAGAGCAAAGGTCAGCCTAGAAAAAACATCTCACCAAAGAAAATATCTACCCAAAACATACCTCACTTCCTCCCTCAGCTTCTTCTTCAAGAAGAAGCTGTGTAGGGGTGCTGAAATGATCCTTTATGTAGGGGTGCTGAAATGATCCCAAGCCAAACCATGGGGGGTGCCGATGCAACTCCCCCTGCTCCAATTTGAAAGTGTGTCAGAAGCAAGTGCTCCTGAAATGTGGCTCATTCTATGCTTGCAAGCCTCGAAAGAGTCTGGAGGGAGGAAGGAGCGTCCCTTAAATAGGCACTCTCTTCCCCTCCCTTCGTGTTACAAGCAGGCTTGTCTTGCAATATCCTGGGGGGGTGAGGCAAAGAGGCTCCACTCGGCAAAGTTAAACTTGCTGGAGGAGCAGCCATTTGAATCCATTGAACTCCTTAACTAATTTTGTTCTCACTACATACATTTTCTCAGAAGTGAATCAAAAATTAAGCAAGACTGGCCTTTTCAAAGGAAATCTACATAGCTATATCATTAATGGTATTCAGACAGCAGATAAAAATAATTTATCTGAAGTTCTTTTGGGACTGCTGCAAGTAAGCCACTGTGGGGAAAACTTGAGCAATACGACTATTGCCATACAATATGAAGAAAAAGTATGTCTAAAACTGAAATGTGTGAAACTGTTGTCACTATATACCAGTGATGGCGAACCTATGGCACGTGTGCCACAGCTGGCATGCAGAGCCCTCTCTGTGGGCACGCGAGCCATAAGTCGCCATTGAGAAATACCCATCCTCCAATCCCGGATTTTGGCACACACCCCTCTGCTGGTGCAGTGGTCCAGCAGAGGGGTGCAATGGTGGCCATTACAGGTCTAACGCGATGGGGGATTGGAGGACTGGTAAGTATTTCTCTGTTAATACCGCCCCAAGGGAAAAAAACTAAGCATTTAAACATTGCAGTGCAGGGGCAGTTGTTTTTTCTAAACTAAAAACTCAGTATTCAGGTTTAATTATAGTGTTGGCACTTTGAAATAAATAAGTCAGTTTTGTGTTGCAGTTTTGGCACTCAGGCTCAAAAAGGTTCACCATCACTGCTACCATGTGTGATGTTTCACATATGCAGAGTACACCTGGCCTGTGGAGGGGATTTTAATAAAACACTTTATCATGCTTCTTTATAAAATACTTTAATGATCTATCATACCATTCTAAAACTTAAATTATTCATTAATTCAATATTCTTTTTTATACCTTTGGGAATTTTACATAGCAAATAAGATGTATATTGAATATGAAGGAAATAAATATCTAGACTATGATAATATGCAATGTTGAATAAAAGTTTACATATTTACAATATTCTTTGAAGTATATTAGACATAAGAATTGTGTTAGAATATTTTGAGACTAATTAGGAGGGTATATTTTCACTCCCTACCTAACCAATAGCCAGTTATTCTATCAGACTCCATCCTAGTTAATTCATAAACTGAAATTAAGGGCTTGATATGCAGTCCCCTCCAACAGTGCTTAAGAATGCCTTGGAACCTTACAACAACTCTCCTTGACCTCTCCCTGATGTCTGCATTCTCAGTAAGTAACAGTTTCCTAAGATATCAACCAACAAATGCCACGCTAGATTTCCTTCTTCCCAAAGGCTGCCACAGGAGTTCTTCCCTCTTCCTCTGAAGACCATCTCCATTTTTGCCTATGGAGAGGTCAGATTCATAATGTCACATGGTCTTGACACTACTGTTGCCTCCATTGATTTCCCTTCCACCTATCTTGAATATTTCATCTTCCTTCCCTCACCAAAGTTCTTCCTCTTTCTGTCTGCAGCCAGTTATAATAAGAACCTCAACCAAACTATTAACCATCAAATTCAAAGTATTCAAGATTCTATTGTACCATATTTCTATTGTACAATATATTCCACAATCTATTGTGCATTCTGCACAACTCAGCTAAAAAATTGGGGTACACCAAATAAAAAATTATAGCTTTCAAATGCTGTATGATTATTTAATCTCCCATTTTAAATAACCAGGAAATTCAATTCTTCCAAAAACAAAAACCACTACTCATCTGGTTTATGAATTTTCGATATTCTACTTCCATACTCACAATTCAAAAAGCCAGGAAATGGCCCAATATTGCTGCACAACATCATGCCTGCATTACCCAGAAAAAAGGATGCCAAGTTTTACATAGCAAAGGGCAGCCTGAATGGTGACAACACCAATGGCATCAGTCAAGATGTTGAAAAATAGCCCTGACAATTGCTTTGTGTTTGGGTGAGAAGTGGTTAACTGGTCAAAAAGGTGTCATCTTTTGGTATTTTCCCTTGTATAGTGTCACCTTGTGAATGGTAGTGAGCCAACAAGGGTATCCTGTGTACACCATCTTGACAGCTATCATTGGTGTTGTCAACACTCAGACTGCCCTTTGCTATATAAAGCTTGGCATTCTTTTTTCCTGCTGGCAACATGGACATGATATTGTACAGCAAGGAACTGCTGGATAGTTCAGTGGTTTAGGTAGAAGTTGGTAGCTCAATTCTCCACTGTGCTTCCTTGACAGGAGCTGGACTTGATGATCAGGAGGGTCCCTATCAGCTCTGCACTACTAACATGATGGTGATGAAGGTAAATATTGAACCATTCCCTGTTTTTTTTTTTTTTTTTTTTTGGATCATGGGTACAGAAGCTCAATATCCCATATTCGTAAATCTGAGCTTTTATGAAGAACTGAATTCTTGTTCACATTACTAGTTGCATGAAACACAGTGTTGCCATTTCTGTGTAATGACAACAGTGTTTCTGATAAGAATTTGCACACTGCATTTGTCAAAGGCATTTCAGATAACTCTGTATATGTCCTGCTGTTCTAAGTTAACGATATAGGGTCACTTTGAAAACCAAACGAAACCAAACAAAAAACAAAGAGGCAGAATATTTTTATTAGATATTTATTAGAAAGGGATCAAAGTAGAAGACAGGAAAATGTACTTAAACAGTACAAGAAAATCCAAGCCAAGCAGTTCTACCTCATACTGTATGCAGAGCATAAATCACATGATTTAGTTCTTGTGGATAATTGTTCCGAGTTTTTGTTGTTTCACTTCTAAACTTACAGCAGATGTGTTCTTGAAAAATTATGCCTGTCACAGAAAATTTGGAAAGAGTCCTAGAATGCCCAATTATGCAAGAGTTATAGCTTGTGTGAGGGACACCTACTGTTTTAAAGGGGAAAGTGGGATTTATAAATTTTCACATAGGAAGTTATGTCGGAAAGATTTAATGGACGAGGGATTGGAACAAAAGATATCCACTATGGTTATTTTTGTTTTCCTGGCACCAGTTTTGGCAACACCAATTAATTATTAACTGCCACAGTGGCTTGGAGATATAGCATAAACAATTTACTCTTTTACTCTTATTGTGCTGTATGTTGCTTTATGAAGAAGCAAACAGTATACAGGACAGATTGTTGTCTCTTGTGTATTGCCTGGGTGTTTAAAACACACAGAGAGACAAACACACACACCAGATTATTTTTAAAGGAAAAAGTTTTAAAAATGCACATCATACATAGTAGCTGTCTTCAGTAAAACCCAGAGAGCCTGATTCAATGTATGGATCAGGAAACGCCTACTCAAGGAGCTGCTGTGCAGAGAAATATCTGTGTTGTATATTTATCAAGGCTTCTAGGGGACTTTTGTGAATGCTGCTCTAATCAAATTGCAATCAATCATATTGTGCCAATCATTGGCCTGAGATAGACAAAGAATAATAGAAGCAAGAATTTAATGTTTCCATGACCTTGGAAATAGATAATTCACCAGGAATAACCTATATGGAGCCTAAGTTCCCAACTGGGCCTCCCCCTCAGCCAGGGGAGGGCGAATGTATGCACCATTCCAAATTGCATATGCCTTTGAATCGGAGAAAGAAGAATACATGTAAATATGTACAAGTGGATTGCTGAAATCAATTTACAGTTCAAAAATCAGCAGCATTTCTTTCAGGAACTATGAGCCAGTGAATTGCTTTTCCTAGTCCACCTGCCAATGTACATATAATTTGGTAGAACTATATGTTACAATAATTCAATTCTTCAAAAAAAAAAAAATCTGGTTTATGGATGTGGGATATTGTGCTTCTGTACCCATGATTCAAAAAGGCAGGAAATGCTGCACAATATTGTGCCCATGTTGCCAACAAGAAAAAGGATGCCAAGGTTTACATAGCAAAGGGCAGCCTGAATGGTGACAACCCTAATGGCAGCAATCAAGATGGTCTACAGGATAACCTTTTGTCCTCTTGTGCTCACTATCGTTCTCACTGGTCAAAAAACAGCCCTGAGAATTACTGTATTTGGGTGAGAAGTGGTTAACTGATGAAAAAAGGAGTCAGGTTCTGGGATTTTCCCCTGCTTAGTGTCTATATGTGAATGGTAGTGAATGAAGAATTAAACAAATGAAGAAAATAGTTTTATTTGAAACATGGTGCTGGAGGAGAGCTTTGTGGATGCCCTGGGCTTCCAGGAAGATGAACAAGTGGCTCCCACAGCAAATGAACCCTGAACTTTCTCTGGAGGCAAAAATGATGAAACTGAGGCAATCATACTTTAGAAACATTGTGAGAAGGCAAGATTCACTGGAAAAAATGATAATGTTAGGAAAAATTGTGGCAGTAGGGAAAAAGGAAGACCAAATATGAGATGGATTGACTCCATAAAGGAAGCAAAAAGATTGAGTTCACAAGAGTTGGAGATCTCTCATTCATAGGGTTGCCATAAGTCAGAGGTGACTTGATGGCATATATCAACATATCTAAAATGAAATACAGTGGTGCCTCGACTTACGAACATCCCAACTTATGACCATTTCGAGTTACAACCGGGAAAAAAACCACGGGGAAGGCGGGGAAAGCGGGAAATTTGAACTGCTTTCAGTTAACCATTGGTCAGCGAAGAGTCTGCTTCTCTGTACCTTGTTCGCCCCAGCGGTTAGAGAGTGTGGGTATGGAGAGAGACTTCAGACTGCCTGGTACTGCCTGGTACTGTACTGTACTGTACTGTATTTTTTTTGGCTTTTTTGTTTTAATTTTTGCTTTTTGGATTTTTGACTTTCTTTTTTAAAACAGAGAGACTGCCTGTTCTGGGTGAGTACTGTATGTACTGTACAGGGTTTTTGCAGCGTGGGTTTGGGCTAGGTGGGGGGTTATGTTTCTGTGCTCTGATGGGTCTTGCAGTGTGGGTTTAAAATGTGAAAATTAGACTGTAATATTAAATTAAAATTAAATGTGAAAATTACACTGTAATTTTAAAATGTAAAATTAGACTGAGAGGTCTGTTTGCTGGAATAATGGTTGCTGGATTTATTTATTTATTTATTTTTGCATTCTGTGGCTCCTAGGATTTGTGTACAGTAGTAACTGAAATATATTTCAGTGAACTGTAGCATCTTCCTTGCACTTTCTAGAATTCTAGTAATCCTGCCCCTGTAGCTCACTAATACACGAGACAGCTATTCATATGCTGTAAGAGATCTCTGTCTATTTGAATTAGATGTTTAACTGAGGAAAAAGTAAATACGATTTTAAAAATTATTTCTATTGAGTTTATATTATATGGAGCCACAGTTTTAAGTTCCTATCATCAGTTTATATTTAAATGGAATAAAATATTTGAAGACGTCAGCTAGTGCTCTTCATAGGAGAGATCAAAACTTTGGGGCCAAAGTAAGTTAGTGGCTTTCAAAGGACCAAGAAGAAAAATGCTAATTTCCTTTCTTCCTTGTCCCTTGCTGCATTCTTCAAAATACAGATTCCAGTCCCATTTAGCATACCTTACTCAGTCTATGAATGGTACTAAGATAAGAAAAAAGAAAACATGAAATGAAATAACATTTACTTTTTGTTTCAATAGTCCACTTTTCCTCAAAGTTGTATAAAGGTCCTCACAACAACACTGCAAGGTAGGCTATGTGAGGAGAAGCCCCATTTACATTTTATTGGGGCAATAAAATGATCACTTAGAGGCAGTTGCAAAATTGCCACAGATTTGTTCTACTCTAGGACCTACTAGTTCTATTCTAGGACCAAGAAGACAAATGCTAAGCTGAAGACCAGCCAGTGAATTAACGGCAGAATTGTAATGCCACCTCTGTTGATAAGAGTGTTCCATTCTCCCCTGAGCCATAGGGCATGCCTCACACTACAGATTGCACTCAAGCCCTCACTCTAGGCACCCTTCTGCTCCTCTGGACCACTCAATTGGACACTGCTAGGTGACAGGGCAGTTTGTTCTACAGACAGCAGGTAGGATGGCCAGCCTGCCACTACTTTGCTCTTTGTCTCGGCCAATGACCAGGTGAAGGATTTCAAATACTTTTATGATATGCAAATTAGAGAGTAGTTGAGGAAAGCCAAATGCAGTTTCAAGTTAATGTGTTCAGATTTCTTTCTTTCTTTGGAGAACATGCATGGCTCTCCATTACCAGAGTTTATTTAATTTCATAACTTGAACTAGAAGGCTTTCTTCAAACTTACCCTTCCCTGTGTTCTTGTCATTCTCTCACATTTGAGAGAGCCAGCCCAGGAATATGGAATCATTAGTTCTAACATGTTAAAATGTCCCTGACAATCACACAGTCCAGAAGCATGTGCTCATGAGGGGATGGGCATGAGAAGGGGGGGAAGAGAGGGGGGGACATTTTCAAAAGAAATGATGGGATTTTTTTAAAGTGAAAAGTCAGCCAGAAGAAACAGGAGGAAAAGTCAGCCTTCCTGCTGGGTAAAGCAAGAGCTGCTCTGGTTGAATTTCTGCCTCCAAAATCACCAAAGCCCAGGTTTCTGTTGCCTTCCTCATTCAATATAGAAAGTAAGGGCAGGCAAATGCTGTTTTTTTTAATTTCTGGCAAGGTTTTAATGAGAATGCTCAACAGTTATGAAATGGCTGTTCTTCCTGTTTGAAGGAGCCATTTTAGGTTATCCACTCAAGTAGCTTTTTCTACAACTACTGGATGGATTTGCTTTAAACAAAAAGGGTTTAAAATGTTAGGTGTTTGTAATGCACTTAGCAATTTCTTATCTACTGGACAAAAAAGGTTGCCCATGTCTGCAGGGTGGGTGGAGGTGAATCATGTTTATACTTTAAAACTCATAACTTTAAAACTATTGGACCAAACAGCACCAAATTTGGCACAGAGCAACATCATCCTACTGTGCAACATTTGGTGCTGATCCAATCTTTGATTTCAATGTTATAATATTTTGTTTGGGCTGCCCCCATTTTTAGAATTGCCTTGTGGTATCTTATTTTTGCTGCACTGGCAAAATATTATCACAGCACTCTTGTGCTGTGATAGTAAAGCTGTTGCTTCTAAAATGGCAGTCTGCGTACGGCATTTGCTTGTTCCTCCATAGTGCTGCGATATGCACAAGACTTTTGCCACCACACAATATTCTCACAGTGCTCTGTCTCTCCCTGCTGAGTGTGGTGCAATAAACCAGTCAGAGATGTTTGTTTGTTTGTGTGTGTGTGTGTATGTGTGTGTATATTTAAAAATGTGCTTTTTAATGACGAATGATAATGTTCAGCAATGTTTGGAGGGCCAAAGTTCCTCATCCCACTCTTCACTTAGTGAAAGCATCACACTTTTCATTGCTTTGCCCATGGCAACAATCTGCCTGATCATGTAGCCTTTAGAAAAGGCAACAAGAAAATCCTGTTGATTATGTCTCTTCATACTCTACAGAACTTCTGATTCACACTAGCCCACAAACTTTATATATCTGTGCACTCCATGAGGTCATACCTTTGGGACTGCCAAACTAGCCCATACACACCAATGCTTTCAGTATTCTCATTTTAAACTGTAGTGCATATGTGTGCACAGATTTACTTATTTCTGTTTTATTTTAGGAGAGAGAGCAGAATGCAATGGCTTTGTTTTCTTTTTCTTTACCAGTTTCTGCCTCTACAGAGGCATCACCAATTAAATAATGGAATGACATTTTAAAAAAACCACTAATTTATATTATTTTCATTTTACAGGAAAAGGTAATTCATCAGCCACAGAAGTGAGATAAAGCCTTGACATTTTAACCATCCTTTTAATGAATATTTAAAATGGAGAACAAGGCACATTTGGAAGAGATCAAGGAAGACACAAAAAGAAGAGAAATGAAAAGATAAGTTTACGTACTAAAAAAGCCAAGAATCATATGATGTATGTGCTTTTCAAAATACACATGTTCCTCAGTATTGTACATGTTATTAGCAGGAATCTGTTTCTGTTCATTAAGCATGAATCCTCTTCCCTCTATAGAGTGGCCTTGTCCCTTCCATAGCACGATCCCTCCTGACTAACATGTAAAGAGACTCCAGATTTTAATTAGACCATATACAGCAGGGCATACCTTGCCATTGGGCAGAGTGACATAGCTGTCTCATGCAGCAAATCACAGAAAGGCAATAAATTGCTATCTACTTTCTTACTGGGGGGAGGTCTTTATGAGATTTTCTGTCTTCCATTCCAGAATAACATATATGGCTTGGAATATTGTGCATATTGATTGGCAGTTGTGTATATGGGGAGGGGGGGAGGATCTGTTGTGCCTCAGGCAGCAAAATGTATTGAGTTGATCTGCTATACAGAAATAAAATGATCACTTAGAGGCAGTTGCAAAATTGCCACAGATTTGTAGACACTGCAGAATCAGTGGTGTAGAGATGTGACTCTCACAGCTTCTTGATCTTGGGAAGAAACTGATAGGAGAAAATATCCCTCCCCCCTCCCCCACAGCATAGTTCTGTGTTCCTATTTTTCTGAGAGATTTTGTGGGAAACCTCATGAGATTTTGTGTGTGTGTTCAATTGTCTTTTTTTCCTAGAAGAAACACTAACCTGCAGTTTGAAACCTACATGCAAATACAGAGATGAAATGTTGGCTTTTCTGTTTTCAAAGGGAGAGGAGCAATTGTTCTTTCTTACATAATGCTTACAATCTGAGTACCTCAATTTCCATCATGGCTGTGTTTGTAGTTGTAAACTTAGCTTCTAGTGTGTCCTATAGTAGAAATTTCATTCATTCATTCATTCATTCATTCATTCATTCATTCATTCATTCATTCATTTATTTATTTATTTATTTATTTATTTATTTATTTATTTGCTGATAACACCCAGCCTGAACCTTGAATAAAAATTCTATACAATTTAAAAGCTCACTTTTATTTGTGAATCTTGTCTGCTTAGTATCTGGTATCTGTATGAATTTTCCCCTTCTAAGAAACCTAAATGGCAAACATCCATTTTTCGCACTTCTGTTTCTTTTCATGTCCTAATTCGGCCTCCATGTTATGAACTGATGTAAAAGTCAAGGAGTACTAGAATCGAATTCTTACATACAATGTTTGTTCCTCTTTGCATCTGTATGTCAGTGCAGTTTGGCATATGTTTTGGTTATGCAGCATAACTTAGCATTTCATGCCAATATAACATCAGAGTGGCAGTACTTAACAACTCTTGTTCCAGACCAGCTGCAACTTTACACTGAAGAGTGTACTTAGCATACAAGTGTGTCCCACCAGTGAAATGCTGAGTACATTTTGCTGCTCTGTGAAGAGTAATTGGCAACTGGAGTCCTTAGTGTATCAGTCAAACTGCTGAACATCACTCAAGAGGGATCCTGACAAATACAGAAGGATCACTGTTGGAATCTAAGAGTGGGAAGCTGATTTTGAACATCTTCCCAAATTAATGATTTTTTAATAATTAATTTAGAGCAAGATAAAGTATGAGACATTCACTGAATGTGCACTAAACATAAAATGCTGAAAAGTCCTACAAAGTATTTTAGAGAGCTTATTGTGCAGCTCTGCAAAATACAGCCAGCCCACTCCAGATGAGGTACATCCTAATTGCTATTCATTCAGATGCAAATGTTATAGGAGCCTCATGGTGCAGTGGTTAAACTGCTTTACTGCAGCCAAAACTGTGCTCAATCCCAGGTAGCCGGTTCAAGGTTGACTCAGACTTCTATCCTTCTGAGGTCAGTAAAATGAGTACCCAGCTCGCTGGAGAGGTGATATATAGCCTACATAATTAACTTGTAAACCGCCCAGAGAGTGCTTTAAGTGCTATGGGACGGTATATAAGCAGCATATATATAAGCATGCTTTTGCTTTTTTATACATTTCTATTTAAGGAAGGATGTTTCCTATAGAAGGTTTGTACAAAAGTTTCATACAGAGTATTGACACATGCTCACTTCCAGGTAAGACTAAGACTGACCCTTTCTTACAGAAAGGATGTATTTTAAAACCTTAAGGTGAGGCACAGAAAATATTTTCCAATTTAAAATCTCCTACAAAACTTTATCTCACAAAACTTTTTCCTGATTCCACAATTTAATAGTATTCACCCCTTCTCCAAATTAAGAATGAACAGAATATTCCATGAAGTTTAGCACAAGAACAGAAAGATAAGAGTTATGACATCTCATACCCAATTTACATCACAAGTAGGACTGAATAAAAAGCTTTTGTTGGTGTTTTTTCTTAAAGCAATACATTTGGCTATCCTTCTTTCAGAAGAGCATGCTGTAGGCAAAGGGTTGAAAGTTTTCTTGAAATGCTACCCTTATCTGGCTTCTGTTTTCCACTTCTGACAGAATTTACTGCAAGGTCCTAGATGTAATGATACTTCCCAAAAATTTCCAGAAACCAAGGTGGCTGCTTCCATTGTATCAGCACCATAAGGCCTGGGAAAGGGAGACCCAACAAGACATACAGACTTGGCCACCCATAACTCTATGATATGTTGGGTTTTTCTTCTAAAACTCAGACTGGACACTTCCTGTGGGTACATGGAACTAAATTTGTCTGTGCTGGAAATCCTGGTCATCTATTAAAAATTAATAAACAGTGTGTGAGAGAGAGCGGGGAGGAGAGAGAAAGAGGGAGGGAGGGAGGCAAGGAGGGAGGCAGGTCAGTTCAAAAAAATATATATAACTGTCAACCTATTTAACCAAATGTTGCCAAATATGCCACAGAGCAACACCAGTCTGTCTACTCCCACTGTGCTAAACTTGGTGCTGATCTGAAGCCTTCTTTAAAAGTTACATTTTTTGTTTGTTTGTTTGGGGTGTCCCCATTTTTAGAATTGTCTTGTAGAACACTGTTTCACCTGTCCATGCAAATGCAGATACCATGGATAGGCACCTACCTGGCCATAACTAGAAATGCAAGAAGCCACTTCTCAAGAGGTTGCCTGACTATGGCTGACAGTCTTGTCATAACAATTTCAGTTTAAATCTGGAACATTTAACTTAGCTCTCCACAGGAAAAATGACTTTCAGTTCTCCTTTATGTTAAAAAGGAATTTATCTTGAAATATGTTGTCCCCCCTCCCCTGAAAGGCAAGCAGTCAATAGACTGTTGTTATTCTCCCTTCAATTACTTGACCAATCTGAGATAATCGGAAGGTCTTTCTTCTTCCCTTATTCCCCAACCCCACCTTTTTTCTCTCTTTTACCCTTTCCACTTTTCCTGAAGTGGCTTGATGCTATCTGTTTGTATTCAGTTAGCAATAGTGAAAGGAACAGCTCACAGATAAGATGTATGGAACAAGCATAAGCAGGAGTACATTTAAATTACTGAGGAAAGGGTATAAGTCAGTGGTTGGATAAGATTTATCACTCCTGCTGTGAAGCAGATGACACTGAATCTACAAGAATGAAGCAGAGTCAAATTTCATTAAGCTGTCTGCTGGATGGGTGAGGAACGCAAGCCTGAAGATGAGACGTAAAAGATAGCTGATTTACAAGAAATTTGATTTTTACAGCATTGGTTGCTAGTATTGACATGAGATATGAAAGCTTAAAAGAACAATTTTGCTATTTATTTCTCTATCATGATAGTGGTCCACCTGATGCTCTTTGTAGCACAGACAGCAAATCTGATTTTAGGACATATTCATGATATCCTAACTCAGATTGTGACTTGCTGAGCTGGACACAGCCCACCATCCACCATTATTTGAAATCTGCCTCTTACCTGAGAGCCACCCTGTCACATTCACTGTAAGAAGATCTTTTGCCAGCAAAGAGATGATAATGTAATCCCTACTTTGTGTTTGTAGCCAGATAGGGAGTCAATTTGAAAAAAAGCCCCCTAATTTAGCAAAAGTTGAAGTCCTGGTTCTGGGTGGGTACGTTTTGTCAGTTTCACTTTCTCCCACACTCATCATTTAATGGAAAAATGTTCTCTTCTAAATATGATGACTTTAGTGCATTTATTCTTGTCAAAGTTAGAAATGAAATTTTCACCCCCTCACTTATTTTATTTTTGTCCTGTCATCCTTCCAAAGCTGACATATAGCTGACTAAACTTTAATCTAAACAGTGATTTCATTCCCTTGACAGTGACTGAAATCCTCTTGCTTTATGTAGTGAGTTGCAGTACAGTACACTCATTGAATCTGGGGATTTGGTGAGTCAATTCTTTCATAAGATCCACTGATTCAAATGGGCCTATTCTAATTGTGACTTATTTTAGCATGGTAAGGGTGCAACAGCACAGCAAGGGAAATTTATTTATTTATTTAAAACATTTTCATTCCGTCTTTCTCCTTAAAAGGACTCAAGGCAGCTTACATCTAAAAGACAATATAAAAGATAACAACAGTGAGTATACAAATAGTAAAAAGGATCAAACAAATACAATACAAAACAAAAAACAACCAAAAAAAGCAACACCAAAACACATTCAAAGCAGTAAAGTATAAAAATCCATTTTAAAACTCCACTCAGGGAAGGGGGTGGTAGAAGAATTCAATAGGAATTAAAGGGGTTTTTGTTATTTTTTTTAATTGGGGGAGCACTATAGTTGGCAATCGCAAATCAGGACTATTATTAATTTTTTAAAAAAAAAAATAAACTAGAGAATGGTTAAACAGTTAAGGTTTTCAACATGGAATGTGAAAGGCCTGGGTTCTAACACGAAGAGGGCAAGGATACAAAATGTATTGAATAAAAGTAATATGGATATTGTATTCTTGCAAGAAACTCATCAAAAAAAGGAGGGTTTTAATGAATTGAAGGGCAAATGGATTCAAATTTATGAAAAATCGTTTCGGACTTCAAAATCTCAGGGAGTAGCAATATTAATATAAAAAAAGTGAATTTAAAATTGAAAAAATGGAAAAGGGATACTCAAGGCAGATATTTGATATTGCAAGGTAAAATAAAAGGAGAAGACATTACACTTGTAAATGTTTATGCACCTAATGAGAGACAGGAGGAATTTTTTGAAAATATATTGAGAAGGTTGGATAAATTGAGGAAAGGTTTCGTGATATTAGCAGATTTTAACATGGTAATGGATATGAAGAAGGATAAATCAAAGTTGTGAATTGGGGAAGGGAAAATTAAATGTACAATATTAAACAGATTAATTAATAAAACGTTTGAAAGATGTTTGGAGAGAATTAAAGGGTGAAGAAAGAAAGTTCTCCTTCCACTCACAGGTGCATAATACATATTCAAGAATAGATTATATATTTGTCTCTAAAGATTTACTGCCAAGGGTAAATGATACAGCCATTGAAGTCATCCAAATATCGGATCATGGCAGAGTGAATATGGAATTGATGTTTAAATGTGATTATAAGGAGGCAGTAAGGTGGAAAATTGATAAGAATATTTTTCGGTATCCAAACCTGATTGAAAAATTTCAAAAAGATTTAGAAGAGACATGGGGAATAAATGAGAAGGGAGGAGGTCAACCTAAAATAATCTGGGACACTATGAAGTCTGTGGCAAGAGGGTATGCATGTAAAGCATCTTGTACAGTATACTTTAAAAAAAAAGTGGGGGGGGGAAGAATACAGGACTTAGAAGATAATATAAAGGAATTAGAAAAAATAGTTATTAGAACTAGAGATAAGAAAGCTATAATAGAATTACAAGCAAAGAGGAAGTAACTGGAAGGGATTCATCTGGAAAAGGTACAAAAAAACTTAATTTATCTAAAAAGAGATTTTTTTGAATTTAGTAACAGGAACTCCAAGTTATTAGCTAAAGCATCTCCCATAAAAAAGAATAAAAGTAATATAGGAGTAATACAAGATTTGAATGGAAAAAGATGTAATAAAATGAAGGAGAAATTGGAAGCATTTCAAACATTTTATAAAACTTTATATACTAGTAAAAATCCTTCTATAATGAAAATTGAAGATTATATAAAAACAATTTTAATAAATAAACTGTTAGATGATGATAAAAATAAAATGGAACAGTTAATTATTGATAAAGAAATAGAGGATATTATAAATAACTTAAAGACAGGAAAGACCCCCGGAACAGATGGATTAGGCCCAGAATATTATAAAGTATTTAAAAAGATTCTTATACCAAAGTTAAAAGTGTTATTTAATAAGATATTAATGGGAGAAGAAATCCCACAATCATGGAAAGAGTCATTGATTATTTTAATATTGAAGCCAGATAAAAATCCAATAAATATATAAGCATATAGACCCATATCACTGATAAATCAAGATGCTAAGATATTCACGGCAATAATGGCAAAGAGATTAAATAGCTTTATGGGGAGTTATATTGAAAAAGACGAAAATGGATTTATACAAGGCAGACAAATGTCAGATTTAATGAGAAGGGTACTTAATTTAATGCATTTAGCTAAAGAAACTAACTCTAAAGCCGGAGTACTATCGTTAGACATATTTAAAGCATTTGATTCAGTGGAATGGGACATGTTAAAGACATTAATTAAATAGCTAGGGTTTGGACCTAATTTTAGGCAGATAATTCACCAATTATATTCACAGAATACAACTAGAGTAATAGTTAATGATGGAATAACTGAGACAATACACCTAGGCCGAGGTACAACACAAGGTTGCCCCTTATCTCCAGTATTATTTATAATGATAATAGAATTATTGGCACAGATAATTAGAGATGATAAACAGATTGTAGGGATAGAACATAAAGAAAATGGTAAGATAAACTTGTTTGCTGATGACACATTACTAATAGTTAAAAATCCAATAGAAACAACAGAAAGGCTTAAATCACATTTGGAGGAATTCAAGGGTATAATGGGATTAAAAGTAAATTGGGGAAAGTCAGAATGTTTATTGTTAAACCACTCAAATGAGGGGAAAAGAAGAATGAAAACAATATTTGAAGGTAAAATGGGAAATGTTATTAAATATTACTTGGGACTTACAGGATATAATTAAAATAAATATGGATAGATTGAAAAAAGAGATAACTGGAAGGATAAAAGATTATCAGAAATTAAAGATTTCTTGGTTTGGTAGAGTGGCATTATGCAAAATGAAAATTATTTCTAAATTAAATTTTATATTTTGGATGCTTCCTATAAAGATTACAGAAAAACAACTGAAAGAATGGCAGATAATGATAAATTGTTATTGAAATGGAAATAAACGAGTGAAGATTAATAAGAAATTATGGTATGTAACACAAAAAAAGGGAGGTCTTGGATTACCCAATTTAAAATTATATTATACAGCAAATCAGCTCAGACATATTCCAGATATTATTATGTGGGAACCTCCTCCCCAAGGTTGCTAAGCTGTTATCTTTTCTACAGTTGCAGAGCATACTCTCCTGGTTCAAGATGCAGCTGCTTCTTACGAGGGGGGCGGCTGCCCATTCTTCCTCTTTCTCATAGAGTCACAGAGCATAACTTCAAAGGCTTTCTCTGGCCAATCCTAATTGGCATTATGTAACCAGTGCCTTATCTGTATACTATCAACAATCTGTAAGCTTGTTAAGGTTAATAAAAGAAGCCTTCCTCGGGGCGTCGCCCAGGCAGGAGGAGCTCCGCTGGCAGACATCTGTGTCGACTACTTCTCTCTAAAGTTAATTGCTTTCTTAATTACCTGTGATCACCCACTTTCTCTGTTTCTGTGATCACCCACTTTCTTCTTTTGTGATCACTACATTATTAAAGGTAATAAAAATTTAATTAGGACAGAAATA
The DNA here is from genome assembly GCA_037013535.1 of Intellagama lesueurii. NCBI lineage: Eukaryota > Metazoa > Chordata > Lepidosauria > Squamata > Agamidae > Intellagama > Intellagama lesueurii. Next base: position 131,057,871 of record JBAJHW010000003.1, on the reverse strand, counting down.
GAAATGCAGGGTAAGGAAGAAAGAATTGAAAGTATATTGTTTAAAGAAAAATTGGAGAAGAGATTAAAAAGATTACTAACCCTCCTTAAAAATATGTTAGAAAATTGGAAAAAGTTTAGAGGTATATTGAGCCCACCGATCTCTCCTTTATCCCAGGTGGTGGATTTAAAGAATTTTCCAGAAAATCTTAAAAAAACTCTTAAGAATATATCAAAAAATAAAGGGATAAATAGGATAAAAGACTGGATGGAGAAGATGGGAGATAAAGGAAATATAAAAGAAATTTTGGGAGGAGACGGGATTTCTTGGTTTAATATGATTCAAATAGAAAGGTGGACAAGGGAATGGAATAGTAAGGAAGGGAAAAGTAGAAAAATGACAAAATTTGAAGAGATTATTGAAAAAAGATTGAAATTAGAGGAAAAGACAGAAAGAAAGGGAACTGTAAATCAAATATATAAATTATTAATTCAGGCCGAACAGGATACACAAGGATTAAAAACACAGTGGCAATATGATTTGGATAAAGAAGTAATAGGAGAAGAATGGGATAAAATGTGGGATCAAAGAATTATGAAGAACATGTCTGTAAGGATAAAAGAAAATTGTTATAAGGTAATATGGAGGTGGTATTTAACACCGGTAAAACTGAATATAATAAATAGAAATGTATCATCACTATGCTGGAGGTATGAAAAAGAGAAGGGGACGTATATACATATGTGGTGGTCATGTGAACTAAGAAAGCAAGAATGGAAGCAAATTTTTAAAGAAATAAGGGAAATAACTGGTTTAAATATTCAAATGTCCCCATCAATGGCTTTATTGAATTTGGTTAAGAAGGATCAATTGTTGAAAGAAAATAAGAACTTAATAGTAATAATGATTACGGCAGCAAGGTTAATTTTTGCAAGAAACTGGAAAAATGATAACCAACTCAATTTAGAGGAATGGTATAGAGAACTATGGGATATGGCAATTAATGATAAACTGACATGTGACATGAAAATAAGAAGAGGCCTATCAAAAAATAATGATTTTAAGAAAATATGGAGTGTATTATTGGAATATGTATTTCGGAGAGGGAAGGGGTATACACCGAGGGAAGAAACAATTAAGCTTTGGAGAGAAAATGGACTGAATGAAATTTAAAATATTATTAATGCTAGCCCTGAGGGTGATGGTGGCACTGGTGTATTATGTAATTGTATTTTATTGTGGTGTTAGGTTTATGTTGTTTAGGTCGGATGTTTGTTTAATAAATTTTTTTTTAAAAAAAAACTCCACTCAGGCAGCCAGTCACTGAGGGAAAGCTTGCCTCAAGAGGCAACTTGCTGAACGACAGCCTGGCCTCTTGTGGGAGGGAGGGAGTTCCAGACTCAGGGAGCAGTGACAGAGAAGGCCCTCTCCTGTGTCCCCCACCAAACACACCTGTGAAGGTGCCGGGATCAAGAGAAAGGCTTTTCCTGCTGATCTTAATTTTCAATAGGCAGCCCCACATAAAGAGCATAACAGTAATCCAGCTGGGATGTAACTAAGGTGTGTGTCACCATGGCCAGATCAGATCCCTCCAGGAATGGGTGCAGCTAGTAAACTAGTTTTACGTGTCCAGATGCACTCCTGGCCATTGCCTAAACCTGGGCATTCAGGCTCAAATATTAATTCAGGAACACCCCCAAGCTACACAACTATTTTATTCAGTGGGAGTGTAACTCCTTCCAGCACAGATTGTATCCATATTCCCACATATGCCTTCCAATTGATTAGGAGCACCTCTGTTTTGTCTGGGTTAAGTTTCAGTTTATTTGCCCTCATCCATTCCATTACTAACATCAGACATTGACCTACAGCCAAAATGGCCTCCTCAGATTTAGATGGCAAGGAGAGATAGAGCTGGGTATCATCCACATACTGGTGACACCAACCCCCCAACCTCTCCCAGCAGTTTCATGTAGATGTTAAATAACACAAGAGACAAAACAGAACCCTGGGGGACCCCACAGGCCAGTGGCCAGGGTGTCAGACAGGATTCTCCCTGTGCCACCTTCTGTGTTCTCTTCTCCAGAAAGGACTGGGGCCACTATAGAACACTGCCTCCAACTCCCATCACAGAGAGATGACCCAGAAGGATATCATGATTGAAGATATTGAAAGCTGCTGAGAGGTCCAGCAGAATCAACAGGGACACATTCCCCCTGTCCAGTTCCCAGTGTAAGTCATCCACCAAAGTGATCAAAGCAGTCTCCATCACATAATCAGTCCTGAAACCAGATAGAAATAAATCCAGATAATCCATTTTATTCAGAGACCCTTGAAGCTGAGAAGTCACAACTCTCTAGCACCATGCCCAAGAATGGAATACTAGAGACTGGTAAATAATTATTGAGTATTGTGGGATCAAAGGAGGGCTTTTCCAACAACGATATTACTATTGCCTCCTTAGAGCATGCTGATTGCAAGGAGGCATGCACCACTCACACTTGAATGCAAAGTAACTCACAGTCTTTCTCTGTGAAGTTACACTTGGGCCTTTGGTTCTCTTCGATTTAAGAGGCCACACAGGTAGAGGAGGAAAAAATCCCTTCTAATTGTAGTTCCATTTGAAGTCTCTCTAGATGGTGGAATTCAAAGGAACTGCCTTAAGAGGAAATCTGTGATTGATTCCTTCCTCAATCACTCATTTCCACATTTTATCTTGCTGGTGGTAGAGGTTGTTAAGCTGTAAAAATAAATAGTGAATAAAAGGAGCTCTGCACAGGAGAAGCTGTTTTTTAAAACGGTATATTGGGAGAAAGGTTTGGCAGAGAGAAGTGAGTGCTCGCACTCTTGCATGTGTATCTGTCCTCCTGTCCTCCCTCAGAAGGAAAAAGGTGAGGGGAAAGGTGATTTGCGAATGATCGAGCCGCTGCTGAGCCATGCTTCAGCAGCACGGCTCGCCATTGCCTTCTTCCTCAGAGGTGGAGAGACCTCTTCAGTCTCGCGTGAGCAGCTAGGTGGGAGAGGGGGGAACACTAGGTTATTTAAAGGCTGTTCCCCCATCTCCTCTTCCTCTTCTTCAAGTTTGCTGGGACATTTTCTATTTCGGTCACTAATTTTAGTGGTGAAGTAAAGGGACATAACTTCTTGTTATTTCTGTTCCAGATATTTAACATGTTTCTTTAAAAAGGGTTATTCACCTGATTTATTATATTTGTTTTTACAACATTAAACAAATATTTTTCAATATTCCCATTTATTTCTGAGGATTCCATATCCCACCAAATTAACCTTCCTTTGTTGTATATAATATCTCCAATAAATCTTAACTGATTCGCTATATAATAATTTTTTAATATTAGGAATACCTAAACCTCCAGTTTTTTGAGCTTTATACAAATATCTTTTATTTATTCTTGATTTTTTTACCTTGATTACAAAATCCATTAATTAATCCCTGCCAATACTTGAAATCTTCTTCTTCTAATTGTATTGGGAAATCAACATAAAATCAACATAACATAAAATCAACATAACCCAAACATACAATACTTTACCCCTAACAACATATATCTTTTTTCCCACCCCACCATATTCCCCTGCCATAACTACTAGCGAGGGCACAGGGTGGGGGGCGGACACCACCACCGTCCGGCAGAACTACAACCAGAACCTCGCCTCTGCTTTTTTTAATTAAATTTTTGCATTTCTTCTTAATACTTGATAACACTGAAGCCCCCTTCTCCACCCCTCTCTCCCCTGTAATTATAAGTAAGAAAAAAATTTAAAATCCAGAATAATTAATAGTTTTAGTTTTATTATTGCTGTTGCTATCTAATATTAATATAATTAGTATAGTTATTAATAAAAGCTAGAAAAAAAGAAATAGAAGAAAATCGATATGAATAAAAAAAGAGAGAAGAAAAGTAAAAATAAAGAGAATTAAAAGATTTGGAAGGGGGGGAAACAACAATTGTTCCGTCTTCTAGCCCTTCAGGAATCTAGTCCTTTCTGCTTCAACCTTCTGTTTTTTTTGCTTGAAGTCGGGGTTAACTCCTGACCTCCCTCTTCCTCCTGCCAGAGTTTCCATGCCTTCAACAGGTCTTTACCTTCATCACTAGAGTAGATTTTAAACACAACCTGGTCTTTCCAAATTTTAAAAAAAAACTGGATGACCCTATTGGTATTTGAGATAATTTTTGATCAGAACTGCTTTAACAGGCTTCATGGGTTTTCTCCAATTCAAAGAATCATTGCTTAAATCTTGGAAAATCTGCAGCTTAGTGCCCCTGTAGACCAGCTGGTCTTGTTTTTGTTTGATTTCTCTCATAAATTGTTCTTTCTTTGTATAATTGAAAAACTTCACCACCACTGGTCTTGTCCTTGGGCTTTTGGGATTACCAACAAAATGAGCTTTTTCTATGTCCTGTTCATCCAAGTGTTGTGTACCCATTATGGAGTTAACCCAGGTTATAATCTCTTTTTTTGAGGTCTTGTCCATGTTGCAATTAAAAATTCATTATTTTAATGTTGGACATTCTGGAATTATCTTCCAGATAGATCAGCTTTTTGTTTGTTTCGCTGATTCTCTCATCCATCGTGCTTATCCTGCTTTCATTTGCTGCTGCCCTGTCTCCTAGCTCTTTAACTTTCTGATTGACAATTTTCAACTCCTGTGTCATTCCTGAAACCTGATCTTGAAGCTTATTAATCCTCATTTCAATAGACTTGGCTCGTCTCTCTGCTTGCTCAAACTCCTGGCTCATTTTACAGGACATGTCCTTCACAATCCACGTCAGTTCACCCATTGTTTCCTGTTTATCTACAGCTTGGGCTGGTGAAACTGCCCTCCTCAAGTGTTCCAAGCTGCGATCTGATGATTTGTCAGAAGTTTTATCTAAAGCTTTATCTCTTGTCCAAGCAGGAGTTTTAGCAGCCTTATCCTTCCTCTTTGGCATAGAGAAGAATAATTAGGAGTGAATATTGTTGTTAAGAGCTTTCATTAGAAGCAGGGCTCTAAAAAACTCAGCTTATCAGACTCAAAAACAAAAACAGTATTCGACTCTAAATCAACACAGTATTTAGAGAGTTTAACTAGATGTACACATTCCTTATCTTTCCCTCTGAAGGTTTATGCAGAAAAAAACAGTCTTCAGAAGGAATAAATGCATTTTAAAAGTTGTTTACCATATCGGCGAGCGGACGTCACTTCTGCTCGACATTTCCTTGCTTAATTATAATACTAAGATTATTGGGCATGACTTTTAACTGGATTACCTCCTCAGGACTGTTAACAGTGAGGGGGGGGGCGCAACCGCATGAGTCACATGGGTGCGCTTACGTGAGAGTTGCACGGGCGCGCTCCCGCACGATCGGATCTCTTGTGTTGATCGTCGCTTTGACTACCGATAGATATCAATAATAAGAAGGGGTGAAAGAAAAAAGGATCGGGGAAATAGGAGCCAGCCTAATACTTTACCTTGTTGGGGGCCGGGTAGACAGGTGGCTGCTGCAGTGTGATGCAGCCACTCGGCTCCTCAGTTGTCCAGTGCTCCGCTTCCCCCTTCCCCACTCCTTATTTCAGAGAGAAAGTGTCTGAGCTTTTGGCTGAGCTCAGATTTGAACCGCATCACGTGCTGGGCGGTTGGAATAAGAGTACTCCAACGGTGAGGCATCGATATAAGGAAGAAATAAATAAATAAATAAATAAAAGTAAAATAATATAGATATATACACATATAAAATATCCTCAAGCGTATTAATCAGCATTTTAATTCATTAGTCCTTCTATAGTCAATTGAAATGTTATATATCAATTCATAGTAATTAATTCAGAAATAATTTAATACTTATAATTCATTAAGAGGATTGTGGATATATTTTAAATTCATTGTAATTAAATAAATTGATATTTTAATTAATTAACTGATTAATAAAACTTTATTAAGTGAATTAATTAATTACTAATAATGGTCTAACGCATAAGTTTTAACTGCAAACACACACGGGTAATTAGTGTTATTAGTAATACTTGCATAATAATTAATTAATAATTAATACTAGCGGTTTGATATAATTAAGTCTTATCGACAAGATATATAGATAGTATTTTAATTAAATTAGCAATATTGGTATAGCACAAATAGCTACAGCATGGAAGGTGTTACATCCCTGAACAACTGGGTCACATCTAGGGGTCACCAGTTGGTGCCCCTCATTGTGGTAAAAGGAAACACAGGGTCCCGGTTGGAGCAAGGCCGGAAGATATTGAGGCTTCCTACTAGTTTGGACGGGAATAGCATAGGCTTATAATAGCCTCATGTAACGGTCAGGGTATTAGGAAGGAAACACAACGCCTAAGAAATGGCCAGTTCCTCAAGTGTCGCCGCCTCAGTCTTACTCAGACAAAGAATCTTGGCCCATATGGCAACAGCTGCAGGAAAAAATTTCTGCACTGAAAACTGAAAGAGAAGCGAGACAAGCCCCTCAGCCTTGAGGGGTACTGCCACGCCGCTCAGCTAGCAAGGCTAAAAGTCATCGCAGGGCTAAACTTAGGGCTATAGCCGATGATCTAATGCCTAGGTTTACCATCCTAGAAGCAGAGCAACAGGTTGAGAGGACATCCAGGCAGGAAGCAGATGGGGCAGCAGTAACAGATGGGGCATCAGTAACACCACGGCAGCAGTGTGCTGAAGAAGAAGGAGTGACCCTAACTCCAGCAGCAACTGGTGCAGCACCAGCGGCTCTGGGCAGGCAAAAGGCGATGGATGAGGCTAGTCCAGACTACCTGTACGGCAGTGAGGAACGAATTGCGATGCCGCCTTTGTCAGAAGCAGAGCAACAGGCAGAAAGGACATCCAGAAAGGATGCAGATGGGGCAACGGTAGCAGCATCGCAGCAGGGCACCGATGAAGGGAGATCAACTCCAATTATGGCCATGACCAGTACATCTGCATCGGGCAGGCAGGAGGCACTGGACAAGGTTGGTCCGGACACCACGTACGGGAGGGAGGAGCCTGTTGTAACACCTCTGTCTGGTGAGTCACCCGTTGCACCAGACAACTCTCCACAGTTCCTTGCCTGGCCTTAGCCAGGCAGTGGACAAACCACTACATCTGACACCACTCCACTGTTTCCGGCCTGGCCTTGGCCAGGCGGTGGACAAGCCAAGCACCTCCTCATCGTTGCCTGCATGGCCTTGGCCAGGCAGTGGGCAATTTACTTCACCATATTATCCACCATATAATATTCAGAATTTTGGGGCTCTGAGTTCTTCAGGGCCTTGTATGAGCACCCAATTTGGTGGCTGTGCCATGCCATGCCCACAACTTTCATGTCCAGCCCCGGTAACTCTGGCTGCTGGTGTAGGCGTTTGGCCGTACCCCAAATTTACGTTGGGATGAGCCATTGCCGGGTCTCTGGCTGCAGTCAATGACTCCTGCTAGGCCCACTCTAGGCAACAGAACTGATAGTGGGCACCTAATAAGGAAGACTGCTTTAAATTTGACTCCCCGTGAAAGTGCGGAGCAGGTGGTTCAACCCAGCCTGCTCTGCTGAGAGTACAACTCCAGGGGTGTGTGCACTAAGAAACCTTGCCGTTTCAAACACAGGTGTACAGTGTGCGGTGGTCAGCACCCCAGTACTACATGCTTCTGGGACGGTGCCCCGAGTCAGAATAAGGGCCCTGGAGGTGGGGCAGGGGTAACCCTGGTAAAGGGCCCCAGCCCAATTAAGGTCCCAGTTTTAGAAGCATGGTTGCGCGATTATCCTAGTAGGGACGAAGTTAGTTATTTACTGGAAGGTTTTAAGGAAGACTTAGGATACCAGCGGTCGGGGAGCGCACAGCATTCTTTGCCCAAAATCTTAAATCGGTATATGGCATGGAGGTTGTAGTTCAAGAAAAGATTGCCAAAGAAGTACAGGAGGGGAGAGTGTTGGGACCGTTTGCAACAGCTCCTCTGGAGACTTTGCGGGTTTCACCTTGGGGAATAGTACCAAAGAAGGCACAAGGTGAGTTTAGACTGACCCATCATCTGTCTTACCCCGAGGGGGAATCGGTTAACGATGCCATCCCTCAGGAACTTTGTACCGTGCGCTACACCTCCTTTGATGAGGCTGTTCGCATGGTCCGTAGGTGCGGTCAGGGGCGGAGTTGGCAAAATGTGACTGAAAATCAGCATTCCAGATTTTGCCAGTTCACCCGCAGGATTTTGATCTGTTGGGATTTTACTTCCAGGGTTTTTGCTATATAGATAGAGTGTTGCCTATGGGCTGCCCTGTTTCATGTACAGCATTCGAACGTTTCAGTTCGTTTCTTGAGTGGAAGCTTAGGTGTAGAATGGGGATGTAACAATATGGCCCATTATTGGGATGCTTATCTTTTTGTGGTGAAAGGAACATGGGAATGTGTAAATTTATACTACATACCTTTCGTTCAATGGCAGTAGAGTTAGGTTTACCTCTGGTTGAGGAAAAAACGGAGGGACCAACCACGTCCCCAATGCTCTTGGGCGTTGAAGTGGACATGGTACAGCAAACGTCTAGGTTGCCAGACGTTGAGTTGGCTGACCTTAAGGTCAGGGTAGCCTCGATGTTGCAAAAGGAAAAAGTGTCCCTGAAGGAGCTTCAGGAGATGATAGGACATTCAAATTTTGCTTGTAGAGTCGTGGCACCTGGTCACGCCATTCTACATGGCTTTCCAAGGCAATGAAAGGGCTCTATCGCCCGTTTCATAGGACTAGAGTTATGTATGGCATGAGAGAAGATTTGAAGGTTTGGGGTCAGTTCTTAGCTGAGTGCAATGGCATTTCCTTTTGGTGAGAAGACAAGATGCTTAAAGCCAAAATTTAGGTCCAGTCGGCCCCTGCAGGCTCCTTCGGGTTCAAAAATTTATTTTAGAGGCAGATGGTGTGCATGCAAATGGCCAGAGGAGTGGCGCTACATGGGAATCACCAGAGATTTGACATTTTGGAATTTTTTCCCAATAGTTCGTGCCTTGTGGCTTTGGACAGGCAAATGGGCTAACACTGTCGTACATTTTTGGTGTGACAATCTGATGGTGGTCTATATAATTAATAACCCCACGTGCATTCAGATCATGTCACGACACTGGTGCAGGCTAGGCACGTACCAGGTGTAGATAATAGCTTAGCCGATGCATTATCATGCCAACAAATTGAGCAGTTCAGGGAGTTAGATCCAGGAGACAACAAGTTCCCAGAGGCTCTTCCCCGGGGGCTTGGCAATTTGGGGTGATTATGTGGAAAGGGCAATAAGACTGGCCCTGGCACCGAGGACACGATAAGTGTACTCGGCAGTGAGTATAGAGTTTCAGGAGCTTAGGAACTTAGTTGATTTAGAACCTACGTGGCCAGGACCTATAGGGTAGGTTATTGGGGCAGGCTTGCTACACTAAAGTTCATGGTATCAGATTTATTCTTCAGACTACTGCTTTAGGAAAATGATTGAAGGTTGGTCTAATGAAAGAGGCAGATTTAAAGATTCAAGAGTACCTATATCACCGGGACTATTAGAAAGTATTTGTAAGCAGTGGTAGGTTATCCGTAGAGATGATTATGAAGTTGTTTTATTCAGGGTGGCGTCCTTAATAACTTTTTTTGGCGCTCTCAGGATTAGTGAAGTGGTAGCCACTTTAAAGGGAGACAAAACCAGAGTAGCTTTATAATGGCAGGATGTTTGGGTAGTCAACGGGACAGTGCAGATTCACATCCACTGATCGAAGGCTGATTAACGAGGCACCCCCTAATGTCTAGGCAGGGGCCTGGTTTGTTTTATCTTGCAGATGCCATAATGATGATGAGAAGGAAGCACATCATGATTGTTGGCCGCAGCTTTTTTTTTTTTGGCAGCTCAGTACGCTGCCACGTTCCCATGGGGGAGCAGTCTCAGCCTTGGAGCTAGAGCCCATATCGAATGGAAAGGATGCCGTGGGATGCTGTGAGGCCAACTTTGCCGTGCGGCTGCCTTTGGTCAACATCCCCCAGATGTGTTGGTAATACACTTGGGCGGTAACGACCTGACCAGGATCTGTGGAAAGGCCTTGTTCCTTCATGCGATTCGTGACCTCACATGGTTGAGGGTTACGTACCCTGCTATGGTCATTGTATGGCCAATGATCATCCCTCGGCCGGCATGGAGGGATGTAAGGCAATTTTGGCCCGCTAACACTGCATGAAAGAGTGTTAGCAGGGTGGTCTGCAGCGGCCTGGATCAGTGATTGGTTACCAGTGGATCCATGGATAGGCCTGAGTTTTCTGATCGGTGACGGCACCGTACCCTGCTATGAACATTGTAGATGATCATCCCCCTGGCTGGCATGAAGGGATGTGAGGCATTTTTTTTTGGCCCACTAACACAGCACAAAGGAGTGATAGCAGGGTAGTCTGCAGAGCTGTCTGTAGTGGCCTGGATCGGTGATTGGTCACCAGAGGATCCACGGATAGGCCTGAGTTTTCCGATGGGTGATGGCACCGTACCCTGCCATGAGCATTGTATGGCCAATGATCATCCCTCGGCTGGCATGAAGGGGTGTGAGGCATTTTTTTTTTGCCCGCTAACACTGCATGAAGGAGTGATAGCAGGGTAGTCTGCAGAGCTGATTGTAGTGGTCTGGATCGGTGATTGGTCACCAGAGGATCCACGGATAGGCCTGAGTTTTCTGATCGGTGAAGGCACTGTATCATGCTATGAACATTGTATAGCTGACAACCATCACTCAGCTGGTTTGGAGGGATGCAAGGCATTTTTGGCCCACTAACACTGCACGAAGGAGTGTTAGCAGGGTAGTCTGCAGAGCTGATTGCAGCGGCCTTGGATCGGTGATTGGTCACCAAAGGATCTGCATGGATAGGCCTGATTTTTCGGGTCAGATGGCATACATTTATCCGAACAAGGTTTGGATGTCTTCTTTGAAGACATCAAGGGGGGCCTGCTTTTGGAGCTTTGTGAGCTCGATGGTGGGCATGGGACTTAGCATGGCTAGTCCCAATGCTGTGGCAGGTAGTGTGGAAAAAACTGTTGTTTTGGTGAGTCCCATAGCAATCTCAGGTAAGGTATAGCTCATCTGAACTTCCAGAGCTGTGGATCATGTGATTACAGTTCTTGGGGGTGAAAGATGCGCTGGGGCCACACCCGGACCAACAGTCAACAAGGAGAGCGTGGCTTGAGGTCCGGGGTGGTCAAATTTGGGCCAGCCGGGTTTCTCGCTGTCTTCACAGCTGCGAAAACATGGACCAGGGATTCGCCCATTTGTTTGTTAAAGGGTCCGTTCAGACCGCTGGGTTTAAACCTGATTCGGCACTACGGCAGGACCCCCCTTTGCCAAAGGATTGGCAACATTGATTATTTTAATAAAGTGTGGCCCGTGTTTAATCCATAATTCTGGTCTTGCGTCATTATTCTGTGGTAAGGGGGGGCAAAGCACCACTTTGTGTGTGTGTGTGTGTGTGTGTGTGTGTGCTGTTTGATTGTTCCTTTGCCGCCCCCTCCCTGGAATAAAGAGACAAGACACAGGTGATGGGTTAAACTGGGGCCGTTTTATTGAGCAGGGGCCTGTGGTAGTGCGGGATCAGGTTTGAGGTTGAAGGTCTCAAAGGACCCCCTTCCCAAACATATATGGGTGAGTCCCACATCTCATTGTCACACGGTCCCTCAGACAGCACAATGCTGGCCTGCACTTGATGCGACCACCCCCCCAGGGCCTGTAAGCCCCCTCTTGTTGGTGACCCTTGGCCCGGGGAGGACCCCAGCATGCCCTCCCACCTGGCACTGTAACCTCACGATCTGCAACGCCATGAGGTCAGACAGGCTATGACCTCCAATTTATTCCCTGGGCACTCACCGATCCTTGTTCTTTCTGCACTATCCACCACCGGAATGGTACTAGCCTACCATTTCGCCCACCAAGCCAAGCAACTAAGCATGCAGGCCCTTCTGTAGGTCTCTCAAACATATTTCCATACCCTGCTCAAACAGATGAACCCCATCACCTCTATACAACTCCAGCCTGTTCAAACAGCTATCCGGATGGCCTATAACCAAACCCAAACCATTACTCACTGCTCTACAAGCTTCCTTATTAACTTTTCTCCTGGCATGGTTAATACATTGTGGGTTGCATTCTGTTCTCCAAACATAGCGAGGGATCATCATGGACCAGATAATCCTAGTAGCAGGGAATCTGCCCTTCCAATCCTGGAAATCTCTCAATATTTCCAAAACAACGGCCTTGCTACATCTCGTGGCCAGATCATTGCCACCCAGATGCACCAATAATATATCTGGGGGCAAACCCGAAACTCCAGAGGAGGCTGCATCATGAAACTCCTCCCACAGAATTCCCCTCCACCCTTTCCACTCCAGCCATGTTGCTTCTCCAAGGCCTAAGCGTGCCTGGCTACCGAAAAGATAAAGCTGTGTACAACCATCAGAATCCTCCATCACCACATAGGCCACTCAATGCCTGAAATTAAATAAAGAGAAAAAACAGCCAGAACCAGCCTAAAGCTGCAGCATGTCACAAACAAAACTATATCGCTTGGATGAACATCTCCCTATCTTCTTGATGGACTCCGGGCTGTAGCCTAACATAGCTGGCATTGATGCTGTTCCAATGTGAAATGAATGTGTTCCAAAATGGCAGCCCTACAAACCCACCTGTACTAGTGCTTGATCGGTAAGCTTCCAAAACTGGTATCCAGTTAACGGATAAACATCACTATTACAGAACAAATATCCTTGTGCATTCCCCCTATGCCCCAAATAGTTTCCCAGGGTCTGTACTGGGCTGATTCTCTGGATAGAGCAATGACCCAAAGTGATGTAAGTCCCTTTGACTACCTGATCGGACTTCGATCTATGTATGTGCAGCTGCTCTCTCTCATTTGTGACCACTGCATCAGCCCACTGTAAAGCTACCACTGATTTATCACTCTTTGCTGCTGCCACCATTTCACTAACCCCTAATGCTCCAAAAAATGTTATCAATGTGGCTGCTTGAAGCAGTGCTGTCTCATACTCATCCCTACAAATGGTGCTCCATAGCTGGCTAAGCTTAACCAGAATGGCTGGCGTCAAAGGTGACCTATCATCAGGAGCCCTATCTCATTCTTTATTCCATCCTTCAACCATCTTCCTAATCCTGAAATCTACTGTGGCATCCAAAACCCCTAATGCCTTAGCCTGAAATGTCAGTACCGAAATTTTGCCCTACATTGAATTGGGAGCTAAGCATTTTATATATAAATAGACTGGAAACTGCTGAAGGTGTTCCACTGGCACTGGCCATACTAATTCCAAGCCTTCCGCCACCTAAAATAACCTAAATTCCTCGCTCACTGCCACATATCCATGGCGAGTACTTGGGGCAAGTGCCAACCCTATCACTTGTTGGGCCTCCCCTTCACCAATTCGCCATGCCTCTGGTGATAGAACCTCGGGCCACCTGCATGCTCCCAGCACCCTGAAGCGCTTGATCTGTTGATGGGACAGGGCATCAGCAATACTGTTATCAAGACAAGGAATATACCTTGCCTGAACAATGCTGTTAAATTGTAAGGTGCGCAACACAAACACTCTCACTAACCTCATAACCCTCACAGATTTGGATGTTAGGGTGTTAATGATGTGAACAACTGTTAAGTTGTCACACCAAAATCTTACAACTGAGTTATCCTATTCTCGAGCCCACAAATAAAGGGTGCCCAATATAGGAAAGAATTCCAGAAATGTAAGGTCTCTTGTCAACCCTTCTGAATGCCACTCATCTGGCCAACACTCAGCGCTCCAATGCCCTTTGAAATAAATGTAGAATCCTACAGAGCCTGCTGCATCAGTCTGCACTTGAAGTTCTGCCTTTAAACTAATTTCAGCTCTCCAAAACAAAATGCCATTAAAGCCTTATAAAAATTGTAACCATAACCTTAAATCCTGCTTCAATTCTCCGGGTCATCCTGGTCCTGTGAAACAGTTTGTGCAGGCCACTCATGTCATCACATAACCTCCTCAGGAAAACTCTACCAGGTGCTACAACCCTACAAGCAAAGTTGAGGTGCCCACCAATTTCCTGAAACTCTTTCAGGGTAACCTTCCTCTGGTCTACCAATTGCTTGAGCCTTGCCTTTAGTTAATTGATTTTAATTGTCGGCAGCCTACAAGCTTCTTGCTGAGTATCCAATTTTATACCTAAGAAGGTTAATACCATGGAGGGGCCTTCTGACTTGCCATCCACTAGCAGAAGCAGAAGTTCTCTAGCCTTGGAAGGCTACCATCAACACTCTGCAGCAGCCTGAATTGCGCTGCCCACAAAAAAAGGAAATCATCTAAATAATGGGTGGAGCTCTTTAAACCCATCCTGCACTGAAGTTCCCATTCCACAAAGGAACTGAAATGCTCGAATGCTGCACAGGAAACTGAGCAACCCATCGGGAGTGCCTGTCCATAAAGAATGTGCCTTCAAAAGAAAAACCTAATAATTCAAAATCATCTGGATGAACCAGAAGGAGGCAGAAGGCTGATTTAACATTACATTTTGCTAACTTGGCTCCTATGCCATATGAACACACCATGTGCACCGCAGTATTGAACAAAGTATAGCTCACTCTGCAAAGTTCATGAGGAATGCCGTCATTACCTGACTCGCCCTCTGGGTAGAATATATGGTGAATGAGTCTGAACTCACCTGGAGTTTTCTTGGGTACTAACCCTAATGGTGACACCCGAAGTTTGGGCACCGGTGGACATTGGAAGGGGCTCAATACCCCACCCTCATGTACCTCTTTGTCTATCTTAGCCCTAACTACATACTCCATCCCCTTTACTGACTTCAAATTATTTGCAAATGCAACGTTCCGATCCCCTCTTATCCGGATGTGAAAGCTGAATGTAAACCCATCCAACAAGCAAGCAGCATCTTCCCTCATTGAGTATTTGGCCAACCAATGCCCCAACATTTGAACTTTAATGGGGCTGAGTCCCTTTTGCAGCAGCAGGTGAGCCATCTGGTTTCTTGCCTCCTCCTGCTTCCTTGCCACTCCCTTTATGAGGCCACCCTTTAAAGCATCTTGAATTAGTGTGATACATTCCACATATGGAGCATTCATGTCTGTAACAACAGGCTTTCCTGGCACATGAGCCCTGTGAATTAAACTCCCAGCAGAGCAGGTGGGGTTGAACCACCTGCCCCACTGTTACACAGGGAGACACAGTTTGACCGGTTTTACGTATGAGATGTCCACTATCAAACCTGTCCCCCTGTACTGCATGGGCCAGAGTCATAGTTTGAAGCCACAGCCCAATGTGTGATTCATCCTACCTCAAATTTCAGTGAATTGCAGCTCTCATACAGAAATTTTCATCATAGAGAAGCCACGTGTGTCCCACAAAATCAACATCAGCCCTATATATAAGAGCTAAGTATTTAACCAGGGATTGTGCTCTCCATGGCTGGGCCTTAACAATCCCTCCAAAATAGATGGGGAAACCTGGCAACCAATTTGCCCAGGTTCACTCCGGCTTACAACGTCGCCACCTTTCATTTTCAACCTCATCTTCCTTCTCTATGGCCTTGGCATCCACCTCATGGTTCGACAGGTCAAAAATGTCCACATCTTCAAATCTCTTTTCACATTTGTTCCTTTATGGCTGGGGTCAAATGATCTCCCAATGGAAGAGAGTAATCCCCAAAAGGGAGGGCCCTTAATGGCACCAAGTTGTATCCTGTGTCCGGCACAGATGGGTATGGCCACACCCCAACCCCCATTGTCACCGCCAGGGGGCAGGGAGGGCCACCTG
The DNA here is from genome assembly GCA_037013535.1 of Intellagama lesueurii. NCBI lineage: Eukaryota > Metazoa > Chordata > Lepidosauria > Squamata > Agamidae > Intellagama > Intellagama lesueurii. Next base: position 131,042,085 of record JBAJHW010000003.1, on the reverse strand, counting down.
AGGGTAAGGGGCCCGCCAAATACTAGTGCAAGGCCCCTGCATGAGCAGTTCCTCTTCTTTGATGGGATTAATCACTGGAGACATAATACTATTAACTTTCTTTGAGGGGGAAGGATCTATTACAACTTCTGTGGGTCCAACGGGACCGGCAACTGTTGAAGATTCAGACCACATCATATGAAGTCCAGTTAACAGTCCGTTGTCTTTTAACACGGAGACATTCCAAACCTCTCACAGTCCGTAGGCTTTCTTAAAGTGTTGCTCCTCACCGAGCAGATCGTTCTACAGCATGGGTGTCAAACCCAATCTCCCTCAAGAGGTGTCTGCATTGCAGGGATAGGATCTGGTCACACCATCCTCTTCCAGGGACCCTTCCCTCTCGGGTATACATACACGGTCCATTCTAGAGGATCCACCTCTCCCAACTGGACCTAAACCACTGAGCTATCAGAAAAACTGCCTATTTTATTTTTATTTAATTAACCTTAACTAACCAATGGTAAGGTATTCTTTACTTCTTTCTAAAATTATTATATATAAATATGGGGGGCTACTAAATTGGTTGCCCCTTCAGGCTGCCCACAGCCCTCTCCCAGGGCATGCCCTGCAATGGGCCCATGTGCCTCTTTCTCCCTCCCCTTCCTTTTAATTTTATTTTTATTAAAAAAATTTTTTTTGTAATTACTTACCTATTGACCCTTTATTACTCTTATTCATGGGGGGGCTGCTTAAGTCATGCCCACAGAGTATTTGTACCCACCACCAGGGGCACCCCCCCTTCAGGCCCTTACACCCCTCTTCCCCTTTCTGAGTTCTTATTCATTCGTTTGTTTGTTTGTTTGTTTGATTGTTGCACTGCCTGTAAAGGCAATCCAGAGTAGAAGTGAAGGGCTCTCACCCCCAAACCTCGAGAGAGTGCTAATGCACCCCCTCAATCCAACTGTGCAATTGAAAGTGCTGCACCACATGCATTCTTGCCAAGCACAGCACACACCATCTGAGCAAAAGAAAGCCTTGGAAAGAGGCTGAAGAGGAGGAGGAGCACAGTTAAATACCGTGCTCCCTAAGCCCAGCCCATTGGGTTACAGAACACGCTGTTGCATTTTGCCTCATCCCATGGGGGGCAAAGAGGCTCCACTCTGTCGATGCTGCATGCGACAGCGGAGCAGCCATTCTGCATTGGTTCAAAGAGATCATACACTTTGAACCAAGGCCAAAAAAAAAAGACTTGTAAAAAGTAGAAGGGTCCCAAGTGGAAAAGAAAAACTATGCATTGGGCCTGTGGGACTCTGGGTTGATTTGTATTTCCCATTGCAACATGTGACAAACAGATAAAAAAAATCAGTGAGCCCATCCCAAGCCCATAGTATTTCTTATGTTTTTTACCTGTGTAAAAAGGCTCTAAGTCACAACTATGGCAGAGTTTTGAATTTTAGTTAAACTTCTCTAGTTGTGTAGCAGAAATGCAGGGACTTACAGAGCAGAATTAACTTCAAGTCTCCCCAAAGTAGACTACTCCTTATTGTCTCATCAACTGGCACCTACAGTCTCAATAACTTAATCCAAGGCATTGGTAAAATAAAGAAAAAAATTCACAGTTGAATTGATCAAAACAGCATACTGTACAAAAATGACTGCTTACAGCAACAGACATCAATAGACTCACAGGCTGCTTCCGGCAGACTCCTGCAGGCTACACTCACATTCTATCTGCTAATTACATAACTGCACTAACTGCTAACTGCCAGCAGACTAAAAGGGGGAGGGATGCTTAAGCAGAGAGGTATGTCTCTCTTCAAAATCAGAGGCAGGGAAGGAACAACTGGTTACTGCTGGAATAATTGACAGTCACCCCAACCCAGAAAGGTCCCTCTCAGCCAAACCCACCAGAAGCAGCATACAAGTTTGAAATTACAGTGGAACCTCTACTTACGAACTTAATCCGTCCCAGAAGATGTTCTTAAGTTGAAACGTTCATAAGTTGAAGCAAAATTTCCCATAGGAATGCATTGAAAACCGATTAATCCGTTCCAGCTGTTTTTGGTTCTTATGTAGAGGCGCCATTCTTACGTTGAAGCATTAGTTCCCATAGGAACTAATGCAAAGCCGGTTAATCCGTCCTCTACCACTAGGGGGAGAATTTATTTTCTTTTAACCTAAGATGACTTAGGTTAAAAAACAGAACACCTTTTTTTCGGTTCATAAGTTGAAGCTCCGTTCGCAAGTAGAAGCAAAATTTTGCGGACGGAGCTGAGTTGAAATGTTCATAGGTAGGGACGTTCATAAGTAGAGGTTCCACTGTACTCCAACAAAAACCACAATAGGTCCATGGAACATACAGAGTAGTTGACTCACCCACTGATTAATTGGGCTTACTCTAGTACTGTTTAGTACACTAACAGAATTCCATACCTCTGTTCATGATTGCATATAAAGGAAGGCTGGAGCCCAGGGGTTCAAACCCTCAATGGGTTTAGCTAAATTTGTAAAAAGACAAGTATGTTTTAATTGTTCAAACTGTTGGGGTATTTGACTATTGTAGAATATTTGCTAGAATATCATACTGATATTTCAAAAATTAAATAACATATTCATCACTAGTTGCAGAATAGGAGCTTTCCAAAGCTGGGACTAAAAGAAGCAGTCAACCCTCAGCTGCAAACTCTATGTATGGAAGAGGTTATAGGAGAGAGAAAGAGAGTTAGAATTAGAGAGAGAGAGAGATGGTTTTCTGTATGCATGAAATCCAACAGCAGCAAAAGTCATTTGCAACTCTCTGATAAGTTTAGTAGGAAGCAAAACCTGCATTCCATACACAAGCATGATCCCAAAACATGTTTATCTTTGTATGTACGCTAAATATAGAATGAGCAGGTAGGGATGAAAATGCTTACATGCTTTGAATTTATATGTTGTTCTAAACATTTGTACTAGTTTTGCTTGCAGGTTGACCTTGCAAATCATGCGGGGACAGAGCTCAACAAGGACATTTAGCTGGCTGCTTGGGGCAACAGAGGTAAATCAGGAAGGAGGGAGAAGAGCTAGCCTGTGTAGTCATGGGCAAGCTGCACAGTCCCAGAGCGTCACTAGAAGAAGGGACTGGTAAACCACTTCTGTGTATAATCTACCTAGAAAACCTTGGCAAGGATCACTGTAAGTTGGAATTGACTTGAGGGCATGCCATTATTATTATTAACATCAAGATAGTTGGTAATATCATTACTCGTATTAAATAAACCATTTTCTACTATGTCAGGCACTTCAGAAGGTGGATTCTGATTTTCTTCAGTGCTATAAACATATTGGTGATCCTAACAACTGTACCAGTTTCAACCCCAAAGTCTGAGGGAATGCTTTCCACATTGAAGTCATGGGAGATATGCAAATAATAAGGATTGCTCTCCTAAGCAATCGTCAGACTGTTAGAATCAAAACTGCTGATGTGATTTCCCACTTTGCAGGAAGAAGGAAAAGTCTCAGTCTCCATCCATAATTTATTAACAATTAAGAACTGGAATAATTTTTTATTTTAAATAATACTAAAATAAATCTAAATTAAAATACGGTTGTAGTTGATATATCTATTTTAAAAAGACATGCTTTTATACATAATAACTATTTAAATGTTTGTAACCTCAGCCTATTCAAAGTTAAACTCCTCCAATTCCAAATGTGTATATATAGCCATGCCTACGTAGTCCACATTTGCTCCTTAATGGCTTAACCATGAACTGCTCTAAATTTTCTTCAGCACCTTGAATATTTTGCCTCATCTTCACTCATTTATGTCTGAAGAAGAAAATATGAAATGATTTTTTGCTACCTAACAGCTTGTCTTCCTTTGAACTCCTTATTTAAAGCACATCTCATTTCATCCTACACTTAGATAGGGAAAAATTCAACCTTGTTTGTCACTTTGCCAAACAATGATAGTTAAGTGGTCAGATGTGAAAAATACAGTGAAAGATTGTGAGTAAAGCAATATGACTCCATCAGCTTACTTTAATCAAAATTATTCAAACTTAATATGACAGTGAAGCAAACTTATATTTTTCTGTTTCCTATAATATTTTCTGAGATATGCCTTCCAACGAAAGACATTGCAGGATGGTTCATTTTCTACTGTAGGGATTTTATGATTATATTTTTTCTTCTCCTTTCTTCCTCCACCCGATACACTTAAGCCTGCAGATATGCCAGTTGCACTGAAGTACATGAACATATGTTCTTTCATACCATTGGTACATGTAGCTCATCCCAGTGTGCTTCAGTTGGCCTTCCCCGAAGCTACAAGCAGGGGTCTTTTTCAGCCTGAGATCCTTTAAATGGAGATGCTAGGGATATAGGTTTGGACCTCCTGCATGCAAAACATGTTCATAAGATGTGTAGCCTCCAATGCTCGAGCCGCTGTCGAGTCACACTTTGCCTCTTTGCCTTTGCCTCCTTCCCTGGATATCGCAAGACTTTCAAATCTCTCATGAGCAACTTGGGAGTTGCTATTTAAGTAAGCTATTTAAGGGCCGTCCCCCCTCCCCTCCCTCTTCCTTTGCTGGCAATGGTCAAAGACGGAGTTCAGCTGCTCTGCTGTTTTGTGAGCTGTGTAGTCAATCGTGAGGCCTACACAGCTCAGCGCACGGGAGTAGGGGGTAGCATCAGCTCCCTCCCACAGTTTGCCTGGCATTTATTACTTGCATTTTAATTTCAATATTAATTTTCCTTGGGGAATTCTTTTATTTCTCACTTAATTATTGGAACTTGGTAACAGTGCTAGGGGGTGTGGGTGCGACTGTGCGGGTCACATGGGCTGCGCTTTGGCGCGATCGGCCCTTGGGGTGGTAAGTTTAGTGAGAATTAATTTGGCTTAATTTAGGTAGTTCAAAGGTTTAATTTTTAAAAAAAAGAGAAAGAAAAAGAAAACAGTCAAAACACAACAAGCCATTCAAGCACCCTACCGTTTGTCGGGGCTGGTCTGTAAAACATAGCTTTGAATTAATTATTTTAGAATTAAATACTTGAAACTTATAAGGATTATAACTACCTAAGATTGTTGATCTAATCTAAGAATAAATTATAACTAAATAAATAGAATATTAAGTAAATAATTAATTAATTAAAACTATTTAAATAAATTAATTAATTATTAATAATAAATAATAATAATAGTAATTGGAAATAAATAAGTAATTAACTATAATATAAATATATAAGTATTTCAATTACATTATCAATATTTACATAGTATAAATAAATACAGCACAGGAAGGTGTACAATTTTCTGTACAGTGGGTCACATCTGGGTGTCCCCAGCTTGCGCCACTCACAGTGGTAAGTGTAAATACTTGATTGCTGCCTGAGTGGGGGCTGAAGCTACTATGGCCTGCTGAAGGTTTTGACTGGAACTGAGTGTTAGGTTTATAATGGCTTCCTGAAAAGGTCAGGGTACCAGAAAGAGAAAGCAACCAACTAAGAAACGGCCAGCTCCTCAAGTGTCACCACCTCAGTTTTCATCAGATGAGGAATCTTGGCCTGTCTGGCAACAGCTGCAGGAGAAAATTTCTGCCTTAGAAGCCAAAAGAGCGGCAAGAAAGGCCCCACAATCTAGTGAGGCGAAGCCGCACCGCTCAGTTAGGGAGGCTAAGAGTCATCGCAGGGCTAAGCTCTGAGCTATGGCTGATAATCTAATGTCTAGGTTTGCTGTCCTAGAAGCAGAGCAACAGGCTGTGGGGACGTCCAGACGGGAAGCAGATGGGGCAGCAGTAACACCACAGCGGCAGTGGGATGACAAAGGAAGAGTGACCCCGATCTCGGCAGCTACCGGTGCAGCGGCAATGACTCTGGGCAGGCAGGAGGCGGTGGATGAGGCTAGTCCAGACTACCTGTATGGCAGGGAGGAACCAATTGTGATGCCACCTTTCTCAGGTGAGTCAGCCACTGCACCGGACACTCCTCCGCCGATGCCTGCTTGGCCTTGGCCAGGCAGCAGGCAATTCAATTCCCCTTTTTACACAACATATGATACTCAGAGTTTTAGGGCTTCAAATACCCCATGGCCTAGTACAAGTGTGCAGTTTGGCGACTGGGCTGCACCATATTCACAAGTTACATTTCCAGCCCCACTAAATCCGATGGCTGGCATAGGGGTTTGGCCATACCCCCATACCCCCAACACAGTGCCATTGCAAGCCTTGCAATTTGGGGATCATGCAATGCCCCTAGGTGACCACCTCACCCAGCAACTAAAGAAAAAATCTGAAAAGGTGAATACATAGATTTATTTGCGTTGCTGAACAGAATTGTAGAGAAAAAGGATTTGGATAAGGAAGATGAGAAAGACAAAGAGAGACGCAGGAGGAAGAGACCAGACAGGACATGGACAAATTGACTATCCAGTTTTTAAATTTATGCCGGGGTTGTAGTAAAGGCCCAGCCTTGGCGGGCTCAATCTCTCTTCCAATACTTAGACCTGATCTACAGGGCTTATGTGGACTTTGCTGGACAAGCATGGCTTAGCTATGATGAATTGTTCCATATGAGGAGTGTGATTCACCCAAATTTACGTTGGGATGAGCCCCTGCCAGGCCTTTGGCTGCAGTCCATGATGCCAGCCAGGCCCAATTTGGGTGACAGGTTTGATAGCAGACATCTTACTAGAAAGACTGCACTGAATCAGAATCCCCGTGTGGGAGCGGGGCAGGTGGTTCAACCCCACCTGCTCTGCTGGGATTACAATACCAAGGGTGCTTGCTCTAGGAAACCATGCCATTTCAGGCACGAGTGTTCAGCGTGTGGTGGACAGCACCCCAGTGCCACATGTTTCCGGGCTGGTGCTCAAAGACAGAATAAGGGCCCCGGAGGTGGCAGAAAACCCAGTAGTGGTGGGGGTAACCCTGGAAAAGGGCCCCAGCCCAATTAGGGTCCCAGTTTTAGAAGCATGGCTGTGTAGTTATCCCAGTAGAGAAGAGGCCAGTTACTTATTGGAGGGTATTAAGAATGGCTTTCGGATACCGGTGGTTGGTGAGCACAAGGCATTCTTTGCCCAAAACCTGAAATCCGTATGTGGAAAGAAGGGTGTAGTCCAGGAAAAGATTGCTAGAGGTAAAGGAAGGGAGAGTATTGGGACCGTTTGCAACAGCTCCTTTGGAGACCTTGCGGGTTTCACCATTGGGAATAGTACCAACAAAGGCCCAAGGGGAGTTTAGACTAATACATCACCTGTCCTACCCAGAAGGGAAGTCGGTTAATGATGCCATCCCTCAGGAGCTTTGTACAGTGTGCTACACCTCCTTTGATGAGGCAGTTCACATGGTGCATAAGTGTGGTGTAGGGGCGGAGTTGGCAAAATGTGATATAAAATCAGCTTTCTGGATTTTGCCAGTCCATCTGCAGGATTTTGATCTGCTACGATTTCATTTTCAGGGATCTTTTTACATAGATAGAGCCTTGCCTATGGGCTGCTCTGTTTAATGTGCGGCATTTGAGTGTTTCTGCTCGTTTCTTGAATGGAAGCTCAGTAGAGTGGAGATGGGGATTTGATATTCCTGGAGTTTTTCCCAATAGTTGGCACCTTGTGGCTCTGGGCAGGTGAATGGGCAAACTCTGTCATGCGGTTTTGGTGCGACAATCAGGCAGTGGTTTATATAATAAATAACCTTACATTGCATTCTGAACAGGTCATGACACTGGTTCGGGCATTCACACTGCGTGCTTTAAAATTTAATATTTTGGTTCAGGCCCGACACATTCCAGGTTTAGACAATAGCTTAGCGGGGGGGGGGGGGGTCACGTGGGAGAGTCCTAGCCACCAGATGTTGGATTTCAGAGCTCCGGTATTTTGTGTTTTTTTTCTTTGCTTCTTCCTAATTTATGTTGTCTCATGACGTTTTTGAATGCTTTTTGCTACATGCAATCCTGTCCCCACACTTTCGAGCTCTTTTTGGCCTTTTCCACCTTGTTTCTACGCTCTGTGAGTCCATCTGTGATTTACTGCTTGAAGACGCTGTTTAGGACGCCATTAAATCTTGCAGCGTCTGAGCTTGCTTACAACTCGCGGACTGTTATACTCCCTCAATGAGGAAGAAAAGAATACTCTCTCCTAGTTCTCCCCAGGAGATGCTGCCATCACTCAAGCAGTCAAGACTGGAAACTTATTTTCTGATTTCACAAGAGCCTATCGCAAATGAATTATCTACTAGTCATTCCCCCTTGTGGGTGGATACTACTCAGACATCTCCTCCCTCTTTGGTTGGGCTACTGGAACCCCAGCAGCCCTCCCAGACCGTGAAGGGAGATTCATTATTTTGTGGAATGGCTTGTGAATCGTCCAAACTGCTGAAGGATCAATCCCTACTGATAGCTCAGACGGTTTCATCAATTTTTTCTCAGATCTCCCATATTTTAAATCTCTTAAAGGGACTACACCAAACTATTTCAAGGATATCACCTCACTTTTCCAAGTCTCCTATAGTGCCAGAGATGGATATTCTGCATTCTCCTCCTGCTTCAGTCTCTCCTCAAAAGACTTATTGTGTGGTGCCTTCAAAACCCTCTTCTCAGCTAGTTTATCAAGCCCATTCAGCGGTTATCACACTTTGTCATGCGACGAGAATCAGAAGACATCCTGTCTGGAATACCATCCTGCAAGCCAGGAGGTGCCTGTCTCTGTAGTAGACCTTTCAAACATTGTTCAAATATCTTCTGGACAGAAATTTTCACGCCACCTATTGGAGTTCCATTCTGGCTACATTCCGTGTCTTCTGTTTGCCGCAGCCAAATCTCTCTATGAATCTGGAATAATTCCTCATCGTTTCATCCCGAATCTAGTTACATCTCATCTTGCTGTGAAGAAAGAACACATCTAAAGAAGAAACCCAAGAGCAGGCTCAACAGTGCAACCTCCCGGCCTGGAACAACCTCGCTCTCCTTCCCCCCCATCTTGGATTGTTCTCTGTTTAATCCCAAACCCCTTTCCCTCCCTTCTCCTTTACAGGCTGTAAAGATGGACACTGTTCCAGTGGAAATTCCAATGTCAAACCTCTCTAATGGTCTGTATGACTGTGTTAAGTCCTCGTTGACTTCGAATTCTCTATTGAACCATGAGCTACTCAATAATCCTTTGCATCCTAACACTGATTGTGTTCCTTCTATTTCTTCTTCAGCTTCTATCACTAATACTGCATCTCAAATTCCCCTCTCTTCCACCTGTATTGTTAAAAAAAGCTCTCGAGCTGATTCTTTCTTATTAATTGATGCCCAATCCCAATACCCCCCTCCACTTATCTATGACTTTATAGGTTCCTGTGTCTCTTCAAATAGTGGGACTTGCTCCCAGGAACCTTGCCCCTCTGCCTCTTCTCTTTCTAAACCCTCTTCTTGTAGGTCCTCTCAAACTCCACTGGCCTCTAATTCTTTTCCTAATATTTCATCTTCTGATATTAATGCTTCTTCCTCTCTACCCAGCAGTTCTACTACAACTAACCCCCCTTGCTGACTAACTAACCCCTGTCCCTCTTCTTCAAAATCTGCTTTGTCCCTAAAAATGATTTCTTGGAACATTTCAGGTTGGTCAAGGAAAGCTTCTGATAAAGACCTTATGAAATATCTGAAAGCCCTTGATATAATACTCCTTCAAGAAACCTGGTCCCTAACCTCTCCGAGTCTCCCTGGTTACACCTCTTATCACTTACCCGCTTTCAAGCTCAACCAAGTGGGTCATCCATGTGCCGGACTTTGCTGTTTTGTTAAAACTTCTGCCCCTTTTTCTGTCTCTTCCCTCCCCTCTCACTCTTCCGATACCCAAGTTTTTTTGCTCCAAGTAAATGACCTTAAAATCTTGTTGTTCAATGTTTATATTCCCCCTACAGCTCCTTCTCCCCAGGCTTTATGGGATGACCTTGAGACTTTAGTGTTGAAATATTCCAATACTATACCCTTGACTTCCTTACTAATCCTAGGAGGCTTAAATTCTAGATTAGGCCCAAATAACTCTGCCTTAGCCCTGCATATGAATTGGAATTCAGAAGATTTGATTCCTCCTTGTAATCTAACTTCAAGGACTTCCAAGGACCTTTCCTTTAATAGCTACACCCCATTATTAATTGATCTGTGTATCACTCTGAATGTATCTATCCTTAACCCCCTTCACGGATTGCTGCCTTGTCGTGGCGAAGGGGCTTGAGTAATTCGGAGAAGCTATGGGCTATGCCGTGCAGGGACACCCAAGACGGACAGGTCATAGTGGAGAGTTCTGACTAAACGCGATCAACCTGGAGCAGGCATTGGCAAGCCACTCCAGTATCTTTGCCAAGAAAACCCCATGAACAGAAACAAAAAGCTAAAAGATATGACGATGGAAGAGGGGCCCCTTAGGTCGGAAGGCGTCCAACATGCTACTGAGGAAGAGCGGAGGACAAGTACAAGTAGCTCCAGAGCTAATGAAGTGGTTGGGCCAAAGCCGAAAGGACGCTCAGCTGCGGACATGCCTGGAAGTGAAAGGAAAGTCTGATGCTGCAAAGAAAAATACTGCATAGGAACCCGGAATGTAAGATCTATGAACCTTGGTAAGCTGGATGTGGTCAAACAGGAGATGGCAAGAATAAACATTGACATCCTGGGCGTCAGTGAACTAAAGTGGATGGGAATGGGCGAATTCAGTTCAGACGATTATCATATCTACTATTGTGGGCAAGTATCCCGTAGAAGAATGGAGTACCTCATAGTCAACAAAAGAGTGGGAAAAGCTGTACTGGGATATAATCTCAAAAATGATAGAATGATTTCAATACGAATCCAAGGCAGACCTTTCAACATCACAGTAATCCAAGTTTATGCACCAACCACCAATGCCGAAGAGGCTGAAATTGACCAATTCTATGAAGACTTACAACACCTTCTAGAATTGACACCAAAGAAAGATGTTCTTCTCATTCTAGGGGACTGGAATGCTAAAGTAGGCAGTCAAGAGATCAAAGGAACAACAGGTAAGTTTGGCCTTGGAGTTCAAAATGAAGCAGGGCAAAGGCTAGTAGAGTTTTGTCAAGAGAACAAGCTGGTCATCACAAACACTCTTTTCCAACAACACAAGAGGCGACTCTACACATGGACATCACCAGATGGGCAATACCGAAATCAGATTGATTATATTCTCTGCAGCCAAAGATGGAGAAGCTCTATACAGTCAGCAAAAACAAGACCTGGAGCTGATTGTGGCTCTGATCATCAACTTCTTATGGCAAAATTCAAGCTAAAACTGAAGAAAGTAGGAAAAACCACTGGGCTAGTCAGGTATAATCTAAACCAAATCCCTTATGAATACACAGTGGAAGTGAAGAACAGATTTAAGGAACTCGATTTGGTGGACAGAGTGCCTGGAGAACTATGGATGGAGGATCATAACATTGTACAGGAGGCAGCAACAAAAACCATCCCAAAGAAAAGGAAATGCAAGAAAGCAAAGTGGCTGTCCAACGAGGCCTTACAAATAGCAGAGAAGAGAAGGGAAACAAAATGCAAGGGAGATAGGGAAAGTTACAGAAAACTGAACACAGACTTCCAAAGAATAGCAAGGAGAGACAAGAGGGCCTTCTTAAATGAACAGTGCAAAGAAATAGAGGACAATAATAGAAAGGGTAAAACCAGAGATCTGTTCAAGAAAATTGGAGATATTAAAGGAACCTTTTGTGCAAAAATGGACATGATAAAGGACAAAAATGGGAGGGACCTAAAAGAAGCAGAAGACATCAAGAAGAGGTGGCAAGAATACACAGAGGAATTATACCAGAAAGATCTGGATGTCCCAGACAACCCAGATAGTGTGGTTGCTGACCTTGAGCCAGACATCTTGGAGAGTGAAGTCAAATGGGCCTTAGAAAGCATGGCTAACAACAAGGCCAGTGGAGGTGATGGCATTCCAGTTGAACTATTTAAAATCTTAAAAGATGACGCTGTTAAGGTGCTACACTCAATATGCCAGCAAGTTTGGAAAACTCAGCAGCGGCCAGAGGATTGGAAAAGATCAGTCTACATCCCAATCCCAAAGAAGGGCAGTGCCAAAGAATGCTCCAACTACCGGACAATTGCACTCATTTCACACGCTAGCAAGGTGATGCTCAAAATCCTACAAGGTAGGCTTCAGCAGTATGTGGACCGAGAACTTCCAGAAGTACAAGCTGGATTTCGAAGGGGCAGAGGAACTAGAGACCAAATTGCCAACATGCGCTGGATTATGGAGAAAGCTAGAGAGTTCCAGAAAAACATCTACTTCTGCTTCATTGACTACACAAAATCCTTTGACTGTGTGGACCACAACAAACTATGGCAAGTCCTTAAAGAAATGGGAGTGCCTGACCACCTTACATATCTCCTGAGAAACCTATACGTGGGACAGGAAGCAACAGTTAGAACTGGATATGGAAACACTGATTGGTTCAAAATTGGGAAAGGAGTATGACAAGGCTGTATATTGTCCCTTGCTTATTTAACTTATATGCAGAGTACATCATGTGAAAGGCTGGACTGTAGGAATCCCAAGCCGGAATCAAGATTGCCGGAAGAAATATCAACAACCTCAGACATGCAGATGATCCCACTCTGATGGCAGAAAGTGAGGAGGAATTAAAGAACCTCTTAATGAGGGTGAAAGAGGAGAGCGCCAAAAATGGTCTGAAGCTCAACATCAAAAAAACCTAAGATCATGGCCACTGGCCCCATCACCTCCTGGCAAATAGAAGGGGAAGATACGGAGGCAGTGACAGATTTTACTTTCCTGGACTCCATGATCACTGCAGATGGTGACAGCAGCCACGAAATTAAAAGACGCCTGCTTCTTGGGAGGAAAGCGATGACAAACCTAGACAGCATCTTAAAAAGCAGAGACATCACCTTGCCGACAAAGGTCCGCATAGTCAAAGCTATGGTTTTTCCAGTAGTGATGTATGGAAGCGAGAGCTGGACCATAAAGAAGGCTGACCGCCGAAGAATTGATGCTTTTGAATTGTGGTGCTGGAGGAGGCTCTTGAGAGTCTCCTGGACTGCAAGGAGAACAAACCTATCCATTTTGAAGGAAATCAACCCTGAGTGCTCACTGGAAGGACAGATCCTGAAGCTGAGGCTCCAATACTTTGGCCAACTCATGTGAAGAGAAGACTCCCTGGAAAAGCCCTGATGTTGGGAAAGTGTGAAGGCAAGAGGAGAAGGGGACGACAGAGGACGAGATGGTTGGATAGTGTCATCGAAACTAGCAACATAAATTTGATGAAACTCCAGGAGGCAGTGGAAGACAGGAGGGCCTGGCATGCTCTGGTCCATGGGGTCACGAAGAGTCGGACACGACTAAACGACTAAACAACAACAACAAAATCCTTAACGACTCTTCAGGCAATGATATCCCGGATGAATTTACCCATTTTTCAGTGAGAGGATCGAGTGTCATCCATTATGTTCTTGCTTCCTCGGACCTCCTATCTCATATAACTAATTTCTTTGTTGATTCCTGTACTGAGAGTGATCACCTTCCTATTCTTCTATCTCTTTCCCTTCCTTTCCTCCAGGCTCATTCTTTACCCTCCCCTCATAGATCTTTCTATCCTTTCAAACGATCTTTAATATCAGCTCAAGTCTTCTCCTCCTGGATCCATCAACCAGAGACCAAGTCTCTCACTGATAATTTAAACTCAGCTTCTTCACCCCTTATAGCTATCTCTGCATACAATTCTATAATTGACTCATTAGTTCAATTTCTCAGTGTTTCCTGCCCCTCTCAAATATCTAGGGACAACCAGAGGCCTGACTCTTGGTTTAACTCAGATTGTTGGTCCCTAAAAAAACAAATTAGGGCTCTATTCCAACTAATTCGACAAGAACCCTGTCCATCACTCTTAAAATCGTATTTTCATTTGTGTAGGGTAGGCTGTGCCCTGTTTGATGAGAAAAGACATTGGTTTGCCTAACAAAAATGGTCGCAACTTCACCAAGCAATCTTATCACACAACCAAAAATCTTTCTGGACCCTGGTGTCTCGGGCTAATTCTCCACCTTCTAAACCTTCTAATTCTATTTCCTCTGTTACCTGGATTGATTATTTCACTAAAAAATTTTCCATTCCGACTTCATGCCCTTCACCAGTAAACATATCACAAGACCTCCCTGAGTGGCCTCCCGTTACCCCCGAAGAGATCCTTGAATTAATTAGTTCACTTAAGCCAGGTAAAGCTCCCAGCCCCGATCTTATCTTCAATGAGATCCTGACCATAAACCCTCACTGGTGGTCGGAGCCTTTAGCTACTCTTTTTACTTTGATAAACCACTCTGGCTATTTCCCAAGCTCCTGGCTATCATCCATTCTCATACCTATTCATAAAAAAGATGATCCCTCTCAATCCTCAAACTATCGCCCAATAATTTTACTATCTAATATTGGAAAAGTATACTCTAAATATCTTTTGAAAAAACTTTCCTCATGGGCAGCTGATAAGGATCTTCCTGGAAAGGAACAGATTGGCTTTCGTGTCGGAGCATCCACTCTGGATCATATTTTCCTGCTGACTTTTTTAGCCGAAAAATATGCAATTCACAACAAAGCCAAACTTTTTGTTGCCTTTGTGGACCTCCGAGGGGCATTCGATTCCGTAAATAGAGATTTACTATGGAAAAAACTTTCCAAATGGGGTATTGATTTACGCCTGTTATTTTTGCTTCACCAATTACATTCTCATAATTCCTGTCAGGTTCACTTATCTAATTCCAATACTCTCACTGATAAAATTCCCATTCTCAAAGGTGTCCGCCAAGGTTGCATTCTGGCCCCTTTATTACTTAATTTATTTTTAGCCGATCTTCCCTCTTTTCTTTCCCCCTGCAACCAGTCGGCTCCGGCCCATAACGGTGTTCCCTTATCTATACTCTTGTACGCTGATGACACTGTGCTGTTGTCACATACCAGATCAGGCCTCCGACGTATTCTACTTAAATTTCAAGATTTTTGTACTTTCAATGACCTGTCCATTAACTCTAGTAAAACCCAAATTTCGTTTTTTTCCCGCTCCTGGTCCCCTACTCCTTGGACAATTGGATCTTCTTCCTATCATCAAGTACACTCTTATAAATATTTGGGCCTTCTCATTCATCACAAACTTAGTTGGACATCACATAAAAAAGCTGTCATCTCCTCAATCTCTCTCCAGTTAAAAGCTATTTCTAAGTTTCATTATTCTTCTGGAAACCAATATATACCAGCAGCCATTCAAATTTTTCACTCTAAGATTCTTTCCCACTTGCTTTAGGGTGTGCCTATATGGATACACTCTGTAAACTTGGCCATTTATCAAGTAGGAGCAATGTTTTTCATATAATACTAGGAGTTCCCAATTTAATTCGGCTTTCTACTATTTCTTTAGAATTGGGCATTCACCTTCCCTGCACAACTGCCTGTTTACTAACATTTAAATTCTGGCTGTCTTTTTTTAAATTCGCATTCTGGATCCTTGCTATATGATTTACTGCATGACTCCTATTCTTTTTCTTGGTTCCGGCTTCTTGAAAAGAAACTTTTCTCTCTTAATATATCCCTGGAATCTTTGGTAGACATGAGTCTCCCTAGGGCTTATTCCATAATTAAGGATAAGCTCTGCCATGCTGAATTCAATTACTTATGCAATAACCTTAATCCTGTATGTTCTCCCTTTTTTGTTGGACTTACTCCATCTCAGGACCATTTTCCTAAATACTTCTATTCCTTAGTAAATCCACACTTAAGAAGAGCCTTTATGTTAGCCCGCTTCAATATTTTTCCTTCGGCCACTCATGCCGGTCGTTTTCTTAATATCCCTTGAGAAAAAAGATTCTGTCCCTTTTGTTTAGAGACTCATGACACCTTATTCCATATACTGTTTCAATGCCCTGCTCATTATTATCTCCGAAATTTTTTCCTCGAACCTTGGATTTCATCTCTTTCTAATTCACCTGAGCCAATTCTTTCTATTTTTATGAGTGGTGAATGTAATTCTTTGACCGCTGCTGTTGCAGGTTTTCTATCTGCAATTCTGAAACTGTCCCCTTCTTCTTGCTTCTAATTTGTGTAATTTTATTTTTCCCATTTTGCTTGTGCTGTTATAGTTTATGAATGCCATTAAAGGTTTTCAGAATCAGAATCAGACAATAGCTTAGCTGATGCATTATCATGCCAACAGATTGAGCGGTTTAGGGAGTTAGATCCAGGAGCCAATGAGTTCACGGAGATTCTGCCCCCGAAGGTCTGGCAAATTAGTGTGACGATGCGGAAAGGCCAATAGGCTTGGCCCTGGCACCGAAGACATGAAAAGGGTACTCAGCAGTGAGTATAGAGTTTCAGGAGTTTAGGAAACTAGTTGATTTGGAGCCAACTTGGCCTGCCCCAGTGGAACATCTTCAGCAATTCATCGTGTATTTGAATAGGAAGGGATAGGCACCAGGATCTATACAGGGTAGGTTGTCGGTGCTCGTCTTCTACACTAGGGTTCATGGGTATCAGAATTATTCATCAGACTACTGCATTAGGAAGATGATCAAAGGATGGTCTAAGGAAAGGGGTAGGGTCAAAGATATGAGAGCACCCATATCACCAGCGCTATTAGAAAGCATTTGTAAGCAGTGGGATGTTCTTTGTAGAGATGATTATGAAATTGTTTTATTCAAGGCAGCGTCATTGTTCACATTTTTTTGGCGCCCTCAGGATTAGCGAAGTGGTCACTGCTGGAAAGGGAGACACAACCAAAGTAGCTCTACAATGACAGGATGTTAGGGTAGTGGACAGGAGGATTCAGATTCACATCCGCTGATCCAAGGCCAATCAGCGAGGTAGGGGAGTCCACCTTACATTAGCATGTTGCCATGTGGAAGATCTTTGCTCGGTGGAAGTTATAGATGCATATCTGAAGATTAGAGGATTGGAGCAAGAATTTTTCTTTATACATAGGGACAGTTCCCCATTAACAAAGTTTTGGAAGCTGACTGACTTGGTGCTGCATAAAGTTGGAGCTCAGGGATTGAAATTCGGTACGCACTCTTTTAGAATTGGTGCAGCATCTACTGCAGTGGCCCTAGGTTACCATACAGAGGACTGTGGTGTTTTCCCCGTGGCCCCTGCTTTTTTTTCCCTCACAAAGGCTCACGTCGCATTTTCTTCTCGCTGCCACCAGTGGATTACAGTGGTGCCTCAACTTACGAACGTCCTGACTTACAACCATTTCGAGTTACGAACAGCTCCGGTTGCAAAATTTTGCTTCGACTTGCAACTGGAGCTTCGACTTACGACTGGAAAAAAACTCGGGGAAGGTGGGGAAAGTGGGAAATTAGAACTGCTTTCAGTTAACTGTTGGTCAGCAAAGAGGCTGCTTCTCTGTATTTCGTTCACCCCAGTGGTTAGAGAGTGTGGGTATGGAGAGAAATTTCAGACTGCCTGGTACTGCCTGGTACTGTACTGTACTGTACTGTACTGTTTTAATTTTTTGGCTTTTTTTAAAAAAAATTTGCTTTTTGGATTTTTGACTTTCTTTTTAAAAACAGAGAGACTGCCTGGTCTGGGTGAGTACTGTATGTATTGTACAGGGCTTTTGCAGTGTGGGTTTGGGCTGGGGAGGTTATGTTTCTGTGCTCTGATGGGTCTTGCAGTGTGGGTTTAAAATGTGAAAATTAGACTGTAATATTAAATTAAAATTAAATGTGAAAATTAGACTGTAATTTTAAAATGTAAAATTAGACTGAGAGGTCTGTTTGCTGGAATAATGGTTGCTGGATTTATTTATTTATTTATTTTTGCATTATGTGGCTCCTAGGGTTTGTGTGCTGTGACCTCTCTTTTGTTTTAAAATGTGTGGGTTTAAAATGTGACTCCAAAGTCTTTTTTGTTCTAAAATCAGAAAATTTTCTCTGAAGGGCTCTGTTTGCTGGAATGGTGTAAAATGTGGTTTAGACTCCAAAGTCTTTTGTTTTAAAATCAGAAAATTTTTCTCTGAGGGGCTCTGGTTGCTGGAATGGTGTAAAATGTGGTTTAGACTCCAAAATCTTTTTGTTTTAAAATCAGAAAATTTTCTCTGAGGGGCTCTGGTTGCTGGAATGGTGTAAAATGTGGTTTAGACTCAAGTCTCTCCCCCCCATTGTCTTCTCTCTCTCTCTCTATGCTCTCTTTTTGTGCTGAGGGGGTCTGTTTGCTGGAATAATGGTTGCTGGATGCTGTGGCTCCTAGTGTTTGTGTACTGTGGTGTGCTGAACAGTCATGGCTCCAAAGAAAGAACAGAGCAAAGGGAAGAAGAAGATCATCTCCATTGAAATGAAAAAGGACATTTTCAAAAAGCATGAACATGGCATGTCTGTGACTGAACTGGCCTCTGAATACAAGATGCCAAAGTCAACCATTTCCACCATATGAAAGAAGAAAGATTTCTTTAAAGAAATTGATGTGGCAAAAGGAGTCACAATCATAACAAAGAACAGGTCACCCCTGATTGAAGAGGTGGAAAAACTTTTACTGGTGTGGATGGATGAGAAACAGCTGAAAGGGGAAAGCATCAGTGAAGCCATGATTTGTGAAAAAGCTAAGAAGCTGCACAGTGATTTAATGGAAAGAAACCCCTCTGGAAGTGCACCGCAAGAAGAATTCAAAGCCAGCAGGGGATGGTTCCAAAAGTTCCAAAAGAGAAGTGGCATCCACAGCATGATAAGACATGGGGAGGCTGCAAGTTCTGACAATGCTGCTGCAGAAATCTTCAAGTTGGACTTTGCCAAATTCATCAAGGAAGAAGACTACCTCCCCAAGCAAGTCTTCAACTGTGATGAGACAGGGCTGTTCTGGAAGAAGATGCCCAGGCGAAACTTCATAACTCAGGAGGAACAGAAAATGCCGGGAAACAAACCCATGAAGGACAGATTGACCCTTTTGCTGTGTGCCAATGCCACCGGCAATCTGAAGATCAAGCCTCTGCTGGTGTACCATTCCCAGACTCCTCGCCCATTCCACCGAGAGAAAGTTAACAAGGCCACACTGCCTGTCATGTGGAGGGCCAATGCAATAGCTTGGATGACAAGACAGCTGTTTATGGAATGGCTCTATGAAGTGTTTGCACCCACTGTCAAAAATATCTTTCAAACAACCAGCTTCCTGAAAGGTGCCTTCTGCTGATGGACAATGCCCTGGCACACCCCCCATCCTTGGTGGATGAACTCGACGAGGAGTATGATTTCATTAGGGTCAAGTTCCTCCCCCCCAACACAACACCTCTTCTGCAGCCCATGGACCAGCAAGTGATCAGCAACTTCAAGAAGCTGTACACAAAGGCACTCTTCACCAGGTGTTTCAATATCACCGAGGAGACATCCTTGACCCTGAAAGAGTTCTGGAAGACACATTTCAATGTCCTCCACTGCGTCAGACTCAGTGATAAGGCCTGGCAAGATGTCACAACTTGGACCTTGAACTCAGCCTGGAGGAAACTGGGGCCAGAATGTGCCACAGACAATGGCACTGAGGTGACTGATGCACAGGTGGTGAGGGACATCATCTCCATGGGTGAAGGCATGGGTCTGGATGTCAACGAGGAGGATGTAGAGGAGCTGGTTGAAGACCACGAAGAGGAATTGACCACAGAAGAACTTGCAGAACTGCAAACCAAGCAGCAGAAGGCTCTTGTGGAGGAGCTTTCCACTGAGGAAGAGGAAGAGGGAGCGCAGGTTAGCAGCGAGGAGATAAGATCCATCTGCAAGAAATGGAACGAGTGCCAGAACTTCTTTGAGAGGCACCACCCAAACAGGACTGAGACAGGAATAGTTTTGGACATGATGAACGACAACGTGGCCAGCCATTTCAGAAAGGTTCTGCAGCACAGGACGAAGCAGGTGAAATTGGACAAATTTTTCACCAGAATGGAGCCTGCAGCGAAGAGACAGTGACAGGGAACCCCTGGAGAAGATGACCCAAAGGAGGGGACCTCTGTCTTGCAGTGATGACCATCTCACCACCCACCTGCCTGTCCTCCAGCCAGAAGTCACCGTGATGTCCTCCAGAAGACATTGAAAGCTAAGTGACCTCTCTTTTGTTTTAAAAGGTGTTGGTGCGTGGGTTTAAAATGTGTTTGGTTTTAAAAGGTGTTTGGTTTGGTTTAAAAGGTGTTTTGTTTAAAATGTGGTTTAGACTCTAGTCTCCCCCCCATTGTCTTCTCTCTCTCTATCTTCTCTCTTTTTGTGCTTAAGAGCACAAATCTTTGTCTGAGGGGTCTGTGTACCCCAGTGATGACCTTCTTTCTTTCCTCTTTTCCCCATTGTTCCCTCCCTCCCTCCTTTCCTGCCCTTTTTTTAAACTAAGTCATCTTAGGTTAAAAGAAGAAAAATTCTCCCCCTAGTGGTAGTGGATGGATTAACCGCTTTTGCATTAGTTCCTATGGGAATGAATGCTTCAAGTTGCAACCAGCGCCTCGAGATACAACCAAAAACCAGCCTGAACGGATTAATCGGGTTTCAATGCATTTCAATGGGAAATTTTGCTTGGACTTACAACCATTTCGAGTTATGACCATCTTCTGGAACGGATTACGTTCGTAAGTCGAGGCACCACTGTACTTCAATCCACAATTTAAATGATGTATGTCAGAACACTTGTCTTGTGAAGAGAAACAGAACTTATTTATTGTAGTGAAGCAGATTGAATAATAACAGATGTTTCTCAGATACACATTATATATAAGCAAATCATCAACAATTCTCTCAGTACATACTTCTTTTCTCTTGCTATATCATTACCACCTTCTCTACCTATTTTCCTAACCAGCTCTATCTCTCAGAATCTGTTTCCTCTCTCTCTGATTAACCAGCCCCATCTCTATCTGTATCTCATCCCAATCTCTATCTGACTCTATCTCCTTCTCTCACCAAGCTTCATGTAGCTGCTGACTCCGCCTCTCCAGTCCTCTCATAGGTTCATGCAAATCAGCTCATGAATATAAATGGCATGAGTGACGTAGGCGATCGCCACATTCCTCCCCCCTAAGAAAAAGTTTGTTTCATGAGGGAAACCTTACAGTTTACCCTTATGAACAACGGAACATACAGCGAACATTACATACAAAACACCATCATAATAATATGCTTACCAGTTATGTCCTAAATCATATATCATATTTCAACATATAACACATTATATTTACCATATACTTATACATACCTTATACTAGTTTTCTCTCTCTTACTATGTTTACTAGACCAAACTTATTACTTTAAACATTTAAAACAATCAATGCAATTATAAACATTTGCACTACTCACATTAATACAAATTACATTACCTCTACATTAATAACGCTACTCACCATTATTATTTCCCATCTCTATACACCTCTTAGTTCATCAGCATTCAACGAGACATTGCATTTTAATTGCATTTCATAGCTAGTGCACAAACAGAACATTTTATACAACATTACACTCTTTTATCCACCTATTAGTCGTTTGGCCTTCAAGACAAGGCATCAGCATCCACACTCTGAGTCCCTTTTATGCTGCAGATCTCAAAGTCAACATCTTGCAGGTTCAGTGTCCATCTTGCAAGCTTACTGTTAGTGGATTTCACAGTTTGTAGCCACACCAGAGGGAAAGGGTCAGTGCAAAGGATGAATTTCCTTCCCCAAATGTAGGGCTTCAGTCTTTGCAATGTCCCAAAAATCGATAGGCACGCCCTCTCGATGGCAGACAAATGTCTCTCACCAGGTCGGAATCTCCTGTTGATCAGAGTCACTGGGTGTAGATTCCTGCTGTCATCCACTTGGCACCAGTCCGAGTCAGACACTTGATGCATCCACACAGATTGTGAACTCCTGGTTGTAGTCCGGTGCAACAAAGGCAGATCCAGAAGTCCGCGCTCTCTTCAGATGATCAACATCCACCTGGCACTCTGACGTCCACTGGATTTCCTTGGCTCGCCTTTTCCGGGTGAAGCCTGCTATCTTTCTGGCTCATGGCTTCACTTTCTCAGCTGGGGAAAGGGTAGGCAGTTTCTCCTCCTCCTCCAGAACATCTATGGCTGTGTCCTTCTTTGAGATCTTATTGCTCTGGCTTTCCCTCTCACCCATAAACTCGCCCACAGGGACTTTAGTTGCACTAAGTGAGGAAACACTATCACGGGTCACCTTAAGATTCACCAACAAGTTTCTTTTAGGTGAAATCTCAAACACTTGGCTTGTTTCAGAGATGTCAAGACTTTCATAATCTGGTTCTATCCTTTTAATTGCTAGTTTCTCCTGTAGGGGTTTGCCTTGCAAGATTTTCAGTGCCTTTGCAGCTGCATGAGGAGCCTTCCCAGTAGTAGTCCCTTCAGCTTTCCAGTACTGTTGTGACACATCTACAGGTCCTGACCATGCTAACTGCAATTCACTCCCCTCTGTGGGTCTCAGCATCCCCACTACGTCCTTGGGACAGAATGCTCTTTCCCGGGCCTTTTCATCACACCAGCCCCTCTGCTTTTCATGAGCACTCCTCAAGCTTTGCTCTGGTATTACTAAGGACTTTTGCAGACCCATGCGTTGGTAAGGGGTCGAGATCCCTGGCAATGGGCATAGCTTAGCCCTCGTCTTGTCATCCCCAGTACCACTCATTTGGCACCTATCACATGTCTGACAAAACTGCTTAACTTGCTGACCCATTCCTGGCCAGTAAAAGTTCCTTGCAACCCTTTGTTTGGTACACGATATCCCCATGTGAGCTCCAAAAGCATCACTATGCACCTTGTGTAAGATCTTGCCTCTATATTTTTCAGGTACAATAAGTTGTTTGAGGGTTCCATCTCCACCCCTATGAGGTGTTAACAAAACATCCCTATATAACAAATTGTTTCCTATTATAAATCTCTCTGGGCATTCAGACGTTAATGAAGAGGGAGTTCCCTTAGCTTTCTCAAAGCAATCATTTAAAGTAATATCTTCCTTCTGCTCATTAATAAAGGAGGAACTATTAGGATTCTTCATTATGACCACTTCAGCCATTTCTGCTACCTCAGGGTTTTCCTCTAGACTGCGACATCCCGGGTTTGATTCAGAGGTTAGGGATTCCATTTTTCCCTCAGGGATTGTTAACTGCTCTCCCTGGGAATGTGTTACTAAAAAAGCTCTCTGCACATGCTTAGTGAGATCTAATCCGATCAAACAAGGTGCTGGAATTTGATCAGAAATTGCCACGTCCCAAATTCCAACCCAGTCTCTATAGTTTATCTTTACTTTAGCCATAGGTAAAATCACTGGCATAGAACTTATTCCCTTGATGGTAACAGTTTGGTTTGGAAGTATTTGCTCTTTAGGAACCACATCAGGGTGACAAAGGTTATGTGGGAACAGGTATCTACAACTCCAACATAAGATGTCTCATTAATACGAGTTTTCTCTCCAGAGTTCTGTACTAAAATATTATCTGCCTTTATAAGAAAGCACTGAACGACTCTGGCTTGTGGCAGATCAGAATTTTCTGTCGAGCTAGTTGCCATGGAGACAGAACCATTTTTACAACCTCCTTCAGTGGCTTCCACTGGTTTTATACAGTAAACCTTTTTGGTCTGACTATCATCTTTCCCATTTTTATGCTGGTTAAAATCCCTATTCTTTTAAGTCTCACACTGAACCCAAAAAAAGACCTTTCTCCCCACACGCATAGCATGGTTTACTGGCCTTGGGTTCAAAATAAAGGGCCTTGTTAACCTTTCCCACAGAGCTATTATGTTTCAGGTGACTCTGCTCTGTGGATGAAGGCTTGTCTCTAAAATGGCTTCCAGTAGCTTGGGTACTTCTGAGGTAATCTCTACTGGGTGGGGGCCCTCTCCTCCTGTCATCCCACATTTTTCTACCAATTTTTAACTCAGAAAATCGAGGATCTCTAATCTCACTGATGGAATCAGCATATTCAGATGCCTGTAATACATTTTTAGGATTTTTGTCTTTGACTAAATAAGGCAATTCCGCTGGCAAAATGGAACAAAATTGTTCTAAACCAACCACATTTTTCATTTGGTCTAGAGAATTGACATTTTCACGTTCCATCCATTTGTCCAAACACTGAATCAATTTAGCCCCCATGTGGGCATAAGATTCTTCAAGCTTTTTGGTAAGGGAATGAAATTTTCTTCTAAGGTGTTCTGCATTTATACCAAATCTAGAATATACTATTTTTCTATATGCCTCAAAATCTCTAGCTTGCTCAAGAGGCATCTGAGAATAAAGCTCAGCTAAATCGCCACTTATTTGTGATCTCAACATTATCATCCTTTCATCATCCTTAATCTCAAAGTCCCAGCACGCTCTCTCAAATTTTATCAGGAAAGATTCCGGGCAATCTCCTTTCCTATATTGGGGAAATTTCTTTAGATCGATCTTTGAGAGATTTCCCTCACTAGAGTTGTTATTATTATTACTATTATTATTTTGAGCAGCAATTTCCAATCTTTTCATCTCTATTTGAAATTCCATTTGTCTTTTTTCTTGCTCAGCTTTGGCTCTAATCTCTAGTTCCTTGAGCTCTAGCCCCTTAGCTTTCTCTTCAGCTCTAGCTTTTTCTCTAATTTCCAGTTCCTTGAGCTCTAGCTCCTTAGCTCTCTCTCTGATCTCCAATTCTTTAAGCCTGAATTCCTGTTCCAACTTCCATTTTTCAAATTCTTGGGAGCTTTGAATATTTTCTCCCTCTGAGGCAATCAATACAGGTCCCTCAGGTTCTTCCTCACTCTGAATTTGAGGGTTTCCATTTCCCTCAACCTCTTGAGGATCAATTTCCTCCATTACTGGCTTTTTAGTTCTTTTGGGTGGCATAAGTATGTACATTCCTGATAAGAGGGACTGATTTCTATTGCTGAGTTAGTCAGGCCTCTTTTAAAAATACTTTTACTGCTGTTTTCTTTTTCCAGTATTTTTCTGGGGTACTATGTAGCTCTCACTCGGCAGCTAATGATGGCTACACTTTCTCTGGCCTCAGACAAGCCACGATGTTTCTTGGTCTGAGAAAACCTTCTTGCCTCCAGACACAAAACAAACTTTGTTTTCAAGCCTCTGCTTTTTATTTTCCTATCACCAGAGATCCTCTTTGACCCTGGCTTCCACTTTTATCCACCAGTGCCCCCTTATCTCTCAGAGCCTTGGATTTCAAGCTAGCCCACGGGGTCTCACAAATCCTGAGGTAAACAAAGAAGAATTTTTCCTTTAGAGTCGGTTCCCTATCTTTAGTTCCCCCAGATCTGGGTTCAGAAGCCGTACCACTAAGCTTTTCCACAAAAGCTCCAGCAGGTCACCCACTTCTTTACCACAGACCTCTGACTAAAAGGTACCCACAACTCCAGAACATTCACTTTTAAACTTTGGCTTTAATGGATTATTTCATATCCTGCCGCTGGACACCAATTGTGGCATTTACCCCGTGGCCCCACTTGTTTTAACCTCACAAAGGCTCACATCATGTTTTCTTCTTGCTGCCACCAGTGGATTACTTCAATCCACAATTCTGGAGCAGGAACTGGCAAGCCACTCCAGTATCTTTGCCAAGAAAACTCCATGGACAGAAACAAAAGGCTAAAAGATATGACACTGGAAGATGAGCCCCTCAGGTCGGAAGGCATCCAACATGCTACTGAGGAAGAGCGGAGGACAAGGACAAGCAGCTCCAGAGCTAACAAAGTGGTTGGGCCAAAGCTGAAAGGATGCTCAGCTGTGGACGCGCCTGGAAGTGAAAGGAAAGTCTGATGCTGCAAAGAAAAATACTGCATAGGAACCTGGAATGTAAGATCTATGAACCTTGGTAAGCTGGATGTGGTCAAACAGGAGATGGCAAGAATAAAGATTGACATCCTGGGCATCAGTGAACTAAAATGGACGGGAATGGTCGAATTCAATTCAGATGATTATCAGATCTACTATTGTGGGCAAGAATCCCGTAGAAGAAATGGAGTAGCCCTCATAGTCAACAAAAGACTTGGAAAAGCTGTACTGGGATACAATCTCAAAAATGATAGAATGATTTCAATACGAATCCAAGGCAGACCTTTCAACATCACAGTAATCCAAGTTTATGCACCAACCACCAATGCTGAAGAGGCTGAAATTGACCAATTCTATGAAGACTTACAACACCTTCTAGAACTGACACCAAAGAAAGATGTTCTTCTCATTCTAGGGGACTGGAATGCTAAAGTAGGGAGTCAAGAGATAAAAGGAACAACAGGTAAGTTTGGCCTTGGAGTTCAAAACAAAGCAGGGCAAAGGCTAATAGTGTTTTGTCAAGAGAACAAGCTGGTCATCACAAACACTCTTTTCCAACAACAAAAGAGGCGACTCTACACATGGACATCACCAGATGGGCAATACCGAAATCAGATTGATTATGTTCTCTGCAGCCAAAGATGGAGAAGCTCTAAACAGTCAGCAAAAACAAGACCTGGAGCTGATTGTGGCTCTGATCATCAGCTTCTTATAGCAAAATTCAAGCTAAAACTGAAGAAAGTAGGAAAAACCACTGGGCTAGTCAGGTATAATCTAAACCAAATCCCTTATGAATACACAGTGGAAGTGAAGAACAGATTTAAGGAACTCGATTTGGTGGACAGAGTGCCTGAAGAACTATGGATGGAGGCTCGTAACATTGTACAGGAGGCAGCAACAAAAACCATCCCAAAGAAAAGGAAATGCAAGAAAGCAAAGTGGCTGTCCAATGATGGCATTCCAGTTGAACTATTTAAAATCTTAAAAGATGACACTGTTAAGGTGCTACACTCAATATGCCAGCAAGTTTGGAAAACTCAGCAGTGGCCAGAGGATTGGAAAAGATCAGTCTACATCCCAATCCCAAAGAAGGGCAGTGCCAAAGAATACTCCAACTACCGTACAATTGCACTCATTTCACATGCTAGCAAGGTGATGCTCAAAATCCTACAAGGTAGGCTTCAGCAGTATGTGGACCGAGAACTCCCAGAAGTACAAGCTGAATTTTGAAGGGGCAGAGGAACTAGAGACCAAATTGCTAACATGCGCTGGATTATGGAGAAAGCCAGAGAGTTCCAGAAAAACATCTACTTCTGCTTCATTGACTACGCAAAAGCCTTTGACTGTGTGGACCACAACAAACTATGGCAAGTTCTTAAAGAAATGGGAGTGCCTGACCGCCTTATCTATCTTCTGAGAAATCTGTATGTGGGACAGGAAGCAACAGTTAGAACTGGATATGGAAACACTGATTGGTTCAAAATTGGGAAAGGAGTACGACAAGGCTGTATATTGTCTCCCTGCTTATTTAACTTATATGCAGAATACATCATGCGAAAGGCAGGACTGGATGAATCCCAAGCCGGAATTAAGATTGCCGGAAGAAATATCAACAACCTCAGATATGCAGATGATACCACTCTGATGGCAGAAAGTGAGGAGGAATTAAAGAACCTCGTAATGAGGGTGAAAGAGGAGAGTGCAAAAAATGGTCTGAAGCTCAACATAAAAAAAAACTAAGATGATGTCCACTGGTCCCATCACCTCCTGGCAAATAGAAGGGGAAGATATGGAGGCAGTGACAGAGTTTACCTTCTTGGGCTCCATGATAACTGCAGATGGTGACAGCAGCCACGAAATTAAAAGACGCCTGCTTCTTGGGAGGAAAGCGATGACAAACCTAGACAGCATCTTAAAAAGCAGAGACATCACCTTGCCGACAAAGGTCCGTATAGTCAAAGCTATGGTTTTTCCAGTAGCGATGTATGGAAGTGAGAGGTGGATCATAAAGAAGGCTGACCACCAAATAATTGATGCTTTTGAATTGTGGTGCTGGAGGAGACTCTTGAGAGTCCCCTGGACTGCAAGGAGAACAAACCTATCCATTTTGAAGGAAATCAACCCTGAGTGCTCACTGGATGGACAGATCCTGAAGCTGAGGCTCCAATACTTTGGCCATCTCATGAGAAGAGAAGACTCTCTGGAAAAGACCCTGATGTTGGGAAAGTGTGAGGGCAAGAGGAGAAGGGGATGACAGAGGACGAGATGGTTGGATGGTGTCATTGAAGCTACGAACATGAATTTGATCGAACTCCGGGAGGCAGTGGAAGACAGGAGGGCCTGGCGTGCTCTGGTCCATGGGGTCACGAAGAGTCGGACATGACTTAACGACTAAACAACAACGAAATGTCAAAACACTTGTCTTGTGAAGAGAAACAGAACTTATTTATTGTAGTGAAGCAGATTGAATAATAACAGATGTTTCTCAGATACACATTATATATAAGCAAATCATCAACAATTCTCTCAGTACATACTTCTTTTCTCTTGCTATATCATTACCACCTTCTCTACCTATTTTCCTAACCAGCTCTATCTCTCAGAATCTGTTCCCTCTCTGTCTGACTAACCAGCCCCATCTCTATCTGTATCTCATCCCAATCTCTGACTCTATCTCCTTCTCTCACCAAGCCTCATGTAGCTGCTGACTCCGCCTCTCCAGTCCTCTCATAGGTTCATGCAAATCAGCTCATGAATATGAATTGCATGAGTGACGTGGGCGATCACCACAAGGACATTAAACGGATAGGGCAGTGGTCTTCTACTTATTGTAGGATATATCAGGACACTCCTTAATGTCTAGCTAGGGGCCTGGTTTTGTTTTATCATTGCAGGTTCCGTGGTGATGTTGAGAAGGAGGCACATCATGATCGTTGGCCACAGTTATGCTTTTTGGGAGGCACAATATGCTGCCACATCCCCATTGGGGGAGCAGTCTGGGCCTCGGAGCTAGAGCCCATATTGAATGGAGAGGGCTTTGTGGAATGCTGTGGGGCCAGCTGTGCAGAGTGGTTGCTTTTGGTCAGC
Source organism: Intellagama lesueurii (assembly GCA_037013535.1). Taxonomy (NCBI): domain Eukaryota; kingdom Metazoa; phylum Chordata; class Lepidosauria; order Squamata; family Agamidae; genus Intellagama; species Intellagama lesueurii. Next base: position 131,013,259 of record JBAJHW010000003.1, on the reverse strand, counting down.
ATCCCGCAGACGTGTTGGTAATACACTTGGGTGGTAATGATCTGGCCAGGCACTGCAGAAAGGCCTTGATCACTGATGTAATACGTGATCTCACATGGATGAGGGCCACATACCCTGCTATGAGTATTGTTTGGTCGACGATCATCCCTCGGCTGGCATGGAGGGATGCAAGGAAATTTTTGCCCATTAACACTGCACGCAGGAGTGTTAATAGGGAAGTCTGCAGAGCTGTCTGCAGCGGCCTTGAATCGGTGATTGGTCACCAGAGGATCCGTATGGATAGGCCTGAGCTTTTTTGATCAGATGGTGTTCATTTATCCAATGGAGGTTTGGATGTCTTCCTTGAAGACATTAAGGGGGGTCTGCTTGCTGAGCTCGATAAGCTCGATGGCGGGCATGGGACTTAGCATGGCTAGTCCCTATGCTGTGGCGGGTAGCGCAGATAAACCAGGTTTTTGGTGAGTCCCATAGCAATCTCAGGTAAGGTACAGCTCATCTGACCTCCCAGTGCTGCGGATCGTGCAATTACAGTTCTTGGGGGGAATGATGCACTGGGGCCACACCTGGACCAACAGTCACCAAGAAGAAGGTGGCTTGAGGTCGGGGGTGGTCAAATTTGGGCCAACCGGGTTCTTGCTGTCTTAACGTCCGTGAAAACTTGGGACCAGGGACTCGCCCATTTGTTTGTTAAGGGGTCCGTTCAGACCTCTGTGCTTAAACCTGATTCCGCACTTCAGCAAGACCCCCCTTTGCCAAAGGATGGCAACAATGATTATTTAATAAAGTGTAAGGTAAAGGTAAAGGTTCCCCTTTACAATTTGTCCAGTCGTGTTCGACTCTAGGGGGCGGTGCTCATCCCCGTTTCCAAGCCATAGAGCCAGCGTTTGTCCGAAGACAATCTTCCGTGGTCACATGGCCAGTGCGACTTAGACACGGAACGCTGTTACCTTCCCACCGAGGTGGTCCCTATTTATCTACTTGCATTTGCATGCTTTCGAACCGCTAGGTTGGCGGGAGCTGGGACAAGCGACGGGCGCTCACTCCGTTGCGTGGATTCGATCTTACAGCTGCAGATCTATAGATCTTACAGCACAGAGGCTTCTGCGGTTTAACCCGCAGCGCCACCACGTCCCCTTGTTAATAAAGTGTGGCCCGTGTTTAATCCATGATTCTGGTCTCGCGTCTTTATTCCGGGGTAAGGGGGCAATAAGTAATGTTTTCTGCTATATTGGGAGAACATCATCATTTGTGAGTTTTCACTGTGATTAGAACTAGACAGAAGCAGTCCTCTCATGAGGGAAGTGAAATGGTCACTCCAGGCAGAAATTGCTGGATATTACGAAGGAGGTTAACGTTATGTGTTTCAGGCAGCTTGCTCTTCAGCCACTGAACTAACCTGCTTTCTTAAGTGAAAGGGAGGATGCTGCCCAATACCAGTGCTAAACCAAGTGTAACTCCTGGTTCAGTTGGCTTCTGTAAGTGGAATTGGGTGGGTTGGGTGGTGGTATCGTGCCCATCACTTGAGGAAGAAGATTATCTTGGCCTGGCCCTCAGACTGGAAAATAAAGCAGATATGAGACTGCTTCCAAAAACAGCAACCCCACAATTTCTTCTACTCTACTGACTAAAGACACTCAGATATTCCTTTCCAGCATAAGAATTTGAGTTATACTGGACATTTTCCACACCTATAAGCAGCGCCAGTGGAGCTAAGCAGGAGCAAGGAAACCCATGCTATAATTATATGATACACAATGTATCCTACATCTTGAAGAGAAGAGAAGAGAAGAGAAAATAAAAGAGAAGAGAAGAGAAGAGAAAGGGCTTCTGATCTTGTTGACAGTTGCATCTTTGTCATAGTTGTTCTAATTCCAGGAAAAATGTTTATCTAGGTCTGGTAGTTCATCAGATGTTTTAGCCTTTATATTAATTGTAAGGAAATGGAAGGAAACTGGGAATTGTAGTCATATAAAAATGGAGGCTGTTAGGTTTTGTGTAAGATGAATTTAAAAGAGATGTTCTCAAGAAGTTGTTGTGCACAGTTGTTTGCCAGGCACACAGATAAGGAAGCAAGGTCGGACAGTCCAGAAGAGGCCCAAAAGGAGACGGAAACAACAGACTGCTAAATTGAAGGAGATAAGACACCTGGAGCCTGGTTCATGAGAATTTTGGGTGGTGATCAGAGTGTTCTGAATTACTCCTACTTGGACTTAATCGGTTGATAGCTTGAAAGTATAATGAAGAAGGTGGTCCTAAAGAGATGTAAAATGAGAGGGTTTGTGTATGTGAAAAGGACGGTCCATGAATGCTGTGGAATGTGAGACACAGAGGTTTGTTTTTCTTTTAGAATGAAGGAGGGGGGAATAGCCCAGCCTCTAGATGCTACTATGTAGAAATTAAGATTATTACCTCGACTTAGCTGTTTATTATTTTACTTAGAAATTGTCAGTTTATTTAAACATTATAATGGTCTGAAGATGCCTAACGCTTATGCTTTAAAGCTACAACTGTAATCTAATGAATCTACTTTATTTTCTTAATAAAACAAATATAAAACTTCAACAGAGGACTAGTCTCTTGATACAGCAGGACTATAACTAAATCCAGTGTGGATGAAAGGTTAATAGTGGCTACTATAAGTAGAGGTCCTACTGTCCTACTTTACAAGGCTGGTGTGTATTCTAAGGAAACACATAGTCTATGGTTTATTGCTTTGGAAGCAATCAAGGTTACTTTTAAGGTTCAGGCTTGACTACTGGGCTTACTACGCACTTCTGAGGCCTAAAGGACCTATCTCAGGAAATAAAGGTGGTAGTTTTGCGCCCAGAGGGACTCCCTGACCACGATCATTGTCTCTTTAGGGAGACGGGATTGTTACATTAATAATTATTTATCTTGTGTTGATACAGGTATATCCAGCCAGAGGTCTTCAGACATATGAAACTTTTTTCCTCTTTAAAAAATACAAACAGAAAATAAAAAGTAGATAATATTTCAAGTGATTACAATTTTACTACCATGCAAGTGACACTGATTGATTAATATTGATTTTTCAGGTACGTATCTTCTATGCCATTTCCTTTTATGTTTCTTACCAAGTTGCTTAAAAATAAAATCAGTGAATTATGAATTTGGAGCTGCCACACATTTTGATATGTTGTTACCATTCTGACACCCTGATGTCATATTTCATAAATAGCAATTTGCATTTAAAAGAAATTTCTGAGCTTATGAAGAGCTGAGATAGAGGCCTTAAATGTCTGCAGAGCTCGTCCTTTTGGAATACACACATCTCTTCCTTTAATTAATTATAGGGATTGTGTTGACATTCTTAATGTTTATGGATTTACAGCAGCTCTGACCAGAAGCAGCAGCTATTTTGGAATTAGTAGTCTACAATAGAATAGCACAATCCTATCATTAACACTTGGTTAAAAGGCAACAGAGATTGTCAATTATTTTCAGAGTTTCTGGAGTGGAAAGGAGGGGGAGAAAGCCTTTTTCTTGATGAAAATGTCCAAGGCTTTTCATTTGTCAATGATTTCCAGTTTCAACAAGATGAACTAACGAGTCAGTGTCTTGCTTGCTTTTTTATAAAGGTTTTGCATGCTAATTTTATTTAACATCCCCAAAAGATACAGTCCTTTCAGAAGCTTATATTTTTTTCTAATTTTTTTTATCAATGAAAAATTATTCTTAGCAAATCTATACTGCAGGAAGCTAGGTGAATAAGCTAGGGTTTTTGATTTTTTGCAGAGTTGGCTCATGACTAGCGTGTGGTGTGCCCCACCCCAGAATTATGGAGTGAGTCCCCTTGGTTCATGAGCTGCCTCTTGTATGTTTTTTTGTTGCTTAAGATACAACTTGAGGTCCTCCTCAAAATACCTTCAGTGTTTCAAAAATCAAAATATAGGCACCTCAACTCAATAACAAGAAATTGGAACGTACATACCTCTCTAAGACAATTTGCAGCCAGAAAAGAGAGAGGACCACTACTGATGAGATATTGATTTGTGTTGTTTCATCCATTCTGTAACAAAAGTGGGAAAAGGCACAAATCTTAAATTTAAGATGTCATGATTTTCATGGAAGGGTGTGGTGGGATGAAGTTTTATTCTTCTCTATCATTTTTCATGACGAGATCTAGAATTGAGCATGCTTTAATATCTGTAAGAGTATCACTAAGGAAGAAATAATACGCACTAACTTTTTTGTTTGTTTTACCTCCGCACAGAATTTTAAAGCTCGATAAAAGTTTCTCATCTCTGGCCCAGAGTTAAACAAGAGGCCCTTTTCCTCTTCTCAATGTCTGTATAATTTATACAAAGTACACAGACACACTCACACTCATGTACACATGCACAGCATAGAAGAACTGACTGATTGTTAAGAAAGACATAAGAAACCAATCTGGTGATTCAAATTCTGAAGCCACCCTAGTTTTCAGCAAATTGCACAGTTGCTTACTTCTGCATAAACATGAAGGTGTGCTGTACAAAAAAGGGCTCACCTCAAGGTGGTAGGGTGGGGCAGTGCTCATCTACTCCATTGGGGATCAGGGGGGTAGTTGGCCATAGGCCACAGGCAGGGTGAGAAGTATTACAGCCAGCAGCAGCAGCCTGTGGCACTGCAAACAGCGCTGTGGTAATTTAATCACCTACCCCCATCCCACCCTCTTTTCTGGGTTAAGTGCCAGATTGCATAGCAGGCTACAATTGGTAGCTTGTTTTATGAGAGTATAGTTATCAGAGAAGATGTTTTGGACATATATGGCGATCCAAGGCTGATCAAGAGGGTAGAGGGGTAGACATCATATTAGGCCATGCTCCATCGAAGAAATATGTCCTGTTCTGGCCCTAGAGGATTATCTTAGATGTCGAGGCCAAGCACAGGGTTATCTGTTTTGTCACAGAGATGGTTCCCTGCTGACTAAATATCAATTTTGGAAAATTACGGAGATCACCTTGGGTTTAGTAGGTTTGAAAGGATGTCGCTTTGGGACCCATTCATTTTGTATTGGAGCAGCATCAACAGTGGCTAGCCTGGGTTACAGCCTTGAAGACATCCAAGGGGTGGGGAGATGGTCTTCCAACAGATTTAAACTCTATGTGCATGATATGCTGCAGTTTTAGGTTGGCTCCTGGCTCTGTCTGTTTGGTTTACAGGTTTGGAAAGCTCAGGGCAGCATTTGCGAATCCTGTTGGTGGGCCATGGCTTTATTTACTGGGCATCAAAGTATGCAGCCAGGACGGCTTGGGGTTATGATTTAGGACTAGGAGTCTCTGCATGGTTGGAGTGGAGAGGTTGGAAAGGCATGCTTGGAATGAGTTCACTGAAGTTGCAGCTGTTGGAGTTTCTCATTCACCTCCAGATGTTTTGTTGATCCGTTTGGGTGGTAATGACTTGGCCAAAAGAAGTGGCAAGTCACTTGTTCTGCATATACTGAGGGATCTCCGTGAATTGAAGGCTACGTGCCCAATGACAAGAATGGTTTGGTCCACAATTATCCCACGCCGGGTGTGGAGGGTGGACTGTGACCCATGCTGTATAAATAGGGCCCACCGTAAGGCTAACAAGAAAATTTGCAGGGCAATGGTTACAGAATTGAGTTCTCTGATAGGACACTCAAGAATTAGAGTTGACCAGCCAGAACTTTACAAAGGTGATGGGGTTCATTTGTCAGAGTTGGACATGGAGCTATTTCTGAGTGATCTGCAGAGTAGCCTGCATGCCGAGATTTTTGACTTGATGGGGGGTATGGGGCAAAGTTAGACTAGCCCCATCCCATGGTGGATAATAAACAAGGATCGCTGAGTGCCCCTGGAGTACAATGGAGGTTATAAATCGTCCAATCTCACTGTGCTGCAAATCGTGAGGTTACAGTGTCGTGGGGAGAACGGGCAGGATGCCCTACCTGGGCTGAGGGCCACCAAAGATTACAGGCTTACAGGCTTGGGGGGGGGCATCTTTTATCCACCGGATTTGTGCTGTCTTAAGGACTGCACAACAACAGTGCATAGGACTTGTCTGTATAAGGTTGGGGAGGGGGTCCGGTGAGACCCTCAGCCCCAGACCTGATCCCGCACTGCTGCAGGCCCCTATTTTTCTGGTTTAAGAAGATAACAAATAAGCTGTCGATTAAAGTGTGGCCCTTTGGTTAACCCATCACCTGTGTCTCTCCTATTTATTCCTGGGATGGCAAAGTGTGTGTGTGTCTGTGTGTCTGTGCATGTGTGTGCGTACACACGGACATGCACTTGTGTGAGTGTGTGATGTTTAGCATACTGCATAAATAACTTAACATTCTTTCCATGCTATAGGCCTAATCTCTCCTCTCCCTCAGCAGCCTGGACTATCACGCACATGCAGCCAAGTGAGTGTATCCACCCATTTGCTTCCGTTTGCAGCTGGAACTCTGTGTGCAGGGGGCAGAGCTCCAGAGAATTAGAGGGAATGTTCGCTGCATCCCTGCCTTCTCCTCATGTGCAAATAAAACATGTGGGGATTTACATTCCCAGTGATCACTGCTCTTTCACCATCCTAGAAGATTTCAAGCATTTGAGATAGCCTGGCAATAAACCATCTTAGGCTTTCACATAATATGTATATGCACACTCACATCTCTCTCCCCATGTGGCACTCAAAGGATTAAAACTGCCTGCCAAGATTGAGAATGGGCTGAGTTCTCTGCCCTACTTCAGTGCTTCTTTATTCATATTCAATTAGGTTTTTTTGGTTTTTTGTGTTTTAATTTAGGAACTCTTACAACTATGGTTTTCAAAATCTCCTAACCTTGATTTCATTTATTTTCTCCAAATCACACTTTCATATCATGTTGTAAGACACTGCACTTTGTTCTCACATGGGGATTTTTATATATCGCAGTATGTACTTTTCCTAATATAAACACTTTCCCATGTGTTTTTCTTAACATAACTCTTTGGTTTTCATTTCTCCCATTGAATTAACCATATTTATATATATTTTCAAGCATATAAACTTTGAGTTGTCCATATTTGTATAATAATTACTGTCAGGTGATTCATCTATTATGGCAATCTTTTCCATGGTTTTTTAGAGTACTGAGAAGTGGTTTTGCATTCCCTTCCTCTGGGGGCACATTGGAATTGTACAGCTTGCCCAGGGCTACACAAGCAGGCTCTTCTGCAAATCACAGCATGGAATCATGCTCTCCTCCAGCAAGGTACCAAACACATTGAGCTATCCAAACAGCATTGCACATTTCCTTGTCTATATTTAGAAACCGGGAAAGAAGGGAAGAGAATCTGCTGCTTGCAATTTCTTCCTGATGAAGAGAAAATGAGAGATGTGTGCATGTTTTTAATAATAGTCCTGCAAACCATAAAAGCACTAGATACACACAAAAGATTAAGTTAATATGATTTTGCTTTTACTTTTCTAGTTATCTGTGTTGGAGGGATTTGGACTTTCATTATTCTCTTTTTAAATGCAGAGAAGAGCATGGGGAGATCTGCCCAGTCTCACCTCCTCCCTTGGAAAAGAAAAAAATGATCAGTCTGCATGTTTTTTTCATTAAAGGAAACAAACAAATACAACGTTTACATATAGTTCATGCTTTTTTCCCCTTTTTATATAATGTGAAGTTGTATCTCCATTCATCTAAGCTTCAGAAAACAGAACATGGAAGTGAGAGGAAAAGGCATGTAGCAAAGGAACAACAGGAAGAAAGGGGTGGTCTCAAGGACTCTGAGGTGAGGGAAAAACTAATGGTGTGACTAGACAGCAGAGTTATCCCAGGCTGAACAATCACTTGGAAGTTAGACAGACAGGTTTATTTGTGTGTAGCCATAGCCAATACAAAAGAAATTCAAATAATACACAATAATTAAATACATGACTCAACTAAAACCATCTAAAATCAAGATTCTCGTGAAAGTGTGGTCTGAGGTTTAGAACAATCCTTGCTTCCACACACAAAGATCATGTGGTTTGGTGACAAGAAACCACACCATACCTCAAAGTGATCCTATATAGCCTGTCCCTCACTCTCGGAATCCATACCCCCTCATCCTACTCCTGTCTCCTGCTCTGCAGGGAGTTGCTATAGACCAAATAAAATGAACGGTATTGCCAGTCCTAAGTAAAGTAAGTTCTATTTATTTCAGTGTTCTAGCTGGGATCAACATTGAATTTAGCTGTAAACTTGTAATTTATTCCTGAAGAAAAGGTAAGCAGAAATTCAGTAAGGGCTTGCTTGCTTGTTCAGCTTGTTGCATTTGGGATGCCCATGAAGTTGAATATTTCCCAATTACTTCCTAGGCCCTTTGGAATTTTTTCAAAAACTAGTTGTTATTAGACCTCTAATGGTCACTTTCTAAGTCTGTCTGGTTAGATGTGTCATGTGTCACCCAGAAATGTATCATGGCAAAAGCAATAAGGAGACAGCAGCAAGAGGACTCTGTAGAAAAATACTCTTCTTATAGCTGACTATACAGAGAGCATAAAAATTCACTATTGGAGAAAAAGGGAGAGCATGCAAGGAAATCTTGGTTTGATCTAGGCTTGGCAGCTGTGGAGAGAGAGATGCAGCTAGAGTTTGGTTATTAGTGTCAAGGGGAATGAAGAGTTATTTTGGCAGTAGACAACCAAATAACTTCAGCACAATGGCAAGCTCATTTTTCAATATCTTTTAAGACAAACTATTGCTGGGATTAAACCAGAGCTACTTCACAGCTTGGAATCTTTTCCTTTCTCATCCTGTTCTGAATGGGACAGTCACTCCTAATGAAATAAACAATCTGATTGCCTTTTTGCCTATTAACAAGACTCTTGAAGAGGATATGCTCCCAGGAGCACCATTTAAATAAAATGTTTATTTAGATCAACAAAATGTTTATTTAAATCAACAAAATGTTTATTTAAATCATATGCAGTGTTAGCTATAGTGTTCACCTATATAAACGAGCATGGGAAAATACCTCAGGACTGGGGATTTATTTTCCTTATTCACAAAAGAGGCTCAAGAGCTGATCCAAATCATTTCATGCCTACCAGTCTCCTCAATGTAGTATCCAAATTGTAATTTAAGTATCTGCTGAGTAAATCAGTGTTGGGCTGCTGAAAACTCAACAACAGCAGAATAACATGCAGAGCTCAAAAAAGGGAGATGCATAATAGATAAATGTTGTGTGCTTCAATAGTAGATAACACAAATATTCCAAATCTAGTAAAAAGCTTTGTGTCACATTTGTGGATTTCAGTTCATCTTTTGAACTTATAGATAGAGACTATGGTGAAAACTTTCTGTCATCAATATTGATAGTAATTACATGCCCTCAAGTAAATTCTGACTTATGGCAATCCTTTTCAGGGTTTTCTTTTTCTTTTTTGTTTTCCAGGTTAGGATCTTTGTGATGCAGTAGTTTCTTCAGGGTAGGGTCTTTTGGCTGCAGTACTTTAGCCCAGATTCTGCTCACAACCTGAATTTGATCCAAAGGGATTCAGGTAGCCAGCTCAGGGTTGACTTTCATCCTTCCGAGGTCCATAAATTGAATGCCCAGCTTACAGGGCGGGGGTTAGCTTGAATAATTAAATTGTAAACTGCCCAGAGAGTGATTTAAGTGCTAAGGTGTGGCATAGAAGCAGCACACTTTACTTTGGTTTGCTTTGCTTTGCTTCTAGGTAGAGAGTACTTAGAAGCAATCTATATTATCTTCTTCTGGTGGCATACTGCGGTTGTGTTTGCCCAAGGCCACACAGGCTGGCTCTTCTGGGATGTACAGTGAGGAATTGAACTCTAATCTCTGGCTTCACAGCCAAACACCTAACTCACTGAACTATCCAGACAGCCTGACATCAATATTGATAGGACACTGTTATTTTTAATCCAGATTTTATCCAAATGGCAATTTTATGGTAAGACTCAAGGCAAATGAGCTGATGTCAGAGAAAATACTGACAGACAGAGGAGTTTGGTCAAGGATGCCTATTGGCCTACTTCATTTTCAATTTCTGTATTAGTAACATTGTAAAATAATTGAGGGGCCTAGAATTCTTCCCACCTTCCATCTGGAATGCCAAGTTTTTAGTCCTTCAATGTGCAAACGATATTGTAATAATCTCCACTACACTAATTGGCATGTGGAGAGAATATCTGGTTCAAAAAACAAAGTAGATGTCTGTGGTAAGAAAAAAATCACACATGGAAACTTGATGATAAACCTATTAAGCTCTTATGAAATGTTGGCCTGTGCTTTACTGCCCTACTTTCATGGAGGCAACCTATGAGTGCAACTCACCTGAAATTGTTATACTCTGCTCAGTTTCTTCTGAGGTTTACCAGAGTCTGGGGTGGGAGGATCTTTGTTGCCCCTGCAGTTGAGCTGTTTGCCAAGAAAATAGTCCACAAATAACATTGCCCCCCAACCCCGGAATAAAGACGCAAGACAAAATAAGTATGGAATAAATAATGGGCCACACTTTATTGAAATTATAATCATTCATAAATATTTTGCCATTCAATTGGCAAAAAGGGGGGCCTGCAGTAGTGCGGAACAGATAAATCCATCATCATACGGGCGAGTCCCCTGGCCCCAGGTTCCTGCGGTCTTAATGACAGCAGTAACCTGGCTGGCCACTAGTAAAACACCCCCAGACCTCGAGCCATCTTCTTTTGATGACTGTTGGTCCGGAAGTGGCCCAGTGCATCTTGCCCGCCCAGGTGCTGAATCGCACGATTCGCAGCCCTGGGAAGTCCGATGCGCTGTTAGCTTACATAATGTTAAAATTGGGACTCACCGAGAAATACCTGTTTTTCCGCACTACCCGCCAGTGTGACCAATTTTCCACCATTAATTGCCAACAACCCATACCAGTGAGGGATAGGCGAAAAATCCCCCCATCCAAAAGCCAATCAGGATGAAGGTAAAAAATTCCTATCCAGCCCCTTAAAGGCAACCAGCTGAAACACACTAGAATTAGGGTGGGCGGGTGGGTGCCCGAGAAAGAAGAGGCTGCTAACACGGGAGGACGTCCCTTTATACCTAACGACATCCTCCCGCTCTTTTAAACGTTCCAATGAACAGAAGGGAGTCTCACGCCATCCGTGGGGGGGGCAAGCTTCCGTCGCTTGATGAAGGTCTCTGGCTCGTCTGCGACTTATCATTGCCCCCCAACCCCGGAATAAAGACACGAGACAAAATAAGTATGGAATAAATAATGGGCCACACTTTATTGAAATTATAATCATTCATAAATATTTTGCCATTCAATTGGCAAAAAGGGGGGCCTGCAGTAGTGCGGAACAGATAAATCCATCATCATAAGGGCGAGTCCCCCGACCCCAGGTTCCTGCCATCTTAATGACAGCAGTAACCTGGCTGGCCGCTAGTAAAACACCCCCAGACCTCGAGCCATCTTCTTTTGATGACTGTTGGTCCGGAAGTGGCCCAGCGCATCTTGCCCGCCCAGGTGCTGAATCGCACGATTCGCAGCCCTGGGAAGTCCGATGCGTTGTTAGCTTACAGGATGTTAAAATTGGGACTCACCGAGAAATACCTGTTTTTCCGCACTACCCGCCACAGCATCGGGACTAGGCACTATGTCCCATGCCCGCCATTGAGCCGCTCAAGCTCGGCACGCAGACCCCCCTGAATGTCTTCGAGGAAGACATCCAAACCTAAATCGGAAAGATGGACGCCATCATTCCGAAAAAACTCAGGCCTATCGATCCGGATCCTTTGGTGACCAACCACCTATCCAAGGCCATTGCAGAGTGCTCTGCAAACTTCCCAGTTAACATTCCTCCTGGCCATGTTAACGTCAAGAAAAACTCGGGCGTCTCGCCAAGCCAGATGTGGCACAATTGTGGACCACACAATTCTCATCGCAGGGTACCTGGTCTTCAGCCATCTCAGGTCCCGCAAAATGTCCAGCACCAGCGCCTTACCAGGATGCTGGGCCAAGTCATTACTGCCAAGGTGAATGACCAGAATATCCGGTGGCGCCTGCCCAAAGGCCGCCACCCTGCACAGCTGGATCCAACACATGCCTCGAACTCCTTTCCATGTCACCTGTGCACTGGCCCCAAGGCCCAAATCACTCCCCCAATGGGATGCAGCGGCATAGCGCCCTGCCCAATAGACATAACTATGTCCCAGAATCGTAATGCGTCATCGCCTCAGTGGTCTGTTCAAACCTGTAAGACAAAAGAAAACCAGGCCCCATGCCTACACGTTAGGCAATGTTCTGATATAGCGACGAAAACAGGCAGAGGACCAACGTCCCAGCCTTTTGATGTCATCCGAACTGTAACCTAACGCAGCTGCGGTGGAAGCTGCCCCTATTCTAAATGAATGAGTACCAAACCTAAGGCCGCTCACACCAACTCTACTAAGTGCTAAATCTGTTAATTTCCAAAATTGGAACTTTGTGAGGGGAGATCCGTCGATGTGTTGGAAAAAATATCTTCAATTTGACCCCCTAACCTCTAAATATAGTTGAGCAGCTCTAACGGGGCAGATGTCACCTATGCTACATTGGCCCAGCTCCAATTTTGCACCCTTACCTCTCTGATCGGCCTTGGATCGCTGAATAAAAATAAGCAATTTGCCCTCTGTCACTATTACATCCTGCCACTGTAATGCAACTCTGGATTGGTCATTCCTGCCTGAGGCGACTACCTCACTAATTCTCAAAGCACCAAAAAAGGTAATTAAAGAAGCAGCCTTGAATAGGGTCGCTTCGTAAGAATCCCTACAAAGCTGCACCTACGTGCAAGAAATACGTTCCAACAACTGTGGCGAAATAGGCGCCCTGTTGTCCTGCCCTCTCCCTTTCTCCTTGAACCAGCCCTCTAACATTTTCCTAATACGAAAATCACCCATATGGTCTCGAAAACCATTGATCTTTGCAAAATAGGCTAACGCAGAAAGCCTACCCTGAATAGTTCCAGGTGCAAGCCCCTTTCCATTCAAGTGTACCATGAATTGTTGTAAATGCTCAACTGGAGCAGGCCAAACCTGCCCAAGGCCAAATATCTGCCTGAATTCTTTGAATTCCATACTCAAGGCGGAATAATCCTTCCTGGTCCTTGGAGCCAAGGCCAAACCTATCGCTCTCACAGCGTCCTCTCGCCAATCTCCCAAACCTCAGAGGGTAACACTTCGGGCAACTCCTTGGCTCCGGGGTCTAGCTCCCTGAACAAGTCCATCTGTTGGCATGACAACGCATCAGCTATCCTGTTCTCCAAGCCTGGCACATGTCGGGCGTGCACTAAAACATTAAATTGCAATGCCCTTAAAGTGAATGCTCTAACCAATGCCATAACCCATTCTGAATGCGACGTGAGGTTGTTTATGATGTAAACAACCACCAGATTGTCGCACCAGAAACGAACTACCAAATTAGACCACTCCTTGGCCCAAAGCCAAAGTGCGCCTACTATAGGAAAAAAATCTAAGAACGTCAGATCTCTAGTAATACCCGCATTGTGCCATGCCTCCGGCCAAGTGCCGGCACACCACCTGCCCCTAAAGTAGATGCTGAAACCCCGAGACCCGGCCACATCAGAATGCACCTGAAACTCAGCTCTCAGCCCAATTTCGCCCCTCCAAAATGAGACGCCATTGAAGTCCTCTAAGAACCTACTCCATACCCGTAAGTCTTCCTTCATTCCCCTGGTAACCCTGGTCTTATGCCATGGTTACTGAAGACCCCACATTGCAAAACACAGCCTTCTGACAAATGGTCGTCCTGGGGCAAGAACCCTACAGGCGAAATTCAAGTGCCCCACTATTTGCTGAAGCTCTCTAAGTGTAGCTTTCTTCCTCTGCAGTATATTTGAGATTCTATACCTAAGCTCTCTTAACTTATCGTCTGGCAACCTCGACGCCTGCCGGATTGTGTCTAACTCTACCCCTAAGAATGTAAGTGACGTTGATGGCCCTTCTGTTTTTTCTTGGGCTAATGGCAAACCCAATTGTTGCGCTAAAGCCTGGAATTTTTCCAGTATAAGACTACACTGCCCTGTGCTCTGTTTCCCACAGAAGAGATAATCATTGAGATAATGGGCAGTAGACCCATATCCCGTCCAATTCCTAAGCTTCCATTCCACAAAAGTGCTAAACTTCTTAAGTCGAACAGGATATGGAACATCCCATGGGCAACACCCTATCTATATAGAAGACCCCTTGAAATTGGAAACCTAATAGATTAAAATCACTGGGATGAATGGGCAGAAGACAGAATGCTGACTTAATGTCGCATTTCGCCAGCTCCGCCCCCACCCCGCATTTTCTTACCATGCACACGGCCTCGTCCAAAGATGTGTATCGTACAGAACACAACTCGTGAGGAATAGCATCGTTCACAGATTCTCCCTCCGGGAAGGAAAGGTGGTGGATAAGCCTAAATTCCCCTTGAGCCTTCTTAGGCACAATACCTAGAGGTGAAATCCTTAGATTCTTGATAGGCGGCTTTGAGAAGGGGCCAAGGACCCTTCCCTCAGTCACCGCCTTATTTATTTTTTGCTGCACTATATCCTCCATTCCCTTCATGGAAGAAAGGTTCCGTGCCCAATAAGCACTACGTTTCCCTAACGATGGGATGCGAAAACCAAATCTAAACCCGTTTAGTAAGTATTCTGCATCCTCCCTATTCGGATATTCCCTCAACCATGCCTCAAGCACTTCGAATTTAATTGGTCTGGGGCCCTTTTCCAGGCGCACCCCCGCCACTGCCGGGCTTCTTTCCCCCTCCGGGGCTCTTGTTTTGCGTCTGACTTCCTGACTTGAAACATGTAGTATTGGGGTGGCGACCCCCACACATGCTACACTCATGTCTGAAATAACACGGCCTCCTGGAACAAAAACCTTTGGAGTTGTACTCCCAGCAGTGCATGTGGGGTTGAACCGCCTGCCCTGCTGCTAAGCGGGGATTTTGACTTGCAGCTGTTTTCTTGTTCAAATGCCCACTATAAAAACACTCCCCAGTATTTGGTCTAGCCTGAGCCATGTGCTGAAGCCATAATCCCGGTTGCAGCTCATCCCAACGCAAGTTGGGTTGTATTGTGCTCCGCATTCTAAATGCCTGATCACAATGTAACCAGGCCATGCCCGCAAAATCCAAGAATGCCCTATGTATAATGTCCAAATATTGGAACAGGGACTGAGCCCTCCAAGGTTGCATCTTGACTACCACACCTGCGTATATCAAATAACCCGATAGCCAATTGGTCCAATTTCTTTCTGGCTTCTTTCTCCTCAACCTTTCTTTTTCCTTTTAGTCCTCTTTGTCCAGCTCTTTCTTTTCAATGTTTCTGTTAAGTAATTCAAACAGGTCCACGTACTTTCCTTTTCCAAATTTTTCTTTGACTGCTGGGGTAAGGTGATCCCCAAGTGGAGTAGAATAATCCCCATACGGGAGGGCACATAAAGGCACCGTGTTCTATCCTGTGTTAGCTACAGAAGGGTAAGGCCACCCGCCAGCACTGGCCGGGGTGCCCTGGCTTGCTGAAGCTACATTAGGGGGTGCCATCCCCCAACCATCAAACGGTGGTATGGCATAAGGCCAAAATGCTCCAGCCGGCCCCATACTCTGTGTACCAACCTGTGAAGGTGTTATGGGTGCAGGTTGACCACCGTCAGCCCAAGGCCATGTGGTGGTTGGTGTGTATGTGCCATAATTAAAATTCCACTGACCCATAGATGTTGAAGGGACATTATCGGCTTCAATTGCCTGTAGACTGTCCTGAGGAACCTCCAAAACGTCCTCTTGACCTTCCTGGAGCTCAGGAGTGGCTGGAGTTGCTGGGAGTGAAGCTCCGCTGCTCCTCTCTGTATGCCTGGATTTTGTTGCTGATGATTCCCCTGCAGACTCGATCGCCTCGCTCCCTCCGGATACCCGATCAGCCTCGAGGACATTGAAACGCTCCATTAGATCATGTGCCAACGCTTTCAGCTTGGCCCTATGGTGCCCCTTGGAATCCCTGACAGACCTATGGGGTTGAACTCCCCCAGACTGATGCATTTGTTTGGCAACTCTCTCTGCCTCAAGGGCTGAGATTTTGTCCTGGAACTCTTTCCATATGGGCCAGGATTCTTCATCAGAAGACTGGGGTGGTGTCACCTGTGGTGCCGCTCATCTCTTAGCAGGCTGTTTCCCTTTTTTGTTGGCTCCGCCCTTCTTGGAAGCCATTGCTCAAATAATATTCCCAGACAACACTGGTTGCAAGAATATTACTGTGGACTTCAACAGTACCACACACCTCCTATCTCTCTTTTCTCCCCCGCCCTATTCTTCACACTTCCTTACCTTCTTTTATTATTATTAATTTTGAATTTTTTTGAATTACTTTTTAAATTACTTTTTAAATTACAAGTAACTAATTACTAATAACTAATTAGTCCAGATTATTAGTTATTAACTGTCGAACTACTTAACTACACTAGCAATGTAAAAGGTCAAGGCCTCAACTACTTCTCACAGTTAAGGCCGTTCCCCTATAAAAAACCCAATCTTAATAACAGTCCTGTCGCAACCAACCAATGGACCTTGAACTATTATTCCCTCTAATAGCAGTGAAACCCCTCACTATTACCTCTAAACATGGTACCACCTTAGAAAATAAGCAATACGAATACCAGTCCCACAATAAAACCTTCAACCGACCTAAAGCCCAACTTACTAATAAAGGTTAATTAAATTAAATAAAATTCAATTTATACTGTCTAACCCTTAAACAGACCTTATGTTCACTACAATTAAGGGAATTAATAAGCAAAGCTCACGACTGTGTAGCCTCTATTTAAACAATTCAAGCCTCAGCAGGCAGCTTCCCCGGTAATTCACCCCAAATTCCAATAAAGCAACTAATCAGAATGGGGGGGAGGGAAGGCGAGTTCGCTCTTAAGCTTTTAATGTAGCAGAACCCAAAGCCCCGAACCCTATAAACAAGAGAAGGGGGGGACAGCTAACGAACAAGCAAAATAATAAAACAGGAATAAATAACAGTGAACTCCAGTAAAGACAATAAACGGAATGTGGAAAAAAAACGGAATGGGGGGAGGCGAAGGCGAGTTCGCTCCCAAGCTTTTTAATGTAGCAAGAACCCAAAAAACCCCGAACCTTATGAACAAGGGACAAGGGGGGGGGACGGCTAACAACCAATAAAATAATAAAACAGTCCAAATAATAAAACAGACAGGAATAAGCAGCGAACCCAATCAAACCCCCGTGCCTGGGCGCGCGGGCGCAAAGGCGCCGCCCCACCGCCCCAACAACCCACCTGCTTTTAACAAAACACAACTAACTACACACTAAAAAACTCTACAATAATAACAAAAGTAAGTAAAATATCCTTAGCGTGGGAGGGGAGCGGTTGCAGCCCTCGTTTCCCAATGAAGCTCGGAGTGAACCAGCCAATAACGGAGGCGACCAACAAAGCCTCTTTCTCACACCAATGCCTGAGAAAGAAGAGGCTGTTAACATGGGAGGACATCCCTTTATACCTAACAACGTCCTCCCGCTCTTTTAAACGTTCCAATGAACAGAAGGGAGTCTCGCGCCATCCGTGGGGGGGGCAAGCTTCCGTCTCTTGATGAAGGTCTCTGGCTCGTCTGCGACTTATCATATGGAATGGAGCTATACAACAGCCCCTTTACAAGAGCTGGTCCAGCACTCCTTTATAAGATCTTTTCTAACTGTCCTCTGTGGAACATCTGCTGCACATTTAAGGGCTGTAGTGGGATTAATTCCAATTGAAAGGCATTCTCACATTGCACTTGCTATACACTGGCTGGAATTGGTCTGTATGAGTGATTCTCAACTTTCAAAAGAGTGTTTTAAAAACCAACTTCAGAGTCTATCCTGAGAATCTTGGATAACCTCAGTCAGACCCATTTTATGCAGCCATGGGGTTGATACAGAGTCTTTGTACCCATTTTTATCTAATAATGTAAAGAAGCTGGTAAAAAAACCAAAAACAAACAAACAAACAAACAAACAAAAACACCTGTTTTTATTCTAAATGGGAGGATCTTTGTATCATTTCACAAATGTCCTATTCTTACGCACAATACAAACCATCGTCTGGTTTGGAGAATTATTTTGTCAAATCTAATCCCCCCCCCTTAATAAAATCATTCACAGCTCTGCACTTTCAGTGTATGCTATTAGCCATTTTCGAAGGGAGATATGATAGCATCCCATTCCTTCAAAGACTATCTGTGTCAGTATTGGGGTGTGTGTGTTTGAAGATATTTTACATTATTTATTAAGTTGCCCTTTATATAGACACCCCAAAAGTAATTTTTCTGCTGGAATTCTCATATCTTTGTGTGATAGAATCCCTCCTTGGCTCAGTTATGTACGCTGCTTGTGGATAGTGATGTAAATTGTACCTATCAAATAGCAAAACAGCTTTGGCAGCAAAGAATGTGAACGCCAAGTAGAGATGGGTATGGACCAAAAAATGAACCTGGAAGTTCATTAAAAAATCACTGGTTCATTGGTTCAGATCGGTTTGTGTTCATCAAAACCAATCAACCGAAATGGACCAAACCAACAGACTTTTAAATCAATTTTGTTGATAGGGCATTCAATGGTTTGCCCATTTTCTCCCCCCTTGCCCCCACAGCCTTTTCCCCACCCCCAGCCCCAAGCCCTTTCCCATTGCCACCCCAACCCCTACCTGTTTCTGCCTCCTCCTCCATTGTCATCCCGGTGGTGGCAGTGCAGCCTTCCAGGAGCCCAGGCGCTGCCTTCTGCACATTCACCGGGGTCTCAGCTGATCTCCCTGATCAACTGGGACTCTGGTACATGCGTAGAGTATGCACATATGGAAAGAGAGCGGGCCCAGCTCATGGAAGACAGGCCACTGCCTATGAAGATGGCAGTTGCAGAGGCAACATTCCTTCTAAGCTGCCCAACTGCCCATTTGTTTCCGGTCACAGCCAGAACCCAACACACATGGGGCAGGGCTCCACACAGTGCTCCAGAAAATTAGAGGGAATGTTGGGCGGAGGAGGAAGAGGAGGCAGCAGCAGCACAAGGTAGGGAAACAACAGGGGTAGTGAGGTGGGACAGGAGGATGGCAGAGAAGGTGGGGGTTAGTTTCCCCTCCACCCCAGGCATGAACTTAAAAAGAAAAACAGTTCATGGTGGGGTTTTTTTAAGTTTGGAAAGTTCATGGTTCGTGGGTAGCCATGAATCACAAACCACCACAAGCTGTCATTTTTCTGGTTCGTGCCCATCTCTCATGTCAAGCATAAAAAGACTTTAGGAAGGAAGCAGGATCTGTCACGTTACACAACCCTGCCATGTTTATATTTATAGATAAATATGTAGTGTCAGTGCTGTGTCTAATTGTTGATTTTGTGGTTGTTGTTTGTTATATGATATCTGGGCTCATTTTATGTTGCCCAGGGAGTGCCCGTTCACTATGGGGCACTATAAAAATGTACCAAATAAATATGTTTTGTTGATATATTGTAATGACATGGGTTTCAAGTAATAAATCTTTGCTTATACTCAAATAGGACGAACTTCATCATGCTGTGGTTAAATTGCAGTATTGCAGCAAAGATTCTACTCATGACCTGTGTTCAGTTCCAGCAGATTTAGGTAACCAGTTCAAGGTTGACTCAGCCTTCCATCCTTCTGACGTTGGTAAACTGAGTACCCAGCTTGCTGGAGCTGGGGAGCAATGTGTAGCCTGCATAATTAAATTGTAAACTGCTCAAAGAGCTTTAAACACTATGGGATGGTATATAAGCAGCACACCATAGAATTCATATTCCTAATTTTAAGGCTTCAGATTTGAAAGGGTGTGAATTTTACCATGCCTCAGGGAGATTTCTTGGTACATTTTTTGAAATGAAGAATTATCATAATTTTGCCTTCTTTGTTGTTTGCACAAGGAGACAACATGCATAGAATTTCCACTGCTTTTACTTACATTCCCTGATGCTGTTTTGCAGAAAATAGTTTGATCCAGGAGCTGAAGTCCTACAGGACTCCTCATGCTTTCCTGGAGCCAGAGTGGGTAAGATGGGAGACCTGGAACATGTCCAGAGGAGGGCAACTAAAATGGTTAAAGGTCTGGAAGCCATGTCCTACGAGGAGCGGCTAAGGGAGTGGTGGAGGGTGGTGGAGTCTCCTTCTTTGGAGGTTTTTAAGCAGAGGCTGGATGGCCATCTGTTGGGAGTACTTTGGTGGATGTTCCTGCATGGCGGGGGGTTGAACTGGATGGCCTCAGTGGTCTCTTCCAACTCTATGACTCTATGACTCTATGACCTCGGTAACCTCATCAGGAGCATGGAAAGATATGGAAACTGGAAGCTGCAGAACTTAAAATGATGCAGATCCAGTCTGGACTGGGAGCTGGGTTTAGATGAGCCCATTCCAAATTAAACCTGAATAATTTTGCCCATCACTATTGATAAGGGTAGCATCCACCTGTGATCTATGTATGCAAATGAGCCATCTAGGAACAAGCACCATATACAGAACTTTCATTTCACCTCATTTCACTGCAGTCACAACCCCTTCGAATGGGGTGATTTCATATTTTTCATTGAGCACCATTAAGTTGTCAGTGATGATACAGTGAAAAACCAGGTGACATGCATTATCCTTGCAAAAAAAAAATACTATTTCTCCAATAAAAAGTTGGGAGAAATGACAAGAAAGTTGGTGTTAACTAGTTTTCTCCTATCCTCCCCTTACTTGTATGCAGGGGTTTATTTTCAATAGATACTGTGAAATGAAAGAGGGAGTATATGCATCACAGGATATAGAACAATTCTATTTTCATTCACTTTCTGATTATTTCATTTATTTTTTTCTAGTTGAGAAACAATTGCATGGGGGCTGTGAGACACTGTGAAACTATTATCCATTTGGTATGCTCAGAATATAGAATTGAGGGAAGCCAGTTTGCTTCAACTTCTGAGAACTATGAAGGCATAAAACTATACAATTTCATGGTACGTTAATCTTTTGAGGGAATTCCTGGCAATCCTTGATATTATAGCATCAGGAGAATCCTTCCATCACATGATAGGTGAATTTGGGGAACTGTGGGAGAACAAAGTCAGACTGAATAGTCTTCTGTTTTTAAAAGCTAATATAGTTTTAAAGTGTTATAGGTAAAAACAAAATAAAAATAATATAAAAATAAAAGAACAAATAAAAAATACAAAAATGTGGTGTCTTCTTAAAGACTGTTATATTTTAATGTGAGCTTTCATGGACATAATAAGAGAAAGAGATAACATGGCAAATATTTATACATGGTATCAAAATACAGAGATCTTGGTTGGTTGGTTGGTTGGTTGGTTGGTTGGTTGGTTGGTTGGTTGGTTGGCTGGTTGGTTGGTTGGTTGGTTGGTTGGTTGGTTGGTTGGTTGGTTGGTTGGTTGGTTGGTTGGTTGGTAT
Organism: Intellagama lesueurii; assembly: GCA_037013535.1. Lineage (NCBI taxonomy): Eukaryota > Metazoa > Chordata > Lepidosauria > Squamata > Agamidae > Intellagama > Intellagama lesueurii. Next base: position 130,991,842 of record JBAJHW010000003.1, on the reverse strand, counting down.
GAAAGTCAATAGGTATTGAACAGTGGGGTGATTGCCTCTTTGCAGGCATATTCCATTGAAGCTTGTGCTGCAAAGGATGCAAGAACCTCTGTCATGAATAACAATGGTAGAATAACATGAATGTTAATTATACTGCCGATACTAGCCCTTTACAATTGTTAATGATCTTTTCTTTATAGGATATTCTCTTGGGTAATGCACACATCACATTAATGTGTAAACTACCCCAGGCAATGAATGACCACAAGAGCAACACAGCAATGAGTTAAGACTCTCGGATTTACCTTTGAAGTTTTCAGGTGAATCTATTGAGGGGGGAAATATTTCTTGGAGATATTGTACAGTACAATTATTGTAGTGTTCATATTTTGTAGTGTTATAAAACCCTTGCCTTATACTCGTCCTGTAGTTTCTTTTTCCAGAATGGCCACTGTTAGTTCATTTGTTGAATGTCCTGGTAAATTAAAATGATGTGAATTGGGTTTCTGAGTGTTGCCGTCCCTGATGTCTGATTTGTATCCATTATTTTTTTTCTGTAGACATTGTCCCATTTGTCCTGTATAGAGTGCAGATGGGCTTTCTTGGAAAAAGATGGCATAAAATAACAGGTCAAAATACCTTTGATATTGTATGTGACATTGCTAGGTCCAGTAATTGTGTTGCAAGAATGAATGTGGGGGCAGAGCTGGCATCCGGGTTTGTAGCAGGGTTTCCTTCCCATCTCTGTGTCAGTATTGTGTAGTCTATTGTGTATCAGTAGTTGTTTGAGATTGGTAGTTGTCTGTAAGCAACTACAGGTTTTCCACCAAGGGCTTGGAGAATGAAGTGTTCTTGTCGAGGATGGGTTGGAGATCATTTATGATATGTGTGAGTGGTCTCAGTTGAGGACTAAAGGTGACAACTAGTGACGTTGGGTCATTTTCTTTGTAAAAAAGGTTGTGATTTAGACCGTAGATTAATCATTGCCTGGAATCTGATGGCATTGCCTTCTTTTTCTAGATTTTTTTTTGTGTTTTTCATTATGTATAGTTCTATTCATCCTTGCACAGACAAGTGACAATATTTTATGACTGAATTACTTGGTAATTGTTTTTAATGATTTTAATTAAAAAACATGAAATGGCAGACAAACAGCAATAAATGCCATTGCTGATGTGAGCCATTAGAATCCATTGCTAGAATGGAATGTGTTTTTCAGTGATGCAATTTTTGGAAATTCTTTGTGAGTCACAATACTATGAAGCAATCTTATCCTTGTATATCTCAGATCTCTCTCTCAATTTTATGTGTCCTAACATATCTTCACATCTCTGGCAGTTTTAGTTCAATCACCAGGGCAGCTTCCATGACTCCAACTGGTATAATAGGAGCTCCGGAGTAACTTTGGTCCCCATAGCTCAAAGTGGTGGTGACTGTGTTGTGGTAGCAACACAGAAAGGAGGCACAACATGGAGCAACACTCTGTTTTGCTTGGTGGCTCCATTCTGGTGGGAACAGTGTAGCCTTGAAAGGTTTGTGCTACCACAACACAGGTTTCTTTCTCATCAGGTTCAGCCACCCACCTTGTGGGTCCCAAATGGGTTCCAGGTCACTTAGAGACTGAACAGGAATTTTTGAGCTGCATTTCCTGATTAAATTGTGAGACTCAGGGGCCCAGGTATTGGATACCCTCTCAGGCTGACTTAGGTCATAACCAACTCAAGGTCTTGAACTGCAAATAAATCTTGAAAGGCCTCTTCCCCATTTGGCCAGCAAGGGCTAGCCTATAAGCTACTGGAAAGGATGAATAAGCAGGGTTAAGAAGGTAAGTTTTGGTGTTTCAACAGGTGGAGGGAAGAAAAGCAGAAAGTAACAAAATGGGAGAAGTATGGAAGAGACTGAGGAACCTGACCATGTATTGAAAAGAGTCCATGTCATGTCCCTATTAGTTTTTTGTGTGGTGCTCTAATAGTTTGTGAACTGACAAAATTGTGCTGGAAGGTACCCCTCCTCTATTCAGTTTATACATGCTTGACGTTTTCAGAGTGGGCAATGGGGAGCAGAATGGCATGGAGGGAGTCAGAACTAAGGACTCCAGACCTAAAAGTGAACAGGAACAAAGGTTAAACCAGAAAATGAGATCAGAGACCAACACTAGTGATCAGGTAGATCCAGTGTGATAGGGAGATGCTTTTTTCTCTTTTGCCCAGGAAACACCAGTAACCAGCCTGGGAGCAATACATCTGAGTTTTATTTGCTGAGAAGGTGTTATGACACATCTTATCACAACAGGCAGTGGTCACCTGTTCATGACAGCAATATGGTAACAGCAGTATTGCAGTGCATGGTGAACAAGTTGCTCCAAGTTGATTCATGACTGATCTTATTGGAGGATTTGTTTCCATAATGCAAATTAATTTTAGAACAATGCATTTATTGATCACAGGGAAATGAATTGGTTTGCCTTCTATGACACAGGTGCTAGAGCACAAACTGTGAATTTAGTGGAACAGTTGTATGTTTTAGACTGTGACTCCATTCCTTATAGTCAGTTCCTTGGCACTTTACTCATATTCTATCCTCATATTCTATCCTCAACACAGCTGTCTTTGCAACAGATACGACTAGCCGAGGACTTGGAACTCTTGGGGATTTTGGTCATCAAGTTCCGGAACTCCCAAGGTAGCATGCCAACTGGGTGTTTCTGGGAACTGCATTCAAACAGAAATTTTGCCAAACTCTGTGTGGGGTAACCCAACCACTGCAGCTATTTTATGAATAGACATCTCCCTGCAGTAGCCACAATAATTGCCTAAACCTTCCCACATTTGGCTGGGGACCAAAAAATTAAAAAATAAAACAGTGCTAAGCCTGGTTAGGTTTCTGAGCAATGCTACTGTTTAATGGAATACTTTGAAATGTACCATTTTAGATCTACCACCTCTACCACTTGCACTTCCCAGACTTTGGTGCTGTAGGTGGCCACCCCAAGAGAGCCCAGAAAGTCTTCAGTCAGGAGTAGGGCCTTATCGGTGGTGGCCGCCTCTCTGCGGAATGTCCTGCCTGTGGAGTTGCACCAAACCCCTACCCTCCTGACATTCAGAAAACACATGAAAACCTTGTTGTTCAGAGAAGTATTTCAGGTCATCCTTCCTTTGTTATTTTTATGATTTATTTATTTATTCTGTTTATGTTTGTCTGTGGGTGCCATCTTGTGCTCTTTGTGAGCCACTATTTTTATTCTACTGTGATGTGGGAGGGGATGATTGTTTTGTTGTTTTTATATATCCTTTTGTTGGAAATCAGAGATGAGCACAAATCAGAAAACTGGTGATTCATTTTGATTCATGACTCATCAAGGTTGATGAATCATGAATTATGAATTTACAAAATTTTGTTGATGAATCAATTTGTCAATGCATTCTTTACTTTAAAGCCCTATAAAACAGCCCATCAAGCACCTAGAGACACCAAAATTGCAGGAAAGCTTCCCTTTACTCTTGTCTACAAGCCCTAAAAGATTGGTGGAGTTTGAGCTTTGGATATCTGAGTTATACATCCACAAGGAAGCCCCCAAGAAAGTCTCTTCCCCCCCCCCCAGGTACCTAGAGACACCAAGATTACAGAGAAGCTTTTCCTGACTCTCTTCTCTACAAGCCTCCAAGTCTGGGGAAGTTTGGGTTTTGGATGTCCAAGTTATACACCCACAAAGTTGTTCCCCCCAGGAAAGTGCCCTTTGCAGCTGGCTTGGGGAAACCCAATCTTCACCAACCTTGGAGGGATTATAGAGGAGAGTTGGAGGAAGCTTCTCTGTTATTTTGGTGTCTCTAGGTGCCTGGGGGAGACCAATGGTGTCAGTGCTGTTAAAGAGTTTGTGACAATACAAAAAAGGCTGAGGTAGAATTCTTTTGCACTAAACCGGAAAGTGAAGAAGGGGCCATGGGTCACAGGTGTATACGTAGGTTTCAGTACAAAGGAATCTATTAAACAGAAAATATGTAGTTCCATGAACATTAATGCTGCCTACTATGGAAGGGTGGCAGCCCAGATCAGGTGGCATGGGGCTGTCACAGGTCTAAACTAGTCTGAAGGCCATGCCAGTTACACTTAGTGGAAGCCCATGTGTGATTTTTGCAGGCAAGAAGAAAGCTCTTCATGAAATGTAATAGAACTAGATTTGATCTATTGTAGAGCAAGGGTGGACAAAGTGCAAACCTGCAGCTGTGACTCCCATCTGTTGCAGCAAGCATTACCAATTGTGTTGAAGTCTGGGAGTTGTAGTTTATCAACATCTAGAAGGCTGTACTTTCCTTATCCCTGTCCTAGATGAACCATAGTTATCACATCATACTTCTCACCCAACCTTCTCATTTGAAAAATGCTGCAACACACTGCTCATTAAAAAATAAGTACAAAATACATTTTAAAGGCATATGTTGAGACACAGTACTTCAATGTGCCAATTTTGCAGCTTTTAAAAAATTGTGTGGATTAATGCAGAAACAGAACAGGAGGGAGTTCTAAGTGAATACATGCAAGGCAACACTAATTGGAAAAATAGTAATTTGTCTTTCCTCAGGTTAGAACAGAGACAGATCTTACCACATCTTTATAAATTCAAAAGTAAAAACCCACTATGTATTAGCCTGTATGTGTTATTTTCTATTCAACTTTTCAAACAGGCTTCCTTCCTTTTCCCATATCTGAAACCATTGGTGATCTCACTAATCAGTGCCTTCCTGATGATGTCTAATTACTAGTTATAAATAGCTATGTACAATTTACTCCCCTTGAACATCCCCCCAGGTAATTATTAATGTGCTGCATCTCACCAAGTGAATTCTGTAAACATACTGGTTTTGATTCTGTGTTCTGTTATGGGTGAATAATTTCTTTCCTGTTTAGTGCTAGTAGGTTTCTGGTGGGAAGCAGAGCACACAAGGAATCTATACAAGGAATTCTGATTAAAACATTTGAATAATTTCTGCTCCAACACCCTCTATAACTAGTTTCAAACCGTAGCCACTGTCTTGGGTATGTTCCCAGCAGGTTATTAACAATTAATTAGCAATAGTACACCAATGCTATCAGCAGTACTACACTAATTGCATGGCACTGGAATGTCTCTAGACTTTGTAAACAAACAGCAATCCAGACTACTTTTTATGGCAAGGAAGTGTACTGTTTATTTCCAATATTTGCCTTTGCAATTCCCCTCTATTGGGAGAATTACATCTGTGTGGCGGGGGTGGGTTGGGTTGTTTCATGTTGTCCATTTTCTTCCTAGTAAATTTCAGGGCCACTTTAGGAGGTCAATTCTTTATGAGTAATACTGGAAACTGTTGCGTCCTCCAGCATCTGCTTGTTCCCGGATTTATTGGTTTACGTTGATAAGAAGCCAACAGAATCACAGACTGCTAGTGCTAAAGTAGCACCAATAGTTTGATATTCTGAACTGTTGCTCAGGCCATGTCCAGAAGACACCTAGATGTTAGGAACAGGGGATTCAAAAGGGGAACAAGCCAGAAAAGGGGGCAAGAAGATGGCTCAGATGCAAGCATATCTCCCATATAGGGCAGAAGAGTCTAATTGCCTGGAAAATAAGATGGTGGGAACAACTTTTGTGTCTTACAAAACAACAGGACATTTTGGAGATGGATAGATACTGTATAGGCCACTGGAAATTTGTTACCCCATGAGCCTGGGATGTTCTTTATACAAAGACATGGTGCCCAGGTTTATGCCAATTCCTGAAAACAATAGAGAACCGGCTCCACAGGTTTTGGCCTCACCATTTTCTTTCTTTTTTCTTTTTACCAGCAGAGAATCATCTTGTGGTTGGTTACTGGAGAAAAAGGAACCAGGACCAATCCAAAAGCAGGAAAATTGTGGGTGTCAATGGAGCAAAAATCTACTTCACTCTGAGAAAATAATTTTTTCTCCCCTCAATCTTTCCCCTAAAATCACAGTTCCTGATCCTTTTCCCTTCCAAAGGGAGAAGGACTTTCCCTGCTCCGCCCCATCCTTCTCTTCACTAACCTTCCTACTGGGTCTTTCTTGGATCTGGGATCTAGGTTTGAGTTCTTCACATCTCTGTATTGGATTAGGTAGATATAAGACTTTGTTTCTGTTTTAATTGTATTTTGATTTTTAAGCTTTGCTACCATATAGCTGAGAACATGTAGGCCTGCTTCTAATACTGATAGGAGTTTAGTTGGTACTAGATAACATTTTAAGTGTCTGCTAATTTTAAAGGTCTTGATTTTGCACACCATAGAGATTTCATTTAAAGAGTTAATTTAGTTCATTCAGGATTGTATCTATTTGAATGGGCTTACTGAAAGTGAACTCATTGCCTACATTGCATGGGAAAAATTCTGTATGTAACAATTGGTTTGATTTTGGTGAATGTTATCGTTTTCTTCATGGAGTGTTGCTGTTCTGACTTCTATCTGAAAATGTTTCATCCCTTTTTAAACTAACAAAAAGCATTCACAATTTCCCTCTGTTATTTGTGCCAAACTGAACTAAATCTTCCATTCAATTGCACCTGTGAGTTACCTTGTGTCATTTCTCATCATGGCTTCCCACCCACTGGGGTAAAAAGGATCAAATTTTCATTAAAATGCCTCTCAAAAGCTCCTTACGTCACAAAATTACTTTTCCCTGTAGATCTTTTGCTTTGCCAGAATGTTTGTTAGCAAATTCCAATACAAGCAGACCTGATGTGCGCCTCCTGCTCATATGACCAGGTGGATTCCAAACTAGATTCTGCACTGCCTTCCATGTTTGCCATATAGTTCCAAATCAGGTTTTGCACTGCCTTGCATGCTTGTCACATAGTTTGTGGCACAGTGGTTAAACTGCAGTAGTGCAGTGAAGACTTTGCTTATGACTGAGTTCAATCCTGGGCTTAGGTTGCTGGCTTGAGGTTGACTCAGCCTTCCCAACTCACTAGCAATGGGGGCAAGCAATGTGTAGCCTGTGTAATTAAATTGTAAACTGCCCAGGGAGAGTTTTAAGCACTTTGGGGTGGTATGCAAGCAGTACATTTTGCTTTCTACTTTGCTTAAGCAACAATATAAATATCAACATATATTTACCTGAGATATAATTTGAGAGGAATTTATCTTCAACATCCACTTTAAATGTGAATTTATCTTCAAATGTTCAGTTTATTCAGTGTTTTGTCAAAAGGAATTGTACATCAATAGTGAAAGAAGTCAAGCTGGACATATATGTGAACATGGCTTGGAAATCAACTGCTTTATCCGTCTCTAAGAGCAAATGGGTGGGGGCTGAGTGGCCAGCCAAACAGCCTGTCTTGATAAGAATTCCATGTTACTAATTAGAATTCTTCCTTGATGACTAAGCTGTGCCAGACCTCCCACAGAATATCAGAATAGCAGGATAACATTGTATGTAATTTAACCACCTCACTTCCAAAGTAATGGCTTATCCCCAAGGACCAGTTCATTTAATTTACCTGGAGTCATACTTTATTGTGGGTTCAGGGGTAGCAATGCACAGATTTTTTTTAAAAGGAATATTTTTCAGTCCAGTACTTTTCAAGCACTTTTGCTATGTACCTTAAATGTTCTAGAACCATGCAACTCAGACTATGAATTGATGATATTGATCAGCAGCGGACTTAATTTGTTTATTCTTTCAATTAATTATTTATTATCTGCATAAATTTCAGATAAATAATCATGGAGTCATCTGATACACTGAAGTCTGTTCTGGCATATGCTAGGACTAAAGTGTGTTATTATTCTTCATTGGCACAAATGAACACAAGGAACAACAGGATAAACAATGGACCAAAATATCATGGAAATGAAATGCTGGAAACCTTCGATATACTGTCCCAAAATGTAATTTAAAGTCTATGGAGTTTCATCATCATAAAAATGCTTTGCTCTCAAGCATCTCACTGGCTTAATTTTGACAATGATAAAGACAGGGGACAATGTGTGAAGATGTTAAAACAAATCCATAATTTGGCCTCTAATCAATAAGCACAAAAGCACTGAACATTAATGTGATGGAAGTCTATTTACTACCTCCAAACAGATAGAATTCTGAAGAGGCAATAGATGGCAAAGAAAAATAATGCCATTCATTTTGAGATAGCAAATGAACACATCTTTTGGCTTCTTGCAATAGACACCTTATAAATTGCAATTGGAAAGAATTAGAGATAATTCGGAACCATCCAATGTGAAACTGCTTTTACAGCAATAGGTCATTATAACTATTTTTGAGATACTTCAAAGTTATAAGATAAATGAAGGAAGCAGTCCTTCTGTATAATGAGTGCTTCCCTTTGAATAAAATTCCTATCTTGTTTGCTTCAGGGAAAACGATTATGTCATCTAGCAAAGTCATGCTCAAAGCACAGTTCTGGTGCACTACTTATTGAATAAATTTTGAAGAGCTGCACTTAAGGGAGAATAACGTGTGTGAGGCAATATTCAAAGCAATATTCAAGTCTTGTGAGCCCTATTGGCCCTGACTGGGTTGATGGGGACTTCCTCCTCCATCTCTTGATCCATGACATGAATCAATGGCAATGACATGGCAGGTTCAATCAAAATGGGATTTATTACAACACAGTGCACTGCCTGAGCAGCTGGGGAAAAATTCACCAAGTTTGAATCCTCCTTCTTCCCAGTTATATTCACTGGGAGGGTGTCTAGTCCAGTTTCCTTCAACAGGAATGACCCCAGTAAGCTAAGTTGGATGGGCAACAGCAAGGACAGACAATATGCTCACATGGAAGACAGTGGGATTGGTTCCTTCAGTCACTTTGCACTCACTCCTGAACCTGGCATGCTCTTTGCTGCTGCCTCTGCCATTGTCTCTGCTGAGTGGTTGTCAGTTCCTGGGGATGGGGGCTTAGTTGAGTGTCTTCTCTCCCTACACTCCCCCCAGTATGAAGGGCAAGAAGACAGGCAAGGGTTAAGGTGGCAGTCAACTTCCTCTCGAGGGACCAAGAGCTGTATCACAGCCTCCTGTCCAGCAATTCTCTTTATCTATATACTCCCAGTCCCCAGGTGACTCAGGTTCCTCTGGGAGTTCCAGCTCTGCTTAGTAACATTTGCTAGTATCTGTTAGAATGTCCCTCCAAGACCTTTCATCAATCTCCTCCTCTTCCTCCTCAATTGTCATGTCAGGAAGGTGGTGTCCAGTATGTATTCCATACGCTCAAGTCTCCTTTGTCCTCCCTAGTCTTGATTGCCCCCATCCCTTCCAGGGCTCTCCTTATCACAGACTCAGTGCCTCTTTTCTCCTCTAGGGGTCACTTCTATGGGCTTAGGGCTGCCTTTGCTAAGAGAGACTCCATCAGAGTGTTGTCCTCCTGCCATCCAGATTCAGGCTGTTCCTCTTTGGGTTCCCTAGTTTTGGCTCAGTGGGTTCTGCCTCTCCCAGGTCCACAGAATAACTCGCAGTATGAAACTCTGCAGTCCCAGAGAGGAGGCAAGGCAGCTGACAGACAGAGGTGCCTGCACCCCTGCACCCTCCCTCACAAATGTGTTTTGGAATCTGCTTTGTATTGAACATTTGGAAAGAATATCAGCTTGAGCTAATTTCTGATCTCTAGTATTAAATGTGCATATGAGATTCAGTCTGAATTTGAACTCTATTGTTGTGATTCAGAAAATTGCCCAATTTGCCACCAACCAGTTTAGAGACTTCCCAATTCAACTTTGGTCTAAATCCAAATCACAATTTGGAAATGCATATCTTTGTGCCCTTCATAGAAAGGATACAAATAGTTGTAATAACTTTCCTTCTCTGTCAGAATTGGATGGACATTAGCAGGCACAGTAAGCCATTACAAGAGAACTGTAAATGTCAATGTGCAGACCAGCAGGGACAGGAGAATGTGCTGCTATATACACTTATATTCAGGGATGGTTTTTTAAAAAGGGAACTACCCATTTCTAAAAATGTCCTAACTATTGCAGGTACAGCTGTTCCGTCTGAGGGGCCAAGCTTCCCAGATTTCAGAAAAATAGAATACAGGGTGTTTTGTGCAAAAAAACAACAACAACAAAACAAAACCCACCAACAACAAACCACCTTTGCAGTGATTTTCCTGAAAAAGACATACTTACCCACCTAGGATTCAGGGGAGGGGTTTGACAATTTTTATAGAAGAGACATGATCACCTTTTTAAAAATGAGAAGAATTTGTGTACAGCTTTTTAAAATTCCAACAGCTAAACTGTCCCAACAAATTGATTGCATTCTGCCATTGAGATAATTTTTGCTCCAGCTAATGTACATTTCAAGGGAAGCTCTGGAATGAGACTTTCAGAGTGGCTTTGAGTGTGATCATAGCACTTGTGAATATAAAGACGCTGATCTATCTGAACAAAATCTGTTCAGAACCTGCAGACCCTACCTGAATATCTACTGCATAAAAATGTAATCAGGAAATAGCCTCTGGAAGTGCCTTGGGGTAGATGTGGAACACAAGAAACCCATGACCATGTTTGTCCAAGAGGCAGATGATATAAAGGTAGAATTACTACAAGCACACATCTACTGTTTAGGAAGAACCAAGTAAAAATGGTGTCATGAGAGACAGGGAAGGAAAAACTTGGGGTAGACATCTGAAGACAGTTCATCATGGAACACACAGAGACATAATTCAGAACACCCAAGCACAAAGAAAGATGCAAATAAAGAAATTTGTTAGAAACATTTGGAATATTCCTCAAAGAAAGCATTGCCCTCCCAGCCCGGAAATACCGAGGCGAGACACAGATTGTTGGGTTAAAACTTGGGCCACAACTTTATTAACTATTTAAACTATATCCCCCAAAATTACAAGGGGCCCCACCATAGAGCGATATTTTTCAATGTCCGGATAATCCTAGATCTCCAAACGCTTCATAGAGCAGAGCAAGCTCCTATTTCTGAATCGTGCTGTCCGCTGTACAGCATGCATTCAGGTGCTCTGTGAAAGGGTACCTCCCCATCGACTCAGTCCACTGAGTCTTGTGACCCTAAGTGGGCTGCTGGCTGGGAGGTCCTCCCATGTAAAACCACCTCTCATCTGATAGCCGATTGGCTCGACCTGCCAGAGAGATGGCATAATTTTCGCACCACGTGTCAACCATGAACTCACCCCAACTTTTTTCATCGCACTACCTGACACGGCCTGGGGCTATTTATATGCCCCAAGCCTGCCACCCAAGCTGAAAATTTTGGCTCTAAGGCCCCCTTGTAGGTCCCTCAGAAAGAGGCCCATACCCAACTCAGACAAGTGAACACAATCACTTCTGTATAGCTCAGACCGGTGAAGGGAGAGTAGCTGGACCTTTTATGGAGCCTCCTGTTCCAAAGTTGCACATTTCCCCTCTGGGGGTTGTCCCAAAAAAGGTGCCAGGAGAGTTCCATCTCACACACCATTTTTCATACCCAGAGGGGGAGTCTGTCAATGACATGATTCCCCAAGAGCTGTGTACGGTTCATTCCACATCTTTTGATGCTGCTGTACGGATGGTTAGATCCTGCAGCAATGGTGCTGAACTGGGGAAAGCTGACATTAAGTCAGCTTTTTGTTTGTTGCCAGTTCACACAGTCAATTTTGAGTTACTAGGCTTTCAATTTGAGGGTTGTTTTTATATGGACAAGGCAATGCCCATGGGTTGCTCAATTTCTTGTGCTGCTTTTGAGTGCTTTAGCTAATTTTTAGAATGGGCACTCAAGCGTAGGGTGGGGCTGTCCTATGTCGTCCATTATTTGGATGATTTTTTATTCTGTGGGAAGCCTGGATCAGGGCAATGTGAGTTCCTCATGCGAACTTTTCAGAATGTTACAAAGGAGCTGGGCATTCCCTTGGCGGAGGAGAAAACTGAGGGCCCATCCACCGTACTTACCTTTTTGGGGATTGAGTTGGACACTATTCAGCAGTCCAGTAGGTTGCTGGATAGTAAATTGGCTGATCTGCGGATTAGAATCCAGAACCTGTTACAACGCAAAAGAGTCACTCTTATGGAACTCCAGGAGGTGGTGGGTGTAGCGTTCACCCTACGTTATGCGTTGTAAGTTATGCATTATTCATGCTATATGTTAATGTGGTTAAGAGGCGGGGCAGAAAGAGATGTTAAAAGGCGGAGCCTGGGAGGAGTTAGAAGCAGTCAGGGAGTCTGAGTCTGAAATCGGAGGGAGAAAGATAGTTTGGGGGGTCTGAGGAGTGATTAGTCTGAGTGTAGCCTGTGATGATTAATATAGAAGGTTAATATTGTTGATTGATGAATCTTGAAGAATGTGCTTATGAATTATTCCAGAAACCACCTGTAATTAATAAACCTGTTTTGTTGGAAAGTCAGTACTGGATGGACCTTCGTCTTTTCTAAGTAAACTAAGTTGATAAAAGAGATCAACTGGTGGCAGCGTATCAGAGGGCGTGCTGAGGTACCTTGTGAGCTCTGTGTTTGGGTAAACAGCAGGGGCCACAAGGGCAAACGCCACAGTGGGTCACCTCAATTTTGCTTGTAAAGTCATTGCCCCTGGTCAGGCTTTTCTGAGAAGGCTTTGAGGAGCTATGAGTGGTTTAAAGAGGCCACATCATAGGAGGAAAATGTCAGCAGGCAAGAGAGATGACCTCTGCATCTGGTTGCAATTCCTAGATGGATTCAATGGAATTTCATTTTGGAGAGATGAACTGCGCTTGGGAGCTGAGTTCCAGGTTCACTCTGATGCTGCTGGGTCATCAGGATATGGTATTTACTTTAGAGGCCGATGGTGTGCCGGTCTGTGGCCCACAGAATGGAGTGACTCCGAAGTCACCCGAGATCTCACATTTCTGGAATTCTTTCCCATTCTTGGAGCCTTATGGCTTTGGGCAGATGTTTGGGCCAATTCTGCGGTCACCTTTTGGTGTGACAATATGGCGGTAGTCCATGTAGTGAATACCCTCACTTCTAAATCACTGAGGGTTATGAGACTCGTGAGAGCCTTTACACTATGTTCTCTGGAGTACAATATTGTGTTCCAGGCTTGTCATCTGCCTGGTGTAGAGAACAAGCTGGCTGATGCCCTGTCCCATCAACAGATCAGCAGGTTCAAGGAGTTGGCCCCGGAAGCTCAAGTTCGTCCACAGATATTGCCTCAAGAGGTACGGAGCATTGGAGGATTGAAGCCAACAGGGTAATAAGTTTAGCAATTGCTCCAAGTACCAGGCACAGCTATGCAGTGGCATGTGAAGAATTTTTTGTGTTTTGCAAGGGTGAAGGCATGGGCAGACCATGGCCTATAACTGTGGACCACTTGAAGCAATTTGGAGTTCACCTCCATTATAAAGGTTTGGCTCCCCGCACCATTCAGGGGAGAATGTCTGCCCTGGCTTTTCATGCTAAGGCACGTGGTTGCCTTGATCCGGCTAGTGACTTCAGAATCAGAAAAATGATTGAGGGTTGGAGCAAGGAAAGAGGTAGGCATGAAGATACACACACTCCAATGTCCCCCAGAATTCTTGTTCAATTAGGTCAAGTTTGGGATGTTGTATGTGTTGATCAATATGAGGTCAGGTTATTTAGGTCAGCTACCCTATGTACATTTTTTGGGGCTTTTAGAATTAGTGAGCTTATTAGATCATCCAAATTGGATAATCCCTTCTGCTACTTCTTTCTGAATCTTCGTTCTCACTACATCTTCCATACCTCTGACATATTTTAAATTGTTTACCAAAGTTGCACACCTATTGCCCTGAACAAGAATCCTAAAACAAGATTGGAAACTGTCTAACAAATAGTGTGCTGCCTCCAAATCTGGGTAAAGCAGCAACCATTCAGCCAGTACCAGTACATTAATTGGACTGGGGCCCCTTTGCAGGGGTAATCGAACCCGCTGCAGGCTTTTTTGACCTGCCTCCATCCTTGCCACCGCCTGCTCCTGGGCGCCCTTTAAATGGGATATGGGACTGTGTGTGACCCCACATATGTAATACTGATGTCAGAACCTGCACTGTTTACGGTTGCAGAAACCTTTCATTTTGAACTCCCAGCAAACCATGCAGGGTTGAACCCCCTGGCCCGCCAAAACATGGGAAGCATTAGAATTGGTAGATTTTTGTATCAAGTGCCCACTGTCGAAGCACTCACCCAACATGGGGCGAGATGGGGTCATGAGCTGTAGCCACAACCCATGATGACAAACATCCCAGCGCATTTGGGGGTTTATCGCAGCCCTCATATGGAACCCCTCATCATAAAGCAACCACACAGGGCCCAGGAAGTCAACATACACTCTGTATATAAGATCAAGGTAGTGCATAAGCGCAAATGCCTGGGCAGGGTATGCCTTTACAAAGGTGCCAGCTTAAATTAAAAAACCCAGCAGCCAATTTGCCCAACACCTCTCCACTTTTTTTCTTAAATCTCTCCTTCTCCCTCTCCTCTTCCTTGTTTCCTCTTTTCCTTGATCTCTCTATTTAGAAGTTCGAATACGTCTACGTATTCACCTTGTCAAAAATTTTCTATAGTGGCCGGTAACAAGTGGTCACCCAATGGTAAAGACTGATCACTGCAGGGGAGTGCACTACGAGGAACAGAATTGTACCCCATGTTTGGAATTACAGGGTAGTTGAGATGGTGCAAACCCTCAACAAAACCTAGCTTCTGACCAGGGGATGACCACTGTGGGTACGGCACCGTCCATGGCTTCAAAGCCAAAAGAGGTCCAACCGGAGTGGGAGGGCTAATACCAAAGCGGTTAGGCAGTACACTAGGAGCTGGTGGAGAAAAACCTGGTGGATTGACCTCACCCCAAGGCCAAATCCCTTCCATGTGTTGTGTATGTTGTGTAGGTGCAGACTCACCTGGGACAACAACTGCCAGAATTGCCGAGCTGGCTGAAGGCAATTCATTCACTTGCTGGCTGGTGCAAGAAATGGCGCCATCAAAGCCTGTCTGCCTGCTGGCTGGAACACACAATCCTGTATCGGTCAGCTCGCCCACTGGTTGTTCTCTCGACTGGTCAGGTGTTGCTGCCCTAGGCTCCTGCGTGCCTCCTCCTTCAGCTCCGATAGATGTAGATGAGGAGCCGCCATTGAATGAAGTAGTTGCAATCACCCCTGGAGCTGTAGAACATTCTTTTTCCAAGACAGCAATATGGGACATCATTACGTCACCTAATTGCCGTAACTCAGCCATCGTACATGCTTTTGACTCTCTGCTCGATCTCCTGTGGGTAGCAGCACTAGATGCCTCCCTGGCAAGGGCCCTTTTTCTCTCAAATTCACTCAGCTTAGCCAAAATGGCACTGTAATCAGGCCACCCCTCCTCATCTGATGAAGAAATTGCAGATGGTACTCTGATAGGAGCCTTACACTTTGCAGGCTGCTTGCCTTTCTTGGCACCCTGTCCTTTTTTGGGGCCCATGATAGCCGGACCAAATACCCAATTTAATATCCCTAATGTAAAAAAAAAATGGATTATTGTGAGGGTTCGTACTTTGCCTCCCCTATTTTTAAATGAGACTCTGTAGAGACTCGTGTTGAAAAATCATAACTGGCTTTTATTGGAAATTGTAACAATAAATCTTTTTGTTAGCACTCAGCTTCTGTGGTTTCTCTCGTCGCCAACAGGTCCGGCGAGGGCATCCAAACGTCTTTATCAAAAGGATTATAACACAAGTCATCCCAAGGTCCTCTCAAGAATGGATTAGTATTTTCTAACTCGCAAGTCTCTATCTCAGGGTTCAGTAGCGGGGTGGTCTCCTCATCTCGTACCTCTGTCCCATAATAGTCTCCCTCTCCTCATAGAGGGGTCCATGGTCCGTTAAGTAGCCCTTCCTCTGGGCTTCTTCCAGAAGCCATAGTCGTCGTTCTCTCTCTTTCCTATCTACTGCCTCCTTTTCTTCCCTGAGCCGTCTGTGCCACTCTCTGTCCTCCGACTCTCCCCAATAGGAAGGGCGCTGCGGTAGACCCCTTCTTTGCCGGTAATCCGCTTCCTCGTGGGGGACTCGCACCTTCTCCCGTTTACCAGTCCAAGGGTCCTCTACCCATATCATTTCTCCACCTCCTGGTATTACGTCCACCTCCCCTTTTATATCTCCCATTCCCACCTCCACGACGGACCTCCCTCTTTCTTCTCTTCCCGCCAACTCACTCCCCGTCTGAGTGGCCACTGTCTTCCTTGACAGTTCCCGCTCAAAATCCTGGGTATCAACTCCCCTCTGCTTAGTCTCGATGGGTGGTGCAGGCGGGTCTGTTTGTGCCCCTTGTTCCCTTTTGAGGGAGGACGACACTCCGGCGAGAGCCTCTACCCTCTTGCCTTGGGTCTCACAATTATTTATTAATTTGGTTATTTATCAATTTATATTTATTATTATTATCATCAGAGTAGTAAATCTAATGCGAAGCAAACACCAGAGAATGCTGTCCTTGTATTGATATGCTCAAATGGCCGTCTTTTTGTTCTAATAAATTCCCTGTGTGTGTGTGTGTGTGTGTGTGTGTGTGTGTGTGTGTGTGTGTGAACTAATCAGCAGCCTCCCTAGGGGGCACTGCACCAGAAATTGATCGAGCCTATCCTCTTTTTTTTTAATGTATGGGTGCAGCTAAGCTGCAGCCCAACAGGAGGTACAGCACCCAGACCTTATACCCTGTTTTTTGTGTTGTTGTTTTTTGCTATACCAATAAACCGACCAGCAGGGGGCATGGCAACACTAATCCTGAATGCTGGCCCCTTATTCAATTTATGTTGCTAATTTATTTTATCCTTATTTATTTTACTTCTAGATATATATATAGATAGATAGATATAGATAGATATATAGATCTAGATCTAGATCTAGATCTAGATCTATCTATCTATCTATCTATCTATCTATCTATCTATCTATCTATCTATCTGTCTGTCTGTCTGTCTGTCTGTCTGTCTGTCTATTCTTTTTTTTCTAAACAAGCCCCAAATAAAGGGGGGAGGGGGGTTAACAATCAATTAAACACTTCCTGCTTTTGTCCCCAACCTCAATCTTATTCTCTCTCTTTTTAAAACAAACACACTAAACAGCACACAACAAATGGAACTTTAAACTAAAAACATAAATTATTTCCTCACACCCAACCTCCCTGCCCCCTTGGAAAGCGGTGACACTGGTGGAGGGGGGATCGACACTCCCACCCTTAAACTGAAGAACAATTAAAGAAATAAATTAAAGCCAAGAGAACAAGTAATTAAAGAAGTAATTAAACAATTAATAAATAAGTAGGAAGACCAGCTGGGTCACGCCGATGCACGGCCCAAATCCAATGAAACAAGGGCCATCCACGTGCGAGAAAGCAAAACTGCTGACTCGCCCGGCTGCACAGCTAAACTCTTTGCTTGCTCAGATGGCAAAGAGGCTGAGCTGGAGGGACTGAGCCTTTTGAAAGGCTCTGTTCCCCCTCCCATCAGAAAGCAGTGTCACCCAAGTGCGATGCCACTCCCCTAGTGGGAGGGCAAAGCGTCCCCGCCATGGTGACTCTGCACCATGGCGGAGTGAACATTCTTTTTTGCATGGTCTGTTAAACAAATAGGCACAGCATATATTAAGGGCATGCAATGAGATAAAGCTTGTAAAACCAAATCTGGAAACTCCTTGACATCGCTGGCCTGAAGACTTAAGTTAGAAGCATAATGGCCACAGTGGGGGTGGTTCATAGACAGCATAAATTCTTGGCAGAACAAAGTTCAACAAGGAAACAAGACCAATGCATAAAATCATCAATACACTGGCTTCCTTTCTTGAAGCGTGTTTGCTGAGTAGCTTTGAAAGTTGTGCACTCCTCGGACATTTATCACCACTGATGAATTGTTGGTTCTGTTCAAAGGCAAACTTTCATTCATGGGTCTGTTTTTAGTAGATGATGAAATTATGGCATGAAAGTATAATGACACTGCAGTGCTAAGACATCATATCTTCTGAAGGCAGATATTCAACTGTAGCAGCAGCCTTGTGCACTATAGGAAGCCGAGTGTAGGCTTGTCACAGTGGGATGACAACAATGCTTGAAATGTATATTCATAGTGGACAGGACCAAAGACCTAAAATACACTGACACCATTTCATGGAATAAGCTATCCATCTCCATCCCCTTGAGCAAATAAGAAACCAGTAGATGGTGCCTCATATGTGGGAAATCTGCTTGCAAGGACCACTGCAGTTCTGAGATGACATGCTATAGTTGTCATATAAACAGACACAGCTGTTTTCCTTTAGGGTTTATGCTTGTTTCCTAATTTTTAAAGTTCATTACAAGGCCATTGTTGTTCTGAATTAGAAATAAAAATAAAAAAGGTTGTGGGGGGAGGTTTGTGTGTGTGTGTGCGTGATTGCATATTTTTAAATAAATGGATAAATCCTGTTGGTTACAATTTTTTGTAAGAGATAGAAAGCCAACAGCTACTCAATGCAAGCATTTCATGTCACATAAACATGTATGTCCTTTCTCTGGATGTTTGAGTACTCACAAATACTCCTGTTCATGGGGACTATTGTTTTATCCTAAAATACACTGTGCTCATCACTACAGTCAGAAAATGCTCCTAAGCTAGTTGTTTTTAATCTGCCTTAGTGACAGTAAAAGATTAACAAAAGTACTATAATATGAGATTTCAGCAGCTATCTGTAAAATATTTTGCTGTAATAAATGTGGCAGTCTTTAAGATAATACAACAGGATTCTTTGTTGTTTTTCCTGTAACTGTAACATGGCTGCTGCTCTGGGAATATTTTGGAACTTATATTGTTTCATCTTAGTGAGCACTAGAGTAACAGAAAGTGCAATGGGACAAGGGTGTGGGAGTATAGAGTGGCAGTCAAAATCACTAAGACAACCAAAATTTTCCAAGGAAGCATTTGATGTGGTACCCTTTCAGGTTTATCAGATTCCAGTAAAATAATTTTAGCATTCCTGTTTCTGGCTAGCAAAATTACTGAACCCTGGATCAGTTCTGTCTTATAGGAACATCAGTTGGTTTATGTTTGGCGAGAAGTTGTTAACTGATGAAAAAAGGAGTCATGTTGTGTAATTTTTCCTTTCTTTGATGTCTATTTGTGAAGGGATCCTTTAGACCATCTTATCTGCTGTCATAATCATGGCATCATCAACACTCAGGCTGGCATTTGCTATGTAATGCTTAACATCCCTTTTCCTGTACAGCAATACCAGGTCGTTTCTTTGGCATTCTGAATTGTGGGAACAGAAGCAATATACCCACATGCATAAACTGGAGATTTTGTGAAGGATCTAGAAGTAGTTTTTTGTAGATACTCAGAAATTGTGATGCAATTGTTGGTTTCTACAAGTGGAAAGAATGAACAGGATACTGCTGGATGCACTTAAATACAGAAACTATCGATTTAAAAGTAGAAAAGAGGTAATAAATGTAACCCATACATATCCTTATTGTTGTGTTCCTGGAATTTGATGTGAGAGATCTGCCACAACTGTAATAACTGATAATTATAATAATTTCTTTCACCTGTATAATTTATTCTAATGCTCGCAATAATATGATTCGGCTCCATTTTATCTCCTTTTCCAAATACCAGTGGGGAGATAATAACAGCAAATATGCATAATCATGGCTGTCAGCTCCTCCCATGATCTTGTATACTGCAAACATGAACTCCATACTTTACATTTCAGAAGTTTACAACTCCATTATGATGCTGAACTGCAATTATCCCAGCTACGTCTTGACTCAAACCAGAAAGAAAAAAAATATTTCAAATGCTTAGGACTATGAAATCAGCATCTTTATCTCTTCCAAAAATGCTATCATTGGAGTAAATTATTACTAGGTATAAGAAGTCCAATTGGTGTTAGCCAACATTTGTCGGAATCTGAAATCGTAACTCCTTGAGCCCCTGTTAGGCAACTGATGCCTGTAAGGGAGCTAGCCTATAAGGGCCACTTGTGAGGGAGGGAGGGTGAGATGGAGTTCAGGAGGAAGGAGGAAAACTAGGAGGACTCAGGGGCTTCTTTGATGGAAATGGAGAGAGATAGATGGGGACTTCAGAGGAGGAGGAAAAATGGGGAGAGGCTGTCAAAGCTTGGGATCCCCAATTCCATGCCTAGGCTAAGGTGGAGAGTGGCTACGAAGAGGAATCTTGGGCTGAAGTCTGTGATCCCCACCCCTTGGATAGAGAAAGGGGCTGTGAATGAGGGACTCCAGGACCAAGGCTCCAGGACCCTACTGCACCTCTGACACAACCTTGGTGCCTATGTTGTCAAACAGGAACAGCAACACCCACTCCAACCTAGCTGTGACATGGGTGACAAAATCACCAGCACAAGAGACAGAAGGGACTACAAAAGGAGCAGAACACCAGTAACCTGTGCCCAGCTTGACTGGTCGTCCTTGAAGGGTCTTTGATCAGAACCAGGACTCATTCTCCCCTCCTGGTTTTTGTGACCAGGACTCTCACACCCTGTGGCCTTAACAGGGAACCTTCTTGGAAACACATTCCTTGTGGGGTTAGTGCAGGGAACTCTACCCTTCAGGAAGTTCCCACAGCCAGTTAATGACAGTTCCTGCTTTTGTTGGTTCCTTGGTGGCAATAAAGTTTGTTCTTGGTCATTCTCACAACCTGGAGCCCATGGAATTATTGCCAGACTTACACTCAGCCACTACCACCTGTGGTGCTCACAATGCCACATCTTTGGCATTATAGTATTTTCCATGCTTGGATACATGGAACAGAATAATCTCTAGAACTATTTCAGTTATAATGGATCACTAAAATCTGTCATCAGAGAAAGCCTTTTCATTTTCTTTTATACAATACACTTGTCTCAGATTGCAAATGGCTTAAAACTATCACCTGAGAAAGTCCATCCTATCCTACATTATCCTGCCAGGACTGATATTTCTCTATTTTCCATTTATTTTACTTTACTGTTCCACTACATACCATGCCCACTGTCAAATCAAAACAAAAATCATTTTAAGGGTTACTGTTGTTGCTTTTAATGTTTTTATCTTTATTTTTGTTCTCTATTATATGTGTTATAAATGTGCAGAGTAGTGCCTCGGCACTAATGGGCGCAGGATACAAACTGAATAAATAAATAAATAAAATAAACTGTTTTGGATATTAGATATATTTCAGTAAAGAATTGCTATGAAAATAACTTGTTTGCTAACATGTTTACCTTAAAAATTCTAGCATGTGAGAAGGAAAAGTAGCAGCCAGTAGCAAGTCAAGAAAAATAATATCTTACAAGATCAATGGTATAAAATATCACTCATCAAAACCTATGCCATATATAAGCATACAACAGGAAACACAGAGATCATGAATAATAAAAAAGTGTAATTCACAAGCAAAATATTGCCTTCATTTTAGCAAAATGCTGAAAACTTTTTGAAATCTACCTTTTAAAAAATTATTTTCAAGCTAAAATGTTAGTAACTTAAAGAGTCGTGATTTAAAATGGGGCATTTCTTTCCCACGTGCTAGAAATGTGGAATTCAAAGCCAGATAGCATGGTCTCTTCCCAAGCAGCCCATTTGGGCTTGTTCGAATCAGCTTTCTCATAAGTATTTGCAGCTAAACTTTTGCCAACCGTTGCCTTAGTAACTATCAATTTCTGACCTTGCTCTAGATATTCCTGTCTGTTTCTTTCCTGCTTCCTTGTGTATTTGTGTATTTCCAACGTTCTGGCTTCCATCTAGGCAGATTCTCAGTTTAGACTTCCATTTGCACAGTGAGTACAGACATTCTGTCACTTTAAGAGAGTACAGAATCTAGTAACATTCCAGATGAGATTACTCACTGCAGTCCCCATTCTTTTGGTTGTCCATGGGCCATCCCTAACAGCAACAAATTCCAAGAGTCAACATATTTGCTACAGCAACAGCAAGAAGGTGTGAAAAATTAATTTTGCCATCAACCTTATTCATCATGAACTGTATTGTATTGATAGTTATCTACATGCATTTTATAGGCTCATCTTGTGTATCACTCAGTATTGCAGAGGATACGTGATGACCACAATCCGCTACCAGAGAGAAATATGGGTCTGTCAGTGAGAAAAGATTTTTCCCCATCTGTTATGATTTCATATTAATATAGATATAGTGATGTATCCAGTGGTAGCCTTGTGCTAGTCTGCTGGAACACAATTAGACTTAGGCAAAACAAGGCATCTGATTTTCACTCATTCCATTAGCTCCTGCCACATTTCCCAGCATATCTCATACTGCTCCAGGAGGTCCCTCACCCTAAAAAGCAGATGGGAGGAGAGATAGATAAGAGTGGTTAAGAGATGCAATAAAAATGTGTCTTTCATCTTGCATCAGTAGACATGCTTTCTGCTAGCTAAGGGGTGGGTATCCTGGCACTCTTTTTCTTTGGATTTTAATTTTATAATCTCTGATAATTGACAGTGCTGCTTGGGATTCATGGGATCTATACTCCCTGAAGTATCAGGTTCCCTACTACATCTCTGTTGCTGTGAAGTCAATACTAGATACAAATCATGGACAAATTCAGAAGTTTACAGAAAATCTTTGAGAAATAAAACAGACTGGACAGTGAAATAAGTTACGGAGCAAAAATTAGTAAGGATTTTTCATTGTGCATATTATATGTCAGTGGAGGGGGAGAGTCTAATTTTGCCACTGTTATTTCACAAATCATGGTAAAATTCAGAGGTAATTGCAATATCAATGAAATGGTTGAAAGCAGCTATTTTAGAACAATTTACAATATTTATAAAAAGCATTGTGTTTGGAACGCATTTATTTAAACCAGGAAAGTATAATAAACGGGCTTATTTTTCATTCATCATGATTTTAATATAAAATGATTTTTAAAGTAGCGTTGCTCTGGATAGAAGTGAGTGAGAATTTGTTTCGTTGTATGTTTTTTTAAAGTAAGAAGTTTCTAAAACTGCAAAAATTTTCTTCAGTTCAATTTTAAACTTCATGGAAATAACTTGCAATCTTAATGGAAATAGTATGTGAAAGAAAACAAAAAGGATAGGTTCACCTAGAAACACAAAGAATTTTCACTGCTTAGCTCTTAAACATCTGGTTTTGAATCTCTCTAGGGATGTGGTGGCGCTGTGAGTTAAACCGCAGAAGCCTCTGTGCTGCAAGGTCAGAAGACCAGCAGTCGTCAGATCGAATCCACGCGACGGAGTGAGCTCCCGTCGCTTGTCCCAGCTCCTGCCAACCTAGCAGTTCGAAAACATGCAAATGCAAGTAGATAAATAGGTACCACCATGGTGGGAAGGTAACGGCGTTCCATGTCTAAGTCGCACTGGCATGTGACCACGGAAACTGTCTACGGACAAACGTTGGCTCTATGGCTTGGAAATGGGGATGAGCACCGCCCCCTAGAGTCAGACACGACTGGACTAAATGACAAGGGGAATCTCTCTATACTCAAGCATCCTGGTAATGATGAAATAGGGTGGCTACCCCTTTTCTCAAGGCCTTTCATCTTTAATAACTGCATGACACAGAGGTTCAACATGATGGTCTATCCTGGGAATAGCTGTAGCTGTTAAAATTGGCCAATTGATAAATCCAGTTTGTTTTTGATAAGACCTCCCAAAAGCAGTGCTTAGTGTAGTAAATCACACAAGAATAGGGATTTATGAGTCAGGCCCTCTGTAAGGACCATTGACTCATTACTTTGCTACACTAAATAAGTTGTAGTTAAAGTTGAATCAATGGAACATATGGAGGAGTTGACTCACTAAATCCTCATTGATTCAATCAACCTACTATAGTGCTATGGGGTCACGAAGAGTCGGACACGACTTAACGACTAAACAACAACAACTATAGTGCTATTTACTACATAAAAATAGGATTTTGGCAATTTCTTCAAAAATTTGATAGAAAAAATGCTTGAGATTTTTTTTAAAAAAATCAGATCTGAGATAAAGGAAAATATGACAATTGCAAATCAGTCTGTAGGGACAACAAAGGAGTGACTGGCTCCAGATATCAGGGTTCTGTTGGACACCATCAAAGTTAGTAATTCAAAATTAATGTTACCTCAGATACTGTCTTAGTCAATAGCATACAATATCCTTAGCATGTGTGTATGTGTGTACATATCCTTGCGTGCATGCATGCATATGGAGAGTTTTAGTAAACTGAAGTCTTTGCCTTATAGCTCTTTTTAACATTGTTGTTGTGACTTGCTGCAATCCTGTATACATTTGGAGGTGAGTTCTGTGCCTCTTATAGATATAACTCGCTTATACTTTTGAGTAGGCAGGAAGAGGATCAGGCTGCATATTAGAAATCTATTCTGACCCCAGTGGATTACTGATCAAATTCTTCATCCAACTGTGGCGAAGTTATGTGGCAATTCTACATATCACATAAGGAGGAAAATGTTAAAAGTCTCTATAAAAACTTTTGGTTTTGTAATATAACAGCAATAGTGTACCCAATGTATCAGATTAATTCACAGCGAGGAAGATTTACAGTGGGAATGAGAAATTCAGTGTGTATGTGTGTGAAAGAGAGAGACAGAAAGTGAGTGTGTGGTGTGATTCTTCTTTCCACATTAGGCTGTTGGCCTTTGCTTGTTGGTGAAAACAGCTGCAGCACAATGCTACTAAAATTTCAAGAAAGGGAACTTTTCATGCTGTAGTGCCTGATTTCATGCCAGGCAGTTGGTTTTACTGACCTGTTCTCCTTTAATGTGCTGAGTTTTATTTGGGCTTCATGGCTATTGATTCTCCAGGTGTCACAAAAGGATGAATCCTTTTTTAGACATCTCTCTGAATCCCCTCACAGCTTTGTTGATCGTTTGTAATTCTCTTACAAAGAACAGCAATAGTCTTCCACCTCTTCAAACGAAATACAATAACTAAAGCTGTGCATCAAGGTGGGGAATATATAGGATACAGTTACAGTATAGCTAATTCCATAGCTTGAACTGTTGGGGCCCAATTTTGGTCTCACACTCTTGTCTCAGGAGAAGTACTAGAAGTACCAGTAATGTATTGAGATGTATCTACTCATCTGTTTCTTTAACAAAAAAAAGGAAAAATAAAAATGAGCATCACAGTATAAGCCTCCCAAATTAAGTGTAAAAACAGCAGTCCAAGACCCAATATATTTTGCATATTATGCATTTTTTAATTTAGATATGCACATTTCTGAGAAATTATCCTAACTTTATTGAATGATATTTGGCAAACCTCCTATTGCTTGGTTGTTCAACTGGAACAGTCTTCAATTAGGTTCTTTTTTTTTCTTCTGTTGAAAGACATTTCAAAGCAACTCTTTGTGAGGGAGATACTCTGGCCTGTTGCTTGCCTTGCATCTGTGTCTGCCAGTGGACCATACAAAGAGCTCAGTGGCAGGGTGGTCTGAGGGCTCAGAATAAGAGAGAGGTGCCCCAGGTGGTTGCGAGGAGGCAGAGGCAGGTAGGCCAAACCTGAAGAGAAGGGTGGAGACTGGGTTTGGTTGGCATGATCCAAGGTTAAAAGAGGTGGAAGGGGAAGGGGACTCATCACCGTCAACATAGAGAGGGAGAAATGGGCTGAGATCTCAAAGAAGCCCCTTCCCATCGTCTACATCCTCAATAAGGACCAACTTCTGCAGGACATGTGGATGAGCAAATGGTCCTGCACATGGGGAGCGTGCTAGTTGCAGGACAATCAGGGTCCCACAATGATGGCACAGGTACTCAGTCAAGTCCAGGACTGAACCACCCTAACTCAGAGGCAATGCTATTGGAGGAACTGCCACATTGAGTGCCTAGAGCACATCCTCCAGATGTAGGATGAATTGTTGGGACTTGGGACCCTGCATCAGCCCAGCACTTCCTAATGGGTGACAGCTGGCTGGTGTCAGTGTTGAGAAATAGACCTGAGCCATGGGCTAGGGATGCTGGGGATCCAGTGAACTGAACTCAGGCTCAGCTGGGAACTGAAGTCAGTGAAGGTCTAGTGAGGTTAACTGATGCCCCTTTGGACTATTGGGATGGAGAGAACCAGGTGCCTAACTCATTCCTCTACCCTAATAGAGTAGATGGAGCCTATGATGGAGTAGACCCTCCCAAACAGCCCCATTCTGCTGTGACAGTCACACTCTTTTATTTATAAAGTATAGGAAAATGCATAGAATGTGTTTTCAGTCTTCTCTTTGTAGAAATATAAATCAATTTCTCACAAAAGACTAGTCAAAATAACTTGACAGTGCTTTCAGTGAATGCTTAGAGTGA
Source organism: Intellagama lesueurii (assembly GCA_037013535.1). NCBI lineage: Eukaryota > Metazoa > Chordata > Lepidosauria > Squamata > Agamidae > Intellagama > Intellagama lesueurii. The sequence goes on along the minus strand of JBAJHW010000003.1, from coordinate 130,965,650 downwards.
CTTGTAAATAGCTCTGTGTGTTCTTCATCCATGGGTGTGGTGAGGGTTATGTTTCTTCTTATAACTGTAAAATGGTCTTATATTTTCATCACACACCCAAACTAAATGGCTATGTTGTCCATGTTGAGAACTATTTTTCTCATTCTAAGCTAAGACTGAGATATAGTCACAAACCAAAGGTAACCAAATTTGATGTGCTGAGTCGAGGAAATGTCATGCTATCATACTGACTTGATATTTCCAGTTGTTTGGTTTCATGCAGCTAGAAAGAAGTATAATGTTTGTCTTTTAAGGAAAAAATATTGTCTCAATGCAGAAATCCAGTGGGACTATAAATAGGTTCTGAGGGTATTTGAAGGGGTAGAATGAAATAAATTTGGGTCATAAGTCATGTATTTTGAGGTCCTCAAATGCAAGATTTTCACAGCAAAAATGTTTTCTCATGAAAATTTGGCAAAACACCACTTAAGAAGGCATTAATACATATCTCACATATTTATGAGCAATTCTGCTTTTAAAAGCCAAATTCAAAAAACTTTTTCAAAGCAGTCTGTTTTTAAAAAAACCCAACCACTTAATATCTACATGATTCGCTTGAAATATAGTCTTCTAAAAATGGAATCATCTTCCCATCACTTTCTTTAAGATGAGAGTTTGCTATTCAAAGTTTGGCTTTTATTCTAATTAATATTAAAATATGTTGCAGATTTGCAGGTTGGCAGGCATCCTGGCACTCATCAAAACAGAATTTAGCAGATCTTTTCACAAGGAGGCTAAGTGAGAAGTAGCAGACAGTTGCACTTAAATGAAAAATAAAAATAAAAATACATTGCCTTCCTTCACATCTAGGTCTCCAAAAACTTTCCATCTCTTATATTTAATTTAAGAGCACTGGATTATACATTCATGAGCTTTGCATCACTTTCCATTTCTACTATGCCTTCTCTCCTCTTAGCAACTGTGCACCCATTAAAGTAGAAAATGATTTAGCAAAATCTCACTGAGTGAAACTTCAGAGATATAAGCTAGCAAATAAGTCAAATGCCTCTTTGCAATTTCACTCATTCAGATTGTATGCCCACCATGATCCGTGTTCTCATGCACTGAACATCTCAGTGTTACCCCTTAATACTGAAATGTTTCCTTTGCCAATGAAGAACCTGGCTGCCTTTGGTGGGTTACAATTGTACACCAAATGTTAATCAGAGATTGGCAATAATGAGGGTTGCCAGATGTCAGGGCGCAATTGGAGTCTAAAGGAAGTGCTGTGATTCTTTGTGTTTCCAAGCAGAGAAGGAATCTGAGAGTGAAGAGTCCTGGAGGTGGAGAATATTTTGTTTATGATGTGCTTTAGGGTGGGGACACCCAGCTGGCATCCCTTCCCAGCTGGCACCCAGGCTTACTGGCTCAGCATGATGGTGTTTGTATGTGTGTTGTGTTCGCTTTTCCCCAAATCTTTCCCTGCTCTAGCTGTGTGACCTGGCCCTGTGACATCACAAGGGCCCTGTCATTAAAATAACCCACCCCCTAATTTCAGGTTTTGTCCCTAAACTCTTACAGAAAGGGCTGCTCAGGTAGGTAGCTATGAATAGCTACTAATCAATTTTGGACTGTGGCTTGGCACACTTCCTCAGTCAATCCACTCTACCACATAGCTGACCTTTGCATGTTTGATTTATCTCTCAGGAATACACTGAATGTCATCAGTGCCTCAATACTTCCAATATATAAAATGTAAGCAGACTTTTCTGTAACACTGTCCATATCCTTATTATTTTTGCATGGGAGTGCACAAATAAATATTGTGTGACAGCCCAATTCAACATTCCATAAGCCAATAAAAAAAATGGAGTGCCCCAAACAACAAATTATAACTTTGAACCTAGATCTTTTATTAGCACCATGTTTGGCACAGATGTGCCACACAGTATACTCATACACTGCCAAACTTGGGGACATTTGGGCAAATGTTTTTGAGTTATGAGTTTTTAAAAAGGAACTCTGTTTTACTCTCAGTGCAAACATCGACCACCTTATGTGTTTGCAGATTTAAAACAGATAAAATACTTTGAAAGGGCCAAACTTGTTTATTCTGAAAGAGAACGGTCAGTCCTTGCGCCTTTATTTTATTTGGAAGTAATCCAGGCATTTGGGGCTCTAATACTGATGCTGAAAACAGCCATTTGAGGGGTAAAAATGTCTGCATTTCTGGCTTTCTTATCTCCATGTACATTCTAAACATGAATGTTCTTTCAAGCTTGAGATGGGAGAGGGAGAGCTGAAATTTTGAACCTGCCAGTCAGGCCAAAATTAAATTACTCTCAAGAGAACTTTTTAATTCCTTCCTAGTTGAATATGCATTAAAAAGAGTGTCTATTTCTGGTGTAAAAATATTTTAAAAGATACTTAAAGAACTCTGTAGTTCGATTTTGGTGTGATAACATGGTGGTGGTCCACATTATCAACAACCTGTCTTCAAAATCTGAGTGTGTAATGAGGCTAGTTTGGTCATTTGTTTTACGCACCTTGCAATTCAACACTGTTGTCCAGGCATGACATATTCCTGGCCTGGACAATGGAATAGCTGATGCCCTGTCCCATCAACAGATCGAGCGGTTCAGGGCATTGGCTCTGGGAACTTGCAAGTGGCCCAATGTTCTTCCAGCCGTGGTATGGCTAATTGGAGAAGGGAAGCTGAGCAAGCAACAGGGCTTGCCCTTTCACCAAGTACTCACCAGGGTTATGCTGCCATGAGTGAGGAGTTTTAGATTTTTTGGGACAATGAGGGCCTGGAACAGGCATGGCCGGTTCCAGTTGAACACCTTCAGCAGTTTGGGGATATATCTGTTTAGGAAAGGATTAGCACCAAACTCTATTCAAGGAAAGATGTCGGCATTGGCCTTCCAAGCAAAGGCTTTGGGGGTTGTAGATGCAACAGCGGATTTCAGGATAAGGAAAATGATTGAGAGATGGAGTAAAGAAAGGGTTCAGGTGCCAGACAATAGGTCCCCAATGACCCTGGCCATCTTAGTTTGATTCAGTCATACATGGAAAGGTATATGTAGGGACAGCTATGAAGCTTCTCTCCTTCAGGCAGCCACGCTTTTAACATTTTATGCAGCCTTAAGGATTAGTGAGGTAGTGGCAGCAGGCAAGGGTGACACATCCCAGGTAGCATTACAACTAGCAGACACAGTAATATGTGGAGAATAAGATACAACTACAAGGCTGACCAGGTTGGCAGAGGGGTAACCATTACTTTAGGGCCATGTTCTATTAAGGAAATACATCCTGTTCAGGCCCTAGAGGTGTTACCTGTTCTGTCATCATGACGGTTCAACACTGATGAAATACCAGTTTTGGAAACATAGAGATGCTGCTTTAGGGTTAGTGGGAAAGGCCAGTTGGCACTTCAGGACCCATTCATTCCATATTGGGGCAGCATCAATGGCAGCTAGTCTGGGCTACAGCCCAGAGGACATTAAACAAGTGGGGAGGTAGTTGTCAAATAGATACAGCATCTATGTTCACAAAATGCCACAGTTGTAGTTTGGTTTCTGGCTCTGTTTATTTTGATTACAGGTTTCTAGCATCCTAGCCAGTGATTGAGGATTGAGTGGGCCACAGCTTCATTTATTGCACAGCAATTTATGCTGCCAGATCTGCTTGGGGTTCAGACCTGGGGCTGGGAGCCTCTGCATGGCTAGAGTGGAAAGGGAGGAGAGGCATGCATTGGGATGAGTTCTTGCAAGTGGCATCATTTGGAGTGACAGGCTCACCCCCAGATGTGTTTTGATCCACTTGGGGGGTAATGACTTGGCCAAACTAAGTGGCAAGGCTATGGTTTTGGATATCTTGAGGGATTTGTGTGCATGGAAGGCTAGGTATCCATCAACAAGGATTGTGTGGTCAGCAGTTATTCCCCAATTGGTTCTGGAGGGCAGCATGTGACCCAGGTTGTATAAATAGGGCCTGTCAGAAGGTCAATAAGGAGATTTGCAGGGCGGTTGTTAAGGACTTGGGATCTATAATTGAACACCCAAGAATCCGAGTTGACCAGCCAGAGTTTTACAAAGATGACGGGGTCCATTTATCTGACAATGGTATGGAAACATTTTTGGATGATCTTCAGAAGGGTCTATGTGCTGCGATTTTCAGCTTGGTGGGGGATATGGGGCATAGCTAGGCTAGCCCCATACTGTGGTGGGTAGTGTGGAAAGAACAAGGATCGGTGAGTGCCCAGGGAGTACAATGGAGGTCATAACTCATCCAACCTTACGGCTCTGCAGATCGTGAGATTACAATGCCGGGGGGGGGGGGGAGGACATGCTTGGGCCCTCCCTGGGCTGGGAGCCGCCAAAGAGAAGGGGCTTTCAGGCTCAGGGGGTGCTTGATCCTTGGCCAGCTGGGGTCATGCTGTCTCAATGACTGTGTGACAATGGGGTCTGGAACTCACCCGTATAAGGTTGGGGAGGGGGTCCGGTGAGATCTTCGGCCTCAAATCTGATCCCACACTACTGCAGGCCCAGTTTTTTTCTTGATACAAGAATTAAGTGAACACATTTAATGAAGTGTGGCCCCGTTTAAACCATCACTCGCATCTTGCCTCTTTATTCCTGGGTGGGAGGGCAAAGCTCTATGAACATGTTGTCTACATGTTTTCCAAAATATGTCCCTCTGGCTTTTGAAATAAGAAAAGGGGGAGAGGTTAAAGTTAACCTTGGAAACCAAGGTCAAAATCATCCATACTATATTAAAGAAAAGCAGTGGAGAAAGACAGGGACAAAAATCAACTCATGTGAAATATGGTTTTGGAGAAAAATCTTACAAATACGCCAGGCAGTCAGAAAGGCAGAAAAGTGAGTGTTCAATCAAGTCCAGCCTTAACTCCCACTAGAGCAAAAATGAATAAGTTGAGGCTATCCTACCATGCACATATAATGAAAATACAAAACTGACTGAAAATACAAAATTGCTGGGAAAAGTGGGGGAGGGGGGCAGTAGGAAGAGAGGAAGACCCAACATGAGAGAGATTGTCTCTGTAAAGGAAGACAGAGCTGTTGGTTTGCAAGACTTGAGCTGAATTTACTTGAAAAGAATGTATTATTAGGAAGGTGGGTTCAGTAGGAAAAGAGAACAACCTAACATGAAATGCTGATAGTTTGGAAGATCTGAGCAGAGCTGTTAATAATAGGATATTTGGGAGGTCATTAACTCATACTATCACCATACATCAGACTAACTCAAATACTCACTGCTCTACTGAAGATGCTTTATAGAATTTCAGGGGAGGTGCAATCATTGGAGAAATCAAAGGAACAGTCTTCCACAGGGTAGAGTCCTGGCGCCATTATTTTTTATTTAAATAAAATAAAAAACTTTCTATTTTCTTGGAGCATAATAAAAGTTGATCAATCCCAGTCAAACAGACTGAATTGACCCAAACAACTTGGCTGTTTGTATCCTGAATATGACAGGATGTGTTCTCCTGTCAAAAGCTTTATCTTTTATTGTTTTATTAAAGTTTTTACTAGGAATCTAAATCCATTAAGTTATTTTGGTCATTTCAGTCTGTTTGACTGAGATTGATCAATTTTTTAAAATGCAAATAATTCCTGTTATCACAGGCCAGGTCAGACTGGTGTCTGATAAACCCACAAACAATAAGAATAACAGCTTTATCCTTGTGTTACTCCACAGCAGAATATTCTAGTGCCACATGGTATAAATCAGCATTTGCCAAATTAATGGAGGTAGCACTTAATAAATCATGCAGGATTATTATTAGCTGCCTGAAACCTACCCCCAGTTTTTTTAAAAAATATATTATTTGTCTGGCATTGTCCCTCTAGTAATGCATTGGGAGGTGTTAGCAAAAAATGAATAAAGTAAGGTAATACAGCACCAAAAGTAACACACCTTGCTGAATGGATGAATGCTAAAGAGTGTCCCACCAGCACAAGATTCTGGCTGGACCATCTGGAAGTCACTTGATAGACTTCATTTATTTATTTTATTTATTAATTAATTAAATTTATACCCCGCCCATCTAGACTGAAGTCTACTCTGGGCAGCTAACAATAATAGATATAATAAAAACATATAATAGAATAAAAAACAGTAGTAATGTGGTTCAAGATGGGGAAAAAATATTCAAGTGATGACGGGAGGGAAAGCCTGTCTAAAGAGCCAGGTCTTAAGTTTGCTCTTATAAACACCCAGCGAGGGAGCCAGACAGATCTCTGGGGGCAGACTGTTCCAAAGGCGAGGGGCCACTGCCGAGAAGGCCCGGTTTCTTGTTCTTTCCCTCCGGGCCTCCCTCGGTGTTAAGCCCCTCAGCTGCCCTTCCTGGCTAGAATGAGTGATTCGGGTAGATCTAGGTGGGAGGAGGCGTTCCACTAGATATCGAGGTCCTAAACTGTTTAAGGCTTTATATGTCATCATTAACACTTTGAAATCAATGCGGAAATGAACGGGCAGCCAATGCAAGGCAGCCAGAGTGGGGGAAATATGCTGATATTTTCTTGTCCCACTGAGAAGTCTGGCCGCTGCATTCTGCATCATTTGAAGCTTCTGCATCAATCTCAAAGGTAGCCCCACATAGAGTGCATTACAGTAGTCTAATCTCGAGACTACAAGTGCATGGACCAAAGTAGTGAGTGCCCCAACATCAAGATAGGGACGCAGCTGGGCAATCCACCACAGATGGAAATAGGCAGAGCGGACCACTGACGCCACCTGGGTTTCCATGGTGAGCGCCGGATCCAGATGGACCCCCAAGCTGCGAACCTCACTCTTCATGGTGAGAGTCACTCCCCCAAAGGAGAGGGAGTTTCCCAAACCACTAATGGAGGGGCCACCCACCCTCAGGACCTCCGTCTTGTCCGGGTTCAGCCTCAGTCCATTCTCCTGCATCCATTGCAGTACAGCCTCCAGGCAGCACTGAAGGGACAGAATGGCATCCATTGTAGTTGGAGAAAAGGAGATGTAGAGCTGGGTGTCATCAGTGTGCTGATGGCACGAAACCCCACACCCCCTGATGACCCCACCCAGCGGCCTCATGTAGATATTAAACAGTATTGGGGAGATAATTGAGCCCTGTGGAACCCCACAATTGAGACTCCACGGGGCCGAAACACTCTCCCCAAGCTGTACTCTCTGAGGATGGTCCTCCAAGAAGGATTGGAGCCAGGCAAGCGCCAGGCCACCGATTCCCAGCTCGGAGAGCCTCCCCAGGAGGATACCGTGGTCGACGGTATCAAAGGTGGCTGAGATATAAAGGAGGACCAACAAAGACATTTTGCCCCTGTAGGCCTCCCTCAGCAGGTCATCAAACAGGGCGACCAATGCCATTTCTGTGCCGTGGCGCGGCCTGAAGCCCGACTGGAATGGATCCAGGGCATTGGTTTCATCCAAAAGAGCCTGGAGCTGGTCAGCCACCACCCTCTCTACCACTTTGCTGAGGAAAGAAACATTGGCGACGGGCCTATAATTGCCAATGTTGTCTGCCGTCAAACTTGGTTTCTTCCTTATGGGCCTAATGAGTGTCTCCTTGAGGGCAAGAGGAACCTTGCCCTCCTGGAGAGACCCATTAATTATTGCCATGGCCCATTCGGTTGTTATAGGCCTGGCTGCTTTGATTAGCCTGGCCGGGCAAGGGTCAAGGGAGGAGGTGGTGGCATGACAGCAGTCAAGCGCTTTGTCCACCATATCTGGCATCACAGGCTGAAAGAGATCAAGTCTCATCGGGCAAGGCGGAGCACTGGACGTCTCTGCTCGATCTACTGTGTTCAAAAAAGGAGAGAGCTCCCGGCGGATGGCCTCCACTTTAGATTTTAAAAATGCTGCAAATTGGTCTGGTGAAATACTAGTAGGAGGCCCATCACTTAGACCAATTCCGGATAGATCGCGAACTATACGGAAAAGTTCTGCCTGCTGATTTGAAGCTTCGCTTATCCGGACAGTGAAGTGAGCTCGACTGGCAGCCCTCACCTTAGTAAGGTAGTGGTTAGTCGCAATTGACAGCTTTCCGATTAAAATCCATCAGGTTCCGTCTCCAAATGCACTCTAGCCTTCTCCTGTTTTGCTTCATAGCTTGCAGCTCCTGGTTAAACCAGGGCGCTGGCCGAGCTCTGCAATGGAGAGGACGTTTAGGAGTGATCGTGTCAACAGCCCTGGTGGCGGCAACAACCATCAACCAGAGCCTTGACAGGAGCGCCAGTCAGATCAGCCGGAATCCCTCTCCTGGAGTCCTGGAATCCTATAGGATCCAGTAGCCTTCGAGGGCGGACCATTAAAATAGGTCTTTGCTCCCTGCGGGGAGGGAGAGCCACTGATAGGTTACATTTTATTAGGTGGTGATCCAACCATGACAAGGGAACTGACGCAAGGTCAGTTACCATCAGACCACACTCACTCCACTGAAATTGAAGTAGGAAGATCAAAGAATATTCAAGTAAAATGGGGCTACTTGGATACAGGATGTTTTTTTCTATGGATGTGGAGAAATTCAATCAATGCGGCAGATGTACATTAATGTTATTCCCCAGCACATGTACTAAAGAAGTAAATAGCTGAGATAATGCTATTGAGGTAGCCTGCTTCTGGTCAAAAATAGTCTAATCATTTTAACATTTTTAATTTGTTTGAACTATAACTTTGTTTCATACACATCCATTATTTTAAATTGTGCAACACTCTGATGCTAATAAAGCAAATATACAAACATCAAAAGTGACTTGACCGCACACAACATCTTTGGAGTTGTTGATTTTAAACAAACAATTGTATTGTGACAAGACAGATGGAACGGTTGAAACTATGACAGGATATAGGAACAAAAGCTCTGCTGATATTGAGTAAAACCATCCCTAGCCACAATGTTTAACACAGCAATTTCACAGCTTAAAACAGTGAACTTCTCAGTATTTGTTTTGTGTTATTTTTCAATATCTTTAAAAATATTTTTGCAACCAGATACAGAATCCCTTTGGAAGCATGTATCCATGTTTGGCCAGAAAGGAATTTTAAATTCAGTTGGGTCCTGATTGACATATTCAAAAGTTCAGATTGTCCCAAACTTGGGACTGATTTCTCCTTTGAAAACCTGTGTCAGGAGCCTGATCTGGAAGAAATATTGAGAACACTTTTAATGTAAACATTAAGGGCTGGGAAAAACACAACTGCTCTGTGCTTCTATAATGGAGAAATGTTTTGAATATGTATGTTATTTCCCTGGAAATATATTGTAAATTGTCCCCCTTTCGGGAGGACTGTCACTCCATTATTTTCTTTAAACAAGCCTGGGGTGAGTTTATTTTTATTTTTTTATTTTTTGACTCTTCAAAGAAAACCTGTCTTTGGTTCTGTTTCTGTGACCTTTTATTGTCCTAAATATCTCTCTTCCCTATCCACAAAGCTGCAGTAATATATCTACTTTGCAAAGTTCTTCCTGGGAAGTCTGTCCCACACATTCTCATTGGTATAAGAAATCATTGTTTCTTCCTTTTGAAAGGTCCTTTTTAAGGAACAACATTTCAGCCCTTGAAGTCTGGATTATTTCCAAATAAAAATGTGGGTGGGACTAACCATACTTTTTCAAGATAAGGAAGAGTAGTTATTTCAATTTATATTATCTGTTTTAAATCCGGATACATTTAGGATCACTTGTTTCTGCACAGAAGGGTTAAAACAGTTTTAAAAAATCATAACTCGGAAACCCTTTGGCCAAACTTCCCCAAAATTTGGCACTGAACATGAGCAGCCTGTTTGCTAACATGTGTCAAATTTGGTGCTGATATGGTGCCTTATTGAAAGGCTATATTTTTTTTTTTGTTTGGGCTGTCCCCATTTTAAGTGTTGCCTTACAGAATGTTCATTTTTTCTGCCAGCACAAGATCATTGCTGCACTCTTGTGCAGCAATAAAGATAAATCCTTACCAAATCTTGCTTTAGGCTCTAATCATGTCCAAATATACCTGCGAGTTCACCTTATTGATCTCAGTGTGATTTGAGTAGATGACTATAGAATTTTACCATTATTATATTTTTAAAATCTTTTCAGTAAGATAATAAGCAAAGCTATTGCTCAGTTCATAGATGATGAAATTGTTAAGTATGCTACTCTTAGCCATTCCTTTCATTTGTTTTTAAGTATATGCACTAAAGGTAAAGGTAAAGGTTCCCCTTGACAAATGTCCAGTCGTGTCCTACTCTAGGGGGCAGTGCTCATCCCCGTTTCCAAGCTGTAGAGCCAGCGTTTGTCCGTAGACAGTTTCCGCGGTCACGTGGCCAGCGCGACTAGACACGGAACGCTGTTACCTTCCCACCATGGTGGTACCTCTTTATCTACTTGCATTTGCATGCTTTCAAACTGCTAGGTTGGCAGGAGAACAGGAGATGCATTAAAGAACAGTTAAACTTAACAATAGTGGCATATTTTTGCAGAGGTTTCTTTAAATATATTTTAGTCAAATGGCACATTTATTTATTTATTTATTTATACATACCCTGTCTTTCTCCTAAAAATGTACCCAAGGTGGCTTACATCACTAAAAACACAATATAAAAAGAAAAAAAATACCCAAACATTAGAAACAAGCTAATAACATTATATGTAAAATGTTAGGTAAAAGCATTATGAAAAATAGATTTAAATATCCAATCATTAAAAAAAAACACCTCTTCATGAATGTGAGATATTGCTGCTGTGTACATTATTCAAAGCACCAGGAAATGGTCCAACATTGCCTTGTCCTTCTTACCAGTTAGAAGAAGGATGCAAAGTGTTAAATAGCAAAGACCAGTCAGAATGCTGACAACACTAATACAGTAGCCAAAGTAAGTCAACAGTATCCTCTCTTTTGCTCCCTGCCATTCACAAAGGGAACATCCCGGATCCTGACTCCTTTTTTCATCTGTTAATTCTTTCTGGCCCAAACATAAAGCAATCATCATTTATGTTTTTTGACTAGTTGCCTAGATATTTATTGTGTGGGGCGAAAACAGTCCAAGTCAGTACATGAAATCTGACTTCAGTAGAGTGTATACATACAAATACCTGCCTCTTGAGATGGAAGTATTAGATATTTATTCTCTTAAGGATTAATGTGAATTTCAGGTGTTTGCATGCCCTTTGACTATAGTATAGTATTTTATCTTCATTCATACAATGGTTGCTGAAAGACCAGTTGAGATGAGACAGAGATTTCCTTGTCAAATGTCCAGAAGGTAATAAATTTGATGAGGATACTGAAAGTGATGGAGATTTGACGATAATTTTCCAATACATGTACAATGCAACAAATATCACCCATTAATCTTTGAGCTGTAGCTGAAAGACTGTTCATCCTGTTCTCAGTTGGATTTGGGACACTTCTTTCCCTCTGAAGTACTTTCTTCTAACTTTTCTATCTCTTTTTTGTGTGTGGAAAGACTTTAAAAACTGCATGACTGACAGAAATACAACTGCTGCAACTTTAACGACCACTGCATTTTTTAAAACTGCTAGTGTTGCAGGATAGAGGAAGACTTTGCCTGTTAGGTACTCATGGTCATGTAAGGATGTGAAAATATTCCACTCTTGATTTCGTTGTGTTTCTTCAATTCCACCGGCATTTCCTTAATCTTTGTTTCACAATGGGATTAAAGGGTTGGTAAATTGAGTACCCAGCTTGCTGAAGGACTGTGGACAATGTGTAGCCTGCATAATTAAATTGTAAACTGTCCAGAGAGTTATTTAAGTGCTACAGGGTGGTATATAAGCAGCACACTTTCGGGGGTAGAGGTCTTAGAAATTGGAATGTATATTGAACATTGCCAGTCTATGGTCCATTGCTTGTCTTCAAGTTTCCAAAACCGCAATTCCAGGCATATCTCATTCCCTCACAAAACAAAACAAAAACAAAACTATAACCTTCAGGATGACACATGGTGGAAGTTCCACAGATACTATAGGTCTTCCTATTTTATTCAGCACTGATAATGGAATGATGTTCTATGCAATATTCTCATGTAGAATATTGTTTGGGAGTTTTCAAGAAAAACTGTTGTTTCTATTTGTAAGATATAAGGGCCTCTCCACGAGGCACAATAGCTGCCGGGGTGGGGCTCCTTTGCCTGCCTGAATGGATGAGAGAGACACAGTCACCTGCATCATCCCAGGTGAGCAGGCGGGGCCTAGGAGCCTTTAAGAAGGCCGCCCCAGCCTGCATCGCCCTCTCTTGTCCAGCTGCATCTGAGGGAGAAGGTGCTGTGCAAGCCTGGAGTGGTTTCACTTTTAACCACGTGGCTCGCACTGCATCTGGGAGCAGTGATGGTATTGATGGTGGAGTTGGTTAGGGGGACCCAGGGTGGGGAGTTTGGGCCCAGACCCGCTGGCCATAGGAAGGAAAAGCAGGGTTTTTTAAAAAAAATATTGTGGATTAATAATTTTAAAGAGATAGAAGAGCAAGAGTGTTTAGGGCTAAAGGAGAGTGGGAGTTTCCACCTCAAGTGGAGTAGGGGCCTGACCCCAGAAAGCAGGAGGAGCAGACCCTGGGATAAAGGGGTATAGTGGGCGACCCCTTTTTTTGCCTTTCTCTGTTGCAGAGGCGGTGGAGCCTGTAGCAGGACAGGGGGTGGTATGGATAGCATAATAACTAGAGAATTAGGGTAAATAATTAGGTTTGATTAATAAAGAATAATATAAAGAAAAAATGAAAAAAGGTAAGAAGAGTGAGGGAGACAAGGAAGGCGAAGCAGAGTGGGATTGTAGGGACCTGAGGGGCCAGGTTACACAAGGAAACTGTTGGTGCCCTATAAATGAATGAATGGATGGATGGATGGATGGATGAATGAATGAATGAATGAATGAATGAATGAATGAATGAATGAATGAATGAATGAATGAATAAACAAATGCATACATACATACATACATACATACATACATACACACACATATGTGCCACCCCCACCACTCCACTGCCTCCCCACTGCCATGCCGCCACCTCCTCTACCCCCCACCCCCACCCCCGCCGACCCCCCCTTACTGTAATTGTTGCCACCGCTGCTGAGGTCTCCATCAGGCCTCCGCAGCCACAGCATGTAAAAAGGGAGACTGGCTGCCATTTGCAAAGATGGCGGCTGCAGCTTCATTTAGGGCAGGGAAGCTGCAGCTGCCATCTTTGCAAAGGGCAGCCTGGATTCCCTTAGCCTGATCAGCAGGAGATGGGGGGCTAAGGTAGGGAGAGGAAGGGGTGGGGTAGGCTGTGGGGGAGGGTGGCTGTGGGGGAGGGTGGCTGCCTATCGGCCCGCCGATCAGGTGATCAGCGGCCGGTAGGCAGAATGGTTTTTTTTTAATTACGAAGGGATGAATAAAATGGGGAAATATTCATCCCTTCGTATTCGTGGGGGTCTCTGGAACCCATGAATATGAAGGGACAAATATTTAACAGATCAACGATTTTCCACAAATATCGCAATCCATTTTTTATTCGTCTCCATGTCTATAGCAAACAATATGCGGCCCAAAAAAGGTCAGGGGAGAAAGACAGGTAAACAACCTGAAAAACGCAGCCCCCCCTCATCTCCCCCCCCTGGTTCTATCTTCATCAGATGAGGAAGAATGGCCTCATTATAGAACCATGTGAGAGAAGCTTAGCATGTTAGAAAGCGAGAGAGCGCAGGCCAGGGAAGCTGATGGCTCTCCTGCAGTGTGCAGGTCGTGCAGGGAGTCAAAGGCTCATAAGATGGATGAACTTAAAAGAATGGGTGACATTATTCTCTCCCTTATTGCTCTTTTAGAAGGGGAACAATCCATCCCTTCAGGGGGCATCCTCCACAGTGGCCATTCCCTTGATGCAGCAGCTGGAAGTACCGGAGACAGTGCAGTGGCCAGGTGGGCCCCAGGGGTCATCGCCCAGCACTCAGATGCAAGTGGACAGCAATGTGGGTCAGTAACAGAAGCAGACAGTGCAGTGGAAGTGCCCAGCTCCAGCTGGCCATGGCAGAGGGAGTTCAACTCAACCAGTGTGCCCTTGATGACCTCATGATGGACTCAATCAGGTGAGAGTACTGTTACACCAGACACAACACAGCCCATGGGTACTTGGGGCTACTTGGATATGGGATAAATTTTTCAGTGGATGTGGAGAAATTCAATCAATGCTCCTATTATTCAGAAGATGATTGAAGGATGGGGACAAAGAGTGTGGCAGTGTGAAGGACACCTGGACACACAAATCACCAGCCATATTGGATAAACTAAGGAAGGTATGGGACATGGTTTGTTCAGATCACTTTGAGGCATGCCTCTTCAGAGCAGCAACGGTGAGAGCGTTTTCGGGGGCTTTCAGGGTAAGTGAGTTAGTGGCGGCAGCAAAGTCGGATATATCCCTATCCTCTTTGCAGAGGAAGGATGTAGTAGTGTCAGATGAGTGGATTCCCATTCACTTATGAAAGTCCAGTGGGGGAAGGGGCAGGTCATAGCATTTGGTAGGTGTTCCATTCAAGAGATCTACCCAGTGAAAGCCACCCAGGAATATCTGCAACTCAGGGGAGATGAGGACAGAGGATTTTTGCGGCATAAGGATGGGTCACCACTGATGAGATACAAATTTTGGAAAGTAATGTCTCGAGCCTTTCGCAAGGCCAAGATACAGGGGTGGCAATTTGGTACTCATTCCTTTCGTATCGGTGCTGCATCTAAGGCAGCTGCCCTGGGATACAGAGTTGAGGACATAAAGAGAGTGGGGAGATGGTCATCCCACAGATATCACTCCTATGTGTGCCCTTTGCCACAGTTTCAGGTGCTGCTATGCTTCCATTGTGTTCTATCTTTGCAGGTCCTGAGATGCCCTTTCTCTTCAGCAGTATCTATTACTCAGAAATAAGTTTTTATGTGTTCATGGGGATTTCTCCCCAGTGCATATTATGATGACTAGAGATGGGGATGAAGTGCCAAAATGGCACCTAGTCTTGGTTCATAGGTCATCAAGTTTGAGCCACAAATTGCCCCCCAGTGACCCAATGAACAACGAATCAATTTGTCATTTGTCGGGTCATTTTTTTTTTGCTTTTCCCTCCTCTTTCTATATTGCGGGATTGCTTTGATCCCTTTCCCCCTCCTCTTTCTATGCCCCACGATCACTTTGATCCCTGCTTTCCCTCCTCTTGCTATGCCCCGCAGGGCATAGCAAGAGGAGGGGAAAGGGAATCAAAGATGGATCAAAGGGATCCCGCTGCCAGCTGCACAATAGCTTTCATCCCTACTTTCCCTCCTCTTTCTATGGCCCGCAGGAAAGCAGGGATCAAAGTGATCATGCAGCTGGCTGGGGGATCCCTTTGATCTGTCTTTGATCCTTTCCCTTCCTTTTCTTATGCCGCGGGGGCATAGGAAGAGGAGGAAAGGGGAACCAAGCCATCCCCCAGCCCCAGGGGTGGGATTCACTTCCGACAGACTTTAGCAAGCCTCCCAAAGGGAAAACCCCTCTCTGCTTATGCCCACAAGGACTCTGGACCCCAAGAGTACGAAGCAACGAATATCTGATGAATCAGGGATATTTAACGAATATTCATTTTTATGTTCATCCCCATGTCTAATAATGATCAAGTTAATAGATAGTAGTATTTCCATTCCAGGATTGATATTTCCTTGATGACACCCTACCCAGATGTTCTAGGATTGTAGGGAAGAGAAGTCTGCCCCATCATTGACATATTTAAACAGCTATCTGCCATGCTGCATTGTTTTCAAGGAAGAACATTCATATCCTACACATGTTTTAGGGATGTTTTAAGATCCATATCAACTCAAAGATACTTTGATATAGATTTACATTCTTACATAGCCTTGCACTACAAACACAAGACCATCTAATTATCATTGCTGAACATGCCTAGTTCTTTTTTGCATCTCTTATCATTTTATCTTATGATTGTTATCATAAGAATTTCGTTGGTAAGTTTATCTTTATAAGCTTTATAGCCCTTATCCAAGTTTCTTCTAATATCAAAATAATTCTTGAACTGCAAAATAATATGGCTCATATATCTCAGAAAGTAAAAGTCTAATGAACTAGATACTGTCTTCTGAGTAAAGGAATAGGGCAAATGTTAGAAATTCAGAGAACTGAAATCATGAAATCACCTTCAGCTGAAGTTTTCAAGCAATGAACATATTTCTGCTGTTTTTTGGATAATAGCTACTAGCCCCAGTTTTCTATTACAGACATGGTTAAATTTTGTTGCATAGTTATGACTGCAGAAGACGAATGATTAACTCACAGTGGTTTCTCACTGGACAGCCCACCAGACTGCCATGTACCAGAACATTGAAGTGAATTAGTAGCCAGAAATCACTGCAAATTATGCCTTTTCCCCTTCCACAGGCATAACCATGCAATAGAATATTGGCTTCTGACCTGGGAAGAAGCCTCAGGGAGGCTGTAACTTACTACTAAGTAGACATGGGAGTTGTACTCTAAGGAGTTAAACATAAAAGTTGATTGCTTTCTACAAAAGTTCATTTGTAGTTGTTTGAAACATGTATCCTGTGAGCAGACATATCAACAGAACTTACTTTCTAATTCCTCTTTATTGTGCCCCAGAGATTACTGGATTTGCAAGACAATAGAAATACCGATGATCCCTGCCTTAGCCACTGAGACCCAATCTGTCCTGGAAACAGTCACAGTCGCCTTGAAATATCAGGTGTGTCACTTGGGAGTGGTTTTTGATCTTCTGTTGTCTCTAGATCTCCAGACTGCAATGATGGCTGGTGAGATGCACATTTGCATAAATGTAACCAATGCACCAGCTGTGAACTTTTCTGTTTAGGTCTGATGTGGCAGTAATTGACCATAGTGCAGTTATATCATGGTTGGATTACTCCAGTAAACTTGACATGAATGATTTAATAAATGCAAAATGTGGGAGCTAAGTTACTAGCTGGTAACTGGTAGTGATCCTTTCTTTCAGAATGGTTCTGGCTGCCAACAGTTTTCCAGGTTCAGTTCAAGGTGTTGAATTTAACACTTAAAGTTGTGATTGTTTTAGGGATCAGCTAAAGGGACTGTCTGACTTGAGAGGTATACTTACTTAACATAAGTAGGAGTGACCCTTTTGAAGCACTCATTCATTCATTCATTTATTCATTTGCTATACTGCCCATCAAGCAAATTGTGACTCTTATTGGTGTACAACAAAAGTAAAGGAAAAATCATAAAAACAAATTCTAAAGTACAAAGATAAAAAAATATTTGTGGAGCACACAAGAACAGTCTTTCCCTTGTATTCTTCCCAAACCCTGGAACACATTGCCTTGGGAGTTGCAACCAGTTCCTGATTTTTGCATCTGGTTCCTAATTTTTGCATTCAAGAATGGTGTCAAGATATCTTTTTAACTTGGCTTGTCAGAATTATTTTTTTATATTTTAATGTTTTTTGTTTTTACAGATTCTTTCTCTGGAGTTTGGTAAAACCATATAGAAATACCTTAAATAAAATAAAGCCCCCCTCTCTCTTTCTCTCCCTGTGTATGTGTCTGTCTGTCTCTGTGTATGTGTCTGTCTGTCTCTCTGTCTCTCTGTGTGTCTAACAGTTGAATTTAAATAGCAAAACTTAAATAATTGAATTTAAGTATGGACTCTTTCATTTGACTTCCTCCCATGCAATAATGTAAGATAATTAAATTATAGAGGATTACTGATAAATCAAAGTTGATTTTGTGATCGTTTGTATGGCTAATATAAATTTGTGGTGACAATCTCTATAATCTCACACTCAGTTTCAAGTGATGAAATCCAACCTTTAATGTTCAGCTAGACTCCTGTTTTGAACATTGCTGCAAAAATGTTGGTTTGAATCGCAATTTATCTATACTAAGAACCATCTTGCTTGAGCAGGATGACTAACTTAAGGCATATTGGCTTCAATCGATGCATTCTAAGTATGCCTGAATTAGATTGAACTCATCTGTCATAAATATGCTAATTTAAAAACTGGGACCTATGCTAATTTTTAAAATATTGTTCTCAGTTCCTGGTAAGTTTTCATCTCTGGTACCAAAATTCAAAATAAGAGAGAGATATCAATGATGCTAAAGTACTCAAGTTTGAATATAGATTTGGATTTTATTATTTGGAAGTGGTAACATTTAAATCTTGGCAAAGTTTGAACATTTCTGAAGCTTCATTTCAAATTTAGGAAGTCTGTGTACGAACTCTGGATATCTAGGTTTCTTTTGTTTACTTCTGCAGGTCTGTCGAACTAATAGGGGGTTCTGCTCTGTGATTTCAATTATTCTTTCTTCACGTCTTTCCCTCCCTTTAGGGGTGGGAAAGAAGTGTAATATCGCAATATTGAAAGATGTGTAATATTGGCATCTCTGTGTCAGTAATTTAAAAAGATGACAAATACCCTATTAATAGCAAATTTTTCTCTGTTGAAACAAAATGGCTTTTTGTGTGCATAATTTGTTGTACCAAAAAAAAATTGAACACAGCCTTCCAAGTGCATTTTTATTCCACATATGGTGCCAAACTTGTTGTCACAGCATTTAATAAATTAGGTTTCCAGAAAAGGTTAGAGCATCTTTAACATACTAATTGTCAATGAAGTAGAAAAGGAGTGTAGACTTGATGTTCTAAATCATTCTCTGATAACTGTAAAATGCAAACTGCCACCTTAACATTTCTACCAGGAGCTTAATGGTAATAAATGATGTTATTTTGTGAGGTCAGGAAAATATTCACTGGGAAACCTAGGTTCTGATTACCTTATATGATATTTATCTTCCATTACTAGGAAAATATTGGCCCAGTTTAGTTGCTAGTTACTATTATGCACACAACTTCTTTATGTCAGGGATATCCCTAAAGAGGTTAATGTATTTTAAAAGTTTTAATTAATTTTTCTTGAAAAGTCACATGGAACTGTCACTCAAGAACTGTTATTCTAAATTATAGTATTAAAATGTCTATCAGTAGATGTTGCATGAGTGCAGGAAGAGTCTCACAAAGAGAAGATATAATGATAATAATTAGAGATGGGCATGAACCTCTGGTTTGGTGGTTCATGCCAGTTCATCATTTGAACAAAAAGGTGTACGGCAGTTCCCAACCCTGCCTCCTCTGGTGGGCACCCACTCAGGGGCAACACCACAACTTTGGGTGGTTAACAACAGACTGAAAAAAAATCTACCGATAAACACACAACACCCAAATAATAAAAAGCCAACAAAAAAGCACCCAAAGACAACAGCAAACAAAATTCAGAGACAATTGCATTGCTCAGCAAGGATGTCATAGGGGGAGGATATTCCTAAAGGCGTCCTTGAAGAGCGCAGATTTCAAATATTTCCTGAAGGTCAGAAGGGAGGGAGCCTGGCATATATTCACAGGTAACATTTTCCATAACATGAAACCACCACTGAGAAGGCCCAGTTCCTGGTGGTAGTTTTCTGGGTATCTCTTGGAGTGTCCAGATTATAAATGAGAGATGAAGTCTCAGGATGTAGAAAGTAGAAACAAGCTCTTTATTCTGTACTTCTTTAAATGAGTCGTTAAAAAGCTCTGGCTCAACGCATTTTGGTGAAGCCTTCTTCAGGAGCTGAGCATAACACAAAACCACACATTAGATATTGAATCATTCACATTTTGTTTTTAAAATTTATATATATACACCTGGCTTGGGACCACCTGTAACCACAAAGCCTGTGAAGACTGGGTATCCCAGGTAGATGATCTCAGGGAGAGATGCTCTGACTGGCAGCAAGTTCCCAAATTGTTAAGGGCTTTATAAGTTAGTAGTTGCACTTCAAATTTGGAATGGAAGCAAACAGAAAGCCAGTGCAGGTTCACCATGATTGGGGAGATACAATCATATCTCCAAGGTCCCAACAAAGCGTGGGTAAAACAGCATCCCCAAGCTGCATCCTTTGGACACAGCCATTGAGAAAGGACTAGAGCCAGAGTAACACTGAAGCACCAATCTCTTAAATTGATAACCTGGGGGGGTATCAAAGGCTGCTGAAAGATGCAGGAGGACTGTGATGTCACCCCCGTCACTCATATCCAGGATCTTATTTGCATGAGCTTATGAGAGGAGTGGAGGGGCAGAGTCAGCAGATATAAGAAGGTGTGGCAGGGTGAGATAGAGAGTTTTTAGTCAGAGCAGAGAGAAGAAGCAGAGAGAGATAGAAAGATAGTCAAAGAGATAGTGAGAAGAAATAATAATAAAGATAAGCTGGTCCAGATAAATAGATAGAGCAGGTGGTGAAGGTGGCAAGATATATGAAATTTAAATGATTTGATTGTATGAACTGAATAAAGAACATCTGTGATTCCGATATAATTTAATATACGTCAGTAAATAAGTTCTGTTGGCAGTAACCTGACTAGTGTCTGACTAAAGTCTATTACACTGTGGATAAAGGAGATCCACTGGTGGCAGTGTGAAAAAGAGGGAACGTCACAATTGATATCTGCTGGTGGGATGACATAGCGTGAGCGCCTTGTTTGGTGAAACAAGCAGGGGCCACGTGGTAAACGTCACAAGTGGTGTCCAGCGGCGGGATACGAAAGGATTCCAGTAAAGCCAAAGTTTAAAGTGAATTTATCTGAGTCAAGAGAACCTATTAGTCAGAGGTCTGTAGTGAAGAAGTGGGTGACTCGCTAGAGCTTTTGTGGAAAAGCTTAGTGGCGGGGCTTCTGAACTCAGATCTTGGGGGGACTAAAGATAGGGAAAGACTCTGAGAGAAAAAATTCTGTTTGAGGTTACCTCAGGATTTGAATAGACCCAGTGGGCTAGCTTAGAATCCAAGGCTCCAAGAGTTAAGAGAGCGCTTGTGGAGAAAAAGTGGAAGCCGGGGTCAAAACAGGTCTGAGGTGATAAGAACAAGCAGAGGCTTGAAAAAATTCAGAATCTGTTTTGTGTCTGGAGGCAAGAAGATTGCCTCAGACCAAGAAACAGCATGGCTGGCGTGGTGCCAGAAAGAAAAAGTGTAGCCATCCTTAGCTGCCGAGGGAGAGCTACGTGGTAACTCAGAAAGGAAAAATATTTTTAAAAGAGGCCTGACTATCTCTGCAAAATAAACCAGCTCTTATCCAAAGAAGTACACATATATATGCCACCTAAAAGAAGTAAAAAGCTAGTTATGGAGGTGAATGATCCTCAAGAGGCACGAGGTTTACCTCAGGAAGTGGAGGGAAATGGAGACCCTTTAGATCCAATGCAGGAAGAGACTCAGGAGGGTGCCTCAGGGAGAAGAGAAAGGGATTTAAGCTCCCAAGAGTTTGAAAAATGGAGGTTACACCAGGAATTCAAGCTCAAAGAATTAGAAATTAGAGAAAAAGCTAGGGCTGAGGAAAAAGCTAAGGAGCTAGAGCTCAAGGAATTACAGCTCAAAGCTGAGGTTGAGGCCAGACAAATGGAATTAAGACAGAGAGAAATGGAGTTTCAATTACAAATGAAACAATTGGAATTGGCATCTCTAAATAACAACAATAACAACAGCACTAATGAGGGAAATCTCTCAAAAATAGATCTAAAGAGATTTCCCCAATATAGAAAAGGTGACTGCCCAGAATCTTTCCTCATTTCCTTCGAAGGCGCATGCTGGGACTTTAATGTGAAAGAGGAAGAACTGATGATAGTGCTGAGATCCCAAATAAGTGGAGATTTAGCAGAGCTGTATTCACAAATGCCCCTAGAGCAGGCCAGGGACTTTGAGGCTTATAGAAAAATGGTTTATTCGAGATATGGCATTAATGCAGAACACCTGAGATGAAAATTTCGTGCCCTGATCAAAAAGCCTGAGGAGTCTTATTCTCAGCTAGGAGCTAAGCTTAGTCTCTGTCTGGAAAAATGGATGGAGCGTGAGAATGTCACATCTTTGGAACAAATGAAAAATGTGATTGGGTTGGAGCAATTCTATTCTATTTTACCTGGGGATTTGCGTTATTTAGTAAAAGACAAAAACCCTAAAAATGTACTGGAAGCAAGTGAAAAAGCAGATTCCATAAGTGAGATAAGAAACCCCAGGTTTTCTGAGGTAAAAATTGGTGGGAACATGTGGGATGATAGGAGGAGAGGGACCCCACCCAGTAGAGATTACCTCAGAAGCACCCAAGCTACTGGAAGCCATTTTACAGGCAAGCCCTCATGCCCAGAGCTGAGTCACCTGAGACATAATGGCTCTGAGGGAAAGGTTGGCAAGGCCCTGTATTTCAAACCCACAGCCAGTAAACAATGTTATTTGTGCGGAGAGAAAGGACACTTTTGGGCTCAATGTCTGACCGAAAAGACTAGGGATGTTAACCAGCAAAAATGGGGAAATTCCAGTCAGCCAAAGAAAGTATTTTGTGTGCAGCATAATGGAGCTACTAAAGAAGCAGTTGAAGCTGTCACCATAGCAACCCAAGTAACAGAGAGGCCAGAGAGCCAAGAGCCTCCTGTGGCTAGGGTCGTCCAATGCTTTTTGATAAAATGTAACCCGAATCTTCTACGCAGCTCAGGAGATGTTATTTATGTTGATAATAATAAGTATCTTGCACTAAAAGACTCTTGCTCACAAGTTACAGTGTGTCACCCAGATATAGTCCCTAAGGAAAATATGTTAGAACATGAAAATATTTCTATTAAAGGGATTGGGTCCGAAATAGTGGTGTTGCCCATGGCAAAAATTCCCATAAGATATAAGGGATGGTCAGGAGTTTGGAAAGTGGCCATATCTGATCAAATTCCTGCCCCATGTTTAATAGGCCTGGATTTATCTGAGCATGTGCAGAGTGTTTTAGTGACAACTCGCTCTCAGGGATGGCAAATTGAAGCCACTGAGGACAGCAATGAAATTCTTCCTGAAATAAGAGAAGGGAATGAAACAGCTGATCTGGTTACCATGAGGAATCCTAATAATTCATCTTTTAGACAAGAACAAAAGGAAGACCCTACCTTAAGTGAATGCTTTAGACAAGCTAAGGAAGAGCCCCTGACCCCTGAAACCCCTGAAAGATATTGTGTAAAGGAAGACCTATTATATAGAGAGGCTTTAGTGAACCCTATGAGGGGAGGGGAAAGCATTCTCAGACAGCTGGTAGTACCTTTCAAATATAGAGAGAGAATTGTAGAAAAGGCGCATAAAGACATATTTGCAGCCCATTTAGGGATCTCTTGTACTAAGCAAAGGATTGCGCAAAACTTCTATTGGCCTGGGATGGGGAAGCAGGTCAAGCTATATTGTCAGAGCTGTGACACCTGCCAAAGACAGGGTACTGGGAATGACAAGACCAAGGCTAAGCTGTGCCCATTGCCAGTCATCTTGACCCCTTTTCAAAGAATAGGCCTAGACATAGTGGGACCCCTACCTAAAGTTACCAAGCGTGGGAATAGATTTATATTATCAATAATTGATTATGCCACGAGGTATCCGGAAGCTGTACCTTTGCGGAACATTGAAACAGAGACAGTGGCAGATGCACTAATAAATTATATGTGTCGCATGGGCTTCGCTTCCGAGATAATTACCGATTTGGGGACCTCATTTACTTCCAAATTAATGAAAAGATTGTGGCAAGTCTGTGGCATTACTCACATCACGTCATCCCCTTATCATCCCCAGACCAATGGTTTGGTCAAGAAATTTAATGGAACCCTAATGAGAATGATTCGAGCATATACAGCTGAGAATCCAAATGACTGGGACCATAAATTACAACCATTATTATACGCCTATAGATCTGTACCCCAGGAAAGTACAGGATTTAGCCCTTTTGAATTACTATTTGGACGGAAAGCTAGAGGACCCCTCAATCTACTCCGTCAAAACTGGGAGGAATATAGAGAGGGTGATCCTGAGTCAGTAGTCCAATACATTGATGAACTAATGAACTCATTGCAACAGTCTCTGGAAATAGCAGCAGAGAACTTAAAAATCAAGCAGGGAAAGCAAAAACACTGGTACGACAGGAGGGCCAGGGAAAGAGTATTTAATCCTGGAGATGAAGTGTTAATGCTGAGACCCATTAAAGGAAACAAACTTTAATTAGCTTGGTCAGGTCCATTTAGAGTGATCTCTAAAATGAGTGACGTGAATTATGTACTTCAGGAGGAGGGAGAAGAAGGCAGAAGGGTTGTGCACGTAAATATGATTAAGCCATATTATAGGAAGGAAAATTATGTTTTGTATGCCATCAAAGAAACGCCCAATGAGAAACATGAATTACACAATTGGGAAGGAAGGGGTGAACCCCAGTACAACCCTGAGGAAGTCAAAATTAGCCTTACCCTAGCACCAGAGCAACAAGAAGCAGCAAGAGCTTTGCTGCTAAAATACAAGCAAGTCTTTTCTAATAAGCCTGGTGTAGCCAAGAGTGTAGTGCATAAACTAGATACTTGGGAAGAGCACAAAATCCACCTTGAGACAGTATTACAAAGACTACATGAGGCTGGGTTAACAGTTAACGCAAGTAAATGCCAACTGGGGAGTTCAGAATTAAAATATTTAGGCCATGTAGTAGGTGGAGGCGTAATCAAACCTCTTGAATCCAAAATAGAGGCTATTAACAATTGGCCCAAGCCAACATCCAAGAAAAAAATAAGAGCATTTCTAGGGTTAGCCAGCTACTATCATCACTTTGTGCCTAACTTCAGCGAGATAGCTGCCCCTCTGTCTAATCTAACCCACAAAAGACAAGCGGAGAAAATCCACTGGACAGCCGACTGTGAGGAAGCCTTGAACAAATTGAAGACAGCGTTGACCACCGGTCCAGTCCTGAGAGCTCCAGACTTCCAGCGCGAGTTTATAGTCTTCACGGATGTGTCCAACGTCGGGCTGGGAGCTGTGCTGAGCCAAGCTGATGACGACGGAAACCATTATCCGGTGACCTACCTCAGCAAGAAACTGCAGGCAGGCGAGAGGCATTTATCTACGATTGAGCGGGAGTGCCTGGCCATAGTCTGGGCATTGCAAAAACTGAGACCATATATCTGGGGAAGACATTTTGTACTGTGCACTGACCATTCCCCACTTTTGTGGCTAAGGACTATTCGGTCCAATAACAACAAACTGATGAGGTGGGCCCTACTCTTGCAGGACTTCGATTTTGAAATTCGCAACGTGAAGGGAACCCAGAACGTGGTGGCTGACGCGTTGTCTCGAAGACCCGAGGACTAACGGATGGATGGGGAAAAAATGTAATGTTGTAAGAAATGTACTGTTAGTGCCTTAGTTTGAAATGTAATTAAACTGCAATGTCTTGTTGATATAATGGTAAGTAGTGGTATAAATGTAAAAGTAAGGTAAGTTGTATTAATGTAATTAATGCAAATGGTTATATTGTACTGATTGTTTTAAATGTTTAAAGTAATAAGTTTGATCTGTTAAACATAGTAAGTGAGAGAAAATCTAATATAAGATATGTAGAAGTACTGTATATGGTAAATATATTGTGTTAAAGGGTAACATGTGGTACATGATTTAATAGTTAACATATTATTGTAATGATGTTTTGGATGAATTGTTCCCTGCATATTTCGTTGTTCATAAGGGTAAACAATAAGGTTTCCCCCATGAAACGAACTTTTCTTAGGGGGGAGGTATGTGACGTCACCCCTGTCACTCATATCCAGGATCTCATTTGCATGAGCCTATGAGAGGAGTGGAGGGGCAGAGTCAGCGGATATAAGAAGGTGTGACAGGGTGAGATAGAGAATTTTTAGTCAGAGCAGAGAGAAGAGGCAGAGAGAGATAGAGAGATAGTCAGAGAGATATTGAGAAGAAATAATAATAAAGATAAGCTGGTCCAGATAAATAGATAGAGCAGGTGGTGAAGGTGGCAAGATATATGAAATTTAAATGATTTGATTGTATGAACTGAATAAAGAACATCTGTGATTCCGATATAACTTAATATACGTCAGTAAATAAGTTCTGTTGGCAGTAACCTGACTAGTGTCTGACAAAAGTCTATTACATTGTGGATAAAGGAGATCCACTGGTGGCAGTGTGAAAAAGAGGGAACGTCACAATTGATATCTGCTGGTGGGATGACATAGCGTGAGCGCCTTGTTTGGTGAAACAAGCAGGGGCCACGTGGTAAACGTCACAAGGACCAACAAGGTCACACTCTCCTGGATGGTGTCCCTTCACAAATCACCAAGCAGAGCAACCAAAACTGTCTCAATCCCATGGTGTGGCCTAAATCCCGATTGAAATGTATCCAGACTATCAGTTCCTTCCAAGAATGCTGATGCCTGTGTCACTTCTTAGCAAGAAGATCTATCCCGATTGAAATGTATCCAGACTATCAGTTCCTTCCAAGAATGCTGATGCCTGTGTCACTTCTTAGCAAGAAGATCTCTCTCTCTCTCTCTCTCTCTCTCTCTCTCTCTCTCTCTCTCTCTCTCTCTCTCTCTCACACACACACACACACACACACACACACACACACACACACACACACACACACACACACACACACACACACACACACACACACACACACACACACACACACACACACACACACACACACACACACACACACACACACACACACACACACACGGGTCAACAAGGATCGTGTCAGATGCTATATCCCCTGGGCATCTGGTGATAAATGGGCTACAGGGTTCAGCAGACCCTGTTGAGGAACCAGGACAGGGTGCTGCAAAGCTACTGGAACAATGGAAATGCAAAACCTGGACTCTCACCGAAAATCAAGAATTATGAAATGTTATTATGAGGCAAACCCAAAAGCCCGTGGTTTTCAAAAAAGAATGCTGGATATTTGGAAAAGGAAACACCCAAGTAGTAACATAACTGAACAATGATTAATGGACCAGAGAAGGTTTATCATCTGTGAAGTGTTTTCAGAACTGGAATTTTAAGAACTAGAAAAAGTGGCAAAATCAACACAGGACAATGACCACAATATGAAAGACAAATGGAGGGTAGAGGTAGACACAATAGTGGAAGAAAACATATCAATAGAAGAACAACTTATGGAACAACCCAGAAATTATGAGTTGAAAGAATGGCAAACATCACTGAGGGAAAAAATAGTAACCCATATTAGCCAGAACACAGAAAGACAAAGGATCCCCAATTTGTGCCAATTACAAAGTAAACCTGTAAAAGATCTACTGAATGATGCAAATGTTGTCATCAGAAGAATCCCGACCAACATGCTAAAGGAAACAAACCAGCTCATGTATAGCACAGCTACCATAATAACCATGGAACTTGGTTACAAGCTGCAAAAACTGCAGAAAACACATGGCACACCAAAATGGAAAATTTGGCTGGAAAAAAAATAAACAAATTATGTGCAGACACTAGCAACTTAAAACACTTGAAATATTCAAAACTTAAAAATGAAAAAGTAAAAACCAGACAATGCAAAATATATGACCTAGAAAGGAAAATGATTGTTGGAACTATGGAAGAATTAAAACAGCGGGTAACAGGTACAGCAAAGAAAATTGAAAGATATGATGGACGCTTGAAACAATAAAGAGAAAACATGGAATTTCAAAATAACCAACAATTATTCTATATGTCACTAGGAGAAAATGCAGAGCAAAAGAAATTAGGCCCATGTAAAGATGATGTTCTAAAATTTTGGAAAGAAATGTGGGATAGCCCAACCGGACATAACAAAAACGCCTCATGGATTAAAGACATTTGTAAAGTAATTCAAGGAAAACAAATGGATGATATTGTAATAACAACTGAAATGATTAAGAAGCAAGTAAAGGATTTGAAAAATTGGAGTGCACCTGGTCCAAATGAGCTACACGGATTTTGGTTAAAGCATCTAACAAGTCTCCATCAATGTGTAGCAGTGCAATTTAACCACTTACTTCAAAATTCTACAACTGAAGACTGGATGACAACAGGCTGCACATTTCTGATCATAAAAGATCATCAAAAGGGCAATGAACCCAGTAATTATCGACCAATTACATGTCTTCTAACAATGTTGAAGCTCCTCACAGGAGTACTTGCAAGATCTATATATAAATAAAATGATTCTGAAGAATTCAAAAAGACAAAAAACAAACTTTAACATCACCTGGATAGACTATAAAAAGGCATTTGACTCATTGCCACACAGCTGGATTAACACCTGCCTAAAATTGTTTGGGATTAGTAAAAACGTTCAGAAGTTCCTCAAGGAAAACATGGAAAAATGGAAAACCGTCTTAATGGTCCATGGTGAAGAAATTGGGGAAGTTAACATCAAAAGAGGAATATTTCAGGGCGATTCTTTGTCACCACTGCTGTTTAACATCTCACTAATCCCCATGTCAATTTTAAATAAAACTGGATTTTTATTTCACAACAAGCTGGTAAAATCAATCATCTCTTATACATGGATGACCTAAAAGTATATGCAAAAAATTCCACAGAGATAGAATCACTACTAAACACAGTGCAAAGATTTAGTGAAGATATCCAAATGAAATTTGGAATTGACAAATGTGCAGCTCTGTCTATACACCATGGCAAGTTCCAAAAACTAGAAGGAATAGAATTAAAAAATGGCAATACAGTATTATAAAATCACTCTCATGTGATGAAAATTATAAAGACCTTGGAATACTAGAAGCTGACAACATCATGCACACAAAAGTTAAAGTTATATCAAAAGACTGAGGAAAATCTTAAAATCAAAATTAAATGGGGGAAATACAATCAAAGCCATAAACACATGGGCCGTTCCAGTAATTATATAACTAGCTGGAACAATAGATTGACACAGAAAAACACAGAAACTAATGAACATGCATCACACATCCAAAAAGCGATGTGGACAGACTATATTTACCACGAAAAATTGGAGGCCGTGGATTACTGCAAATACATGAGGTAGTAGAGGAAGAAAAAAGAAGCCTAAATGATTATATCAGTACAAGCAGAGAAAAATTACTGAAAGCATTGAAAATGGAGAATATTTTGAAAACAACAGAAACAAAGGCTCAATATCAGAAGCAACCATTTGAAAATAAATTAAACAGTTGGAAAAATAAACCACTACATGGACAACACCTGAGAAATATTGATGGAAAACATGATCATAATTCAACATGGGCATAGCTAAAACTGGGGACCCTTAAGAGAGAAACCAAAGGCTTGATTTTTGCTGCACAAGAACAAGCACTCTAAACCAATGTGATGAAAGCTAAGATCCAAGGAATTAGTGCTAACAGCAAATATCAACTCTGCCAAGAAAAAGTTGACACTGTGTCACACCTCATCTGCGAATGTCCAAAGACTGCACAAACAGATTACAAAGTTAGACAAGATAGAGTGGCAAAGTTAGTGCACTTGTCATTATGTAAAAAAATATAACTTGCCAGACTCCAAAAACCTATGGGAACATCACGTAGAGAAGGTGTCAGAAAATGAGGAAGTCAAGATCTTGTGGGTTTTCCAGATCCAAACGGACAAACATCTTGAACATAACACACCAGACATAGTAGTAATAGAATGAAGAAATGCCCAGGCCATTGGCATTGCAATTCCAAGGGATGCCAGAGTTGAAAATAAAGAATTGGAAAAACTAACAAAGTACAGAAACCTGGCCATCGCAACATCTCACCTCTGGAAGAAGCACACTTCATTGGGGCTTTGGGAACAATATCAAGAAATTTCACACAGTACTATAAGCAGTTACAGATCTCAGAAATCACATCATCAGAGCTACAAAAAAAATGGCAATATTAGGAACAGCATACATACTGTGTCAATATTTAATAGATACTTAGGTTTTTGGTTGAAACGTGTATCTGTTATATAATACCAGTCAATGTTTTTATAATTTTGACTGTGCCTGGAGTTTATGAATAATAATAAAAACTAACACGTGTCAGCATATTTGTTTCCTCTGAAAACATACACTTTGCTATTTTTCTGACTTCTTTGATAAATTTAAAAATGCTCTCTCCAGTTTGGAGTTTATAGTTTCATAAACACACTAGGTACTAGACTGATTCTATTAGTTTCTTTGGAAGGTATTACTGACTATGATCATACTCAGGGGTTTGGAAAATGAAATACAACCTTACCGAGATAGCCCTCCTTAGACCCAAACTGCCACCATAAATAATTTCTACATTTTAATAAGTACATCATATATGTCCCTTTTGAGATTTGAGAATAACATTTGTGAAAAGTTTTTATCAGGAAATATGCTTCTTATTTGTTTGAGAATAGGTGGAATAAATGAAAAAAAATCCTTCTGTTCTGTGCATGCTAGGCCAAGGCCTTATTAGTTATTAGTGGAATTGTAAGGCTCCACAATCATGGTGGTGCAGGGCCCTCTCTTTGTGTAAGCATTTGGCTGAGGGACACAAAGGTTGCTGTCCTTACTACCAGGCTTTCATTTTTACAAACAGGTCCTGGGCACCACCATGCACAAATGACAAAAAGTCAAACTGTTTCTGCTGCAGTCATTTGATTAGTTGTTTACTCATTTCCTGTAAAGGGGAAAGCACAGGGTCCGCATATAAGGAAAGCTGGATTGCTTCTTGAAATCAAACACAAAAGAATAATAAAGAAAGATTAGCTCATTGGAAGGCTTGTCCTCTTCTGTTGCAGAATCTCATAACTCCAATCAAAAGAAGATGGCAAATTGGTCCAGTCCCTGATTCATCAGGACTTTCATCTCCTGTTTCTTTTCACTGTAAGTGGCAACAGCACTAGGATACTACGGAAGATGTAAATTGCTGGGGGAATCCCAATAGGAGAGATCAATAAAGAATACAGCACTAGGAATCTCTGGGTCCTGTTAAAAAGGATGGCAAGCCCACAGTTGGCAGGAACTTTCTAAGTGAGCTGACACAGTATGTGCAGGTGCAATGTAGTATGTCTGTAAAGAAATAAACTCTACTCTGATTGCACTATAGAATGACACTTTCAAGTTATCAAAGCTATGATAGAGAGAGAAAAACATGAGTAAAGATTTTTAATACTTAAAACAGAAGGAAATCTGGAAAAGCTAAGATGACTACACAATGGTAACAGGTAATCAAAAGTAATTGCAAACTCCTTTTACTTCAAAAGGAGAAGGAGACCTTTGTTTTATATGAAATAGGCATGTGCTTTGCATTCAAATCAGCTTAAAGCAAATCAGGTTGCGATTTGTGAGACAGACCAGACTGAATCTGAGCAAATGGTATTTATACTCTCTTAGTATTAAGTGGATAACTTTGAAAGATGCACACAAACTGTATTTGCTGAGGGAATCCCAACAGGAGAGATCAATAAAGAATGCAGCACTTCAATATAGGTGGATGTTGGGCAACCAGAACAAGTGACATCCATATTGTACCTGGTGATGGGTTGCCAGTGAATTTCCGATAGCCCACCCAGCCCAGAAACTTTAAGACCACTGTAACACACTTGCAGTTGGCTTGATGTACAAATAAAACACAGATGTATTAGCTACCTTTTTGGGCGGAATCCAAACAATGTAGGACTTTCAAGGCCTTTTGTTGCTGTATAATGTACTGAAGAATATTTCCTGGTGAATTTCAGTTCTCTCTCTCTTTCTGAAATTCACCACCAGTATCCTTTAGTAAATTATATATCGTGCTAGAAAAGCACCTTGTTTGGATTCCCCCAAAAGGTAGCTATACATATCTGAAATTCACTATCGGACCTGAGGAAGGCTGCCTGTCAAGAGAGAAGCCCTTCCTCCATGTTAGAATTATGGAGGACAAAGGGACATAGCCTCCTCGGTCACTTGAGTGTGTCAGTTAGCCTGGAATTCAACCTAAGCCTGTTCTTGTCATACAATCACAACTGAGGTCTTTAAATTAGAGATGGGGGTATTTGTATTTGATGAGTCTCCCTGCAAGGCTGATGAGTGGCTTGCCAACTGGGTGCTCTGGAGCAATTGAAAGGAAGAGGGGTCACTGCCGCTGGCAGACGTGTGAGTGGACAGTCTGGCCCATGGAGCCAGACCCTCATTAACTCCAGCTGTGTGGGGATATTCATATACAAATACGAATACCCCCATCTCTACTTTAAATCACATGGTTAGATTCAGTGGAGCTAAACATTGTAGCAAAATTGTGGGTGTGGCTGTATTCCTCCTATAGCAGCAGGTAAATGGAATGGAAGTGCTGTTGGATTCATTTCTGTTAATAGAGACCCAAGTGGTCTCAGTGAAAAAGGGTTCCTACTACCATCTTCAGCTAATTAGATTAGGAATCCTTTAGTTTCGAGAGTCTATGGTAACGTGCTCTGAATAGAGGACTTGGAACAGCATCTAGTGTGGCTGAGAAGGCCAATTCGAGAATGACAATCCCTTCCACATTGAAGACAAATACAATCCGTCCCCTGTCCAGATCCCTGATTTTTCTGGTTTTGGGACTGCCTCTTTGCCTCGGCCTGCTGGACAAGTGTCTCTTCAAAATGGGAGAGGCCATGCTGCACTGTTTGCCTCCAGGCTGAACATTCAGATGTCAAGGTTTCCCATCTGTTGAGGTCCATTCCTAAGGCCTTCAGATCCCGCTTGCAGATATCCTTGTATCGCAGCTGTGGTCTCCCTCTGGGGCAATTTCCCTGCACTAATTCTCCATACAGGAGATCTTTTGGAATCCAACCATCAGCCATTCTCACAACATGCCCGAGCCAACGTAGATGTCGCTGTTTCAGTAATGTAGACATGCTAAAAATTCCAGCTCATCTAGGACTACTCTATTTGGAACTTTGTCCTGACAGGTGATACCAAAAATGTGTTGGAGACAACGCATATGGAACGTGTTCAGCTTCCTCTCCTGCCGTGCACAAAGGGTCCAGGACTAATTGCAGTACAGGAGTGTGCTCAGGACACAGGCTCTATAGACCTGGATCTTGGTATATGCCGTCAGCTTCTTATTAAGCCATACTCTCTTTGTGAGTCTAGAGAACATGGTAGCTGCTTTGCCAATGCGTTTATCCAGCTCGACATCTAGAGAGAGAGTGTCAGAGATTGTTGAGCCAAGGTACACAAAGTCATGAACAACCTCCAATTCTTGCGTGGAGATGGTAATAGAGGGAGGTGAGTCCATGCCCTGGCCCATGACTTGTGTTTTCTTCAGGCTGATTGTTAATCCAAAGTCTTGGCAGGCCTTGCTAAAACGATTCATGAGTTGTTGGAGGTCTTCAGCAGAATGGGCAACAACAGTTGCATCATCAGTGAAGAAGAAGTCTCACATGCATTTCAGCTGGACTTTGGTCTTTTCTCTCTATCTAGAGAGATTAAAAAGCTTTCCATCTGATCTAGTCTGGAGGTAGACACCTTCTGTTGCAGTTCCAAAGGCGTGCTTCAGCATGACAGCAAAAAAGATCCCAAACAGGGTTGGCATGAGGACACAGCCCTGTTTCACTCCGCTTCGGATGTCAAGGGGATCTGATGTTGAGCCATCAAAAACTACAGTGCCCTTCATTTCCTCATGAAAGGACCTGATGATGTTAAGGAGTCGAGGTGGACATCCAATCTTGGGAAGGATTTTAAAAAGGCCGTCCCTGCTAACCAAATCAAAGACCTTAGTAAGATCTATGAAGGCCACAAAGAGTGGCTGTCATTGTTCCCTACATTTCACCTGCAACTGTCTGAGGGAAAATACCATGTCAGTGGTGGATCTATTAGCTCGAAATCCACACTATGATTCTGGATAGACTCTTTCTGCAAGCACCTGGAGTCTCTTCAGCACAACACAGGCAAGCAGCTTCCCT
Source organism: Intellagama lesueurii (assembly GCA_037013535.1). Taxonomy (NCBI): domain Eukaryota; kingdom Metazoa; phylum Chordata; class Lepidosauria; order Squamata; family Agamidae; genus Intellagama; species Intellagama lesueurii. The sequence goes on along the minus strand of JBAJHW010000003.1, from coordinate 130,931,941 downwards.
AGAACACTGAGAAGAGAGATGCCACAGTAGTTATTGCAGTCGCCCCTGTATCCTTTGTTCTTATACAATGTGACAATGTTTGCATCCTTCATGTCCTGTGGTACTCCACCTTCCCTCCAGCAAAGACAAAAGATTTCATACAGCTCCGTGGTGATGATCTCTTTACAGCACTTCAGCACTTCAACAGGGATGTTATCCTTCCTAGGTGCCTTGCCATGGAATCCAAGGCTGCTTTTATTTCTGCTAAAGTTGGTTCGCTGTTCAACTCTTCCAAGACAGGCAGGCACTCAATGTTATTTAATGCTTCTTCAGTTACTACGTTCTCTCTGGAATATAGCTCAGAGTAGTGCTGCACCCAGCGTTCCATCTGCTGTGCTCGGTCCTGGATGATCACGCTTGTAGAAGACTTCAAAGGAGCAGATTTCTTCTGTATTGGACCTAAAGCCTGCTTGATACCGTCATACATTCCCTTGATGTTACTTGTGTCCGCTGCTATCTGTATCTGAGAGCAGAGCTGAAGCCAATAATTGTTAGAACTTCTTCTGGCAGCCTGTTCGACTTTGCTACGAGCAAGTCGAAGAGCCTGCAAGTTGTACTCACTAGGACAGGCTTTGTATGCTGCTAGAGCTCTCCTCTTTTCCTCGATGGCTGTCATCAGCTCCTCTGAATGGGCTTCGAACCAGTCTGCCGTCTTTTTGGTCTTCTTGCCAAATGTGGACAAGGCGATGTTATAAACAGCGTTCTTGAAATGTTCCCATCATTCAGGTGCATTTGCATCAGCCAGGCCAGGAAGAGTTTCCTCAAGTGCTTGGTCAAATTCCTCCACTTTTCTCTGATCGTGGGTCTTGCTGATGCCAATACGTGGCCTTCCTTCCTTTTTTGTGTGATACAATCTCTTTGATCGCAGTTTTACTCTACTACACACCAGGGAGTGATCAGTATCGCAATCAGCACCCTGATAACTGTGTGTGATTGTAATACTAGGAAGGCTAGAGCATCTACTGAGGATCAAATCGAAATGATGCCAATGCTTCGATCTTGGATGTCTCCAGGAATCTCTGTGTTGAAGCTTCGTATTAAAGAACATGTTGCTGACACAAAGACCATAGTAACAGCAAAACTCCAGCAAGCGTTGGCCATTTTCGTTCATCTTCCCAATGACAAAACAGCCTAGACAAGTAGGCCAAGAATTGTGATCAGCACCAACTCTAGAGTTAAAGTCTCTGAGAATGAACAGCGCCTTTCTCTTGGGGATTTTTTTGATAGTAGCTGCCAGATCGTCGTAGAATTTGTCTTTGACTTCTGTTGTAGATGACAGCGTTGGTGCATATGCACTAATGAGGGTGACCGGTCCTGCTGATGAGTGGAGCTGCAGAGACAGGATTCTTTCACACCCCACAGTAGGTGGAACAATGGATCTCAGCAGAGTATTTCTGACCGCAAAGCCAACACCATATTCCCTGGTCTCATTCAATGATTTTCCCTGCCAGAAGAATGAGAAGTTTTTTTCTTTGACAGATCCCATGTCTGGCAATCTCATCTCTTGCAGGGCAACAATGTCCATCTGCAGCCTACTCAGTCCATGTCGATGACAGCTGTCTTGCGCACGTCGTCTATTTCCTGCAGGTCGTTAGAAAAGCCAGGGGTCATTGTCCGAACATTCCAGGTGCCCAACTTTAGGGCAGAAGTTTTCTTATGATTATTGCATGGTGCAGGGTTATCGATCTGCTTGTCGGCTTTCACCCTAAACCCCATGCACCCCATGAGGTTAACAGATAGTGGCGAGGCAGCATCTTACTGGCTGAGGGCTGCCCAGCTTAAGGCGGGCTGTAGCTACCTAGTGAGGTGCAATGCCATCTCCCACCATCAGAAGTAGCCCCTGGCGTCATGCTCTACTCCAATCGAGCAAAGATGTATAACCGGTAACTGCTACTTCCCGTGTTGTTTCGACGCTGTATGCGAAGCTGGAGTCTCCCCTCCAGAGCACGAAGCCTGGGTAAAATAATATGGAGGATAGGCTGTTACTCAAGCAGCAAATTCCCCCTCTCCACGTCACTGAAATAGTCCAATGGAAAGGCAAGAGCCAATACAACTGGTTCCAGCGACGTCGCAGGAGTTGCCAGAACGGCACAAACTCCCTCTGGGACTCCGGCTCCGGATTTTGCATTGAGGTTAACTCCTGAAGCCTTTTCCATCAGTGGATATAGCCACAAGGCAGTGGAGGTTTGAAATTGGAGTTTTCCTTCTCCTAGATGGGCTGCCTTCCAAGGCTGATGAGCCCCACCTACTCGGGCTGCTCCCTAAGAGTGCGAAGATTAGAAACACAGGCCTCCAGGTGCCAGACCTTGTCTTCCAAGAGGACAACCAACTTATACTTAGAGCATTTGTACCCAGGCACCTCATTTGGCAAGAAAACAAACATGCCACAGGTGTTACAAGTGTAACAGATCCTGTGCTCTCCAGCTCAACTGATTGATCAGTGAATTAAAAAGCGAGGAAGTCTGATCCTCCCCCTAAAACTTCCCTGCTCCTCCAGGTGTATGCACTCCTATTTGTCTTTCCTATTTACCAAGTTAGAGTCTAAAAAGTAAAATCAGAGAATTTTGTGTGCCGTTAGTCGCGTGCTTCTGGTACCACTTATTTAAAGCTAAAACCCCACCCCCTCAGACCATGCGGTCAGGGAGAACAAAGGTTAGAGCAAACACACCCTTGCAAGCCTAAAAATCCACAAGCCTAGAAAAAAATACCATACCAAATAAAATGTCCTCCCAGACACAGCTCACCTTCTGCTTCCTCTTCAGGAAAAGGGCTTAAAGCTTCTGTACTAGCTTCAGCTAGTACAGCAGCCACAACCACTGGCCACCCAATTCAGAATAAAGATGTGAGATTTAGGTGAATTAGAGGTACACTTTATTAACTTTAATTTAAACTTATTAAACTTAACCTTTTCTGCTTAAAGAAGGGGCCTGCTGTAGTGCTGAATACCAGTTAGGAGCTGGAGGTCCCACCTGACCTCATATCCCACCTTACAAAGATGAATCCCAAGCCCCGCAGTCATGCTATCCTTAAGACAGCCTGACCCCAGTCAGACAACAAAGATTGGACAACAACCTCCTCCTGCCCCCGGCCTGGCAAGATTTTTAATTCTAGACAGCCCACAGGGTGGGGAGGCTCCCAGTGCATTCACCTGCCAGCACTATAATCTCAGGATCTGCAGCATCAGGAAGTCGAATGGGCTAGCACCTCCCTTGTGATCCATGGGAACTCACTGTTACTTGTTCCTTCTGCATTACCTGCCAGTGTGACCTACTTAAAGATGACACTACCCATGGAAATAGCACAGCCCGTGCATGCATGTCAGTGTGGGATAGGCCAAAAACCTCCCTCTCACCTTTTAAAAATCTGCCAATCAGATAAGCAGGTCAAAAATTCCCATCTGGCCCCCAAAAGGTGACCAATTAGACTCACTCTAGTTCAGAGGGTGGGTTGCACACCTCAAAAAAGGCCAAATGTGGGATGGAGTGCTCACCCACTCACCAGCTGCCCCTCCCCTCCTGTATCACGTGGGACACTAAATGTCATGTCTCACATTATCCCAGGGATGACTGAGCAAAAGAGCCCCACCCCTTGAAGCTCCGCTTGAAGGCAAAGCAGACCATTTTGCTTGCACAGGGCTACTTTGACTGGAGCAATCCATGAATTGGTAACCTCACGTCTGAATAACTGTAATGTGCTTTATCTGTGGCTAACCTCCTGCTTAGTCTCAAATCTGAAGCTACTACTGCAAAATGTGGCAGAGTCTTCTCAGTGGGGCTGCCTGCCATGAATATGGAAAGACCCATGCTGAAAGGCCTGCATTATGCACTAGTTGCCAATTAAATACCAAGGCTTGTACAAGGTGTTACTGCCATTTCATAGACCAGACATTATCCTTGATGGGGGGTGGGGGACTCTGCACACTGCATCTTGGTGTAACGAGGCTAATTTTGATGTTGTGACATCCACCAGGTAGAATGGTCTCCGCACTGCAATCAGACAGGCTGCTGGCCTTGAATGTAAATGAATGAATGAATGAATGAATGAATAAATAAATAAATAAATAAATAAATAAATGTTTCAGTCAACAACCAAAAATCTATCTGTTCACTAAAGCATTTTTATTATTATTCTCCTAACAGTTAATTCTGTCACTTTTCTGATTTTTAAATAGATTTTTTTAATGGATTTTACTCTTTACTCTTTCATATATTGATTTTATTGTCTTAGCTGTTGTTTTATTCTATTGCAAATATAACACTTGGGGATTTTTAAATGCAAGTGATTTATAAATGATTCTAAAGACATAACATGTTTTGCTATGTACCTGAGTTCTGTAAATCTTGTCTAAAGAAACCTCATGGGGTTGCATACAAATAGTAGAGATGGGCATGAACCATGTTTTGGTGGTTTAGCCTGGTTTGGGGCTGTGCCAGCACAGGTGTTCCATGGGTACCATGCACTTCCCTCCCCCACCTCCTCTGCACACTCACCCACTCACCAGCTACAGCACACTTACCTCTGCTTTCTCGGTGTGTCCATTCACTGGCAATGCTGCAGGCTTCCCTGACCCACCTCCTAATCTGAGTGGACAATCATGCAGAGAAGAAAGAGGAGGGAAGCATGCTGGAGCCAGTGAGTGGGTGAGCACACAAAGGTGCCCTCAGGAAACCTGTGCAGGCACTGCACCAAACCAGGCTGAAGCGCAGATTGTGCCCATCTCTATGTCAACTTTGTGAATTGAGCTATACTTCACTTGTTGGTATATTTCAAAAACAAGGAAAGGTAGGTTTTTTAACACTAACAAAACTCATATGAGATTAGCATTCACATGTCAGAATCAACATTCTCTGCAAAGTATAATTCCAAGAACAAGGGTTGTACTCCCACACCTGTAGGTTTGCCTGGAACTCCCGAAGGTAACAGGGAAAAGAACATAGTTAGAAAAAACTGACTGATGGTAAAACTGCTCCAAATCTTTATACAGGCAAGTGAAAGAGAGAGAGAGAGAGAGATTTGCTTTCAGCAGATTCTGATGCATTTTCTGACCCCCTCAATTCAGGTGGATTGTAAACCATCAATGTGGCCTTTGTCCACAAGAGTTTATGTGGATGCAGAATCAGTGGTATTTCTCAGCAACCAGTATCAAGAGACAAAACACACATGTTCCCATGGGTTGAAGCCCATTTTACTTCAGCACTTGTCAGCCATCCTTTTTTGCAAGCAGCATAATCAACAACAGTTTTACATCTTAAAGTTCTTGGTCCAAAGAATTTGAAAATGAACACTCAAGGACATGCTGTTATTTGTTTACAAGAAGACAGAGTTGTAATGGCCACATGACCCAAGCAGAAATAGTCTCTGTTGTTGGAAATATCCTTCAGTAAAAGACCATTCTTTGTGTTGGGCAATTTACACATAACCAGAGCTGGATACTGGACACTTTCAGCTGGATACCGCAGATGACATGCAGCATTTGCAATACCATTGCATGTCTGTGCCATACTTCCTAGGTATAAAATATAGAATCATACAGCCATAGAACTGTAGGATCATAGAATAATTGATCTGGAAGGGGCCTCTAAGGCCATCAAGTCCAACCCCTGCTTAATACAGGAATCCAAATCAGAGCAGAGCTGACAGATTATTGTCCAATTTTCTCTGGAACACCTCAGCATATAAGGTTAGAATGAACTTCTAAACCAAACTAGCTGTCCATCAATGCCTAGAACTGCCCTTTGTGCATTGATAGGCAGATGGTTGAGTTCAGAGGATTCACTTTATTCCTATCTGCATCTGGTACTTTAGTACCTGTCTCTAAATCTCTCCCTTGCCAGGAACAGCTAAATATGCACATGATGCACTCTCACTAGGTCCTGATCCATGGATGACTATATTTACATGGGGACATTTTGGTTTCACTTTTGTTCTATTATACTTCCTGTCATGATGATGGGATATGTAGTCAGAGAAATGTAAGATGGAGTCAGACAGGTTCTGTGTGAAGATGATTTGAGAGACATTGGAATGTGTTTTTCTAAGTGCTTTGAGAATGTTTTTCTGAAGACCTTTACAGACTGGTTCGAGATAGCGCTGAAGGTTGGACAAAGGGGCCCGTGGAAGACTCAACATTCTGAGCTAATTGGAGAAGAGATAAAACACCTGGACTTCCATGGGAATTAAAGGAGGAGGAAGGTGTTACAGCCCCTTGAGGCTAATTGGTTAACAGCCAGAATCGTCAAGAAGAAGGGAGGAGTTAGAGAGTGTAGAAAATGGACGATGGGTTGTGTGAAAGTAGTTGTTCTGTTCTGGATTCGATTCCATAATGATGGGAGAGAAAGGAACTTGATTGAAAGAGGATGTAAGTAAAGAGAAAGAAGGAGGTAGGGCTAGCCCACTGTAGCCCACCTTAGCCCAGCTTAGTAGTGTTTATTATTTTAATGGGAAATAGTTATTTTATTTAACTGCAATGATCTTTGAATATGTTCTTTATGCTAAAGCTTGAGCAATATAAACTGATTCTATGAAACTTTATTTTTCTAATAAAAATTAATTATAAAAATTCTTACAAAAGGACTGGTCTCTTGAACAGCAGGGTCTGGCTAAATCCAGGAGGTGGAGAGGGCCACAAACTAGCTATCTTTAAGAGTCCTACCTAACTGAGCTGTTGTGAGTTCTAAGGAATCACAAAGCCCATGTGTCTGTACTTGCAAAGTACTGGGTAAAAGTAAAGTGTTCTTTTAAGTTCAGACTTGTTCAAAGGGCTTACGCTACGTACTGCTGAGGTCTTGAGACTTGCCCCAGCGCAAAGGTGGTAGGTAAGTGGCCTGTCGAACTCTCTGACCGAGTGCTAAGTGCTTCTTAGGGAGACCTTGGGCACCACCCTTCCAGACTAGAAAATGCATAGCACAGAAACAAATGCGCTGGAAGTACTGAGTTGCTATTTTTCCTGCTCCTGTTTCTACCACTAGGGACTGACTTCTACTGTCATGTACCTCAAAATTCCCACTAATCCCTCCAGAGTGTAAGAAAATAATTAGGAAAACCTGTAAAAGCACACATCACTTATCAATGATCTTCCACAACTTATGTTGGTGAGGATATTATAGTTGATGGGACATCTTTGCAGCCAGGGACTCCTAAATGCTTCCTTGCAAGACAATTAATTTTATCTTTTTGTCTTCAAGACGAGTACACTTCACTGTCTTTATACAAGATAGGTTATTGATTAAGAGCCTCGTGGCGCAGTGGTTAAACTGCTGTACTACAGCTAAAACTGTGCTCACGACCCGGGGTTAAATCCCAGGTAGCCGGCTCAAGGTTGACTCAGCCTTCTATCCTTCCGAGGTCGGTAAAATGAGTACCCAGCTCACTGGGGGGGCAATGTGTAGCCTGCATAATTAACTTGTAAACTGCCCAGAGAGTGCTTGAAGCGCTATGGGGCGGTATATAAGCAGCACGCTTTGCTTTTTTGCTTTGCTTTTGATACAGACAAGGTTTCAGGTTACAATTGTTCGCCATGCTCTTTCTTTCAACAGGGGAAGAATTGTTTCTTATCCAAACACTCACCAGCTGCTCTGTTTCATATTTTGGGAAAAACATGTAATGAACCCCCCCTTTTTTTTTGGTCCTAATATAGTGTATTGTTTAGGACACAAAGGTATTCCACTAGCAATAACTGCCAAATTCGTTGAGACATTTTCTGTCCCAGTGTTTTGTTTTGTTTTTAAATCTGTAAAAATGAATCTTCAAGAACTATACACAAAAGTTTTAGAAGAGGCAGCCATGTTAGTCTGTGCTAGCATATCAGGTCAAAACAAAAGAAAAATAGAAAATAAAGAAGACAAAAATGTTGTGGCACCTTAAAGACAAACAGCTACATTTTAATATTTTTTTCATGGACAAATCCACTTATCTTTCTGAGGAAGTGGACTTGTCCACAAAAGCTCATGTTAAAATATAGCCATTGGTCTTTAAGCTGCCACAACATTTTTTGTCTTCTTTATTTTTTCTTTTTCTTTTGGTTTGGCTTGATATACATGACAAGTAGCAAAGATCTGGGGATAGTCAGTACAATTAGATCTTGTTCTGCATGCATTCTGCATCAAACCTGGCTCCTGGGGAGTTAAAATGCCTCATATGCCTGAGGGTTAAAGAATGTTACAGGTCAAATGTCATAGGTCAGAATTCCCATGATGGCCATCATTCCCAGCTACTGCCAATTTTCAAAGAGGAAATCTCAGGACGGACATAGTACATTAATTTTATGTATTTTATGGGTGGGATATAATGAGGCATACGTAAAGTCCCATTTCATATGGCACATCATATGTGTTTGCAACTGAAACCACATAGCCCTGGAAATATGGGGTTAGCCGAGACAATTTGCTGTGTATCCCACTGGGCATATACCTTTATCCAAGTAATAACAACTGCAGCCCAGTTATTCTGAAAAGGCTTTGCCCTTGTTCTTCACATTCAAAACACTTAGCCGTTAAAAACTTTGGTAACTTGTTTTGAGTCTTACTCATTTAAACAATATATTTTTGCAATTACTATATTGAAAATGTATTCAGCTTTGCCTGTTATAATTGGAGTGTGGTAAAGACAAACTGCTTGGAGAGAAGACTATAGATTTATCATGCTTTTGTGTGTACTCAGCTATGCACATTTCACATGATGTATTTTTCCTTAGATAGCATTTATTTCCTGTTCACATGCAAGAACAAATTTGTGATACTCTGCTATCCCTAGTGAGCACCCCTCCTTTATAGGGACATTAATGAGCCATCAACTGAATCAGCAAATCTGATTGCTCATGCAAAATGAATTGCTCATGCAAATTGATTAACTCAAGGCAATTTTCCTTAGTTTGTAGTATGAACGACACAGATGCAACAGTGAATGATTTCCCCCCCAGAAGATTTGAATAGATAGTTATTGTATCTAAATAAATAAGATAATTATAGTGCTTCACTGCATATTCATTTAGTCCATATTTATGACACTAATGTTATCATTTAGACCAGACATGCAACTGTGTACAACTGGGGGAAAATCTCCTTCCATATGAACGTTTCCTTACTTTAAGATCATTTGGGGTTGACCAGATCAATATCAGTGCACCAACTGAGGCTATGAACATAAGAATTTAAGAAGAGTCATGGGAGATCAGACCACAGGCTTGTCTGATCCAATGCTCTGTTCACACTGTGGCCAATCAGTTGCCCAAAGGCAGCCAGGAGGCACCACACAGCAGATTGGACAGGTGGTCACAAAATAATTGCCCTGAACATACAAAAAACTGCTTCACAATATTCCCTGATGAGAACAAAATTTAGACTGCTCTGATAAAGCTGGCTGTCAAGACATTCACAATTAAGAATTGAAAAATGGCCAACACTTTTTATAAAAATATACCTTTGTGGTCCAATGCCTTCTATTTACTAATTAAATTCTGCTCTCTGGCTTTTGCAGTGTGTTCTGTTCTAAATTATAAAATGTTTTATCCTATTTTATCTGTATCGTTCATGAATAATCTCTGGTCTGCATCTCAGATGTGGTACATGATGGTTCACCATCCATTCTGCTAACTCATACCCATATCTCGGATTTAGAGTATGAAAGACGTGGCAAACAATTGAGCTCTGGCTTGACTCCTGCAAAACTTTTGCACAAAACAGCTGTGCTGTGAAAAAATAGGAAGCTATTGCATAGATCTAAGTAGTGCTTTATAGCCCAAGAAACTGGTACATTGTCACTTGCTGCTAAGCAGATATGCATACAATTGAGCTCTGCTTTGCTTGCCTGGCTATACGTTAGAAAATAAAACACAAACCTAGTTCATAAACATTATGCAGTCTGCAAAAGTATACATCTAATGGATAAATGTCTTTTTTTATTCTGCTGCTCTAGGGTCCTACTGTATGGGATGAAGGATACTTTAAAGTTTTCCTAGAATAGCAAACAATTTGAAACTTCGATTTGAGAAAAAAAAACTACAGTGGATTCTCTCAGTTTCTGTCTGTTTGATGTCTCCCCCCAATACACACACTTATTTTTTCCATGTACAGGGAGGCATGAGGGACTGACATTGAATGAAGTTTAGCTATTTTACCACATCACCTCTTTTGACATGCTTATTTGCTCCTCAGTCAGGTTGGGAATTAACTAACAGATGTTTGTTTGTATAGTGCTGTAATTAAAGGTGTTCATTTTTTAAAAAAAAATTCTTGGCAGAGCCTATGAGTGAAATTCAATTCTTAAAAAAGAAACAAAACAAAAAACTCCCCTCTGGTGTATGAATGTAGGACATTGTGCTTCTGTATCCACAACTGAAAACACCAGGAAAAGGCCTGACACTGCTGCACAATATTGTGCTCACTTTGCCTGCAGGAAAAAGGATCCCAAAATGTACATAGCGAAGGGCACCTTGAATGTTGGTAACACCCATGACAGCAGTCAAAGTCAAAATTGTCTACAAGAGAACTTGCTGAAAAATAACCCTGACAGTTGCTTTGACTTTGGATGAGAAGTGGAAAACTGATGAAAAAAGGAGTCAGTTTCTGGGATTTTCTCTTGCTTGGTGTCTCTTGGCAAATAATACTGAGCACAAGAGAGTATCGTGCAGACCATCTTGACTGCTGACATTGGTGTCATCAACATTCAGGCTGCCCTTTGTTATGAAAAGCACAATATCCTGTATTCATAAACTGGAGGTTTTTTTTGGGGGGGGGGTGTTGTTGTTTTTAAACTGATTTTCTGGCTTTTAAAAATAGAGGTTTAAGTAAATGTGAACTACACACAAATTCCAGCAGCAGCCCCCTTGTGTAGAATTATCCAGTGCTAGAGGATCTCAGAGGATGAGCATATGGTCTATATCATGGTCACTGGGGGCGGCAGAACCAAGAACAGCTGACATGTGACTGCAGTTCCTCTGTGCCAAAATATTTTGAAGGGCAAAATATTTTGAAATGAAGCCAACATGGAGGTCTCCAGGGGTCTCCTCAACTGAAGAAGCTACTTGGATGAGTAGCAAAATGTTCCCACCTAATAAGAAAGAAATCCAGTTGTCAACTTCCAGATTTTGAAGGGCTGTTTTGGACTTAATGAAATGATGAAACCAAAGTGTGAGTGAATGCAATACATACGATAGAGCATCATATACGTACATTCTTTAACCTCTCAGGTAAACTGATGTTGCCATGTCTGCTCCACCATGTCAGAAGTGACTTGATGGTACATAACATCTTTGGAGTTGTTTTTTTTAAATTAACAAGCAATTGTATAGTACCAAGATCGGTGGAATGGACATTTGTTTGGAACAGAATTACATGGAGTATTCCAATTCTCTATATTTCCTTTTGCTTCCTTTCTGCCTTCTATCCCATCTCTCTGCTTATTTTATTGGTCAAATTTGATATGCTCAAAATCATAACTTGAACTAGTTCCAATGGTACCATAAGGGAAACAATCCCTTTTTGTCCAACTCAATGGAATTATTTGTATTTCATGATCCAAATAGGAAAGCTGCTGAAAAGCCATCCATTCTATGTTTTATGTACAAAATGGCAGTACAAGAACATACGTATAGCCTTCCTATTTGCCCAACATGCATGTAACATGATATGTGTGATGTGCCCCTCCAGAGGACAGAAGTCAGATCAGAGCACAGACAGAGTTCTGACTCCTGTCCTCTGAAGATGCCGGCCACAGACACTGGCGAAACATTAGGAAGAAAAACCTCAAGAACACGGCCAGACAGCCCGAAAAACCTACAGCAACCAATATCTTACCAATACTTATACATACCTTGTAATACAATTTTCTTTAGATTACTATGTTTACTAAACCTAACTTACCACTTTAAACATTTATGACAATCATTTGCATTTAATATTGATTTTTAAAAAAATCATTAGGTCTTCGGGACAAAGTGTTCGCAACCACATTCAGGGACCCTTTGATGCTTCTGATTTTGAAATCAAAGTCCTGTAGAATCAGGGCCCGTCTGGTCAATTTACTACTGTTAGATTGCATAGTCCTCATCCATTTTAAAGGCGAATGATCAATGCAGAGAATGAACTTCCTTCCCCACATGTAGGGCTTTAGTTTCTGCAGTGTCCAAATGATGGCTAAACATTTCCTCTCAATGGTCGATAAATGTCTTTCGCTAGGTTGGAGCTTTTTGCTCACATACGTTACTGGATGTAAAGTCCCGCTGTCATCTGATTGGCACAGCACAGCTCGAAGTCCAATGTTGGATGCATCAGTGTAGTTGGTGAATTCCTTGTTGAAGTCCGGTACAACAAGAACAGGCTTCGAGGTCAGTGCTGTCTTAAGATGGTCAAAGGCATCCTGGCACTCGGGGGTCCACGAGATGTTCTCCACTTGCTCTGGAGGCATCTGAGAATAAAGTTCAGCCAAAACTCCACTTATTTGTGATCTTAAAATTATCATCCTCTCATCATCTTTAATCTCAAAGTCCCAACAAGCTCTCTCAAATGAAATTAGGAAAGATTCAGGACAATCTCCATTCCTATATTGGGGAAATTTCTTTAGGTTGATTTTTGAGAGACTTCCCAGACTAGAATTGCTACTATTATTATTATTTTGAGCAGCTAATTCCAGTTTCTTCATCTCTATTTGAAATTGCATTTCTTTTTCTCTTTGCCTGTTTTCTTGCTCAAATTCCCTAGCTCTCTCTTCAGCTCTGGCTTTTTCTTTAATTTCTAATTCCTTGAGCTCTAGTACCTTAGTTTTCTCTTCAGTCCTGGCTTTAATTTCTTGTTCCTTTTCCTTAAGCTTAAATTCTTGTTCTAGTTTCCATCTTTCAAACTCTTGGGAGCTTTGAATATTTTCTCCTTCTGAGGCAATCACTACAGGTCCCTCAGTTTCTTCCTCACTCTGAATTTGAGGGCTTCCATTCCTTTCAGCCTTCTGAGGTTCAACTCCCTCCATAGCTGATTTTTTTTTTGTTCTTTTGGGTGGCATATTAGAGTTAAAGTGGACTTTCTTATACTATTTTTAAAAGGACCTCTCTTTCAGCTGTTTTCCCCAGTAATTCTGTTGTGCTTTACTCAGCAGCTCTCTCTGGCTGCTCTCCAGCTCACAACCTTTGTTACTGAGTTTCTTTGTCTGAGCAATTCCTGCTTCCAGACACCAGAATAATTTTCTTTTTAACTTCTTATTTACCTATCACCTCAGATCTGTTTTGACTCTGGCTTCCACTCTTATCCACCCCTGCTCCCTTTCTTTCAGAGCCTTGGATTTTGAGCTAGCCCCCTGTCTCTCAAATCCTGAGGTAAAATAAATGTTCTTCAGAGTTGGTTCCCTATCTTAAGTTCCCCCAGATCTGGGTTCAGAAGCCCCGCTACTAAGCCTTTCCACAAAAGCTCTAGCAGGTTACCCACTTCTTCACCACAGACCTAACTAAAAAGGTACCCACAACTCCAGAAAATTCACTTTTAAACTTTGGCTTCACTGGATTTCTTCGTATCCCGCCACTGTACACCAATTGTGACGTGCCCCTTGCATGTCCCCAGATTATTTCACTAGCCTGAGGCCCACGACACATTCTCTCCTTTACGCTGCCACCAGTTGACCTCTGTCAACACCCTTTAATTAGAAAGATTGAGGTCCATGCTGAGATTAAAGTTGAACAAAACAGGTTTATTGGTTATAGTTCGATTAAACAGGTTCTTCACAGACTTTGAAGTATTCATTAGATTGGTAATAACTTGTTTCACTCTTAACTCTCTTAACTCTCTATAAGTTCCACACTCTTAAATGCCTACCTTAATTCCTCACTATACCACACTCTCTAAATCCCACAGACTATCTCAGACTTTCATCTCTGAGTCAAACTCCCTAACTGACTAACTTACTCCCAAAACTCCTCTTCTCTGCCTTACCCCTCCCTTCTGGTTTCTCTGGCTCTGCCTCCCAACAGCTCCCATTGGTACATGCAAATAATCTCCTCCTAATCTCCTGAGCCAAAGCAGGGTGATCGCCACAATATGTGACACAGCCATGATATTTTTTGGCTTCCACTGGATGGAGAGCAGGTTTTAATGACAGATCTATGCACAGTTGCAGTTTTGAATGTGAGCCTCCACTTCACATATATGTTTCCCAAAGGAGTGAGTGTGCAATGCATCTGGAGCATGTGCAGGCAAGATGGTATTCTGGATTATGGTTCCAGGCTGGCTGGAAATGGTGGAAGCTGTAGTCTGAATCAGCTAGATGGCACTAGGCTAGGCTCACCTCTTTGAGCACAATAATTCTGTTTATATAAGTGTGAGCCAGCTGCAGCTGGCTGGGGTGAAGGAGCTAAGTGCCACCGTGGACAGGCCCCCTCAATAACAGCAGAGGGACTGTTATCATTCAGAAAAACACGTGAGGTGAGGGAGAGTGGAGGCCCTGGGCCCTCCCCCAGGGAAACAGCTGTAGCCTTTGGAGAAGTAGAAATAGAGGAGAGTGAACAGGGAGAGGGGGAGTTTTCGGAACTTGACATCTGGGAGGACACCTTGGAGTTCCCACCACCTTTGGCTGAGAAGGAGAGTAGTCTGCCGGAGGAGATGTTGGAAGCCGGGGGCTGGACAGGCAAGGACTTTTCACTAGCCAGGACTTTTCATATCAGCTTTGACGGGCTGCCACAGGAGTGTTGTACCTCCCGAGGAACTGAGGGGCAGGGTCTGGATGTTCCCTCATCCCTAAAAGGACTGCAATTACACAGAACTACCATTCTCATCCTTGCTGTATAGAGCTGGGATCCCATCCTTCAAAGGACTGCAGAGACACTGTGTTTTCTTTTTTTTCCTTTGTGTGTTGAGTCAAATAAAGTTAAGTAATCACCAGAACTTGCTGCATTACTATGGATGCAGCGGCCGGGGCCACTCACAGTAAGTGACCCTTCAACAGGGCTATCAGAGGATTCAAATGCATGTAGCAAACTGCAACACATGACTGAGGACACACATGTTTCCCAGTTTCTGTACTCTTGTGCCTTGAGACCATGATTTTGCCATCAGCTAGGGGAAGATGTCAATTTTCCTTTTTTTCATAATTAATACAAAAAAATACAAAAATGCAAATAAATGTTCAATTATAAGTGACTTCTTCAAAATCTAATGTAAATTATGTCATCTCTATCTGTATCAGCAAAACTCAATGGCTGCTGCTATTCCTACCATGTTGATGACCATGTTTTCATAGAGGAGACTTTCAAAAGAAAAAGGATGGGTGATGTGCATAATTTAGCACAGATTGGACTGAATGTGCATGGACTCAAATACAAGCATTTAATAGCTAAGCACTTAGAAAGCCCTCTGTGTGGAAGGACAAATCTGACAGATTCAATTTCTCTCACATTTGATTTAGAGGAAAAAAAACCCTCAAGTTGTTTCCATCCTAAATATGAAAAACTGTAGATTTGGACAAAGCTCTTAAACAGGTAAGAGCTTTGTCCAAATCTACAGAGTTTTCCATCACAATGACCAGAAAAACATTCCCCTAACTTTCTCTTCTTAAAACTCTTACATTTTTTTCCTGTTAGCCCCAAGACTGACATTATATCCCAGCTCTTGAAAGAGCTCAGTGCTTTCTTAGAAACAATTAAATGTTGCATGAACCTAGTTTTGTAACATCTTGCATGAAGCTGAAATTTGATACTCTTGAAAATTTGCAACTTCTTTACATTTTAATTTTCCCTAACAAAGATAAATTCTAGTGTGCACTCTTACATCTTTTGAATACTTTTAAGAATGTGCACACACATGAATGCACACAAAAAAGTGTGTTTCTTTTTCTCTTGAGGTGGGAAAGAAAAAAAGAAACAAACAGGGGGGAAATGACACGCAAAGAGGAATAGATGGACTTTATCAGAAAAAAAGGTATTTTGCAATAAAACAAGAAAAAATCAGCAGAAGGACAAAAGAACATCCTCCAGACAATGAAACATGTATGGTATTGTAGAACTGACAGCTGCTGAAACATCACATAGCTTTAAATTATATATGAGTCTCTTTGATAAATTATTTTGATCTTCAGCAATAATTAGAGTTATCTTTTTTTTAAAAAGAATCCCCACCTCAAATGTGTGTATAAAATAAAGAGAGCAGATGTCAGTCTGTGTGAACACTATTTACTAGCAAACTGGATCCAAACAAGGGGGAATGCTTTATGCTACTATTATTTCCTATATACTGGTTTTAGCAGTTCACCAATATGCAGAATACATGGAAAATATATATGTGCATATTTAATGGTCACCAGGAGAAATGTAGTAGTCAGTTATAGACAAAGAATTAGCATCCATTTATTTGACATTTTTGTGGAATAGCATGTGGAAAAGACAGCCCTATGTCCTTAGGGATGTTGTTGGACTACAATTCCCAGCACTTCTCACCATTAGCTAGCTTAATGTGGCTGATGGTTATTGAAGTCCAACAACATCTGGAAGGCCATAGTTGTCCTTCTTTGCCTAAGGAGCTTACAGTTTACATTTAGACAGTGCATATGCATGGTGAGACAACAGTGGGAAGTCTCAATCAGGCAACATGGAGGTATTCTGTGTTTAGTATGTAGAATGTCCCAGTTTCCATCCCTGGCATTTCCAAGGAGAGTTTGGAATGACTGCTTGACTGAAAGCCAGAAGTATTGCTATTAGCCAATGTAGACAATACTGAGTTAGGTGAACCAACGGCATTGCTTAAGATGAAGTGGAAACTAGTGGTGACTTTAGTGTCACAGGGTGGTGTGGTGAATCTACTCTACTTTTGGTCTAACCTTTAAAGGAGTTATCCAAAATGATGACTACAGTGGAAGCTGGTGATGACTCTTGTGTCATGGGGTGAGGTGGTGAATCTGCTGTGGTTTTAGTCTAAACTTAAAAGGAATAATCTGAAATGAGGAATTCATTGATGGGATAAAGTACGTCACCTTGTATAGTCCTGTAAAATAAAAACTAAAAAGCAGAGGGGATTTACTACAGCTGAGACCTTGGACTCAAAAGCCTCCACTGTTAAGATAGTGCTATTTCATATGTTACTCAGTCATTTAAAATAATTTGCAGTTGTTATTTTAGTAATTTGTACATTTCAATTCTTTAAATAAGAATTCTGCAACCACATTTCAATATTGCTGCACAATATTGTGCCTACATTGCCAGCAGGAAAAAGATGTTACATATTCATAAAGTGGCAACAAGCAAGGGAAAATCCTAGAAGTTGATACCTTTTTTTGTTTGTTTTCTTTTTATATGGTTTAAATGGTTTTAATAATATTTTGTAAGCCGCCCAGAGTAGTGGCATGTTCACTAAGTGGATGGGGTATAAATAAATAAAAAAACAAACAAACAAACAAACAAACAAACAAATAAATACACTTCTCACCGGAACACAAATAAATGGTCAGAGTTGTTTTTTGACAAGTGTGAATGAGACTGAGGGTATCCTGTAGACCATCTTCACAGCTGCCATCACTGTTGTCAGCATTCAGGTTTCCCTTTCCTATGTAAAACTTGGCATCCTTTTTTCCTAATGCTGACCTGATATTATGCAGACAGAAGCACTATATCCCACATTAATAAACTAGAGGGTTTTTTGAAGAATTTAATTTCCTGGATTTTTAAAACAGAAGTTTAAGTATACATATACTACACGCAAATTCCATTAGCAACTTTTCTCCTGTAGAATTACCCAGTACTAGAGGATCCCAGAAGATGAGCATATGCCTTGTAATATGGGTGCTGGAGGAGGACAGAAGCAAGAATAGTGTCAGGACTGGGGCCATGCCGGAACCATGCAACCCGAAATGCAGGATTGGGCCCATCCCTCTGGGGAGAACTGCTCTAGAGATTGCAGGACTGGGCCCTTTCCCTGCAGCTGTTGCCCAGCTCCTCAGGAGTGCCACCTGTGGAATCTGAGGACTGGGCTATATGAGAACAGGCTTTCCCTACAGACCTTTGCCTCAGCAACTAAGGTCTCCAGCCGTGCTGTTATTCCTGTCTTGCCTCACCTGTCAACCTCATTGTTCCTGCCTTGCTTGCCAGCTTCCTTGTTCCTGTCTTGCCTGGTGGTGCCTGCCTGCCTGGTTGTTCCTGCCATGTCTGCTTATCCAGTTGTTCCTGCCTTGCCTCTCCTTGTGTCCCTGGACCCTGCTGCCTTGATACTCTTCCTCCTGACTTTGACTCCTGGACTGTCTGGCCACAATTTGCTTCATCCTTCTACTTGGTTGCTGTTTGGACTCAAAAGCTTAGCTGGTTGGTCCCTGCTTGGGCTGTGGGGTTGTTTCTAACTTGTTCCTGTGGTCTTGCTCCGGACTGGGTCCTGGTGCCTTTTCTACTGAACTCTGACAGTTTGCTGAGTCCCCTTGCACCCCAACCCGGTCATCATGTCCACAGATGTAAGCGATGTCATCCAGGCTCTACAAGCAGAGGTTCTGGCCCTGTGCTCCCAGGTTGCTGCACTTCAGAATGTGTCAGCACCTTCACCACCAGTTCGGGCTCCAGCACCCCCTTTGCCAACCCATTTTTTGGGGTATCGCAAGGAGTTAAGGAGGTTCATTAACCAATGCTGGCTTCTTTTTCATATGTGCCCTGATGCCTACCCTAGTGAACAAAGCAAGGTGGCACTGATGGTCAGTTTACTGTCAGGCCCAGCATTAGCCTGTGTTTTTACAGGCTCTTGAGCAGATGTTTGGGGACGCTAACTGGCAGCAGTCAGCAGAGTGGGCTCTGCAGTCACTAAGACAGGGCTGCAGATCAGTGGCTGAATGCAGCTGAGTTTCACTGCCTTGCTGCTGATACTACCTGGAATGAAGCGGCACAGCGTTTCCATTTCTGGACTGGCTTGAATGCTGCTCTTAAGGATGAGCTAGCCTGTGTCGCTGCACCTACCATCTTGAACAAATTCATTTCCCTCTGTATTAACGTAGACACTTGGTTGGTGGAGTGGGAACATGAGTGCCATGACTCTTGGTTTGAGAACAGCTGCTATCATGCTGTGGTTGGGCCTTCCCACCCCACAGAGCCTATGCAGGTGGATGGTTCTCATTGTTGCTTAACCCCTGCTGAGAAGCAGCGCCATTGTGACCAGGGGATTTGCCTTTACTGTGGTCTTCAAGGTCACTATGCTGCCACCTGCCCCGCCAAGGTTCAACCCACAGAAAAAGGCTCCTCCCAGCAGTTGTAGGGGGTAGCCTACCAGGAGCTCAGCCTTCACCCCCACACTTGGTGATACCAGTACAATCATTGCTACCACAGGGGGCTATCCTTGAAGGGCTGGCTATGATAGACTCCGGGGCTTCATTTAACTTCATGGACATTGAGTTTGTGAAAAAGTTTCAGATCCCCTGCTGGCCCAAGCCAGTCCCTGTACCGGTGGAGGGATAGGATGGTACCCTCCTCGCATCGGGTCTGATGACGCAAGAAATAGAAGCTTTGAGGATGCTTGTGAGCTCTACTCACCAGGAATGGACTTCATTCGATCTGATCAGTGCACCCCACTTCCCAGTAATCCTGGGGATTACCTGGTTAACGGAACACGACCCCGCAATTTCTTGGGCCCAGTGAACAGTCCATTTCCTGTCTGCCCATTGTCAGGAAAACTGTTTCCAGGGTCCTGTGGTCAAGATTGTGGCTGGTAGTATACCTGAAACCTCACCAGAAGACTGCCCCCAGAAGCCGGAAGTCATGATCCCTGAGCCATACCAGGATCTGGCTGATGTTTTTCAAAAGAAGGGGGCTGAGACATTGCCCCCACACCGGCCTTATGATTGTCCCTTTGATCTCCACCGCAGCGCAGAGATTCCTTTTGGATGAATCTATGCCTTGTCTGCTTCTGAACTGGAGGCTCTCTGCAAATATCTAAAAGACAACCTAGCCAGAGGGTTTATTCACCCATCCACCTCGCCTGCAGGGGCACCTATCTTTTTTGTCAAAAAGAAAGAGGGGGGGTTGTGCCCTTGGTGCCTTTTCTACTGAACCCTGACAAATAGTTGGGATGTGGCTGCAAGACAATATTGCTAAGAAGAGGAGTGTAGGAAGAGAGAAAAACCTAATATGAGATGTTGGTTTGCAAGATCTGAGTAGAGCTGTTAATGATACAAAATTGTGGAGGTCATTAACTCATATAGTCACCATATACTTATGTGACATGTCACATAGCATCTTTGATGTTTTGATAGTTTTTGTTTTGTTCTCTTTTTTTCCAGACAATTGTATAGTGAAAAGACAGGTGGCCTGGTTGAAACTATGACAGGGTATAGGCTCAAAAGCTCTAATAGCATTGAGTAAGATCATCTGCAGCCACAAAGCAAAAAAATAGTAATTTCACAGTTTAAACGAGTAAGCTTCTGGGGAAAAAATTCTCTGTTTTTAAAATATCTTAAAATATTTTTACCACCAGACACAGTATCCTTTTCCCAGTACCAATACCTATATGACCAGGAAGGAGTTAAGAGTTCTCCTACTGAGAGTCAGCTAATTTAGTCCTGACTGTTTTGATTGCCCTGGACCTAGAGCTGATTTCCCCTCTGAAGACTTGTGTCAGGAGCCTGGTCTCAGAAATCAAGTGAGAATGTTTACTGAACACAGTCAGCACAAAGACAAACACAACTGCTCTGTACTTCTGTTATGCAAAAATACTTCAAATATGCCTTACAAAATTGTCTGCTAATCCTCTGAAGATACATGGCAAAATGTCCCTTTCTTCATGACTGTCACTCTCTTACTTCCTTTAAAGCAAGCCTATATTTTTGACTCCATGACCTTTCATTGCAGTACAGCCTTCCCACAGGAAGCTGCAACAATATATCTAGTTTGGAACACTCTTGGTATTAAGTCTGTTACTCATGTGCTCAGTCTTATAACAAAGTGGTTGTTTTTACCTTTTCTTCCCACTGAAGATTAATATGTCAGCTCCTGCAGCCCAGATTCTTTCCAGATAAAAAGAACAATTGGGACCAACATTCCCTTTCAAGGTAAACAAGACTGGTCTTTTTAATTGAGATGAGTTTTTTTAAAAATCTTGGGACACTTGTTTCTGAATGGAGGAGGGGAGATTTAGGTTTAAAAACTCAGAACTTGAGAACCCATTCCCCAAACTTCTCCAAGTTTGGTACAGTGCAAGAGCACACTGTCTGCTACACTTTTACCACATTTAGTCCCAATCCAATGTACAGTTTTAATGTTATAAATGTTTGTTTGAGCTACCCCCATTTTTAGAATCTCCACATGGAATGTTGATTTGCTGTGCTGCACAATAACATCACTGCACTCTTGTGCAGTGAGAATAATGTAATGATGCACATCCAGAATTTTGAGTGAAATCCACAGATTTCCTCAGCCAGCATAACTAGTGTTTTCAGTCTGACCAAGATCAAATAAGAAGTCAACAAATGTATCCCATGATACAATACTTTGCATCAGCGTAGTATGATGAATGACCCTACCACCCCAATTGTTTTCATGCTGTTTCAATAGCCAAACAATCAGAGCATTTTCCCCCCTCAGGTTCTAGCTCTTAGTTTTATGTGGTTTCTCTACGCTGATGAGAATTAGCTTATCTCCACTGGTTTAATGTGAATGACTTTGTGTTATAGCTCTTTTTTATTATTATTTTAAGGTTTAGAATTCAGACTATGTTTTTCCTTCAAGCAGATTTTGCTATGCTTTACTGCTTTTACTACTTTGATTCCAGCAGTGACTGCTTGTGGTAAATAAACACGATCCTGTGGTTTGCACAAGAAGGTCTGTGAGTGAGCTGGCATTTGTTTTGTCATGTCTAGTTGCATCTAGTCATGTTCAAATGAGATTCAAATTGTCATATGCTGAATTATTAACCAAAGCAAGAGAAAGCTCAATACAGGTTGGTTGTGGTTAAATGTCATGTTGCTGATTCCAGCTGTGGCATTAGCTCAGAGAGGGGGAAATTCCATTTTCTTAACTGGATACGGCCGTTTGGGCCCTAGCAGCCCAGTATAGCATCTGCACATGCCTTGCCTCTAAACTACTACTTAGGTTTTTTAAAAACTCAGATGACAGCAAGGGAAGGGGAAGGGGTTATGTGGGGTTGACAGTCTTCTAGGGGGTTGGGTTAAACATTTCCTCCCCTCCCCTTCCTTGTGGAACCTCCCCACTGAATTAACGCCTTTCAAAATCCTACTTCCAGGGCAAGCTGATGTTGGATCAAAGAAAAAAGACTAAGGTATTTTTATAATGGGGGTTCAACACATCTGTACATTGGTAACAAGTTTAGCAAAGGCTTTTGCAGTCTTTAAAGGTCTCTGCTGAAGTAAATAATGAATAGCTGAGTTTGGAGAAAAGAAAAAAAGCTTTTGGAAAGACTAGCAAAACTTTTGGGGCAGGATTCCACACATTTGTCCTGCTACATGAAATGCAGCTCTAATATGGCACTTTGAATTATTTAGCACAAAGAATATTAAGTCTCAAGTATTTTTCAAAATGCTCCTTTATTGGTTGCTCCACTGTTCTTTACTGTTTTCAGAAAGAACCCAGATTTCTTCACTGTCATCACATCAACTTAAATTCATTTGAATTTGCCTTCATCTTCCATCAAAAGTATAGAACCTCTAGCAGTCCAAGGGCTGAACTCATTTGCAGAGAGGTTTGTTCATTCATCCAGAATGTGAAGGGCTGTGCCAAAGATAAAGAGATAGGACCAAAAAGACAAGCATGTTTTAGCTCAAGGCTCTTCTTGCTAATAGCTAAGCCCAGAAGTGGCTTTTCATCATTTATAGATGGTGGTAGTGGTGATGATGGGACTGTACAAAATCTTAGGGAGGGGGGTGAGAAGAGGGCCAGATTTGGCCACAGAGCCTGAGATTCCCCACACATGGAATGAGAAGGCAAAGAAGACTTTGTTCAAAAGTTGTTCTCTAATCAGCTCTAACTCAAACAGTCCTAGTTCTCAATAAGTAACACAGACATGCAAAACCAAAAAGGATGCTTCCTGTGGCACAGACCATAGGAGACTCTAACACTTTCTCACAACATATTTCTGTTGTACTTGTAATTTCTTCTCAAGGCATTTTACTTCATTATTGCCTTTCCCTTTTAAGGCTCTCTAAATGTTGAAAGGAATGACTTGCACATGTGGGTGCATTGACCCAGATACAACTTCTTGATCGGAGTGTAACACTTAAAATACTATTCTTTTCTTTGAGGTTGTAATAGTTGTGATACAGAGGTTGTGTTGAGTAAAAGTATAAGAAGTCAAATGAGTATATCATGAGAAAGAAGAGGAAGAAACTACTGCCATCACCAATTATCGGTTTCTTTCACCATTATCATATTAACTGAAATATATAGGCATTATAATTTGGTTTGAACTCGTATTACTTGATGGCCTAATTACATTGAACATAATATAGAAAAGGTCTGTTCACATGGGAATGCTAGAAGTTGATAATATGAAGAGAAACTAGTCTTCAAAGAGTTTCAAGGTGCTTTTAAAAGCAGTATTAATTTGTCTCTCTTCTAATTGTTCAAGTCTAGCTCCTTAATAATGTAAAGTGCCATCATTAACTATGAAAGAGGCCTACTTCATTTTCATGTGATGACTGTTGCCCAGAGAATTGGTTAGCATTGTTTAAACATACAATCAAAATTCCACTGGGAGCAATGCCAGTCTTAAATACTTAATGTGTGGCATAACCTATGAGGTGAAGCTGAAGCAAATTAGTATGTTAAATCTAAACAAGAAAGACTGGTGAATAAAGGTGCATAGAGAAGGTTACCCTGATAATATGTTTTACATCATTTTGTCATTGAGAATTCTTAATTAACCACCATTGTTTTGGGGTTTAATGGCACTGTGACTATTTTTTAGTAGTTTAGTTTCTAAAATACACATTTGTTCTTTATTGCAATGTAATAAGATATACAAAGACACCTCCAGATAACTGTTCAATCTATTTTATAATTTCATTGCAAGCAGTTCAATGTATAAACCAATGAACATCTATATGCATACCATTCTTTTGCCAAAATACTATTGTACAACAGCCAAGATGGCAGACCGGTAGTCGGTTGGGAGCGTTTCCCCTGCCGCTTCGGTTTGGTTTTCTTTTCTTTTTTTTCTTGTTTGTTACTTTTATTTTTTTTATTTTGGTTTCTTATCGCCTTTTGCACTTGGTGAGTTTTTTCTTTTCTTTTTTTCTGTTGGTTCCTGTGCCATTTCGGGGCTGCTCGGAGGCTGTCGGGGTGAGTTGGAGAATGGAGGGAGAGGCAGCTGGCTTGGCTTGTTGGTGAGGCAGAGCTCGGCATAGCGGGAGTCGCTTTCGTGTTGTGGGGGTTGGACGAGCCTGAACCTGCAGAGAACCTTTGGAGACCCCTGGGTCTTGGTGAACCTAGCGCTGGAGTTTCATGAGATGCAGCCCAGAGCAGAGAGATTTAGAAGAACTCACCGGTTCGAAGGGTTTGTTGGAGGAATCCCGCTGGAAAGATTGCAGGTGCCGCTGAATGAGGAAGTGTGGTGAGCCCGACATCGGGGAACTGAGGAGGGCTGCGAGGCTGGTTAACGGCTTGGGGAAGCTTCAGTGCTGGCTCGCCGTGGGACACGATATCAATGGCCAGGGGGGTCCCTTTCCCCGCCTTGTCATCTGGCATGTTTAATGAGGAATTTCCCACCTGTCCTCTAGTCGCAGAGAGTGGCAGCGCAGGGGCCATGCTTCCAGCGGTTCTCCTTCTGTTCCCTCTCCTTTCAACGTTGCATTGTGCTCTGCCCTTGACTGTTTGGCTTGTGGTCTCTGCCCCCATGAACTTGAACTCATTTGTGACAGTCCCCTCGAGGAAAATAAGAACTACAGCCAGAGTGTTGCGGAACAGGACCAACTGTATGTGGGGGAATTTTGGGTTTATTTTTTGTTTATTTTTATTTTTTATTATTTCTTAGTATATCTTATTTATTCTATCTTAGTTTGTTTTACTCTGTTTATATTTCACCTATTTTTGAAACAAATGTATATTTTTATTTAAATTTCATTTAAATTGCTTAATTTAAATTTTATTTAAATTGTTTAATTTGAATCTTATTTAAATTGTTAATTTGATAAATTGCCTAATTTGATAATTTGCATAATTTGATAATTGTTTAAGTTTGCATTATTATTTAATATTGGATTAATTTTGTTAATTTTGTTATTATTGTTTAACTGTATTAATTTAGTGTACTTTTGTTTTTCTTTTTTCTTTTTCTTTTGACATGGAGTGGAAGGCTTGCCCCCCCAGCGGGGGTTCTTTGAACATCCGAGTGATTACGGGTAGAGGGAGATATGGCGATGGCACAGTGCCCACTCGTTTTAGGAGAACGGTGAACAGATGTCTGAAGGCTGTTCACTGTTCTGGCACTGTGACCAACCACCAGTCTCAAGGTAGTCAGATCAGCCGGCTCTCCACTCTAAAACTGGTGCTGTTGAATGCCAGGTCTGTGTCCAATAAATCCCAGATTATTCAAGATCTTATTCTGGAGGAGGATGCAGACCTGGCGTGCATAACCGAAACTTGGATGGGCAGGGAAGGGGGAGTTCCATTGACCCTTGCCTGTCCTCCTGGTTATGCAGTCCAGCACCAGGGTAGACCGGAGGGGCCGGGGGGGGGGAGTAGCCATTGTTTATAGAAATACTCTGGAGGTTACTAGGTGCTCTACGGTGGTGAAGCCAGGTCTGGAGGCCCTCCACGTGTTGATTGGGGCCAGGGATGGTATTGGGATTTTGCTGGGTTACCACGCTCCCCGCGACGCAGCCACTTCCTTACTGGAGCTGGCGGACTTTGTCTCTGCAGCACTGTTGGAGTCCCCGAGACTTCTGGTCCTGGGTGACGTCAACATCCATGCGGAGGGAGAGATTTCAGGTCCAGCTCTTGAGTTCTTGGAAACCATGGCTTCCTTGGACATGTCCCAACATGTTAACGGCCCCACATATGTGGGTGGTCATATGCTGGACCTGGTTTTTTCCACCAATTGGAGTGAGTGTGGTCTGATGGTGACTGAACTTGTCTCAGTTCCCTTGTCATGGTCAGATCACCACCTAATAAAATGTAACCTCTCAGTGGCTCTCCCTCCCCGCAGGGAGCATGGACCTATTGTAATGGTACGCCCTCGAAGGTTACTGGATCCATCACAATTCCAGGATACCATGAGAGGGATTCCAGCTGATCTGTCTGGCGCTCCTGTTGAGGCTCTGGTTGATGGCTGGCTTGCTGCCGCCACTAGGGCTGTAGACACGATCGCTCCTAAACGCCCTCTCCGGCGCAGAGCTCGGCCAGGGTCCTGGTTTAACCAGGAGCTGCGACCTATGAAGCGAAATAGGAGATGGCTAGAGTGTAATTGGAGAGATGAACCGATGGATTATAATAAGAAAGCTGTCAGGATCGCGACTAACCACTACCTTGCTAAGGTGAGGGCTGCTAGACGATCACACTTCGCTAACCGGATAAGCGAAGCTTCAAATCAGCAGGCGGAACACTTCTGTATAGTTCGCGATCTATCCGGAATTGGTCTAGGTGATGGGCCTCCTACTAATATCTCACCTGACCAATTTGCAGCATTTTAAAAATCTAAAGTGGAGGCCATCCGCCGGGACCTCGCTCCTTTTATAAATACAGTGGATCGAGCAGAGATGTCCAGCGCTCCGCCTTGCCCGGTGAGGCTTGAAGTCTTTCAGCCTGTGACGCCAGATATGGTGGACAAAGCGCTTGATCGCAGTCGGGCCACCACTTCCTCTCTTGACCCTTGTCCGGCCTGGCTAATCAAAGCAGCCAGGCCTATAACAACTGAATGGGCCACAGTAATAATTAATGGGTCTCTCCAGGAGGGCAAGGTTCCTCTTGCCCTCAAGGAGACACTCATTAGGCCCATTAAAAAGAAACCAAATTTGGCGGCGGATGATATTGGCAATTATAGGCCCGTCGCCAATGTTTCCTTCCTCAGTAAAGTGGTGGAGAGGGTGGTGGCTGATCAGCTTCAGGCTCTTTTGGATGAAACCAATGCCCTGGATCCGTTCCAGTCGGGCTTCAGGCCGTGCAACGGCACAGAAACGGCACTGGTCGCACTGTTGGATGACCTGCTGAGGGAGGCTGACAGGGGTAAAACGTCCTTGTTGGTCCTCCTCGATATCTCAGCCGCCTTTGAGACCGTCGACCACGGTATCATCCTGGGGAGGCTCTCCGAGTTGGGAATAGGTGGTCTGGTGCTTGCCTGGCTCCGATCCTTCTTGGAGGACCGCCCTCAGAGAGTACAGCTTGGGGAGAGTGTTTTGGCCCCATGGAGTCTCAATTGTGGGGTTCCGCAGGGCTCGATTATCTCCCCAATGATGTTTCACATCTATATGAGGCTGCTGGGTGGGGTCATCAGGGGGTGTGGGGCTTCGTGTCATCAGTACGCTGATGACACTCAGCTCTACTTCTCCTTTTCACCTACCTCAGTGGATGCCGTTCTGTCCCTTCAACGCTGTCTGGAGGCTGTACTGCAATGGATGCAGGAGAATGGGCTGAGGCTGAACCCAGACAAGACAGAGGTCCTCAGGGTGGGTGGCCCCTCCATTGGCGGTTTGGGAAACTCCCTCTCTTTTTGGGGGGGGGTGACTCACTGCGAAGAGTGAGGTTCACAGATTGGGAGTACATCTGGATCCGGCGCTTACCATGGAAATCCAGGTGGCGTCAGTGGTCCGCTCTGCCTATTTCCATCTGTGGTGGATTGCCCAGCTGCATCCCTATCTTGATGGTGGGGCCCTCACCACTCTGGTCCATGCGCTTGTAATCTCGAGATTAGACCACTGTAATGCGCTGTACGTGGGGCTACCTTTGAGATTGATGCAGAAGCTTCAAATGGTGCAAAATGCGGTGGCCAGACTCCTTAGTGGGACGAGAAAATACCAGCATATCTCTCCCACTCTGGCTGCCTTGCATTGGTTGCCCATTCGTTTCCGCATTGATTTCAAAGTGTTAATGATGACATATAAAGCCCTAAACGGTTTAGGACCTCGATACCTAGCGGAACGCCTTCTCTGACCTAGATCTACTCAAGTCACTTGCTATAGCCAGGAAAGACGGCTGAGGGGCCTAACGCCGAGGGAGGCCCGGAAAGAAAGAACAAGAAACCAGGCCTTCTCGGCAGTGGCCCCTCGACTTTGGAACAGCTTGCTGTCAGAGATTTGCCTGGCACCCTCGCTGGGTGTTTTTAAGAGCCGATTAAAGACAGGCCTTCCCTCCTGTCAATACTTAACTTTTACTTTTTACCTTAGCTTTTTCTTCACATTGCCCATCTTGAACAATACTAATACCATTGACTCAAATTGTTTTAACTGTTTTATGATATGTTACTAGGATACTAGCTGTTAATTTACAAATTAACTGCAAGCATTATGTACCCCTTTGCTAAATCTGGTAACATATTTGTAACAGAAATCTGTTGCTGCTTTGGAAATCAGAATGATCTTGCCATCCATTGCAGATGCTGCAATATTATTAGGACAAAAAGCAGAACCAAGACAATGAACCTCTTCTCTCTTGCCTGAGGTTTCTAGCATTGCAACAGAGCGGTGGTGATGCTATAGAAACACCCTTAGCCCACAAAAAATATTCCTTTCCAACCTCAGAGCAGTTTTTCCAGCATGGTCATGGGATGGGATGGTTACTTTCTCTCACCATGCTTGAACTTGTGGAGTATTTAAGACAAGTCCTGGGATGTTGGATGTTGGTGTCTCCACAATCTGGTAGTTTCATACTGTGAACTCCAGGCCATTACCCCCACACCCCAGAATAATAATGTGAGACACAAAGTGATGGGGTAAACCAGGGCCGTGCTTTATTAATTGTCGTAATACTTTCAACATCCCAACAACAGAGATGGGTCTGTCGTACTGCGGAATGAGTATAATTGGGTCTTACCGGACTCTTTTCTCATGAAAATGGGTGAGTCCCGAGGTTGCACAGTTCTATAGATAGCACAACCCTGGCCGGCCTTGCTGTGACCACCCCTGGACCTCAAGCCCCCGATTCTATTGGTGGCCCTCAGTCTGGGTGTGGCCCCAGTGCATCCCCCTCACAGACTGTAATCTCATGATCTGCAGCACTGGGAGGTTGGATGAGCTTACTTGTGCTCTCACAGGGACTCACCAATCCAACTTCATTCCGCATTGCTTGCCACGGCACAGGGACTAGCCTACCAACACCATCCACAACCATACGCAGGCCCTTCTGAATATCCTTAAGGAAAAGTTCCAGTCTTTGATCAGACAGATGTACCCCATCACTCCTGAAAAACTCTAGCCAAAGAAACGAATGTCAGGGTGCCCTATGACCACTCCCAAGCCTCTACAAACTGAGTGGCAGACTTCCCTATTTACTCTTGTACAGGCTGTGCTGATGTGCTGTGGGGAACAGTCCAATCTCCAGCTCAACTGAGGAATTATTGTTGACCACAGAATGCTCTGCTTTCAATAAACTCAAATCATGTATTATATCAATTACCAAAGGCTTGTTGCTATGCATTCTACTTTTCTTTCATGTTGTTATTTCAGATGCTATTTGGGATTACAGGTTAGGATGAGATTCAGCAAATCCAAAATTATGTTTTTGATCTTCAGTATGTCCAAATTGTTTTAGGAACATTTGTTGAGAATTTCTCCTTGCCTCAGGACAGGACAGTACTATTATCAAAACCAACTGAAGAGCCACCCTTCTTAAAAACTCAAAATGATATGTGCCCTTCAATTGCACCATGGTATGGAGATATTGATTTGTTTATAATAATAGAAACCTAGTGAGCAGAACCAGCAGGTTGCATACGATACAGGGTTTTCTGAGAAAAAGCCACATGTAGCCTGAATGCCAAAAGGAAACAGAAACTGAGCCTTTCTCCTTCCCAAAATGGCACCTCTGCTTTCTTTTGGTTAGAAATATGCTAAGTCACTAGTGTAACGTTGTTTTGATCACAATCTTTTTTCACTGCATTTAAATGCATTTAAATCAGCTGTAGAAAGAAGGTTTTTATGCAGTCTAAAATTCATCCCAAGGGATGATTACATATTCCAGTTGATGACTCTTTAGGCTTCTTCTTATTTTCTTTAATTAGGTCTATTAGTTGCACAACATTGCTTTGCAGGCTAATTTCTGTCAAAACCAAATTTGTATTAGTGCCCTCAAATAAACTGGAGGCTGCTTATCAATGAGATACTTTCACATGTTTAAAGAAACAGAATGATTTTTTTAAAAAAAATGAGGGATTTTTTTCTTAATAAAAAAATAAGTGAAAAGAATTGGAAACTGTTTGGAAAGGAAGAAGCTATTCAGCAGGATGAATTGTATGAATGGCAATGCTTGAGCAAATTCATGGTATATATGCTGTAATTAAACAGTGGCTAACATGTAATCTCCCATTGAAATCCAATAAAGTAATTTAAAATATATTATGGCTGCAAAAGCACTGTCATGGCAATTAAGGCTGAAAACAATAATAAAGGCTACTTTCAGACATCAATAGATTCAGGCAAAAATAAGAAAATAAAATTGGGTGCATTGAACTTCAACTTGAAAATGATTTCAAATCACATCGAGTGCAAACAATTTGCTGCTGCTGCTCCTGCAATGGTGAAATAGTGAGGTGGAGATAACATTTAATTGTAGTCTTGCATTAACAAAAGTAGCCCTTTTTTTCTTGCTGCCCTCCCACCTCTGCTGCTCTGGAGAGTTTTTCAGTCATTATAAGCAGGTTTTGGTGCCCAGGCATTTGGACAAAGGTGGAGGAATCAGCATTAATTGCTCCTCTTCCTTATCCATTAGAAAAAGCAATAATTGACTAAAAGTAAATGAAAAGGCACAATTAAGTTCCACCTATTATTGCCTGCCTGCCTTCCTTCCTGTGATTATTATTGCATATCATACTGTCCTTCTTGAAAGGAGCTCAGAAAGTATTCAAGATTCTACACATGCATGCGTGTGCGCATGCATATATACATATACACACACACAATGGTAATGTGCAAACTATTTTTACTAGCCCAAAGTTATGAACTGTGATTAAATGATGAATTCCAGGTCAAGGAATACTGGATGGATTGGAGTCACTCTCTCACATGATTTTGTATTTTCCATTCTATACAGAACTATACATTCCGTTCTAGACCTGATTTTGATAAAGAAGAGGGGTTGTTTGGATTGTGAAACAGTGATGTATATTCTGTCAACAGGAGAGTCAGTTATACTGGAGAACGTGGTGGCCTTTTAAACCCAGATTGTGAAGAGCTGTAGACTGAGATATAACAAACGTGTAGATCCAGTTAATTAATAGTTTCTTTGTTGTCTTGTATATGTGATTTTTCTGTATATGCCAATTGATTTATTTTATTTTATTTATTTTATTTTATTTTTACAGAAGATAGTATTCTCATGCCTCATCTCTCCATATGCAGTGTGGGAGATAACTGGCCTATCTAGAGTTTAGGAAAATAACTTTTTTTACAATGTTCTTAAAAAAACAACAGTTTTCATGTACAATGGAAATTCTGGCAACCTTAGTCCCCTCTCCTAAAATCCAATCAAGGATTAGTTAGTTATGTGTTTTTTTAAGTCTCACTTTTTAAGCTTGGCAGTGGGCTGTTATAGTGCCTTACCCAATTAAAGTAATGAAAGTAGTTTGGTATCCAATTAGTATACTTCCACTAAAGATGTCTGTTGGCCAGTGGGGAGGCCACTTCCTTACTCTCAGATATTACATGAGCCTAGGAAAGTTAACTGCCAAACTGTTCATTTAATTTTCTTTTCTCAAAATCACAATTGGGGAGGATGAGAGGTTGGGGATGAGAGAGTGGTGTCTCCATGGCTGACAGGGTTAGTGACAACAACAAAGGCCTTCAGTAAAATAGCAGAAACAGAGACTACTTACTTAAGGATGGGACCCTGTTTAAGTGGGGAGGGAGGACTTAATCAACCTGAAATATAAAAGGTAAGCACTATTATTTCTGCATTGAATTTTGGCCAATAACTGCCAAAGTTTGTCCTAAAGCACAACATATACATATTGTCCTTATTGAAAAATTATGGATCTTTTATTTGTATCTTAATTGAGTAATTACAAATGTGACAACTCGACTTCACTCAAATTCATTAGAACACCATGAGTTAATTTATATTCAATTACACCAGAAGTTCACTACCACCATTTATCACCTGCTACCTTTTTAAAGAATTAATCATAAAACAATGATTGCTTCATTTTAAAGTCCATTAAGAATGATTAATGAATTCCTATTCACTCTTTCTGATTCTTCCCAAAGTCATGTAGCACACTGAGGGGAAAAATAATAATTCATACATTGCCAGCCCTAATCAAACTTGCACTTTTTGTTGCTAAAATCCAGCACAATTTTCAAATTAAGAATATGAATCTCATTCTCAGAGAGAAACTATAAAAAAGTAACAACACTTTTTCCATCTTGCAGCAAAATTTCATTGCATATTTTAAAAAAAATCCCAAGTAATCTTGTGAAACCTCATGGGATTTATTGGGATACTAGTGGTCTTTTTTTCCCCCTGAAAAAAAATGCCAAGCTTCAGAGGACTATTACAATTCCTTTAGGCATCTCTCCTACACAGGATAACCCTGAAAAGGGCATTAAGCTACATAGAATTAAGCTGTTTCCTGCACAGAAGAGTAGGTAGGAAATGGAGTGGAGGAAGCAAGGGAAAGAGAAACAAAATATGTATGGGCTCATTTTCACAGAAAGGCAGGAAATCTCACTGATAGAGGGAAATTGGGATGTCTCAGCATGGCATGAGTTAAGAAAATTGTGGAGAAAAAACTGTTATGTGAAAACTCCTCCTATCTCTCCTTCTAATTCAGTTCTTTTGAAGACCCCAGTTTATGTATGTGGGATATGGTGCTCCTTGTACCCGTGATTCCAAATGGCAGGAAAGAGCCAAATACTGCTGCACAGTATCATGTGCATGTTGCCATCAAGAAAAAGGATGCCAAGCTTTACATAGCAAAGGGCAACCTGAATGTTGACAACAACAATGGCAGCAGTCAATGTTGATTAGTTCTGCTGAACAATATGTATTGCAGCAGTAATAGTCAAGTCACACTTCTTGGGATCAAAATTACAGGTGCAGTTCAGTCTTGTACACCAAAAGTAAATGTAAGAATTCACTACTCTGTCATCCCACATATGTCTGCATCACCTACTGCTAATCTGAACTAGTATTCTTAGTAGAAGGAGGGACAATCTCTTTTCAGAACAAAATTATCACTGCATGAGAGTGCAATGATGTTACTGTGCAGCAGAACAAATCCACATTCTACAAGGCAATTCTAAAAATGGGGGTACTCCATACAAAAAATTGTAATTTTGAAACAGGACTTTGGGTCAGCACCAAATTGGGAACAGATGTAGTGTACAATCTGCTCTTGCTCTGTGTCAAGAGTTTTTCAGTTATGATTTTTTAAAACTAAAAGTGTTTTCCCCAATGCAGAAATAAGTGACCCTAAATGCTCCCAGATTTAAAATAAATTGAAAAGACCCAACGTATCTTAAAAGAGGATGGTTGGCCCCACCCTCTTTTTAAAATTTGGAAATAATCCGGGCTGCAGGGGCTGAAGTATTGATACTCAATATTTATGATGAATGAATGTGGGATTTGGGCTTCGGTATCTACAATTTAAACCACCAGGAAACATTGCACTATTGCTACAGAATATCATGCCCACATTGCCAGCAGGAAAAAGAATGCCAGACTTTACATAGGAATGGGCAGCCTGAATGTTGACAGCACCCATGGCAGCAAGTCAAGATGGTCTACAGGATACCTTTTTCTGCTCGCTACCAATCATACTTGTCAAAAAAACAGCCTTGACAATTTATTTATGTTTAGGTCAGAAGTATTTATCTTAGAAAAAGGAGTCAACTTCTGGAATTTTCCCTTGCTTGATGTTAGTTTGTGAAAGACAATGAGCACAAGGGAGTATCCTGTAAACCATCTTGACTGTTGAGATTGGAGTTGTCAACATTCATGCTACCCTTTGCTATGTAATGTTTGGTATAATTTTCCCTGCTGGCAATGCAGGCACAATACTGTACAACATGTTGAATCATGGATACCAAAGAAAAATATATCACATTCATTAATTTAAGATTTTTTCAAAGAATTGAATATATAGTATCTTTTTAGGGCAAGTCAATTCTATCCCTCTCTCTCTGGGTCTTTCAGACATGCAGGAACCCTAAACGATTGAATTTAGTTGTTTTCAGTAGAACATAATTTCAGAATTCTTACAGTAATCCTTGTCAGTTTCAATATACTCTATGGCTTCTTCACTTTGACTTAAATAAATAAATTAATATATGAAAGGAATGGAGTGATACTTAGGGATTTGGGCTTCTGTATCTATGATTGTGTGCAATTGTAAATACGTAGGTAAACCCTGGCATTCTTTTTCCTGCTGGCAATGTGGGCATGATATTCTGCAGCAATACTGCAATGTTTCCTGGTAGTTTAAATCATAGATACAGAAGCCCAAATCCCAAAATACTTAGCTGTGGCTATACAATAGAACTCAAACCCGGGATAACAATATCCCTGGACATGCAACGATAAGAACAATGACACAAATGCCAGCCCCTAGCACTGTGGCAATGAATGCACATAAGAGTAATACCTGTGGGATGCCCATCACCCCACCTTCTTGATCTCCTCTACTCCGTACCCTAAGCAGCCTCCATGGATGCAGCGCTGATGCGAAACAAATGCATTCCAAATTGCCACTCCTTTCATAAGACTTGAGAAGTAAATTTCCAGAATTGGTACTTTGTGAGTGGTGATGCATCCCAGTGCCACAAGAGCCCACCATCCTCATCTCCCTTGAGGCATACATACTCCTCCATTGTCCTTCCAGGGCAGATCTTAGCAATTGTACACCTATCCAATGAAATTACCTGCCCCTCCCATCTGGTTGGTTTTTGATCTCCATAAGTGAATGAAAACTTGGGCTTCAGAGACCATCACATCCTTCCTCTGCAAGGACAATAGAGAAGTATCCCCTTTGGATGCTGCCACCAATTCACTCACTTGGAGGGCACCAAATATGCAATGAGGTTTGTTGCCTGAAAAAGACAGGGCTCAAACTGATCTTTGCACACTATATCCTATGTGCCCCCCAATCTAGCCAGGATGGCTGGTGAAATTGGTGTGTGCATGTCCTTGGTGCTTCCCCGCTCTGTACTCCACCTTTCTATCATCTTTCAAATGTGGAAGTTGACTGTGGAATCCTGACACCCCTGTGCTTTGACCTAGAACACCAAGGTGGACATTTTTCCCTGTATTGACCTGGGTGCCAAGCCCTTCCAATGTAGGTATACTCCAAATTGCATCAGATGTTCCACTGGTGCAGGCCATACATGCTCTAGCCCCTCCTCAGAAAAAGGGAAGAATTCAGCGCATGCCACAGAATGATTGTGCTGAGTGCTGGGGGACACTGCCAAATCTATGGCCCTATTAGACTCAGCCCTCCAAGATTCCACACCTCATCTGGCAGGACATTTGGCTGAGCCTGTGCCTCTGGCACCAACACCCTGAACTGACTGATCTGTTGACAGGGCAGGACATCAGTCAAAGCATTGTTTATACCAGTACATGGCCTGGAAATCTATGTTTAACTGTAGGCAGTGAAGAGTAAAGGCCTGAATTAGGCTCATCACCCTCTGGGATCTGGACATAAAGGAGTTAACCACGTGCACAACCACTTGGTTGTCACACCAGAAGGTAACCACTGAGTTAGCCCACTCTCTGCTCACAGCCACCAGAGGCCCACTATTGGAAACTGCTCCAAGAAAGTCAGGTCCCTCATGACACCAGTAGCCTGCCACTCAGCCAGCCAAGTCTCTGCACACCATCTTGCTCAAAAAATAAATCCTGTAACTGAGAGATCCAGCTGCATCAGCCTGCATCTGAAAGTCTGCCTTAACCATACCTTGGTCCTCCAAAATGACACCCCATTGAACCCATCCAAAAAACTCAACCATACATTCAAGTCCTCCCTCATCCCAGCAGAGAGCCTCTGCTGGTGATGCAGCTTGGTTAGGCCCCTCATGGCATCACACAGCCTTTGCAGGAAGGCTCTGTCAGGGGCAACCACTCTACAGGCAAAATTAAAGTGCCTTACCACCTCCTGCAGTTCCCTCAAGGTGACAGCCTGGAACAACAATCTCCTGAGCCACCGCTTTAGCTTAAGGAGTTTAGCCTCTGGCAGTCAACTGGATTAATGAATAGTATCCAGCTCTATCCCCCCAAAAATTGAAACTGGGTAAGGTCCTTCAGTCTTCTCCTCAGATAAGGGGATGCTGAGCTCCCAGATGAGTTCTTGGAATGCCTCCATACAGTGCCTGCATTGTGAAGTGCCTTCTACAAAACAAAAAGTCATCCAAATAATGGATGCACCTGCATCTAGCCCTACTCTGTGCTTGAATGCCCATTCCAAAAAGAAGCTGAAGTGCTCAAACTCCACACATGACACCGAGCATCTCATGGGCAATGCCCAGTCCATGTAGTAGCAGCCATAAAATGCAAAACCGAAGA
This sequence comes from Intellagama lesueurii, assembly GCA_037013535.1. Classification (NCBI taxonomy): domain Eukaryota; kingdom Metazoa; phylum Chordata; class Lepidosauria; order Squamata; family Agamidae; genus Intellagama; species Intellagama lesueurii. The sequence continues at coordinate 130,895,316 of JBAJHW010000003.1, read as the reverse complement.
GATCAAAATATTTGGTGTGGACTGGAAGGAGCTGAAAGGCCAACTTGAGATCTCACTTCACTAGTTCTGCTCTGATTCTCCATTCCTATACCATGCATCAATCTAAATTCACCAGGTGCCTTTTTTGGCAACCCCCCCCCCCCCCATGGAGACACTCTTAAATGTGGCACTGGTGGGGCTGAGAATGGGCCCAACACCTTTCCTTCCAAAACTTCCAAATTTTAGTGCAAACTATGGCTTCCTGCCCCCAACTGACTTCAGATTGTCAGTCATGGTGGCTACCCTGACACCCCCAGCAGGAATATGAAAACACAACTTAAACCCCTGAAGTAGAAACCTGGCTGCCACCCTGTCTGGGTAACCTCACAGCCAGTTCTCCAAGATGGGTACCCTAATTGGACTGGGACCATTTTGGAGGGTTAGGGGAACTGGGGATTGGCTTTCTGTTACCCCCAGACTCCTTTCCTCCTGCTCCTCCAGGCCATCCCTTAGTACATGTGGCTGACGATGCATGGGGACCACCACAGATGGAACACTGTTGCCAAAACTTACAGAATCTTTGGCTGCAGGACCCATGGACATTAAATTCCCAGCAGACCAGGCAGGGTTGAACCACCTGGCCCATGAATGTGTAGGAAGAATTAGCTTGTGAAGCTCACTGGACTAAATGGTTACTATCAAATCTGTCCCCCAAAATTGGGCAGCCAGGCATCATCACCTGAAGTCAAAGCCCATCATATGCCTATAGATTAAATCCATATACTGATTCAGGGAGAAAAACCTCTCCGTTTGCATGTGAACAATAGTCTCTGCATAAATGCAGCATTGGTCCATCTTGCACCTCCTCACCTTTTCTCTCTCCCTCTCCTCCTCCTTGTCAGTCTTTTCCTTTATCTCTCTATTCAACAAATCAAACAACTCTACATACTTTCCCCTAAAAATTTTTTGACTGTAGCCAGCAGGAGGCAATCCCCAGTGGCAAAGACTGATCCACACTGGGAGGGTGTTGCATGGCACTGAGTTATACCCCGTGTCCGGGATAGCAGGGTGGGACCATCCGCCTGTTCCTAAATCCAAACCTGGCAACTGACTTGGAAGCAACCATGGAGGGAAAGTGGCAATCTGAAGATGCACCCAAAGGGCCAGGGCACTTCCCTTCTAAAACAGAAATACATGACAATATAATATCAGCCATTCTCTTAAGCTCAGCCAGCTTGTGTACCTTGGACTCCCTGTGTGACCTTTGAATGACAGTAGAGCTGGCCATCTCCCTTGGTTGGTCCCCCTCCCTTTCCAATGCACTAAGCTTTTCCCATATGGCACTATAATCTGGCCACTCCTGTCATCAGATGAAGATATTGCTGGGGGAGAACGTGGTGGAGACTTGCACTTTGCCGGCTGCTTCCACCTGCCTCTACTCCGGCCCATAGTATCCATTATTATTCAACCCCAAGTGCTACTATATTGCAGCCTAGCAAGTGTTATATGTGTGTTTCCTTATGTATACCTGTCTATGCCTCAATATTGATTTATTTGCTCTCTTTTATTTTTTTAATTTTATTTAATTTTATTTTATTTGAGTCTGGGGCAGGCTGTCTTGCCTGGCCTATAGGGTGCAATAATTGTCTCGAGGGACCCCACTGCTGGCTACTCAATATGCTCCCCACTCGGGTGTACCCCCCAATACCTTGGGCCATGGTAAATCCACAAGGCGGCCTGTGGGGACCGAGCAACCTGGCCCTGAGCCCTTAACAACAGCAGCCCTCTCAATTTTCCCCTTCGATTATTTGTTCTCCGCTTGCTCTGTCTTTCTTTCTTTCTTTCTTTCTTTCTTTCTTTCTTTCTTTCTTTCTTTCTTTCTTTCTCCTTTAGTTGGGGCACCTGGAGCCTCAAAGGCTCCCAAACCGCCCCTCTGAAGGTCCCCCAAACCGTGAGTCTGTGCCACTGCACAGCCTGTCCTCTTCTGACACTCCCAACACTGCATGAGCCACGAGGCAAAAGCAAAACCGCCCTTGCTCCTGTGCGGCACCCTTCGCTCTGACAACAACACAGCAAAGATGACAATACAGGCACAGGCAGCCTTTTAAAGGCTCATCTTTAGCCCTGCCTGCTTGTCCAATGTGATGCAGGTCCCTGCACTTGCCTCATCCAAGGAAGCAGGCAAAGGAGCCCCACCTCAGCAACTTCATGCCATTGTGGAAGATACCTTAGATTAAAAAGCAAAGGAGCAGCAAGGGAGCAGCAAAGGAAGAAATGCTACTGCTGCACCCCACCCTTATAGATTTTAAAAGGCCAGCTAATATGCCTTATGAATTTCACCTTTCTTTTAAAAAAATATCCTGCTCCCCTATACCTACCAGTTTTACCACAACACTGAAATTTATCTTCCCCCCTTCTCCCTCTCTCTCCTTGTATTCCCTTCAGAATTGTGGGAAACATTGTAAGGGGACTTCTTCTATTTCTTTCTTCTAAGATCTCATTTCCATGTCACTGTTGTATAGGTTTATACAATTCCTGAACTTTCTAGTTGACCTGTGCCATAACTACATTGCAGGTGGTAATGTAGGAAACTGAGCCTGATTTTTCTTACCACTTTGCTAACTTATACCACAGCAGTACTTTCTGAAAGTTGTGTAGTATCTTTTAAACATGTTAAAATATGGCACACTACCTATCTGAAGTATTACAAACCTGAATGTTTTATTGACCTTCTGTATATACTTTTCAAAGTCTATAATCTATTCCTCAACACAAGATTAAGGCTTTTATTTGGATTAGATGTGCTTTAGGCTCAAATTCAGTAGGCTTTCTATGTGAGGGGAGGTGTTATGGTAAAACCAACCATGTCCTCATAAAAATTAGCCAAGTGAAATTGGGAAATGTTTACAGCCTGGGCTACCTCAATTAGTTTTTTACCTGAGGTAGATGAGGTGGCACCCTTCTCCCGCATACACCAAATAAACAACTGCTGGTTACCACCTGACACTTTGACACTATCAAGAGAACAACACTGTCCAGTGTTCTTGAGGGAAGTAGGCTAGCTGAGGGGCACAGAACAACCCATGTGGCACATCTAGCTCTATCCTCCAGCACTCATTACCACTCTTTACATCTCTTGTAGGAGGTAACTGCTTCATTCCTCCTAATGGTAAGGCTGGCTCTGCTCAAAGCAAGAATTAGGAGAAACATTTTTTTTGTATAATACATATCCAAGTGCCCAGCTGTGTCATGCAAGTCCTCAGAAGATGCCAGTTAGGGATATGTTCTGCTGTATAGAAGTCTGGAGTTGTGACAGTACTATGAAAATGAATAAATGCTCTTCATATCTTAGAAAGGAAGCAAGACATTGTACCAATTAGATGTTCATTGTAAAACATTGGCCTCCTTATAGTGCCCAGAGTCTGCCTTCATGGGGGAAAAGTACACTAACAGTTTCCTCTAGTCAATATCTATTGTTTTGAAGCAAAATCATGCAGTTCCTGTTAGGTTTTTCTCATGGTCCTTTGCCATAGATTATTGGCAGAAACAATGTCATCAAAACCTCTCCAACAAGACACTAAAATGCCCATACCTAGAATGAACCATTCAAATAAGGATTCTTCCAATATCATAATCAACAGCCTAGATGCCATTGAAGAATGGATATTCCTGACCAAGACTCAGATGTAAGCCATTTAGATTTAAGATAAGAATCCCGTTATAATGGATCCTCCTTACTCTTAAGGAAACCATGATTCTCAATGAGGCTTTCCTGAAAGATGGATGGTTGTTTTGATGGTCTTAAGCCAAGCCCTGGACTACAGGGGCTCCAGAGTCCTCGTTGAAGTCAGAAGTGATCGTCCTCACCCCCACTCCTCAGGAGGTACAGCTTAATGCACCCTGGTGGTTCAGGGGTTTGCAAGGCTTGCTAAGTCCTCATTATCCTTCAGTCCAGGGGTTAGCCTTCTTTCTCATTAAAGGTGTCCTCCAGTGGATACATAACAGAGATAGTCCATCTTAATACAATAAGACACTGTCAATTATTCACTAACATCTGCAAGATTTCTTGGATCCAGTGCAAGAACAAGAGAAGACATGTTTGTTTCAGTCAAGTTTTCTTTCATGGCCTAAGATTAGCATTTTTATTTATTTATGTTGCTTTGTAGAGCTAAGCACACACACACACAGCAAAGAGAGAGACTTGTGATTGATGAAAAAGATGCAAACAAGTATTGCAGTGTTTCTGGTTTTTAGATACTTAGGCAGAAAGGCGGCTTACCACAGTTTTGCAAAATGGTTCAACAGGACTAAAACCAGTCTCATACAATGTGTAAATTGTCATTGAGATTGATGAAAAACCTCATCACCTCTCAGGTGAAGAGAGAAAATGTTCATGTTTTTCATTCTCTTGTGCAAGAATAAGAAGAGAAAGGATTTTTATCCACACAGTCTGTCATTATCATTCACACCAAATGGCCAGTTTCACTCCAGCAGAAACAGCCATTGCAAGTACATGTATCACTGTTATAACTGAACATTCAAACTGGCAGAAGCTCTGGATTTCCTTGAGTGGACTGGATCCATGCAGTGCTGCGCTTAATCAACAAGAGCCCTGCATTACAATAAATGACTTCAGGTGTTTGTATATCTGTTGAATTATGAATGGTTTTTACATTTTCAGCAGGGTAATTTTCTTATGAAAGGGATTTTTATCTTTGCTCACTGAGTTGAGAATCTGTTAAATTATGCTTTGCTTTTTGAACTCAGCCTTAGCATCATTGCCTCTCCAAAAACTGTTAGTGTGGATAGTCTACGAAATTGTCTGTGCATTACGCTTAAATTAGCTGTCATTATTATTTGCAAAATAATGAGACTGAGAGCAGATCATGTTATTAGCAACAGCTTTTGCATCGGGATCATATTTTCTCCTCTGTTTATTGCTAAATGCTCATTTTACCTAAAGAAGAAAACAGAAGAGACAGATTAATGACAAAGGAATTAGGAGTGATATTACTTTGTCATATCTTAGAAAGAGAAAGTGCTGGTGTAATACCTGTAAATAACACACTCTGGAATGCAACATCTTTTATGTAAAGTTTAATCATGTACAGCTTGCAGACAGTCCTGCTTCTGCTAAGGGAACAGTTATTTGCTGTCTAGGTATGAGCTAAAAACTGCTTGATAAAGAACATGGCAGGTAGCATTGTCAGTTCTTACATTTCTACAGTTTACAATGCCCTAATGAATAATGTGTGCAATGACTAGAGACAGCCAACAGCAATGGAAGCAAACCATTGAGATAATGTTGGGATATATCTTTTCAATGCAGGTACCAAAGTTAATAATGGAGAAAGAGTGCCAGTTTGCCTGTTATTTAAGTAATGGAAGAATGTATGGGTTCAGGCAGAGTATACTCTCCCTCACACACACGCACTTCAAAGCAATTGAAGATGGCAGAAGCCAAAACATCTTGTTGTATTTTATTTTATTCTCTTTTGTTAGTCACTTTACTAAAAAAACAACAACCATAAACTAAACTACCGGATATGTTCTTCTCCTAAGAATGTGTAAGAATTTCACTTCAGTTTGTTGGTTTTTTACCAGAATTTGCCAACATTCACAAAATTGGTGGGTGGGAGGCAGCAAAATTTATTTATTTTCCCTTTGCCATAATCAGCAATTTAATGACAGCATACTACAAATGTCTGGACAATATCTCTCAGTGCTCAAAGACTCTATAGCCCACAGTTGCTGATATTAGATGCCACTCACCTAGTACTATCATTTCAAACAATCCTTTATTGGATTTATCAGGACCATTTGCACACCAAAGCCTACAAAACCTATCTTGGCCAGGCAACCCAGTAGTACATAATGGTGGATGGCCATGCATTCCTGTCATCTTGTTACAGTGTAGGTCAGTGGTTCCCAGTCTTGGGTAACCCAGGTATTCTTGGACTACAATACCCAGAAACCCCAGCCAGCATAGCCGATGGTGAAGGCTTCTTGGAATTGCAGTCGAAGAATACAGTGGTGCCTCGCTAGACGATGTTAATCCGTTCCACGAGGATCGCTGTCTAGCGAAAACATCGTCTAGCGAAGCACGTTTTCCCATTGGAATGCATTGAAATCGCTTCAATGCGTTCCAAGGAAAAACGCAGTCGTCTTGCGAAATTTCCCATAGGGAAACCTCGTCTAGCGAGTGAGGGTCCCCATAGGAATGCACTGACAGCTGCACTGACAGCTTTTGACCACTAGTCGGTGCACTCCTATGGGGAAACCTCATCGTCTAGCGAAATTCCCCATAGGGAAACATCGTTTTGCAAAGCGCAGTAGCGCTCGCAAAAAGGCATCGTCTAGCGATTTCCTCGTCCTGCGAGGCAATCGTCTAGCGAGGCACCACTGTACCTGGGTTATTCAAGATTGGGAACCACTGGTGTAGGTAATTCAACAGAATGATGGAAGGCTGTCCCAGTCCTAAAACCAGATCAGACCATGAATAAAAATAGAGTAAGATATCAGAAATGCTGGGTTAGTGTGATGCTAGCTGAGGTGCAGAGTAGAGTCAGGGGTTCTTGAGAAGCCACATCATGTTCTTCTACAGATTATGGTAGTTCTCAAAAGGGTGAATCTTCTAGGCATTTTGGAAGCTAGAGTTATGGAGTGCTGCCCTGGAAAGGTGAAGGTTTTAAGGTTGAAGGTGAAGGTTTTATGACTTTAAATAGCAGGAGGTGGTTAGAGCTTCTAGGGTTACTTAACATCCCAGGGAAATCATTTGGAAACTCGGTACGTTCTTCAATGAGAAACAGAAGTAAAGTGGATTCACTGAGGCAGAATCAAAGTGTAACTTGCCAGATGTTGCTGGACTACAATTCCCACCAGCCCTAACCAGCGTAGACAACCATGAAGGTTGCTAGGAGAGAGGTGTACTTTAAAATTAAGATTCAGAATTTGGATTCAGAATTATAGCCCTTTGGATTCAGAAAACAGGATTTTAAAAATTTGGAATTTCTGGATATATGGCACTCCATTGCAGTTAATATGAATATTATACAGTCATGATTTTCCCCTTAAAAAAACAGAAATAGGCAAAATATTGTTAAAGGATTCCCCTGTGATCTCTGACATCTTCCCAGTTATTGTGCCAAACAAAAAGAGTGCTCACCAACAGTCAGCAGTGCCCAGGTATTAGGAAATTATTGTAATGGGCATACTAACTCAGCCCTGAACAATGGGAATGCCGGCAGCATTAGGGAAGCGGCTGACAGGTTGTACTGGGGAGCGGGGAAATACGTTGGGCAGCACTGGCAGGCAGACTGGAGCAGTAGATAGCCAGTGGAGGATGGGAACTGTGCCAACAGCATGGGTCACTGCATAGTTGAATGAATGAGCACAATCTTGGAGAAGCAGTTGGAAAAATTAAAGAGGCAGCAGGAGGGGGCAGGAGACTGAAGCATGGTACACCTAGCAGAGTGTGTCATTCTCTCTTTCTTAAAGGGGACTTTAGGGAAGCCCAGCAATAGTAAGTTAAAAAAAAAGTTTTTCTACAGATCGAGGTTCCAGGTGTGAGCAGACTGACAATGTCCCTTGCCCGAGATAACACTCTTTCATGGGGCATATTAGTTGGTGGACAGGACAGCAGTCCCACTGCCCTCTGGGCCAGACTTCCCAACAAACTCCTTCTCAGCCCAGTAAGACAAGGTATCAGTTTCTTCTGGCTTGCAGGGTTCCTGCATGTAAGCCTCTACCTTTGTCTTTGCCATGTCCTTCCTCTGAGGTGGTGTCTCTGGAGAACAGGCCCCTGCTATGCTTGTCAAGACAGGATCCTGGTAAGCTTGCCCTTTGTTGCAAAGGTGAGAGACTTGGATTCTAGAATACAACTGCTGCTACTGCTCTTTCGGATGCTATAAACATTGGTAGTTTCTTCCTTCTCTGTGTGGCGCTTCAGTGCTAGCCGTAACTTCTTCACTAGTTGCTAATGCATATGATGGAAAGCTGGCTGGTATTTCCCATCTTCTTGCTACGGCTTAATATTCATTGCACACTGTTTAATTTCGGAGTCCAAGTGGCTTGCTAGAACATATTCCTCCTTCCAAAGTGGTAGTGGAGCAAGTCCTTTAGCTTGCTGGCCAGGGATAAAATCAAATTTTATCCCTGGCCAGCAAGCTAAAGGACTAAAAAATTCTGGATAAAATTCCAAAATAACAACATTTTTTTTCTGGCCACTTCAGGCCAGAAAAAAAAAGTTGTTATCTTTCTATGGAATCCCCCATGCACCTAGACTGGCCTCTCATTATGCCCTCCATTGTGCCAACCAAGCCTTGGAACAATGTGATCACTTGGCTAAGGATGGTTGTCCTTCTACTAAGGACCTGCATTGCTCTCTCAAAGCTTCATAGGATATAGCATTGACGCATCATGTTGCACTCTTCTCTGCCCTGAGGAGCAGCCACATCAATGGAAGTCTACAGAGCCAAATCATGGAATGGCCTCTGCTGCTCCAGCACTCTTTCAATTAAATAGAAAGTGGAGTTCTATTGAAATGCCACAACCTTCATTAGGTGGTGCAGAAGCAATCTCATTTTTTCTTGCCTCTGTTGCAACAGCTCATTGTCCCGAATACTGTGGTGAAAAAGCCCTGTCACCTTTCTGGCCCACTCAGTTATATTAGGGGTGCATATGTCTTCTATACATCGTAAGACACCTGAAATTACTCTGTTGAGTATGTGGGCCATACACCACACCCAATTCATCTTCCCAGCCTGCAGTGCTGCCTCCGTATGCGCTCCATTGTCTGTGACAAACAGATCTTGCCTTTTTGTAGCTAGACTCGATTGATGCAGCATGTCCCTCAGAGCCTATTCAATGTTTTGAGCTGTGTTGCTTCCCTTCATCACAGCCACAATCAATGGGGCCTACCCTTGTGTGTTGCCCTATGTCTAATTCCATCACCTATCACTAATATCCTGTCAGGGAGAGGGAGTCATGTTTTGCACCCTGGCTGCTCCAGATGTCACTTGTAAAATGTACCGCCTGTGCCCTGGCTAACTCCTCCTGTACTAGTCGCTTGACACCCCAACAGAAATCTGGCAGTGCCCTGTAGTTAAGGGTCATCAGGGATGGCAATTGGTAATGGGGTGCCAGTTCTGCCACAAGTCTATGGAAACCAGTGTTCTCCACCAGAGAGAATGGCTGGTCATCCAGGGCTATCATATCTCCTAGGCTATGAGTAATCCTAGCATTTTTACATTTCCAGAAGGCCTATTCCTGCACCCCTCCAAGCTCTTCCAACCTGGAATATATTCTTAAAATGTGGGTCTGGCATTTGCTGCCTCCTACTACTTGCTATTTACACATCCACCTCTCTGCTTCCCTGGGCTGCTGGCTCAACCTTTGCCCTCTGATGACTCTTACTCTTCACAATTAAGACACTTGCCCTCATATTTGCCACATCATTTGCCAGCAGCAATGCCCTGTGCTGAGTTTTCAGGTGGTAGAGCATGCTACTTTTGGGCCATGTCCTGACCACACTTCAGCATCTTCTTGCAGTGCATGCACTCAGCCATGTGAGCTTCTGTTGCACATTTCTGAAAATGCTTCCAGATTATTGACATCTTGGGAGCTCCCGTTTGTTACATCATGTTCCTAATAGGTATTACTAACTTGTCATCACTACTGTGCTAACTTGTACATTACAACTGGTGAGACAAGTACAGCTGGAATGGCAGGGGGTTTCAGAGTCATAAGCTTCTGAATTAGTGCCCACCTGAGTCCACTCAATCACCTTCTCGCCCACATCAGATGTGTATGTACTTCCTACCAACTACAATGCTATTTTGCACAGGAGAGATTTACCAGGAATGGGGGCTGGAGTAAACTCTTCCTTGAATATGACAGAACTGCATGGCATGGATATGAAAGACAACATCTTAAATCTCTTTTCCAACCACACAAGCAGCAGCACTGCTGCTACCCAAGTTGACAGTGTCATTCTGAGTGCTAATGCCATCCTTATCCTTCTCTGGAACATCAACAATGTTTTTAGCTTGGAATAAGAAAACTATCTTTGTGGCAATCCAAATTGCCACTGATAAGGCTTTCTTTCTCCCCCTCCCCTTTTTTAAAAAAAGACTGAATCACGTCACGTTTCAACAGAATCCGTTAGCACATATATACCTGTGTGAAGCAGCTACTCTTCTCTTCTCTCTTCCTCATTTTGTCACTGAGCTTCCAAAATCTTATACATGAAAAAAAAATATAGTGAACATAGGTCACACTTGAATAAATTATGACCGTCTCAATTAACTGTTGTCCATTTGCCATGTATTGTTGCTAGAGGTAGTATTGAACCTGAAAAATTGTGGTTCATGACAGTTCGTGGTTAACTACAAACCATGAACCAGAAACCTGCTCCTGTCACCCGCTGCACTACCAGCACCAGATTACTGTTACTAATTTAATGAATTAATTAAAAGCTTTCTATCCCATCAGTTTAAGTTTCAAAGTTCTCTAGGGGTCTCTTTTGCTCTGGGGAAGTGTTAGGATGGGGGAGGGACTTCAAAAGTCAAAAATCATCACCAGATTGTTGCCACCAGGATTGGGAATGACAGTGATTTTTGACATTTAAAGTCTTCCCTCTCCCAATCCACTCCACTCACTTTATACATGAAATGAAATCCACAACATGTAACCTTTGAGAAGTTAGTTCAGTTATAAAAATATCCAAACATGCAATCACTTATGAGAAATTTCATGTTTAAATGCTTAAACAGAAATCCATTCTTGAAGCTAAGGAAAGCTACAGTTACAATTGTTTAAATAATGTAAAAATCATCCAAAATCTTACAGTTATGAAAAAATCTGTAGACAGAAATACTTAAAACTATAAGACTATGCTTAAGTTGCATATGATATACTTAAGCTATGCTTTAAAATGTTTCAAATTATGTATAAACATTAAATAATCATATAGCGGTTAAAGTTCCTGGCAAGAACTTCAATCATGTTTATTTGGGGTTTTTTATCTTTATTGAAAGAACATGGAAACAACAACAGTCTTTCAATATGAAATGCAGAAGGATAAAAAGTACAGTAGAGATGAGGGATGTTGGCAAGTCTTTGGGTCTGAGTCCCAAGTCTGAGTCCAAGTCTTTGGTACCAAGTCCTGAGTCCCTATTAAAAACAAGCCTTTTTTCCCCCAGAAAAGAGAGGGGGTGGGTAGGTTCTGAGTTGTGAGTCAAGTCCAAGTCATTGAAAAACAAAACCTGAGTAGAGTCTGAGTTGAGTCACAGGTGCAACTTAAGTTTGACTTGACAGCGAGTCCTGTGACTCCAGTACCCACCCCTGGTAGAAATATACTTAAAGAATCAAAAAGAACAAGGGGATGTTTTAATTGCATTTTTAAAATGTAGGAACTTACATGAATGTCACTGCTCCTTTTAAAGGAACAATGAAAAATCAAAGATTGCATTTCTTAAAATATCAAATTTCTTAACAGTAAATCTTTATAATAGCAAAATATGTTATGTAGCCTTTTAGCCTTTTACACACATAAAAAATTATTAAGTTCTCTAATTGCTCTTCCAGTCACCTGCCAGATTGAACCTATGGAGAGAAATCCATGATCTCCTTGTCCTGTGTCTGTGCTGCTGCTGCTGCTGCTGCTACTGCTACTTGTTGCCTGACAGTCTGTGGGCTGCCCATGTTCCTCCGTGTCTGACATTTGTACTATTGTGTGCTGATCCCTAGTTGTTAACTCTCTCACCTCTGTGTATATTTATAGTTTTCTCAGCTGTTTTGCTCTTCTTATCAGTGCTTACATTCCCATGCTCAAGTAGCAGCTTGCTAAGAGGAAAATCTAGTAATGTAGCAATTTACTTATTTTGTGATGCAATGTTATTTTACAGTGACCTTGTTTTCCCTGCAATCCTCTGATACAGCTGTGTGCTGTGTGCTGACTGTATAGACTACCAAGTGAGGAACCTAGTATGTATGCAAATGGCTTAGTAAGCTAGCTAGTATGTCTGCACTGTTGAAGTTTGGCAGATTGGCTTGATGACTCTTCTAAACAAGAAAATTACTAGTGAAGCAAATGGCTTTGTATGGAGAATTCACTGATTGGCCTGCAGTGACCTTTAGTACACTGCTGTTCAAACCTCATTTTTGAACACAGTATTCATTTTCGGGGTTGGAGTTTTTATATTACTCTTAATTATTTTAGGACTCTATACATACAAAATACCAAACCGTGACAAGTCACAGTCTACATCCTTGTTTTGCAATCAGTAGCAAAAAGGAGTGGACTCCCATGTATGGTTATTTTCAGCTTGGTGGGGCACAGTATTATTTTAAGGCCTCAAGTGTCAGAGTCATACACAGGAAAATCCTACTATGATTAGGATTCATATTTGGCAAGTACTAACAAAATTGCTCTCTCTTTTTAGCAATTTTCGAGATTTCACTAGGTCAAGACTCACCACTGAGGCTTCCTCCTTCATGAGTGAGGTTTTCTAGCTTCCCACGGAAATAAATATACAGGTTCATTCCTCATCTCCTGACTTCTTCAGAGGGCGTCTCATTTCCCCATTCATTTCTCCAACACACAGTTCCGTGCAGGAAACTACCAAATTATGTGCAGTTCAATTCCCTTTACAAGTCACTCCTGCCAAGAAAGATGCTATTCACAGGAATTGATATTTCAGACAATCCTGCACAGTTTGATAACACTTCTGCCCTTTCCAGGTCAAACCTGTGCAGAAGAGATTTCATTCTGCACAAGAATAGTAACAATCCTGCACAACTTGCCATTTGTTTTCGGGGGGGGGGGGATGGACACAAAATCTCAGAGAAATGAAGGGGGACAGTAGGTGGAGATTTTCACTGTGAGGAGAAGACAGTAGGTTTTTCCTCAGTTTTTCTATGGGAACAAGAGGCTCACATCCTTAATTCATATTACAACCTAGTGAAAATTTAGTAGAACATGAATTTAAAGCTATTTCAATTAAGGCAACAAAAGTCAATATTGTTGATGAAACAGATTGGTATTAGTGGAAATCTTCACACATCACCCATCTATCTCTCATCCATGTCTTTCTTCATTGAGCAGGCTCATACCTGCTTTCAAAAAGTGTCAGTGTGGCAATTATTTCCTCTTCTGCTTTGTGCACAGTATTGGAAGAGAAAGAGAAGGGATGGGTAGCAAAAAGAGAGAAAGAGCTGTCTAATCCTGCAATGCTGGGAACCCCAATACTTTAGCTATGTCACCACCCATGATGAACTCTGCTGTCTGCCCATTTCCCCCTAGGTCAATGGACTTTCCAAAGAAAAAGTTTCCACACCTCATTTCTAAGTAACACATGCCATGAACCTTTCCACTATCTTGCCCTAATTAAATAACCTTCACAAGAGAAACTTTGTTTGAATGACTGGAACTTTTACACAGACTTTTACTTGATCTCAGCTGGTGGGATATGAAAGACAACAGATGAACAACATCCACTAAATAAATCACAGACATTTCTCATTCCTGGCTTTCAAAGAGGGATGCAAAGAAAGGGAAGAGAAATGACAGGAGAGATTCGGGGACTCAGTTTGTACTGTTAATAGCACTAAAAATTCTGGCAGTCGTTTTTCTGTAAGGAGATGAAAAGCAGATGATGTGCTCTAGATTATTTTTTTTTCCAGATGACTTGAGTTGCAAGACATTTGCTAAAATTAGGTGATGGTTGGTACTATTCTGAGTATGTGATTATTCCTTCCAATATCAAGTTTCCCTTTCTCTTAGAAAGGGGCAAAATGCAACCATATTCAGTAAGCCACTGAAATGAAATATGAAATATTAGTCTATAAAATTTTCCATTAGTCTTGACACAGCAGCATGATTGAGAAACTTAACTTCTATAAACACTTTGCCAGGTATAGAAATAATCTGGGGAAAGGAAAAAAGCCATCTCCACAGGCAGGCACTTAACACCAAATGCATGAACAACTATCCCTGCACTCAGATGATTATGGAAAAATCTACACAGATAAAAGACTGAAACTTGCTTTTATTCATGATGGATGTCTCCTGAATAATCTTAGCAAGAGGCAACTGGAAATGAACTCAGTTGTATCTTAAGTTACACTTATGGCTTGATCAATCAGGCTGAAGGAAATGGACCAACATTTCAGGATTTACATTAATTATGACTTTGCAGTTCCATTCAATTGTATTTTCTGCAGAACAGTTGAAATTTTCTCTTAAATACTCAGACAAATATGAACAATTAGTTCTGCACTTCCTTTAGGGGTGAAGCAAATAGCTCTCAGTGGAGCCTACTCACTTGCCTCTTACTCTGGGCAACATGATAGCAGATGCCAAGAGAGAAAGAGGGAGAGGAAAGATGAAATGTTTGGGAAGTGACTTCTTCCTTTTTTGCTATTGCCCTCAGAGAGAGTAGATGAACAGGTAAGAGAAACAAGAAGGAGAAGCAGCAGATCCAAAAGCTTCATGGCATGGCTGTTCCATCAGGAGAAGGCAGTAGGCAGCCCCCGGGCCAGATGTGATCCCCAGACCAATATTGTGCAAACAAAGCTGAGAAGTGGAAGATGCCTGGGAAAACCTGGTAAAAGAAAGAAAGAAGCGGAGGCTTGAATCAAATGGACAGAATAAAAGGGAACATTTTATTATAAGTTTTTCTTGTGTTTGAAATATTGTTCTTATTATGAGTTTTGGTATGGTATTTGTTTAATCCTTTTTTAATATTATAATAATTTATTATTTGGCTTTTAACTTTGTTTCTTTTAAATACCATAAACTGCTTTGGATCCTTCAAGAGAAATGTGGAAAATAAATAAATGAATCACTAAATGAATAAATGAATAAAAGTATTCTGATGAGATGTGTAAATCAATGAAGAATCCAAAGTAGATAAACTGCAAATATTTTGCAGGTATAAAATATTATCTGGAAACAAGGGCACCCACACTAATGAATTTTCAAGCTTCCTTAAATCAGGTTATTGTATATGCAAAAAAAATTTGAACAGAATCTATAAAAGTCCAGAAGAGGCAAAACAAAAAACAAAAAACCCCCCAAAAACCCCACAAATCTCTAAAGCATTCTATTGATTGAAATAAAGAAATATGGTATAGGCTGCAGCAGCTGTAGCCTGTGACTATCTAAGCTGTTCTCTGATATCACAGATAGGCATGGTAGAAGAAAGGGTTTCTGACTTCCATTGACATAATTCCTGTTTAATGAAGAAGAGCAGAGCAGCTTAAAGATGTGCGAGAAGATGGCATAGCAAGTTAGAAGGCACCAAGGCATTGAAAAACAAAATCTAGGATAGGAGTAGAGGGACCACTTTTGCTCTGCTGTAGATAGAGCACAAAAGATGACACCAGTTTGCCTAAAACCTCCATATGCTAATTTATATGTATAGATGTAAATTTTGAAGAAGTGCTACATAAATGCAATTTTATATTTGACTTCCTCAAAATTCCTTTGATGAGGCTGCCACTTGCAAATTTGATTAGCATGCATAGAAGCAAAATTCCAATAAGTACCATAGGTCAACCATACCTTTTATCCACTTTCAACCAAATCATGTATGTGCTTCTATGCTAGAAGAAGAGTTATGCTTTTCTCCTTGACAAGTGCATCTCTGGCAGCTGTCAGGTATATGCTGCCCATGCTTGTTCTAGTGCTTGTTAAGCTTTTCTGCATTATCTTCTTTTGTTTCCCAGGCCACCGTCTGCTAGATGCTAAAATTACTTCTCAAGATTATATTACCACTCCTAATGGAAAAGCAATGATGCTCACTGTTCAAGCAAAAGCTAAACTGCAAATGAATTGTGACAAGGCAGCCCAAGATGTAGTTCTGCATTCTCTGTGACGTGTTGTCAACTCTACAACTTAGTATAGAGGTGGTGATTCACAAGCTAAGTTAAATCAGAGTTCTTGCCCATAAGCCAGTTCTGCATAATTTCCTTTAATGGTGCTAAACAGCCAGATATTCAAATTAATATGTTTGTGAATCATGATTTTTTAAAAAAATCAATGTCTTTGGATACCACAAACTTTCCAATTTATTTTTGGGAAATTTATAATTTTTCTGCACTACTAACAAGTTACTGGTGTGTATCTGAAGAAGTGGGATTTTAATTTCATGAAAGTTTTCATTAATTGTCTGATTTTTAGTGGTCTAATGCAGTGGTCCCCAACCTTTTCTGAACCGTGGACCAGTTGGGGGGGTGGGATCTGTGGGGGGGCACCCCACCACGCTCACGGGGGGCAGGGGCACTCGCAGATGGGCAGGGCGTGCTCACGTGCATGCGTGGATGGGTGGGGCATGCTCACAGATTTGTGGGGGACATGTGGGCGGGGCATGGGACATGCATGCGTGGATGGGCGGAGTGCACTCGCAGATGGACGGGGCGTGCTCTCGTGCATGCACGGATGGGCAGGGTGCGCTCACAGATGAGCAGGGTGTGCTTGCATGCATGGGCGGGGCATGCTTATGGGTGGGCAGGGCACCCATGCGTGTGTGTGGGCAGGCTGGGCATGCATGTGGAGTGTGTTGGGGGAGTGCTGCAGGAGCGGGAGATCTGTCTCTGTGTCCCAGTCTTGCCATGGCCACGGACTGGCACCAGGCCGCAGACTGGGGGTTGGGGACTCCTGATCTAATGAATGTGTCACATTCTTCTACAATTTTGCAATGTGTAATGACCACATGGCTTCCTTTGGATTTTTTTACACAAATTTTCAGATTCTTTTCTTTTCTGTTGCTTTATCTTCTTTTCTTTAAATTAGAACAGCCATTTCATACCAGCAGAAAGCTTGATGAATTCTCTTGTATCTCCATTACTGAAAATCACTATATACCCATGGCTAAACTGATGGTTCCAAGACGCAAAAATGAAGAAGTAGTGCTGATGAGGAAGCACTGGACTTTATTGACAACTTACAAAGAACCAGTTCACCAGCTCTAGGTGGTTTCTACCTGAAAGTTTTCAAATTAAATCCTACCTCAATAAACGTTTAGAGTCTTTGAAAATGTCAAAAATTTGTAGATAACAATAACATAGTAAACATAGTTTACTTATACTTTTGACAAAGTCCCTCACCAAAGATCACTGAGCTAACTTAGTAGACGTAAGATAAGTCTTCTTATGGATTGGAAACTGGATAGAAAATAGGAATAAGAAAATGCAAACAAATATTCAGTTCTCTCTGTGGAGGGATATAAGCAGCAAAAAACCCCAGCAAATAATATTAGGACTAGTGCTTTACATTATGTTCATAAATAGTGAGATGATTAGGTTTTTTTGATTATTTAAAATTATTTAGGGTAGAGTGCTAAGAAGAAAAAGAGGACTGTGAAGAGCTCTAGAAGCATCTCTCAGAAATGGGAACAGGCATTTTAAGGGCAAATTGGTTCATCCTTGCATGGCAAACAAGAAAGTAAAAAAAAAATCTCATTAAGTAGAACAAGAAGTTTCCTTTTTTTCATACTGATTTCTGTAAATTTCAAAACTCTTAAAGTTATAGCTTTGCTGCATCAGCTATCAAAAATTAGTAACATGATATGAATTTTTGTTGTTGTTTTCATTAATAATTTGTTACTTTTGTACTTGATCTCAGTACGTGCTTAGCTACACAAAGAGAAAAGATGTTAGTTCTCCACATGATCATTTGTGCAAATTGTACGGGGGGGGGGAAAGCTTAGTGTCTCAGAGGGGAGAGTTTTTAAAATGGGAGTTTGGGGACTCAGTCTCCAGCACCTTTTTCATTGTGCTTTCTGCGATTTCTTGAACTATCTTGACTCTGCTGGCTGAGGTATTTTGGAAATTGGTGCCAGACGGATAGCTGGGAGTTCAATTCCCCACTGCGTGTCTTTGGAAAAGTGCCAGCGTAGGTAGTCATGAGCAAGCAGCACAGTCCCAGGGCTCAAAGAAGGGAATGGTAACCTACTTCTAAGTGTCCTCTCCCTGGAAACCCCTGGAAAGGATTGCTATAGGTCAGAATTAACTTGATGGCACATAATTATTAGTCCTGGGCTGTCAGCTTCTAGATATAAGGCAGAAGAGCATTCCTAGAGCATCACCACTGCCACCTCTATTTGGACAGATAAAATCATGGCCTATGCAAATTGTATTCCAGCAAGAAAGGTCAAAAGGGACTGCCAAGCAGCCATGCTCTGTGGCTTCATAGAAACGGCTGAATCAGGGCTGGCCTTAAGATAAGTAATGTCCCAGGAAAGGAATGCCTTTGATGCCCCCCATGATCAGTTTTGAAGGCCACACTCACCTCCAAGGATTAATGGTGCCTGGAGCAGATGTAAAATTGTGTCCCTTCTGCTGCTTCCTGTGCATGTGAGTACAAAGCTGTGTTACACTGATTTTTTACCTAGTGTAAAGGGCATCAACCTGGACATTGAAAAAGAAATACACTGTAAAGCTGTCTGAAGGAAAATCATTTTCATAATTAGTACTAAAACAACCTGTAGATCCTCAGGGGGTGGGGAAGATCAAGGGGGGGACAGTAAGTTGTAATGCTAAAACACAATTTGACAAGCTGAAGCACACCTGAATTAAAAGCAATTTTAAAACCACAGCATCTGGCATCTGTAATCAGAACAGTTATGCAGCATATGCTGGGAAAGACCTGTGTGGTAGAAAGCCACCATAAGTCAAAGCAGGCAATACAGTATAAATGGGGGTAGACTAGAGATGGGGGTATTTATATTCGTATATGAATACGAATACCCCCACACAGGTGGACATAATGAGGGTCCAGCCTCCTGGGGCAGGACCGTCCACTCACCCAGCTGCTGCTGCCACTGGCTCTGCACTCCATTCCAATCGCTCCGGAGCTCGTGGTCGACTAGCCACTTGTCAGCCTGGCAGGGAGGCTCATCTTCCCTCCTTCTGCCAGGAGTGGCTAGTCGACTGCGAGCTCTGGAGCAATTGGAAGGGAGTGAGGAGCCAGCGGCAGCAGCAGACAGGTGAGTGGACGGTCATTATGTCCACCTCTGTGGGGGTATGTGTATTCATATACGAATACCCTCATCTCTACTTGTGACAGAAGTAGAGATGGTGCCTCCCCATCCTGGTCCACAAACTACTCCTCTTACTTTGGATAACGTGAACACATAATCTGTCCTCAGAACTTAAATACATAAAGGTCCTCATGATATATAGTTTGAATACCATGTCATAGACATACTGTTTATCATTGTAAAAGAACATATTCCACACTCAATTTCCCCCCATTTTTTCAGGGGGAAAAAAGCTTTGAAAAAAAATGGAAGAAAAAGCCTGTCTTTTCTCTTATGTTCCCATATTTTTTCCAGGCCTTCCCATCTGTAGTCCTCACATACAGCGGCTTCTCTTTTTTCCCCAGGATTACACCAGCACAGAAAAGCAGAGCTCACTTCTGACTGAGACACATTTTTAACTATCTACCTTTATATTTCAGCTTGGAAATGTGTTTATTTGAAGAATAGTTTCATTAAATATGATTCATTAAATAATATGAAGAAATCACAACAAATATTTCAAGGTTTTTGCTATCTTTGCAATTTCTGTCAGCAACTGCTATGTGGAGGGCAATCTTGACAAATTATTATAACCACAAATACAACTGTTGTCTCATAAAATTAACTTCAATTGCTTCTCTCTGACCTCTGTCAAGGAAGTAGGTCTCAAATTTGAGTCAGCATGAGCGGTTGCAGATTTTGCTGTTTGGTAACAGTGACCTTGTGCTCCCAAGGGTGCTGCCCAACAACAAGAATATTATAATTTGGCATATAGTAAATGTGATTAATGACACAATAACTCAGCAAGCATCACTTCAGCCTCATTCAGAACTAACAGTGGTGAAACACCTTTGGGTCAAGAAGAAAAGAAAATCTTCTTCCTTGAGTGAACAATTAAGGTGGCAATTGTGAGCACATTCACCTATGGTAAACCCATTAAACTCAAAGCTGTTATCTTCTAAATAGACATAATGAGATTGCAAGTCATGGCCTCACCAAAAGAGTCTTCCGGCAAAGAGAGCTTGACCCCACCCCAGCCCCAAATTGAGGATGAACATGAATGTTTGCCACTCTTACTGCAGACTCAGGACTCCAGCTGAAAGACAATTCACCTCTGGAGATAGAGGATGAAGTAGCTACTGGAACTCCTCCCAGTTTCCAAGAATTGTGATGATGATTGAGGGTAAACATGGAAGAGGTAAAAGGTAGATTTCTTTGATGACTATATCAGAGACTGCCTGAACCTCAGCAAAGAACAACTAATCCACACAGTGAGAGATATGTAGAGATATATCATCATAGTAGCCAACCTCAGCAACTGTGACAACACTCACACTTCTGTTGTTATCCACTGCCACTGTTATTTTCTTCACAGCTCTGAAGCCCATCTCTCATCACAAGGCTCTAAGATAAAAACTGTCTATATTCCCTACATTAATGCAAATGATTCCTTTGCTAACTTCTTTAATTCTTTCTTTCCCCTCCTGAGGTTTAACTGCATCTTCAAACTCACCTTTAAATGTATACTGGGCTCAACTCTGGACTCATTTTTTAATAATAGTCATGATTCTCCACTGAAAAATATATTCTTTGAGTGTAACCTACCTCAATGAGATGTTGAGAGGTAGTTTTTTTAAAGAGATAGTGAATGGCCCGATCTACTAACCATTGCACCACACTAATTCATATTTCCTTGAATTACACCACATTGATTCATATTTCCTTCAATTTTAAAATCTTTTTAAAATCTCAGATCTTTTTCTTGAGATTCACTTGTGCAATTTTAGAAATCTGCCTATTATGTACAGAAACTAACAACACCAAAACATTTTATCCAGACCACTGTATTCAGTAACACTGTGCTCTAAAAATAGTTTGTAGATTACAGACGAGCCTTCAAGACTTATCTGGAAAACGACTTCAGTGAGTTATGATTATGCATTCAGATAAGTTTTTTGAGGCACAATTTTTAATGTAACACCCTGTTCAGTTTTTAAATCACTCAGATGACATTTAAGGGTACTCATCCCTTCACTGTGAAACTCAACATCTTTGCAAGTTATCTGCATATCCTCCGGCAAAGAAAATTAGCATTTTGCCCAATATAATTAATCATTTCTGAGAAGTAATTACTTTATTGTAATAAAAGTAATACCCAGAATGCAACATTTGCATCTGTGTAAGAGAACATGCAAAAGCATACCAACACAATTATGTAACAATGGAAATGCACCAACTTAATTATATTATTCAGTTTATTGTTGGTTGTTCCATGCAAATTCAGAGGGACAGAGCAATAGAATGAACAGGATTAAAATATACCTGTATTATTATTTGTTTTATTGTGTTTATAAACTGCCATTCCTCCCATGGGGACCCAAAGTACTAGACAATTAGAACAAATAAAAAATTATTTGTACACAGAAATGACAACGATAAAACTAAAATTAATTTTAAGATGCCACAACACACACAATCATAAAAGCAGTAAAGTGAAAAGCCAGGGAATTTCTCAAAAGCCCAGATAAACAAATTGGTTGTTTACAGCTCAACTATGTGAGCTTAGTTTCATAATTTCATAATTATGTGTGCCACCTATCTCAAGTCACCATACTATGGACATTACCCATTGGTATGTTACAGAGTATCAGTTTAATAGCTGAACCTTGAATGGCCATTAAAATAAACAAACAAACAAACAATGGCAGAAAGGAATAACACTTTCAAATTTGTATTTTAGGCTTCTGGAAGGTATCCAGAAATAGGCCTTTGGGGCAAACAAACAAACAAACAAAAAAACCCAACACCAGGGGTTGGTTATGTATTAGTCTTGGAGGCATAGAAAAGCCCTTGAAAGACACATGTTTCCCATAGACTGCACAGTGCCAGGTCCTGCTCCACAGTATATCAGTGGAACGGAATGTGACTAGAGATGGGCACAAACTGCTGATTTGATGGTTTGTGCTGGTTCAATAGATCAATGAACAGGTTTTCCATGGTTTAGTGCCCCATCTCCCTCTGGCGGGCACCCACTTGGAAACAGCGCCCCAGCTTCCCTGACCTGCCTCCTCTGGGCCTCCTCTGGCCACTGCCTAACATTTGTTAGGCCAGCTGCCGAAACAGTACAAACCACCAAACTGACAGTTTGTGCCATCCCTGTGACTAGTGAGGTCAAAAGAATAATCATGCGTGACATGAAGTGCGATAGAAACTGGATCAAAGATTTCTGCTTTTCTTTTAATAGAAAATTGTATTCTGGTGTGTGTGTGTGTGTGTGTGTGTGTGTGTGTGTGTGTGTGTGTGTGTGTGTGAAGGAACAATAGCTGGCATTATGGAAGCAAGGAGTGGTTGAAAACAATGGTGAGAAACGATAATGGAAACAATGTAAGTATTGGCAAGAATATCACTTTTTAAAATAACATGAACTATCCAAAGTATTTTTTTATCAACTAGGCAGAAAGAACTTGAGAAATTTTAAGAAACAAAAAAAGAGAAAGTGAATTTAGTAGATTTCTGAATCCAGTCAGATTGCTTTGAATACTTAACTCCTTGAAGTCTAGTTGTATATTCTTTTGTTGAAACCTTGTGTAGGTATGGAGGGATAGCACCAAGGCAGAAATGCTATGCATTAGAGCACTTCTGCTGCCTTATTGTGCAATGGGTTGCAACATGAACTGTATGACTGATTGAACACTCGGACTGCACAATCTGCATTGCCTGGGTGTAATGCCTGGTAACGTTATGGATACAGAATTTCATGTTATGTGGCAACAAACTGGATCCTGGTCTATGTATTCAACCATCTTTGTGGTGCCACCTGTTTTCACTGACATATTCACCTAAAAGGGATCCAGCACAGAAAGGACAAAAAAGTAGATGTGAGCATTCATTCTTATACCAATGAATTCAAGATTCTGATATTCCAGCTTAACTGTGTTCTCCCTCCCCTATCCCATCTCTTTAATTTATAATTTATACCTAGGCAAAAATTGCTTGAAATTTGCATGGATTACTTATATTGCCAATATATTATCAAATATTTCTGGTCTGAGAATGAAAAAATTAAATATAGAGCAAGCAACTTTTTTTTTTTAAAAAAAATACATTTTATAAGTTTTCCAATCTATCTACATTCAATTCGTGCTTGTTAAACATCATGTTACATGGGTTGCTTATAATTATTTGTTTTTTGCATCTTGGTGTCTTCTTCGTTGTCCCTTCGGAATCTATACATTTTTTAAACATT
Organism: Intellagama lesueurii; assembly: GCA_037013535.1. NCBI lineage: Eukaryota > Metazoa > Chordata > Lepidosauria > Squamata > Agamidae > Intellagama > Intellagama lesueurii. The sequence goes on along the minus strand of JBAJHW010000003.1, from coordinate 130,872,069 downwards.
TAAACCATTAATGTGTGTATTTTAGTATACAATATTGGCTACTATCATAATATTGCTCTCATAGTATATAATGTTCTCAAAATCCTCTAATAACATACCTAATAAAAGTAATTCCGGTTTCAAATCTATATAATTTTGAGGTGATTTAACTGACGAACTTTGTATTTTATACCAATAATAGCTAAATAGGTTCCTAATGCATAATAGATGTTATCTAAAGCATTTTATACAGATTTTCTTTATATAATTGTTTAGCCATTTCTATCTCCACATTTCTATCATGTCTATATCAATATCATATCTAATGTATGTTCATTAAGTACTATTTGTTTTACCTCATCCTTATATTTAGCTTCAATTTACCTTAAGAACCACCATGTTATGCCTTTACCCTAATTAGTGATCCCTTATTTCAGTTTAATTCCCTTTTCTAATAAATAGGATATGCCCCCTTAAAATTCCAGAAGTTAGGTTTATACATGCTTTCAACGTTGAAGGCAACCTTGATATTTTTTTCCTTTTCATCTTTCTAAGTAACTCCTTCTCTTATTTGTCTTTTCCCAATACTTGTTTCTATCTCTCTAAAAATTCTGCTGTCCCTTGTGCCATCTGAGAACATTTTATACACTTGATCTATCTCCAATAGATCTTCCAGGCTCTTTTTAATTAGATCTGCTGGTTCTCTCCCCTTATCTTCCCTTAGCACACCTAAAGCTCTCCTCAGTTCCAGGGTTAGAATTAGATCTCCTAAATTTTCTCCTCTAATTTCCTCCAGCCCCTCCTTTGATTGGCATACATCATCCACCACCCTCTCATTTCCTTGTTCATTATTCCCTGTCTCCTCTTGACTATAGTCCTTCTTTAACTGCTCCTTGAATAATTTCGCCTCTTGGTTGTGGGATCTCACTATTTCTAAAATTGCTTGAAGGGTAGATTTTGTTTCATCCCAAAATTTTCCTTGTTGTGGCATTATGTCCCAGATGTCAAATAATTGTATTCCAAGTGAAAGTTTTCCAGATGCTTAAAGTAATCAGTCCAATTCCATCAATACTTGCTTCATAGGTCCACTTTAATAGATTGATCATCTTTAGGGTTAAACTTGAATCCAGTCTCAGATGTAGAGGGTTTTCCCAGCCTAAAGGCTCAAGGACACTTGCTCACCAAATAGTTCACTCAATGTTTGTGTTCATGGCCTGATGTCTTTTGTAATCCAGACCCAAAAGCAAACCATTCCAGTATTGATTCTGTCTCAGCCTGTGCTCCAGTCAAGTTCAGAACCCAGGATACAGTTTAAAAGTTTCACTTTGGCTGGATTAGGCTTTCTAGGGTTAATTTATCTGTAGTTCAGTTCAGTTCTCAAAATGAAAGGGAATTCCAAACAGCCATAAAGTGTTCAAGGTCATTGTTCTAGGCTTTTTGCCAGCACTTTAGATAGCTGTTACAAGTAACATAAACAAGTTTAGTTCCCCAGAGTTGTTGCTAATGATGGTTTTAAGAGAAAGATTCTTAAGTTTCTAACAACAAAGTAATACCAAACTTCCTTCCTTGAAGTATAAGTAAATGTCTAATTATGTCCAATTTATTTTCTTTGCATCGCTTTGCGTCTCTTTCCTCTCTCCAGATTAACCGCTGCTCAATCAGTGGTGGGGATAGAAGATGCTATTTCTGTTGTAGGGATTGTCTCATCCAGGGATAGTCATAAAGCAGTACAGTTAAAAAATATTTCTCACCCAGTGGTAACACGATGCTAATTAGCTGATTTATCACTTCTCCATTGCTGGCTGCTGACAACTTGCAAGCAAGCTAGTTCAGCTGCTTGTTTCTGCCCGCTGGTTGATTAGGGAGTTTCCTGGATCAAACGTGGGTAACCACCGTCCCCCCCCCATGATCAACAGGCTTCTCCCCCATTTCACCACCTCTTTGGGGTGGTTTTAACCCCCTGGGGGGTCCCAAACAGGTCAGAATTCAGCCCAGGGGACGGAGCTCCATCCTCCTCCTGCTATCTTGTCGCAGCATCGAGCCGGAAATCGAGCAAGCAACGTTTTCACTGATCCTTCTAAGAAAATTGAGAATAAGCTGTTTTGCTTCAGTACATTGTTAAAGAAAGTTCCTGGGCATTCCAGACCAGGAAATTCAATTATTTAAAATTCTTTTTTAAAAAAAAACACCTTCTGGTTTATGAATATGGGACATTGTGCTTCTGTGCCCACAATTCAAGATCCTAGGAAATGGCCCAGTGTTTCTGGACAATACTGTGGCTGCATTGCCAGTAGGAAAAAGGATACCAAGCTTTACATAGTAAAGAGCAGCCTGAATGTTGCCAACACCAATGGCAGCAGTCAAGATAGTCTACAGGACACCCTATTGAGCTCACCACCATTCACATTTGTCAAAAAAGAGCCCTGAGAATTGCTTTGTGTTTGAGTTAGTAGTGGCTAACTGATGAAAAAAGGGGTCAGCTTCTGGGGTTTTCCCTTGTGTTGTGTCACTGCAAAGTACTGCAGGGAAGATAAATTATTGGATGCTGGAAAGGGAAACAATTTTGAAGATACTACACAAACCATTTGTTGTTCTCAATCTAGTAATGAATTCTCAATGATTATCTGTTCATTAAGGTCGCTAAATTTCATCACAACAGCTGGATAGCCTAGAGAGGGCTATTTTGAAGTGCAAGTAAAATGTGAATAGTTAGTTAAGAAAGCTTTGTAAGTGCACAAACAAGACAAATCTATTATAACAATGCATATGGAAAGAGAAGCTGGAAGTTTATCTTAGAGAAAGGCATTTGTTATGGGAAATTCATATCAAAAGGAATATTGAGACGAGCTCCACTAAAGAACAGACATACACATGCTCCAAATAGCTCTAGGGTTCATATTTTTCCATGGAAAAAGACATTTTATTTCAATCCATCCATGAATGAAAGAAGAAGAAATGTCTAAACAGCAGAAGCAAGCATTTACACACACTCACACACAAGCTACAGACCATGGAAGCTGCTTCAAAACCTCCCCCTGCTTTGGGTTAAAGAGGCCATTTTCCCCTTCCCCATTCTGTTGTGGAGGAGGAATGAAACTGATCCACCTATTTTTCTCCTGTCAGAAAACAGGCCGATCAGGAAATTCAAAATGCCTCTACATGCTTGCTATATTTCCTTTGTAGGGACTCAGAGTGCTTCAAGGCAGCAACCTTTCCTCCCTGGATTTTTTTTTTTTTTTTTTTTTTGTATCAGCATTGGTTGTTCCAGTTTCCTGTGTCCAGTTTGATACGGAGTAAGAATTTTCTGAGGTCCAGCTCCTTCTCCTCCCCCGCGTTTTTTGCCTCTTTCTTACTCCACATGGAAGCAAGTGGTTTCCTGTTAAACCTCAGTTGGCTTTCATTGCATTTCAATTGGCAAACTGGCATGGAACTCATCCTCAGTTGCATTTAATTTGGCTGATTGGCATCTAATACCAATTGGTTTCTTGCATTGCTGTCTTGATTTTGCTTTTTCATACTGATTAGCTTAATATGGATAATCAGCTTAATTTCTCAGCACTCCTGGCAGCACAGTTTGGGAGAAGAGTTTTACAGCCTCGGGCCTAGTGGGCATCGTAAGGTTTCTTACTTGCAGGATTTGTTTATATAAGACTTTTAAGTTCTATGGAGCTATTTGTTTACTGAGATATCTATTGATGAACCTTGCAAACACAATTTCCCAAAGGGAGTCTTTTCTTATTTAGTTATATAACAGACAACATGAGCAATTATAACAACAAAATGCTACAATTTTGTGCATCCAGACCTTGGCAAGAGCACCAATACAGAAGTTGTTTGTAGAAATTGCAAAGTTCAAGTATCCTTCTGATTCCAAATGTAGACAAAAATTCAAAATATCTTCCTGAACTGGGCTGGGTATCCATAACATAGAACATAGAAGAATCTCCACAAGCAGAGTCTTCAAATCCCTACAATAATACATCAATTTGTAAAAATTTTAGGACCTAAAACAAACATAGGCCTAATTACCGCATGTAACCAATGAACATTTAGGATGTGAAACTGATATATCATCTACATTTCATTCCGTTTCTTTATGTCTGATGACATGGACATGTCCACAAAAACATACAATAAAATATAATAGTTAGTCTTTAAGGTGCCACATGCTTTTTCTTTGTTTTGGTTTGTTTTTTTGGATTTTGCCTGATATGCTTGCACAGAGTAACACGGCTACCTCTCCTAAAATCTCCTAAGGAGGTAGTGATAACTCTCTCACCCCAGGTGGAGAGTTCTGCTAAATGCAATGATGATGGAAGAACAGCCATGTGGTTGGGTGGATTATGCCAAGAGCCATGTCGATGCCCTCTAGAGTAGACAAAGCAACTAAAACCCATTCCATAAAATCACACTAGGCAGCCTGGTTTGGGTAGATGATTTACTGCGGAATTAATGGCATCCAGGTCAAAATGAAATTGAGGAATTTTATGCTTAAAAATGCTTAGCAAACATATCACATCTATGTGTTTCCCCAGAAATGAGACTTGCAAGCCCCGTGTCAAATATTACTTTAATTACAGGAAGCTGTTAGTTTATGATAAGACTAGCATGAGGACTACACACCTAGGCTCAATTACACCATGTAATTCAGATAGTTGGTAGAAATAGAAAAGGAAAAATCAGGTTTCCTGAACTAAACTCAGGGCAGAAACAGAAGTTTCACCCATCTATAATAGAACTTTCTTTAAAATCTATATTTTATATTGCTCTAATGGAACATACAAGCTTCATTATGCTGAGTCAGATGGTGACAACTCTCCATGCAGTCTCAGAAAAGAATTTTCTTTTTTTCCCTTTTTCTTTCTTTCTTTTTTTTTTTTTTTTTGCATAGATGTATCTGGAGATGGCAAAGATTGAATGAGCAACCTTCCATATGTGTGGTCTACCACTGAGTTACATATCTTCATTTGGGAACTGTGATGGGGGTTTTCCCATTCACTTAAATTCCTAGATTGATGACTAGATTAAAATGAGCAGGAAACATTTGTATTTCTGTGGCACACTGGAAATATTGTGAAGTTTTGTTTCTTCAGGACCAAGTTATTTGGTCCAAGATAGCTATGTGCTATCAGCATTTTAGTAGGAAATATCCCCATGCCAGTCACTGTGCCCTTAATGATTTTATTATGTCATAAATGCCATACAAATACTATGAAACTAAATCCTGAGAATCAGACGTGCACGCACGCATGCGCGCATGCACACACACAGACAGAGAGAGCTTAGAGATTGAGTATTGAATTACGCCCCTTGAAACAGTTGCACATGTTTCTGAGGGGATTTTACATGCAGAAAAACCTACCTCATCCAAAACTACTAAAAATTACAAGATGATAACTTATTTAAGGTACTAAGAGAAAGTCTCCATATCAGTGGGTAGCCATAAATGATTTATTCTGCTCTAATTGAAACACTTGGAAAGCTGGTTATGGAAATTAAAGTTTCTTGAAGTAGTAATCCTCAGTAAGAGGCAAATAACAAACTACATTTTCTGCAATACACACAGTAGATAATACAATAGTCTCTGCATATCATTGAAGAATTATCCTAAGCTCCTACTTCAGAGAATGTAATTTTACCTAGCATATTTTACCAAAACCCTCCGTAAGCCTTCAGGTTTGTACTCTGACCTTTCTTCATGTCCACCCCCTCCACATAATAACTTCTTTTATTTTTGTTTCACTCCTGGATGATGTTCCTTTTATTTGTGTTGGAAAAAAATCTAGTTTGCTCTCTGAATCTTTTGGTACTTGTATTTTTAAAAGTGTAAGTTGTGTTCAGTAGCTTGTTTGTCTTCAGAATATCATTCCTTTTAAAAGAATTGGCATTAAATAATATAATTACCATTCCATTGCAGCCATTAATTGTTATTGTTTTCTCCAACTTATCAAGAGATGTAGTTTCCTCATCTTTTATTGCTTTTAAACAATAAAAGTTCATTATAAAGAAGAAGAAACAGTAATGCCAATGTACTCCAGTGACATCCCCAAGACTCCCTTTGTTGGGTTGCCACTTTATAGTAGTGCATAGGGACTCCTGTCCATGGATCTCCCCCCATGTTACTCTAACAAATACCCAATGTGCAGGTTTTTCGGGCTGTTTGGCCGTGTTCTCCAGAACACGGCCAAACAGCCCGAAAAACCTACAACAACCATTGGATCTCGGCCATGAAAGCCTTCGAGAATACATCCAGTGTGAACCTTCATACTCTTGCTTAAAAAAATCACGGGATAACTAGGTCCCTTCCCTTGCTGTGGAAATTTTTTAAAATGCTGCCTTTACTGGTTCACAAACTTGAAGCCTTTTAAAAATTATATTTTTCATTCCATCTACTCCCCACTTACTGAGCTATGGCCAAACAGCTAGTGTGGGTGTTTATAAAATAATTTAAAACTAGGCAATAAACAGTGCTTTAATAAACTTTTTTTTCTAAAACATTGAATAATAAATTATTGAAACAACAACAACAATAAAAACAGGTTACAGATGTTTCATGCAGCCTTTTTATCTACCTAAGCCAATTACTATCTTTTCACAACCTCACCAAATTTCAGCTTTATCTCTTTACTCATCTTATCTAACACAGATCCTATTCTGTATCTGTCTTACAGCCGTCTATCCCCACTTTAAGTTCCAACATCCCAAAACCTTGGCCATAGTTATATACGATCTCCCACTCCCTCCTACATGGGCTGGGGAAAGCAGCCAATGAAAATCAGGTTCTATGAAGGCATATTCTCCAAACTATCATAGCTGTCTTATCTGTCACTATTCAACACTCCTCACTCAACCCATTCAATTTCATCATGCAAACAGCTAACTTACACAGACAGATACACAAGCGCGCGCACACACACGCACGCGCGCACACACACACACACACACACACACCAGTAAGTACAAAATTTCATGAGATGGTTGTATGTGTCCAGGAATGTCTGAAACACAAAGTAAAATAGTGTGCATTTCTACATATATTTATGGAACTATTCTGGGCTTTGTTGTTTAGTCGTTCAATCGTGTCCGACTCTTCATGACCCCATGGACCAGAGCACGCCAGGCCCTCCTGTCTTCCACTGCCTCCCGGAGTTGAGTCAAATTCATGTTGTTAGCTTCGGTGACACTGTCCAACCATCTCGTCCTCTGTCGTCCCCTTCTCCTCTTGCCTTCACACTTTCCCAACATCAGGGTCTTTTCCAGGGAGTCTTCTCTTCTCATGAGATGGCCAAAGTATTGGAGCCTCAGCTTCAGGATCTGTCCTTCCAGTGAGCACTCAGGGTTGATTTCCTTTAGAATGGATAGGTTTGTTCTCTTTGCAGTCCAGGGGACTCTCAAGAGTCTCCTCCAGCACCACAATTCAAAAACATCAATTCTTCGGCGGTCAGCCTCCTTTATGGTCCAGCTCTCACTTCCATACATTGCTACTGGAAAAACCATAGCTTTGACTATGCGGACCTTTGTCGGCAAGGTGATGTCTCTGCTTTTTAAGATGCTGTCTAGGTTTGTCATCGCTTTCCTCCCAAGAAGCAGGTGTCTTTTAATTTTGTGGCTGCTGTCCCCATCTGCAGTGATCATGGAGGCCAAGAAAGTAAAGTCTGTCACTGCCTCCATATCTTCCCCTTCTATTTGCCAGGAGGTGATGGGTCCGGTGGCCATGATCTTAGGTTTTTTTGATGTTGAGCTTCAGACCATTTTTTGAGCTCTCCTCTTTCACCCTCATTAAGAGGTTCCTTAATTCCTCCTCACTTTCTGCCATCAGAGTGGTATCATCTGCATATCTGAGGTTGTTGATATTTCTTCTGGCAATCTTAATTCCGGTTTGGGATTCATCCAGTCCTGCCTTTCACATGATGTATTCTGCATATAAGTTAAATAAGCAGGGAGACAATATACAGCCTTGTCGTACTCCTTTCCCAATTTTGAACCAATCAGTTCTTCCATATCCAGTTCTAACTGTTGCTTCCTGTCCCACATATAGATTTCTCAGGAGATAGATAAAGTGGTCAGGCACTCCCATTTCTTTAAGAACTTGCCATAGTTTGTTGTGGTCCACACAGTCAAAGGCTTTTGCGTAGTCAATGAAGCAGAAGTAGATGTTTTTCTGGAACCCTCTGGCTTTCTCCATAATCCAGCGCATATTAGCAATTTGGTCTCTAGTTCCTCTGCCCCTTCGAAATCCAGCTTGTACTTCTGGGAGTTCTCGGTCCACATACTGCTGAAGCCTACCTTGTAGGATTTTGAGCATAACCTTGCTAGCGTGTGAAATGAGTGCAATTGTACAGTAGTTGGAGCATTCTTTGGCACTGCCTTTCTTTGGGATTGGGATGTAGACTGATCTTTTCCAGTCCTCTGGCCACTGCTGAGTTGTCCAAACTTGCTGCCATATTGAGTGTAGCACCTTAACAGCGTCATCTTTTAAGATTTTAAATAGTTCAACTGGAATTCCATCACCTCCACTGGCCTTGTTGTTAGCCATGCTTTCTAAGGCCCACTTGACTTCACTCTCCAGGATGTCTGGCTCAAGGTCAGCAACCACACTATCTGGGTTGTCGGGGACATCCAGATCTTTCTGGTATAATTCCTCTGTGTATTCTTGCCACCTCTTCTTGATGTCTTCTGCTTCTGTTAGGTCCCTACCATTTTTGTGCTTTATCATGTCCATCTTTGCACAAAATGTTCCTTTAATATCTCCAATTTTCTTGAACAGATCTCTGGTTTTTCCCTTTCTATTCTTTTCCTCTATTTCTTTGCACTGTTCATTTAAGAAGGCCCTCTTGTCTCTCCTTGTATTCTTTGGAAGTCTGCATTCAATGTTCTGTAACTTTCCCTATCTCCCTTGCATTTTGTTTCCCTTCTCTTCTCTGCTATTTGTAAGGCCTCATTGGACAGCCACTTTACTTTCTTGCATTTCCTTTTCTTTGGGATGGTTTTTGTTGCTGCCTCCTGTACAATGTTACAAGCCTCCATCCATAGTTCTTCAGGCACTCTGTACACCAAATCTAGTTCCTTAAAGCTGTTCTTCACTTCCACTGTGTATTCATAAGCGATTTGGTTTAGATTACACCTGACTAGCCCAGTGGTGTTTCCTACTTTCTTCAGTTTAAACTTACCTGTTGTTCCTTTTATCTCTTGATTCCCTTCTTTAGCATTCCAGTCCCCTATAATGAGAAGAACATCTTTCTTTGGTGTCAGTTCTAGAAGGTGTTGTAAGTCTTCATAGGTAAAAGTAAAGGTTCCCCTTGACATTTAATCCACTCGTGTCCGACTCTAGGGTGCGGTGCTCATTTCTGTTTCCAAGCCATAGAGCCAGCGTTTGTCCGAAGACAGTTTCCGTAGTCACGTGACCAACACGACTAGACACAGAATGCCGTTACCTTCCCACCGAGGTGGTACCTATTTATCTACTCGCATTTTTACATGCTTTCGAACGGCTAGGTTGGCAGGAGCTGGGAGAAGCGATGGGAGCTCACTCCGTCGCGTGGATTCGATCTTACGACGACTGGTCTTCTGACCTTGCAGCACAGAGGCTTCTGCAGTTTAACCCGCAGTGCCACCACATCTCCCGGAGTCCTCATAGAATTGGTCAATTTCAGCCTCTTCAGCATTGGTGGTTGGTGCATAAACTTGGATTACTGTGATTTTGAAAGTTCTGCCTTGGATTTGTATTGAAATCATTCTATCATTTTTGAGATTGTATCCCAGTACAGCTTTTCCCACTCTTTTGTTGACTATGAGGGCTACTCCATTTCTTCTACGGGATTCTTGCCCACAATAGTAGATATGATAATCGTCTGAATTGAATTCGCCCATTCCCATCCATTTTAGTTCACTGAAGCCCAGGATGTCAATGTTTATTCCTGCCATCTCCTGTTTGACCACATCCAGCTTACCAAGGTTCATAGATCTTACATTCCAGGTTCCTATGCAGTATTTTTCTTTGCAGCATTTGACTTTCCTTTCACTTCCAGGTGCGTCCGCAGCTGAGCGTCCTTTCAGCTTTGGCCCAACTACTTCATTAGCTCTGGAGCTACTTGCACTTGTCCTCCACTCTTCCTCAGTAGCATGTTGGATGCCTTCCGACCTGAGGGGCTCATCTTCCAGCGTCATATCTTTTAGCCTTTTGTTTCTGTTCATGGAGTTTTCTTGGCAAAGATACTGGAGTGGATTGCATTTAGTCAGAACTCTCCACTATGACCTGTCCGTCTTGGGTGTCCCTGCACAGCATAGCCCATAGCTTCTCTGAATTATTCAAGCCCCTTCGCCACGACAAGGCAGCAATCCATGAAGGGGATTCTGGGCTTACAGAAGCCTAATTTTTACATTATCATTTTAGTGATATTACTGATATTACCTATCTGCAATACATGGTGTAAGAAGTTAAGGAGAATAAGTCATTTTCATGCTAATATGCACTTCATACAACTTCATGAGCGATCATACGACTAATACCAAAGCCACTCTTGCTTGCGTTTGTTTACTTCATTTGTTTACTGTCTTTCTGCCCATAATGGATCCCAAAACAATTTAAATTAATTTAAAAGTATTATAAACAAAATAAAAATTATTTTAAAAATAATCTCATCAAGTTTTGCATATAGTATGTTTGGCATGTAGATTGAACATAAGGGGTCATAAAATGTACCCTTCTCTGATACATATGTATTCTGTCCTAAGAGAAGCCTCTTGTCCAGAGTGTAGATTACATGTCAGAGCAATGAAATGTTGTAGCGCATGGATTTCTTTTAAAACAATCCATGGTAGTCAAATGTTTTGCTGATCTATAAAGGATAATTTGTCTTCTGAAATTCTTTGGCATGTTCCAATAATCAACATACAGTTGTATTATCACCTTCAGTACCTCTTCCTTTTTCTGAATCCAGCTTGAATATCTGACATTTCTTTTTCAATAAATTGTAAAAGTCTTTGTAACAAAATCTTGAACATAACTTTTTGCATGGGAGAATTGTGCTATCGTCTTATAGTTATCACACTCTTTAGCATCTCCTGCCTTTAGAATTAGTATGCATACTGAATATTTTTGGAATGTGGGCCATTGTTCCTTTTTCATATTTTTGACATATTCCTGATACCATTTAAGTAGGTCTCAATTTCATGGCTTGATCAGCATCTAAATAATATACACTAAGGATACAATGAATATTCACAAATTAATCCCTCCTTGATGCTCTGGAGAGACACCCCATAGTGAAGACATGAAAACATATTTCTAAACTACTTCTTTCTGGTTGTATTTCCCAATGTAGCATCATGCCTGGCAAAGAGTTATGGAAAACTTGAAACCTCATGCCACTTTTGTGACATTTTTCTTATATTCAAGGGTACTTGAATATAAAGGTAAAATGAATTAAAGCAAGAAAATGGTAAGTTGTAAAAACAGCTAAACTATCTGACAAACCCCAAATTAACTAAGGCATGTTTAACTCTTTCCCTCCCCAAAACGCACACTCTCAGCTGTGACCTGGTGTCATTAAAATAAAAGAATATTTATCCCACTTTATGCTTGAGTCAGTCCTGTGTCCTCACAAGGACTAGTGTGTATTAATGGAGTTCTGCTATAAAGTCACAAAAGCAGTGCTGGGAGTAAGTATTACCGTAAAGCACAAGTGCTGAAAAATACAGTAAAATAGAGCAGTAAAAGAATAGAAATGGTGCAAAGTGCACATTAGAAAAACTCTCAAGGTCTCTGTAATGTGTACAAAACATCTCTAGCATTCTTTTCCTTTGAGAAGCAAAGTATATGTGTGCATGCACACATGCCTGTGCACCCAGAGAGAATTAAAAAGAGAGAGAAAATAGAAGCACTGGCTGATTGTTAAGAAAGACAAAAACAACCCATTTACTGCTTCAAGTTGTTAAACAAACCAGGAGTTATCCCTGTGGGCATTTTGCACAGTTTGCCCAACTGTAGAAATTGTGTAATTTTGTGCATATTCTTGCCAAACTAAGAACTCTACTGAGAATCCCAAAAAAATCCTCACCATCCTTCCAGGTGAGAAAGATATTACAGTTCATCATAATTACATGAAAGACAATACAAGCAAAGATTTGTACCCTTGGTTTAAAATTGCAGCCTAACAGGATCTTAAGTGAGTCGTTCATCCTCAGTGTCAGATGCATATTTTGTAGACAGAAGTTTAAAGTCAGAAGCTTTCTCTTGGCTGTCCCATGTAGGATGCAACATGTGGAAGTGCATGGCCCCCATTTCTTTGTTGTGCAGGTCTCTAGGCTAGATTACAGATGTGCAGAGACCATTAGATCCAATTTGTATCAAAATATTTGCTGCACAAATAAGGATGAACTCTCCTCAAACTGCTTTGGAGGTGGCCTGAAATGATCTGTTCTTCCATTCCTCTAGATATTTGTATGCATTTGTATGTTTCCAGACTGGGGTGGGTGGGAATGGGGAACACAAAAGGCTGTGGCATGGGATGAGTGATGCTGTACAATGTTAAACCTTCAGTGTATAAGCAAAGTTGCTACCAGCTTCCTTCCTTGCTTCCATTGCAGCCAGGAGCTATGCTGAGGAGAAACATATGTTGGGTGAGTGGAAAATATCCCCTTAGTGTTTCCTATCGGTCCCCTGGCCTGCCCAAATGTGTCTACTCATTGCCTAGCCCAAATCAGAGTGCTGCACATTGGGCACTCTGGAACAGGCGAAAAAAGGATCCCTTCATGTCAGTAACATAGGAGAGGCTGACCCATGCCACAGTCTGAAACAACAGGCAAATAAGTTCAGGCAGAAGTTTCCTCTGTGGTATTCTTGCAGGGAGTGGCCTAGACAGTAAAGGAGAGTAATGAAAAGGACAGAAGAAATTGTATGTTGGACTGGGGAAAATATCCCCTTAGTGCTCCCATCCAGTAGCCTAGCTTACCCACCTATGGCCACTCACTGCCAAACTGGAATCAGAGTGTTACAAATTTGGCATCCACCACCCGCCCTGGAACATACACAGGCATCCACAGCAAGAAAAAAAATCTGTTTTACAAATAAAGACTGGCAGCAGGCATTTTTTTTTTAAAAAAAGTAGAAAACGGGTGGGGGTGGGGGAGAAATATAGTTCCTAGTACTACTTTGACATATGTAATCATAGCTCACAAAGAAGACTCAATTATCTATCCCACACTTATACACACATTAAATAAAAAATGTAAGGAAGACTCAGTGTAGCCAACTAAAAGGAAAAAAAGGAAGAACATTCTAGAAAATTCTAGTCAATTAAGCAGCGTGCTTATTACCTTGTCCTTGCCATGCCTAAATGCAACATGGTTGCTCAGTCAGGGTGGAACAAATAGAGTCTGGTGAGGGTGATCTGACCCTTTCCTTGGGGCCTAAGCAGTCAATCACCTTCAGCCTTAGCACTTCCTTCTTTTGCTACAGTAACTGACATGATGTATTCATGTTCAGATTTTAGGATTTTAATTCCCCTCAAATGCAGGACCAAACTTTAGTGATCTGTAGAGGCATGTGAACCAACCCAGGTACAACTGAGCGCTTTTTGAACTTACCTGTAGCTGATCCAGTATTCAACAAATAACCCTGCTCTGTAGTGGTCACGAAATGAGAAGGCTGATAGTTTAGGTGATCACCGAATACAGAAAGCAATTAGTTTTAGAGAGAGAGCAAATAAGTCAGTCACACACAGAGATGTCCACCAGCGGAGTCCTCCACACACACCTCTCTAGGGCAACGCCCCCAAGAGGGCTCCTTTTTATTAACCTTACAAATTGTTGATAGTATACAAATAGGATAATGGTTACATAATGCCAATTAGGATTGGCCAAAGAAAGGCTTTGAAGTTAGCTCTCTATCTCTATGAGAAAGAGGAAGAATGGGTAGCCGCTCCTCCCTCAGAAGCAGCTGCGTCCCACTAGGAGAGTGTGCTCCTCACTACAACAGGAATGCAGCTTAGCAACCTTGGGGAGAGGGCTCCCACACTGCTCCACCTTGTTGGGACACTTTTCTCTGAAAAAAGAAGTTACTTACCTGTAACTCTGGTTCTTCGAGTGGTCCTCTGTGAATTCACACTAATAGGTTAATCTGCGTCTGAGCAGAGCAGCCTCGGAAGCTTCTATAGCTTTAAGCACTTGGTGCTGGGACCTCCCACGTAGGCTATATCTCCACCTCCAGCACCCAGTGCCTCAGTTCTGTGGAACTGTCCGCCGCTGTACAGTATATTAACAAGTAGTTGTGACGTACAGCGGGGAGGAGGCCAGGACGTGTGAATTCACAGAGGACCACTCGCAGAACCAAAGTTACAGGTAAGTAACTTCTTTTTCTCCTTCGTGGTCTCTGTGAATGCACACTAATGGGTGACTAGCAAGCTGACTTACCAGGAGGTGGGCATCACGACAGGACAGAAGCCAGTACAGCTCTTCCCACAGCAGCCTCCGCCTTGGCTCGGACATCGAGGCTATAGTGCACTGCAAAGGTGAAAGGCGTGGACCACGTTGCAGCCTTGCAGACATCAGTCAGGTCGACTACACACAGGAACGCCGTGGAAGAAGCCACTGCTCTGGTCGAGTGGGCTCGAACAGTGGCAGGCAAAGGCTTGTGGGCAATCTCATACGCCAGCTTGATTGTAGCAGCCACCCATCTGGAAAAGGTTTGCGGTGAAACTGGGGATCCTTTAGAGTGTCCTTGAAATTACACAAATAGTCTTTGAGAAGAACGAAAGGACTCAGTCCTGGAAATGTAGTAGGCCAGAGCCCTCTTGACATCCAGGGAGTGGAGTGATTTTTCCAAATTAGTCGTAGGGTTAGGAAAAAAGGTAGGAAGGACCACCAGCTGATTAAGGTGGAAAGATGTTGCCACCTTTGGGAGAAAGGAGACATCTGGAAACAGAGTCACTTTATCCGGGTGAAACTGTATAAAAGGTGGGTCCACCCGCATCGCTGTGAGTTCACTGGCACGCCTTGCCGAAGTGACAGCGAGTAGAAAGGCCGCCTTGAAGGTAAGTAGTCTTAATGACATGGAAGCCAGAGGCTCAAACGGAGGAGACATCAACTTACGGAGGACCAGCTGCAGAGACCACTGTGGCGTGGGAGGCTTGTAAGCTGGCCACATATTGCGGAGACCCTTCAGGAACTGTTTTAGCATAGGATATTGAAACAACTTGGCTGCATCAGAAAGAGGGGGCTGATAGGCCACTATCGCAGAAATGTAGACTTTCAGTGTAGAGTGTGACAAGCCATTCTGAAAAAGGAGGAGAAGGAACCTCAGAAGAGTGTCCAGTGATGTAGGGCACACAGGTAAGTTGTGTTCAGCCGCAAAATCACAGAAAGATTTCCACTTTCGCGCATACGTAGCCAGAGTAGAAGGCCGGCGGGCTCGGCTAAGGACATCCTTTATTGAAGGTCCAGTCTCCAAGCTGTGAGATGCAGGGAGTCCAGATCTGGATGGAACGTCCTGCCATTGTGAAGGGAGAGCAGATGAGGAAGGTTCGGGAGCCGCAAGTGATCCACAGCCATCTGAAGTAGAGGGGCAAACCAGGGTTGGCGAGGCCACCAGGGAGCGATGAAGATGGCATTCACCCGGTCCTGGCAGATCTTGATGATCGCCTTCTGGATCAGAGGGATGGGAGGAAACATGTACAGGAGTCCTTCTGTCCAAGGGACCATGAATGCATCCCCCTCTGATTGGCTCCCTGCTGCAGCCCGGGAGCAGTACCTGTCACATTTGCTGTTTGTGGCAGAAGCAAACACATCCAGGCATGGAGTGCCCCACCTCTGACAGAGGGAGTGGAAGACTGCATCGTCCAGAGACCACTTGTGAGTGCAGTCCTGGGATCGGCTCAGACGATCTGCAAGGAGGTTGTCGGTGGAAGCTACATGTACCACAATCAGGAAGATGTGGTGTTCGTAGCACCATTCCCAGACTTGGATTGTGAGATACAGCAGCCGTTGGGAGTGTGTACCTCCTTGCTTGTTCAGATAGCACACTACTGTGGTGTTGTTGGATGCCAACTGTACCACTTTCCCCGCGAGAAGGCGCTTGAATGCCCGAAGAGCCCTTGAAAACAGCCAAGAGCTCCAGAATGTTGATGTGAAGACAGGCTTCCTCTGGAGACCAGTGACCATTCGCTGTCAGATCCAGGACGTGTGCTCCCCAACCAGTCATGCTGGCGTCTGTGGTGAGCTGGATCAAAGGCTGGAGAGGGCCAAAGGGCCTGCCCACAAGGAGATTCGAGCGGAGGGACCACCAGGTCAGTTGCTCTGCCAATTCCTCTGAGACTGTAAGAGTCTTGGAAGGCGGATCGATGAGAAGATTGAACAACGCCAGATAACAGGCTTGAAGGGAACGCATCTTCAGTCTGGTGTGTTGAATGACCACCGTGGTGGAGGCCATGAGGCCTAACAGGCGCTGGACCAACAAGGCTTGGACCCTCGCTCCTGCAGTGAAGTAAGGAAGCAGCTCCTGAATCTTCAGGATGCGGCTCTCTGGAATGAAGGCACGGCCTGAGACTGCATCCAGGACACCCCCAATGTAAGTTACCTTCTGGGTAGGAGTCAGTGTGGACATTTCTTGGTTGACCTGTAAACCAAGTTTAGAGAGGAGAGACAGAGTAAAAGTTACGTGCTGTAACAGTACTTCAGGAGACGACACTACCAGCAACCAATCATCAAGGTAGGGGAAGACTGTAATGCCCTGCAAACGCAGGTAAGCTGCCACCGGAGCCAGACACTTCGTAAACACCCTTGGCGAGGTGGACAACCTGAACGTGAGAGCCTTGAACTCATATATTACGCCATCCAATGAGAAGCGAAGAAAACGCCGGTACTCAGGACGGATGCTGATGTGAACGAAAGCATCCTTGAAGTCAATAAGAACAAACCAGTCTCCCTGCCTGAGCATCTGGATAGTACCATCAAGGGAGACCATGCGAAAACGTCGAGGCGTAATGTAAAAATTCAAGGGTCTGAGATCGAGGATAGGTCGAAGTCCACAATCTTTCTTGGGTATAATGAAGTAGCGTGAGAAAAAGCTGCTTGAGATGTCACGATTTTCCACCAAGATGATGGCATCCTTAGAGAGTAGCTTGTCTACCTCCTCACGCAAAACAGGTGAAGTGTCTGTATTTCTGACAAAACCTGTGCAAGGTGTGGAGTTGAACTCAATTGCATAACCAGTGGCAATGATGGTGAGAACCCAAGAATCAGAGGTGATAGCCCTCCAGGCATCAAAAAATTGGGCTAGTCTAACCCTGTGAATCAGTGGTGCTGGCAGCTGCAGAAAGCTAAACCGACTGCCTGGCTTTCTGGTCCTGGTGACGGGACTGTTGACGTTGTCTCTGCCTAACTGCCTGTTGGCGAGACTGACCTCGGAAAGTCACTTGTTGGGACCTAGACCTGTCGAAGTACGGTCTCGAGGAATAAGACCTACATCAGAAACCACGATATGTAGACTGAGCCGAGATGGACCTGGCCGTCTTCTTATGTTTAATCAGGCTTTCCAAGATCTCATCTGTCTTCGGATCAAAGGGCCCCTGCCCATCAAAGGGGAGGTCTTCGATCCGGTTTTTCATGTCATCGGAGATGGAGGCAGAGCAAAGCCACACATGCCTACGGAGGGCAACAGCAGTGGCCAGCTGCTTTGATGAAATGTCCACAATGTGTCTGGCGGCTACCCTCTCCTGACAGGCCAAAGACACGGGCTCCTGGTGGTGTGCAAGGCAGCAAGATAGTTGGCCACCTGTAAAGTAAAGGTGGCGAAGGAGTAGGCCCTCCAGCCCAAAGTGTCCAACTTCCTGCCCTCCTTGTCTAAAGGGGTTGATGAAGTCTTGGACCAAGTTCTAGACTCGGTTCTAGAACTAGCCCAGTTCTAGCTGGGCTCACCATGGAAACGCAGGTGGCGTCAGTGGTCCGTTCCGCCTATTTCCATCTTTGGCGGATTGCCCAGCTGCATCCCTATATTGATGTTGGGGCGCTCACCACTTTGGTACATGCACTTGTAATCTCGAGATTAGACCACTGTAATGCACTCTACATGGGGCTACCTTTGAGGTTGATGCGGAAGCTCCAAATGGTGCAGAATGCGGCGGCCAGACTCCTTAGTGGGGTGAGAAAATACCATCATATCACTCCCACTCTGGCCGCTTTGCATTGGCTGCCCGTTCGGTTCCGTGTTGGTTTCAAAGTATTAATGCTTACGTACAAAGCCCTAAATGGTTTAGGGCCTCGATATCTGGCGGAACGTCTACTCCCACCAAAATCTACCCGTATCACTCGATCTAGCCAGGAGGTGAGGTTGAGGAGCCTAACGCCGAGGGAGGCCCGGAAGGAAAAAACAAGAAACCGGGCCTTCTCGGCAGTGGCTCCTCGCCTTTGGAATAAACTCCCTCCTGAGATTCGTATGGCCCCTTCGCTGGACATTTTCAAAAGCCAATTGAAAACTTGGCTGTTTAAGCACGCCTTCCCTCCAGCCACTATTTGATTTATGTTTTTTTGTTTTTTTTTCTTTCCATTTTGAACAATTGATTATTGATATTATATATTGATGTTATATTTAAATTGTTTTATTTTAATGTTGTTAGCTGCCCAGAGTGGTCAATTGATCAGATGGGCGGGATATAAATACAATAAATAAATAAAATAAATAAATAGACTGCGTGGCATCCACCACCAGAGAGTTGGGTGGAGGATGCTTCGCAAGGAACTCAGTACCAGTCCTGTGAACCTTGTAAAGGTTCTCCACTCGACGCAGCACCTGCTTTGAAGGTCTATCCCAAGACTCCTTAGCCAGATTGAGGAGAGAGGGGATGAAAGCCAACCTGATGGGCACCAGCTGGTCTTTGGTCATATCTTCAAAGACCTTGTCCGGTTGCTCCAGCTGTGGCTGGACCACTGCTAGGTCCAGAACATCTGTGATCCTTTTAATCAACTGGGTATAGGAAGTGTAGTCCTCCGATGGAGAGGGAGGATGACTACCGATAGTGACTGATGCTGGAGTAGGGGCATCAGGTGGAGAGGTGTCTCTGATTTCCCCTTCATCTGAGCCCGAGTCAGACCCGGGCTCAAGGACATGGTCTAGAGAGTGAGTAGGTGAAAGGTCCCTAGGAAACTCTGAGTCAGATTCCAGTTGAAGCAGGTCCTCCAGGAATTCGTCCCCTTGAGCCCGAAAAGATGGGGCCGGTGAGAGAGGGGCCCACACTGGTAACTCTAGATGGCGCCTGGGGTCGTGGGTCGAGCCCACCAGAGGATCCCTTGTAAGATGGGCAGGGGGCTGTTCTTTAGCCCAAGGCTGTGAAGGAAGGTCAGCTGGTCTCCGGAAGCAGTCCTCCGTGTAGGGCGAGAACCGCTGGAACTGACGACAAAAAGCCTGCCATTGCTGAAAAGCAAAAAAGGCGGCTGGATCAAAAGGTGTTGGAAAAGCCGAACCCTCGAGCTTGAAGCCTCTCGAGCTCAGAGGGTGTTGAAAATCTCCCTGCAATGGTTGAGGTGGAGCCGGCTCGGGTTCGACTTCCTTTTTCTCTTCTGGGAAGGAGGGGCCATGGGCTCAGGAGAAGGAGGGATGAGAGTCACCAATCGAGCCCGAGGCGAAACTTGCGGTGACCCAGAGGATCAGCTTGGCACAGGAGAAACTGGTGCCGCCGTGCCTGAGGGCGGAATGAGCTCGTCCAGCATCTCAAGCTCAACAGACGGTAAGGGAGCCGGGGGGCGAGATGGAGCCACTGGCGGCACAGGCCTCTTTTTCTTTTTTGACCGGCTTGGGCTCGAGGGAGGCCTCGATGCCTTAGTGGAGGCCGTCGACTTTGAGCCCGAGGAGGAAGATTTCCCTGGTCTCTTTGGCTGTGGTGGAGAGCGCCCGGAAACAGAGGAAGCCTCAGATGGTGGGGCTCTTGGGGGGTCCATGGTAAGCAGGTCAAGAGACTTTGACCAGAGGAATGCCGTTAGCCTGTCTTGCCTGCGCTTTAGGGCAGGCTTGGTAAAGGCCTTGCAATGGACGCAAGAGGCTGGCTGGTGCCCTTCCCCCAAACAAAAGAGGCACTTGGAATGGCCATCTTTAATAGTCACTTTCGCGTTGCAGGCCGTGCAGCGCTTGAATGGAATTTCAGAGGCCATACACGCCCCAAACTCAGTTTTATGCTTCAAATCCAACTCACAAAGCAGAAGAGAAGACAGTCCGGTCCGAGGTTCAAACGAGGGAGGTCCAATATAAACTTTCTTTAGGAAAGGGAAAGAACAACACAGTGAGAAGCTCTGAACGATGCTGCTACAGCGGCGGCAGGAAACGGAACTGAGACACTGGGTGCCGGAAGCGGAGATATAGCCTACGTGGGAGGTTCTGGCACCAAGTGCTTAAAGCTATAGAAGCTTCCGAGGCTGCTCTACTCAGACGCAGATTAACCCATTAGTGTACATTCACAGAGACCACAAAGGAGAACCAATGCATATCCTTTCTATAGACCTTCTTTTGCCTCATTTGCTTTCTTTTGTTCACCCAGATTAAAACAAAGTGACAGGCAGTAAAGATCTAGCAAGAAACTAAGGAAACATAATAGCAATGGTAAAATGCAAAAAGCCATGTTTTGATATAACTTCTAAGCATGATCTGAAAGGTGATCTGTGTATTTTATCTTTTCCTGGATTAGATTTTTTAGAGGAAAAGGAATGAATGAGGCCCTCAGATGGAATTACCCTCCCTGTATACTATGAAATGCTGGCAAACTTTATATAAAGAATAGCAACATACACACTGGTTGAAGGATGAATTGGAATAGGTCAAATGGAAGGTACACATAGCCCAAATGTAAACTGACGGTCTTTTGTTTCTTTGAATTTGGAAGCCGTCAGTTTGCTCCCAGGTTGCTTGTTACAGCCAGGCAAGATGTGGTTGTGGATAATTTTGAAGCATACATAAACACAGGCTGTCATTAGATGCACACTCTCTACAGTACTTTGTGCTTTGACAACATCTTGCAGAATATGACTGCTGCATCAAATTCAGTTTAAAGCCCTGGGCTGCATCAGGGGAACCTTGAAAATTAAGAAGATAATGAAAAGGTTAGCAGTTATGTTTTAATACTCAGACATTTTTCAGAATGAAAATGGCTAGTGGGAGGGATCTTACACAATAACAGGGAAAATGCCAATTTTATCCAGTTAATGGCTTCAGTGAGCTTGGTATCTGGTTACAAATCAGCCAACATAGTTTCATAAACTATGTGAAGCATATTAATTCTAGAAAAAAACAGTCTTATTCATGATTAATCCAATTAGTGAAATGTTCATTATGTATTTGCTCATTGCCATTTGTGATATCTTTGCCAGTTTTTAATCACCTCTGCCTAACTTTCTCTGAAATGATGCTGAACAAACAATAGTCATTCATATCTAATGAGTCTAATTAATAGAGTTGTAATGGTAAAGCTTCAAATGTACGGATGTTTTACTTGCTCATATTTTAGCAGCATCTCTAAATAAGAAGCCCAATGGGTGCAGAATGAAATGGATGAGGGTGATAAATGCTTCAAACACTCACATCACATAGGCAAAGAAATGTGGGAAATAGGCAAATTTATGGGAATGAAGCTGGCTGAAATTCTCACACTAATACATCAATGTGATTACTTTGACAATCAGTTAGAAATTGAACAATGGTTGGTTTATGCCATATTACTACACAGCTAAATAATTTTGTCTACATGGTGATGTCATACAAGGCAAATTCAGAGTTATGTTTCCTTCACTTGTTATGTTGTCAGTTCCATCCAGTCAGGGGTCATGCATTGAACTGGGCAATTTCACAATACTGTGCAGTTAATGAGATTTGGCTATAAGATGAGGTTATGTGGAAACAAGTGAAAATGAGAGTGATTTACAAGAAAAAAGAGGATAATATTCATGCAAAGTACAGAAAATAATAACTGAAGAAGGAAGTGTTTGATCTTGGCCTCACTTGGTAGATTCCTCTACTTTTTAAAAAACCAAATCAAAATATAGAAGTGGCTGAGCCATAACTAAAAAACAAGAGCAACACAGTAACTGGATCAAAAGAATGCTAAAGCTATGGTGAATAATGGCATACAACAATGAATATTTGCTCAACTAAAGTGTCTTCCAGGCAAACATTTCTATATACCAAGAGTATTAACAAATTTTAAATATAAAATTGGAAAATGTTTATGGCAAATGTAACTAGTTGGGTAAAGACATGGGTGAAGACCAAGCTGGACCGTTACTTATAAAATGTAAGTAGTTGCAGTTATAGTTCCAAGTCACTCATAGTAGTAATTTACCATTGTAATTGCAATTTTAAAAGAATAAAATTTTACTTTCCCAAAATAACTAAACTAGTTACCTTTTTGTTACTGCAGCAAGTCTGAATACTACTTGACACTGATCAATGGTACAACATACTTTTCTCACATTGCCTTAATTTCCTCAACAGATGAACATTGCAAACTAGAACTTGAACCATGTGCTACTCCTGCTCAACCACATACTGAGGCCATACCACCTTAACTATTAAAGTAATAGTGCATAGTGAAGTTATCCTTCAATCACTTATAATGTATTTATTGGGGGTAACAAACTAATTACAAGTTACTGATTATTTGCAGCCAGTTATTTGTACGTAGGTACTTCCAAGCTCTGGCAAAAAAGAAAAGAAAAAAAAGTAGTTTGTGGGTACTGACCAAGAACAAAGTGGTGATAAACATGCTTCTCAGTATAATTAAGAGAAACTTATCTTTTTATTACTTCAGGGTTTTCAAAGGGATCTAGTATAACAAAATTGGATTCCTTTCTAAAGAAATGCTTTCCTGTTCTTTGGGCTTCTAGGTACAGAATTCTGAAGCACAGAGTGAGGGTCATAATAATATCTGTATGAAATGTGCTCTTATAAGTCAGATCTATAGACACACTTGGAAAAAGATACATTCTTCTGTGGTGCGTTTTATTTCTCTGCGTTCACATTTGAAATACATTTTCCCCATGGGGTTCTTAACACCTGTATTAGGTCTAAGGTTTACTTTAAAGTAAATGGAAAATGTGATAGGTATGAACATATAAAAAAGGCTAAGAGAGGCACACAACCAGTATATATCAAGTGTGTTTTATTGCTTGGTATTACTTCAATATACTTGGTAAAAAGGAATCCTTTGAAATTTTATGAGACAAATAATGTTCAGGGAAGGTTCAAGTATATAGTATTTCTAGTTCACTGAGTTATCTAATAAATACAATAATATGTTTCTCTCCATGTGTCTCAAATAATTGGACATAAGTGCCCATAATATTGCAGAAATACAGGGCAGGATCCAAGGAACCGTTTTTCGAGCACCTTCCCTAACAGTGGATGCTACAAGCTATTTCCTCCCATGCTGCCGCAGCAATGGCAGATGCTCCAGGTCACACTGTAGAATCTGGAAACATGGCTATTTTTCCTTACAATTCCCTTCTTCTCAGATGGGGTGCTGATGGCTTAAGTAGCAGCACAAAAAGGGGAACAAAGGTTTCTCATTTTTCCATGCTAAGTTTGTTTCATCACTTTCGTACATATATTTACAGTTGTTTAAAGATCTCACATAAAAAAGACTGTGGATTTTCAAGCCCAGTTCTTCTAAAACATTCATTTTTAAAACATATTGTGTTTTTATACACTTTTGCAAGTGTATGTCCACATGGATTGTTGACCAAATAGCTCAGTGAGCTGGGTATTGGGCCACAGAGCCAGAGGTTGGGAGTTTAATTCCTCACTGTGCTTTACTGAAGAAGCACCTGCCTGTGTAGCCTTGGACAAGCTGAACAATTCTAGAGCAGCTCTAGAAAAATGGTAAACCACTTCTGAGTATCTAGGAAAAGATTGTCATTAAATCTGCATCATAGATTTTTTCCATGTAATCTAGAACATTCAACATTACTTTGTGGTACAGAGAGTAAATGTGCTACTACTGGCATGTCTGGTGGGCCCATAGATTGGAACATTCCCAAAAACAAAAGGGAAGTGGTCAGAAACAGCCACATAGATAACGCCAGAATTGTTTAAGCAGACTTCTGGAACCTGTTCCCTAAAAGCTCCTACCTTTCAGGTTTAGGTTAGGATTTTATCCCTAGCTGCCAACAATTTATATTCCAGGAAACTGTACTTCAGATGTAACGACAACTTTACACCTCAAACTTTTAAAATGTCCCATGTCTTTATGCCACTTAAAGTACAAATATATAACACTTAAATAGTTGTTATTCATGCAATCCTGTAATGTATGTCCTATTGTCATTTAAGTGTATGAGACTTTTTTTTTTGCACTATCTAAAATATAGTGGTGCACAACCCAATGAAAACTGATGTATGCCCAAAGATAGCATTTCAAAAGTGGTCTAATAAATATATCAGCAAAGTGGCTGTCCAATGAGGCCTTACAAATAGCAGAGAAGAGAAGGGAAACAAAATGCAAGGGAGATAGGGAAAGTTACAGAAAATGGAATACAGATTTCCAAAGAATAGCAAGGAGAGACAAGAGGGCCTTCTTAAATGAACAGTGCAAAGAAATAGAGGAAAATAATAGAAAGGGAAAAACCAGAGATCTGTTCAAGAAAATTGGAGATATTAAAGGAACCTTTTGTGCAAAGATGGACATGATAAAGCACAAAAATGGTAGGGACCTAACAGAAGCAGAAGACATCAAGAAAAGGTGGCAAGAATACACAGAGGAATTATACCAGAAAGATCTGGATGTCCCGGACAACCCAGATAGTGTGGTTGCTGACCTTGAGCCAGACATCCTGGAGAGTCTTGAAGTCAAGTGGGCCTTAGAAAGCATGGCTAACAACAAGGCCAGTGGAGGTGATGGCATTCCAGTTGAACTATTTAAAATCTTAAAAGATGAGGCTGTTAAAGTGCTACACTCAATATGCCAGCAATTTTGGAAAACTCAGCAGTGGCCAGAGGATTGGAAAAGACCAGTCTACATCCCAATCCCAAAGAAGGGCAGTGCCAAAGAATGCTCCAACTACCATACAATTGCACTCATTTCACACACTAGCAAGGTAATGCTCAAAATCCTACAAGGTAGGCTTCAGCAGTATGTGGACCAAGAACTGCCAGAAGTACAAGCTGGATTTCGAAGGGGCAGAGGAACTAAAGACCAAATTGCTAATATGCGCTGGATTATGGAGAAAGCCAGAGAGTTCCAGAAAAACATCTACTTTTGACTACGCAAAAGCCTTTGACTGTGTGGACCACAGCAAACTATGCAAGTTCTTAAAGAAATGGGAGTGCCTGACCACCTTATCTATCTCCTGAGAAATCTATATGTAGGACAGGAAGCAACAGTTAGAACTGGATATGGAACAACTGATTGGTTCAAAATTGGGAAAGGAGTACGACAAGGCTGTATATTGTCTCCCTGCTTATTTAACTTATATGCAGAATACATCATGCGAAAGGCTGGACTGGAGGAATCCCAAACTGGAATTAAGATTGCCAGGAGAAATATCAACAACCTCAGATATGCAGATGATACCACTCTGATGGCAGAAAGTGAGGAGGAATTAAGGAACCTCTTAATGAGGGTGAAAGAGGAGAGCTCAAAAAATGTGTGAAGTGTGAAGGCAAGAGGAGAAGGGGACGACAGAGGACGAGATGGTTGGACAGTGTCACCGAAGCTAACAACATGAATTTGACCCAACTCCAGGAGGCAGTGGAAGACAGGAGGGCCTGGCGTGCTCTGGTCCATGGGGTCATGAAGAGTTGGACACGACTTAACGACTAAACAACAACAACAAATAAATATATCACCTCTCCTTACATATTATGTAAGAACCACACAGCTTTCTTATGTGTTTTTTTTTAAACTACAAAAAGGTACTTTAATTTATCCAACAAAATTATTTTCCATCTTTAGCCTTGATATCAAAGGAAATGTAGAATAGATAAGCTCATCTTGATCACCACGTCTTCACATACAGTTTTCAGCCTTAACAAATTCTGTGTTTGATTGATAAGTACATCACTTTGTAGAATGAAGAAATGTATTCAATTATTTAAAAAAAACCTCCAGCTTATGAATGTAGGATGTTTGGCTTCTGTATCCATGATTCAAAATGCCAGGAAATGGCCCAATATTGCTGCACAATATTGTGTCTACATTGCCAGCAGAAAAAAGATGCCAAGTTTTACATAGCAATGGGCAGCCTGAATGTTGACAACACCAGTTGCAGCAGTCAAGATGGTCTACAGGATACACTCTTGTTCTCACTACCATGCACACAGTGACACCAAGCAAAGGAAAACCCAGAAACAGACTCCTTTTTTTCACCAATGACCACTTCTCACCCAAACACAAAGTGATTTTCAGGGCTGTTTTTCAACATGTTCTCAGAAAGATACATCGGCAGAATATTCAGCATAAATATCTGACAATTTCCTGGTGTTTTGAATCATAGATAAAGAAGCACAATATTCCGCATTCACAAACTGGAGATTTTTGAAGAATTTTGTTTTTTGGCTTTTAAAAACAGACATTTAGGTATACATGCAATACACACAAATTCCAACAACAAATGCCAGTGTTAGAGGATCCCAGAAGATTAGCACATGATGTGTACTATGGCTGCTGGAAGAAGACAGAAGCAAGAACAGCTTGGATGTGGCTTCACTCTGTAACCTTTCAGTGCCAGACAGCAGTGGTTCCCAACCATGGGTAACACAGGTGTTCTTGAACTGCAACTCCCAGAAATCCTGACCAGTACAGCTGGTGTTGAAGGCATCTGGGAATTGCAGTCCAAGAACACCTGGGTTAGTCAAGGTTGGAAACCACTACCCTACAGACTTCCCCGCATGAAGCTGCAACAATGTGTCTACTCTTGCAACAAAGTCATAATTTGTCCCTTTTGAAAGGCCTTTTTGAAGATTAATATCCTGCAGCCTAGATTTGATCCAAATTAAAAAAAAATCAACCACTATCTTTCAAGATAAGCAAGATTGGACTTTTCTATTTATATGAGCTATTTTAAATCTGGAGACATTTTAGGTTCACTTGTTCCTGAACCAAGTGAGTAAATTTAAATTTTTAAATATTATAGATTCAAAATTCTTTGTTCAAACTTTCCCATTTTTTTTCACAGAGCAAAAGCATACTGTCTGCAACACCAGTCTCAAATTGGGTGTTAATCTGAATCCCAGATTCAAAGAAAGATCTCTCTCTCTCTCTCTCTCTCTCTCACTCTCTCTCACTCACTCACTCACTCACTCACTCACTCACTCACTCACTCACTCACTCACTCACTCACTCACTCACTCACTCACTCACTCACTCACTCACTCACTCACTCACTCACTCACTCTGTCTGTCTGTCTGTCTGTCTGTCTGTCTGTCTGTCTGTCTGTCTGTCTGTCTATCTATCTATCTATCTATCTATCTATCTATCTATCTATCTATCTATCTATCTATCTATCTATCTATCTATCTATCTATGATTTGCTCTGCCAGCACAAGATCACTCCTGCATTCTCCTGCAGCAATAATGAGAGGGAGGCACTGGAAAACCTTTTCCCAGCCAGCTCATCATTATATGAGACTGATGTGGATATGACTATCCATGTTCAAACACTAGTAATCACAATGTTCTGAAAATACATTAAAAATTAATAAAATCTTCAAAATCTAGTTCAACAATCATGTTCTTCTACCATCATATCAGGAAGTTCAGTACCATAAGCATAATATAATACAGATGCTGATCTCTGTATCTGAGTACATAATTTACTGACTGCCTACCCTCTTGTTACAATTTTTCCCCATGAAAGTTGACATTTCAGACTTGAGTATATGTCCATCTATGTTCTGCCACAATCTTTTCTTTCATTTGTCTGTGATCAGCATGGAAGCATGTATGTCACTAACACTAGTGGAGCCTTCTTTATTTGCACTAGCCTAATTGACCAGAATTTATCATTTTTGAATCCAAATGAGTTTCTATATATATACAGGAAAAAGAAATCCATCATTTAAAATACAAACTCACATAATCTTTTGGTTAATTTATATCATGAGAACAAAATGTTCAAAAGAAGTCAAAAAGCCTGCAGCTAACAAAATCGTTCTTTAAAGGAACTTTTCTTTTTTTGACCAAACTCTCTCTATGCTAATTTCCTTCACATTCCAGAGAAAAGAGGCACAATTACAGATGAAAATAAATTCCTTCCCAGTGACTTCAAAAATGTCATATGAATGTGGAACAGAGCTATAATTAAAACTTTCTGTGGGGCACTGCCATGATTAACAATCTGCCTGAGACTCTTTGTGCTAGTACTTCAACACAGATAGTTTTTAAAAAAACACCCACATATTTATATTTTGTATCACCTCATCATTTTTATGATTTTCAAGGCCATAAATGTTGGACAATAGTGCAAGAAAATTAAAGTCATTCCTTGACCAAGACTTTAATATTAGTAGTATCTCTTTATAAAGCATTAAGCTCAATTATTCCAACTCTCACGTCATTTAGTTGGAGTTTTGATGTATGATAGGCCTGTATAACAGATCACCAGAAGTTATATGAACATTTACTCAGCCTTGGGTGGAGAAACAAAAAGGAGGAGCAGGGAGAGAGAGAGAGAGAGAGAGAGAGAATGGATTATTGAGACCACAGTCCATGGCTTAATATGTTGCATTCAGCTGGGCAGGTCACACTTTCTTCAGGTTTAGTGCATGAGGGGAAAACTTCAGAAGACTGTCATGAATTACCAGTCCTTATAATCAGGCTTCCCAAAAGCTGTGAATCAGCAAGACTAACCTTGTTGGCCAAGCCAGCAACAAGTGGAAAAACTTGGTAAAAGATGGCTGTTCCCACATAGTTCTGCCATCCTTTTTAGGGGCACTGGCTAGCAGACTGCTGTAGATAAGTTTTAGGTTAGGAGACATTTTAGTTTTAGAATTAGTTTTAGGTTACACTAATTCTCCAGAGAACATCACACCCTCCTGCTTTTCCCAAATGGGGAGAGGGCATTCCTGGGATGAATGAGTGGTGAAAAAAGGAGGCGAGTTTCATCATTAGGATGGAAATACGTTGTATTGTTCCGGGTGGAAGTTGCATTTTCTTGAGTTAATTTATGATCTCAGGGGGCCATCAGGTGATCCACTTTTCTTAGAAAAAATCCCTGTGCAAGCCAAAGTGGACTGCCAATTGACACATTGCTTGGAATACCGATGGGAAGATATCATGAGCAGAGGCATTCCAGGAATTGTGCTGGCTAACTAGCCTAGCACTGAAGCGCCAGATAAAGGCAAAGAGTTCAATTGTTTCAATTCAAACAATTTAATTTAAAAGGAATTGCTGTCATATAGTGTGTTACCAGGGGTGGATTGGAAAGTACACATGCAACACAGAACGTTTATCAGATGTATTTATCATTTATAAATATCAGAGACCAAATTATAACACAATTTTTTAGTTCCCAAGAAATCAAATCCTCGCCTTTCATCCAATAATGCATTCTCATTTAATATAGGGATTTTAAACAAGGCACCTCTGTTAATGAGCTGCAGGTAAAACAAGTCTTGTGGCAGATTAAAAGTTAAAAAGTTCCATTTCTCATAAGCTTTCTTCCTTCAGAGACATTTCTTTCTCCTACTTCCTCTTCTCTCATCATTTATAGATTTATTTCCTGCCAGCTGAGACTACACTCCATGAATCTGATGAAGTGGGCTGCAGTTCACAAAAAACTTAGACCAAATAAAATCCATCGGTTATCAAATGCCACAAGCCACAAAGTACATAACTTTGGACTGAATGTGACCAGTAATAATACCATGCTCAGCACAACTATCTCTGTACCATGCCCAATTTCAGAAGTATCTGAAATTACCTCATATAAAAATCACAGAATGTACCACATCAGAGAGTTCTTTCTCATGATATCTTTCAGTTTAGGAGGTGTTGCATTATGAGGTCTTCCAATATAATGTCAATGTCTTCACAATACTGGTTCTTATACTGTAAGTGGCTTCTATCCAATCAGTATTAACTTCTCATAGGTCTCATGCAACTGATGTCTTGATAGAAGACAGTTCAATTCACTGGAGACTTCTACTGGCTGAACAGGGAATTAGGACATTTTTGATGATACCCCATTTCCCTGAAAAGTATTCAGCCGCATGAAGGACACTGTAAGTCCTTGAAATGCGGTGCCGTTTTGCCCTCCCCAGTCCCGGATGATGCCAGACAGGACTGGGTCACAAGGAAAGAAGGGAGGGGGCGAGTGGGTATAAAAGGTAAACTCGCCCCCGACGCGTTCTCCTTTTCGTTCAGGCACTGCGGAGTCGTTGGAGGGAGCCTGAGCTGGATCGGAGTTTGGCTAGCTAGAGAATGCAGTGGAGCTTGCGGTTTGGTGGAGGGTGGCTTTGGGCTCTCTACTGGGGGTGTGAGATACCTGGGCTTGTGCCGAGTTTGAGAGACGGAGGAGATAATTTTGGAGGAGTGATTAAAGTTACTTCAGCCACTCTACTATCGATCGGGAAGGGCGGGAGCGGCGGGGCGGGCTCGCCTCGCTGCGGCGTGTGCTGGGTCATTGTTTTTTGGATCGGTGCAGGGGTTACTCGATTAAATCAGTGGGGGTTTGAGCACTGTTGGGTGAATTGCGTTTGTTCAGGGGTTTCAGGTTACTGGTTTATGCGGCTGCTTTGGTGGAGGAGAAATTACACGGGCGCCATTTTGTTTTCCCCTTTTCCCGCCCCCTGGTTCGTTGGCCGCCATTTTAGGGTGTTATATAAATAAGGCAGTTATTAGCAAGTTAACAGTTAAGCAAAGTTCATATATTGGTTATCATTAGTGGTGAAAGGTACTTTACATAAGGGGAATAATCATTCATATTAAAAGTTCATTGTAGGGGTTCACAGTTATAAATATTGGTGTGTCTTCAGTGGTTAAAAGCACTTTATATATATATAAAAAAAATCATTTCATGTTCAAGTTTGGTTTTGGGGAGCACTTTGAATTACAAGAAAAATTTATTTGAGTCTATTTGGTTCAATTCAGGGGTACAAGATTTTGGCTTTTGGCAAATTGGAAATAAACAATAATAATAGCAGAAATTGGAGAATAAGCAAAAAAAAAACATTAAGGTTAGACGATTATTTGAGTAAATTTGAGAATTATTAACATAATACAGATTTATCATAAGGTTTCAGTGCAAGGATAGTGTTAGGGTGACACCTGCTGGACATTAGCTGTAAGGGTTGAAGGTTCATAAATTTTGGACAAGTTTTACAACTACTATAGGAATTAAGGAGGTACCCTTAGGGAACAATTAGTTATCATGCCTCCCAAAAAGGGAAGTGGAGTGAAGAAAGGAAAGACGCCAGCAAAAAGACAAAGGGCCGTCCCTCAGATTTCTCCACGGGAATCCTCATCTTCTGAGGATGAGTCATGGGGGATGCTGCAAAACCTCCAAGAAAAGTTATCTAAGTTAGAAGCACAGAGGATGGCTAGACGGGCTTCCCCACAAGGGGAGGTTACTCCCCGCAGATCGGTTAGGGACACTAAAGGCCGCCGCAAGGCGGAGCTAAGGGTCTTAACTCAGCAACTCATGGACCGTTTTACTGCATTAGAATCCCAACAGGGTCACGGAAACGAGGATCAAGCCGTGGAGGGAGGAACTGCTGCGGTGGCTAGGGGGTCTGGCGGTCGGAGATCCTGGACGAGGGAAGTGGCCGAAGTTCAAGAGACGGTACAGGAAACTCCAGCCAGATGTGACACCTCTGAGGAACCCAGTACAAGCTCACATCGGGCGGTAGAGGTTCTTGGGACACCGGCCACTTCTTGCGGTGAGTGTTTGGCCATGCACAACACCCAGTCTACTTCGGCCACATGGCCTTGGGCTGGTGGCACACAACAAGCACATTGTGCATCTCCACATTGTGGAAATTCACACGGGGGTTGGCCTGGTTGTTTTTGGCCTCAAGTAAGCCCACATTGTTGTGGGTGGAACTCACATTGCGCGCCTGCGCACACGGCTGGGGCATCTGGTGAGGGTAAGAGCACAGGAACATGGCAACACCCTTCAGTACCCAACACAGGGTATAATACGGTTCCGCTAGTGGCACTGCCTTATGCTGACTACAGTACGCCGTTAGGAGACCATTTGACCCCAGCGGTTAAGGAAAAGATTTGGAAAGGCGAATTCCTGGATTTTTATGATCTGGTTAATCGCGAGGTAGAAATCAAGGAAATTGACAAGGATGACGAGAAATTAAAAGAAAAATATAGAAGGAAAAAGCCTGATAGAAATTGGCCTAATTGGATCACGGGCTTTACCATATACGCAGGTGTTTTGGTTAAGGCTCAACCGTGGAAAGCATCAGCGTTGTTTCAATATTTTGACATTATCTGTAGGGCAAATTCGGATTTTGCTGGGCAGGCTTGGCTTCGTTACGATGAAGCGTTTAGAATGAAAAGCGCCATCAGGCCCGATTTACGTTGGGATGAGCCACACCCAGGGCTTTGGCTACAGCATATGACGCCAGCCAAGTGCAGCTTAGGCGATAGATTTGATAGTGGCCATCTGAACAAGAAATTTACTGGGAACGTTAACGCCCGCCCAGGGGCGGGACAGGTGGTTCAACCCCGCCTGCCCTGCTATGAGTACAACTCTAGGGGCTTTTGTGCCAGACACCCCTGCAGGTTTAGACACGACTGCATTACCTGTGGGGGGAAGCACCCTAACGCATCCTGCTTTAAAGCAGGGGCACAACGACAAAACAAACCAGGAGGAACCGGTAAGAAGCCTGAAGGGAGCAGCGGTGCCCCTGGAAAGGGGGCCCACACCAATTAAAATTTTGGTATTAGAAGAGTGCTTAACAGACTATCCAGAATAGGGGATGCTGAATATTTGAGATTGGGTTTTAGATATGGGTTCCGGATCCCAGCTTTAGGTGTCAGAACAGCCTTTATGGCCAAAAACCTTAAATCAGTGAAAGGGATGGAAGCTATAGTATTAGAAAAGATCAAAAAGGACGGTCCTGGGACCCTTTGAGGAATTGCCCATAGCTAACCTCAGGGTGTCGCCGTTGGGGATTGTCCCCAAGAAAGCCCCAGGTGAATTTCGCCTAATACATCACCTATCATTTCCAGAGGGGACGTCAGTTAACGACGCTATTCCCCCGGAACTTTGTTCGGTGAGATACACCTCCTTTGATGAGGCAGTTAGGATGATTAGTGCCTGCGGAGTGGGTGCTGAACTGGCAAAGGCGGATGTTAAGTTGGCTTTCCGGATTTTGCCAGTCCACCCATTAGACTTTAATTTATTGGGTTTTCAATTTCAAGGGCAATATTACATAGATAGGGCCCTACCTATGGGGTGCTCAATTTCGTGCGCCCCTTGTGAAAAGTTCAGCACTTTCATTGAATGGCTAGTTAGGCAAAGAGTGGGCTGTAATTCGACAGCTCATTACCTAGATGATTTTCTTTTTTGTGGTAAAGCAAATTCAGGAAAATGTAGATTGATTTTGGATGCCTTCCGTGAGATGGCCCTTGAGATAGGTTTGCCCTTGGCAGAGGAAAAGACGGAAGGGCCAGCAACATCACTGACTTTCCTAGGTATTGAGCTTGATACACTTCAGCAGACTTCAAGGCTGCCTCAGGACAAATTAACAAACATTAGGAATAGGCTTAGTAATTTAATGAGAAGGAAAAAAGTGACATTAAAAGAGTTACAGGAAATAGTGGGATACCTGAACTTCGCGTGCAAAGTAGTTGCACCAGGTCGCGCCTTTTTGAGGCGGCTGTGTGGAGCTATGTCAGGCTTAAAACGGCCGATGCACAGAACCAGAGTCACCAAGGGTATGAGGGAAGACCTTGCAGTTTGGAAACAATTTCTGGATCAGTTCAATGGGGTTTCCTTCTGGAGGTCTGAACTTAGCCTAAAAGCGGATGTGCAGGTAAACTCTGACGCCGCTGGGACTTTGGGATTTGGAATTTATTTTCGTGGTAGATGGTGTGCAGGCATTTGGCCCAAAGAATGGCACCAGGAAGGCATAACGAGGGACTTGACGTTCTTAGAATTTTTTCCGATTGTCGGGGCCCTTTGGCTCTGGGCGGAGGAATGGGCGAACACTGTAGTTCGTTTTTGGTGTGATAACCAAGCAGTGGTACACATCATTAACAATCTGACATCACATTCAGAAAGGGTTATGTATTTAGTCAGGGCTTTCACCCTGAGGGCGTTGCAGTTTAATGTTATGGTGCACGCCCGGCACGTCCCGGGTCTTGACAATCAGATAGCTGATGCTCTCTCACGCCAACAGATCAAGCGTTTCAGGGAACTGGCACCGGAGGCCAGGGATCTGCCAGAAGTGCTTCCAGCGGAGGTCTGGCAGATTGGCGTGAGGAGGCGTCAAGAGCAATAGATCTTGCACTGGCCTCGAGGACAAAAAAGGGTTATATAGCAGCAGGTACAGAATTTTTTGAATTTAGGGAGTCAGTGAAGCTAGAACAAACATGGCCGGCTCCAGTGGAACACCTCCAGCAATTCATAATATTTTTGCATAGGAGGGGGTTAGCGACAGGGACCATTCAAGGAAAACTGGCAGCCCTGGCCTTCCATGCGAAATCAAACGGTCACCGGGATTTTTCTGGTGACTTTCGCATTAGGAAGATGCTGGAAGGTTGGGCCAGGGAAAGAGGGAGAGTTCGGGATAATAGGACACCCATATCTTCGGAGCTCCTTGGCCGCCTATGTGAACAATGGAGCGCATTGTGTAGGGACCATTATGAGGTGGCGTTGGTTCACGCAGCTGCATTGTTGGCCTTTTTTGGGGCACTGAGGATTAGTGAGCTCGTTGCAATGGGAAAGAATGATATTTCACAGAGGGCGTTACAATTTGGGGACGTCATTGTACAGGATGGGCAGTTAACGATCATTATTAGACGGTCTAAAACAGACCCACGGGGCAAAGGCAAACATCTAACACTAGGGCAATGTAGAGTACGAAGCATTTGTCCGGTAAAGGCAGTTCAGGAATTTGTGGAATTGAGGGGTTCAAAACCTGGACAATTTTTTCAGCATATAGATGGGTCACCATTTACGAAATATCAGTTTTGGGCACTGACTGGCAAGGCACTCGAGAGGATAGGATTGAAAGATATGAGATTCGGGACGCATTCTTTTCGGATTGGAGCAGCATCAACGGCAGCGGCTATGGGTTACAACACAGATCAAATTAAACAGTTGGGGCGCTGGTCGTCAGCTTGTTATCACAAATACATTAGACCTCTTCCTAACGTATAGGCAGGGTTTGTTTATATCGTTTCAGGTTTCGAGAGACGGGAAGGCCGCAGGCAAGTTATGATCATCGGCCACAGTTATGTTTTTTGGGCGGCACGTTACGCCACATCTTCCCCGTGGGGGAAAGATTTGGGGCTTGGAGCCCATGCGTTGGTTACATGGAAAGGCATGCGTGGCATGCATTGGATACAGCTCGGCAGGATGACGTCTTTCGGCTCTATGCCACCAGACATTTTATTAATTCATTTGGGAGGCAACGATTTGCCCAAATTGTCTGGTAAGGTGGTCATAATTGATATCTTAAGAGATCTCAAGAAACTGAAGGAAAAGTATCCTGCTACACGGATAGTATGGTCCAATATCATCCCGCGTTTAGCCTGGCGAGGTGCGCAGAACACCGAAAAGATCAATAGGGCCCGACGTCGGGTCAATAGGGAAGTGTGTAGAGGTGTCTGCAGCGGCGGCCTCGGATCTGTGGTCAACCACCACAGGATCCAAACTTCTCACTCAGAATATTTTCGTAGTGATGGCGTACACTTGTCAGATATAGGCCTGGATATTTTTCTCGAAGATATAATAGGGGGCCTGCGTTCTGAGCTGGTTTTGGATGGCGGGCATGGGACTTAGTCTCGACTAGTCCCTATGCTGTGGCGTGTAGTCCGGGAAAAAACTGGTTGTCTCGGTGTGTCCCTTTGATAATTATGGAAAGCCAACAGCGCATCCGACCTCCCGGCTCTGCGGATCGTGCGATTACAGGGCCGGCGGCGGGAAGATGCGCTGGGCCACTTTCGGACCGACAGTCATCAAATAAAGATGGCTCGAGGTCTGGGGTGTTTACTAGAGGCCGGCCGGGTTCCTGCTGTCATTAAGACAGCTGGAACCTGGGGGCCTGGGACTCGCCCATTGACTGATTAGGGTATCGTGGATGCCCTGCATTTCTCCGCACTACCGCAGGCCCCCTCATTTAAAGAGTATACTGATTTTGTCTGAATTGAGTTAATAAAGTGTGGCCCGTATTTAACCCATATTACTGTCTGGCGTCTTCATTTCGGGGCCTGGGAGGGCAAGTATTCGGCCGCATGAAGGACGCTGTAAGTCCTTGAAATGCGGTGCCATTTTGCCCTCCCCGGTCCCGGATGATGCCAGACAGGACCGGGTCACATGGAAAGAAGGGAGGGGGAGAGTGGGTATAAAAGGTAAACTCGCCCCCGATGCGTTCTCCTTTTCGTTCAGGCACCCACCCGCCCGCCCTATTTCTAGTGTGTTCGGGGTCGCCTTATGGGGCCGGATAGGAATTTTTGACCTCTATCCTGATTGGCTGTGGATGGAGGGATTTTTCGCCTATCCCACACTGGAAAAGGGTTTATTGGCATATGAGTGGTGGTTATTCTTGGTCACACTGGCGTGTAGTGCGGGAAAAAACTGGTTGTCTCGGTGTGTCCCTTTGATAATTATGGAAAGCCAACAGCGCATCTGACTTCCCGGCTCTGCGGATCGTGCAATTACAGGGCCGGCGGCGGGAAGATGCGCTGGGCCACTTTCGGACCGACAGTCATCAAATAAAGATGGCTCGAGGTCTGGGGTGTTTACTAGAGGCCGGCCAGGTTCCTGCTGTCATTAAGACAGCTGGAACCTGGGGGCCTGGGACTCGCCCATTGACTGATTAGGGTATCGTGGATGCCCTGCATTTCTCCGCACTACCGCAGGCCCCCTCATTTAAAGAGGATACTGATTTTGTCTGAATTAAGTTAATAAAGTGTGGTCCGTATTTAACCCATATTACTGTCTGGCGTCTTCATTTCGGGGCCTGGGAGGGCAAATGCTTGTGCCACCTCCTATGCTGTTACAAAGGGCTGTCTGTCTACAGCATTTTTTTAGGTGGAGAAGCAGAGTGGAGAAGAAATGTAGGGTGAAACCTGAAGCCTGTTTAGAAATGGCATAACTACAGGATATCACAAGTAGGGCATGAGGTGAACAGCGGTGGGTGTAAAGAAATAGGACCCATGTCTTTTCTGTTTGACAACCTGCTGCCTCAACATGATTCTCCATCCTTTGCAAAAAAAATTCTCCTCTAGTGCAAGATGTGGCAGTACAATGCAAGCAAACTTTTTAAAGCACATACTGTATAGATTAAGCACAGAAAGACAGGTTGAACAATCAAAATGCACACCTGTCTAACACTACTACATTTCCTAGTTCATCCAAAACAACACTTTTCACATTTGTGCATCACTGTAATTCTTCAGTAATGATTTAAAAAATCTATCTTGCAAATGTAGGGGGGAAAACAAAAAGAGAAATAAAATGCTGTCTTTTGCACATCTATCTCATTTTTTCCACCTTTTTTCTATGCTAAATGTGAATTCCACATAGAGATTTTTCATCCCTTGGCTATTTCTGTTGCTCCTTTCTGTCCCTTTTCTCTATTAACATTTTTTTTAAGTGACCAGAACTGTACATAATACTCCAAGTGTGGTTTCATTAGCGGCTTCTGGATGGAGAAGGGATATTCAGTCAAATTATCTAGGGATGGAAATGATAGGTGCTAAATTCTTTATTCTTGTTGAATTATGTCCTTCAACACACACACATACAAGCACACACATATTTATGTATTTAGTTAATTAGTTAGTTAGTTTTAAACTTTTAGACCATCCATCTGACCAATGGTCACTCTGGGCAGTGTCCAACAGTAAAAACAAATTATACAGCATAAAATGTACAATAAAGCTAAAATTAATTGAATGGCTGCATATGTTAAACTCAAAATCAAAGTGGAGCATTAAATGATGGCATTACTTGAAAAGCCTGCGGAAATAAGAATTTTTAAAAAAGATTTCTTGAAAATCTCCAGGGAGGGGTCCAGATGAATCTCAGGCGACAGTTTGTTCCAAGACAAAGGAGCGACTGCCAAGAAGACATGGTTCCTTGTTTTCTCCTTCCAGATCTCTCTTGAGGTATGCATCCTCAGCCGCCAGGCCTGAGATGCATGGATAGGATGGACAGCCACTATTAGAAGAGCCGTTCTTCCATTTACCAAGGTCTCAAACCATGTAGGGCATTATAGGTCAAAACCAGCACCTTGAACTTGATACAAAAACAGACAGGTAACCAGTTTAAAGGGAGACATGTTGGTCTTTATTAGCACCCCTAACTAATCTGGCTGCCATGTTCTGAAACTGTTGAAGTTTCCAGATCAGTCTCAAGGGCAGCCCAGTGTAGAGCGCATTACAATAATCAGTCCTTGAGACTACCAGAACATGGATCACTGTGGTTAGAGACTCGCTGTCAAGGTAGGGATGCAGCTGTGCAATCTGCCTATGATGGAACTAGGCTGACTGGACCATGGACGCTATCTGGACATCCATCAACAGTGCCAGTTCCAGAAGAACACAAAGAGAAAAAACAGGAGAATTGTAAAGCCCACTGAGTTCTTTCATCTCTAGTACAGAAAAAGACAAGGAGCATTTTCACTCCTCAAGGACTCTGAAGCTTGTGGGAAATATGTCGAGCATCCCTTCAATTTGAGAAGCAAAGCACAATCTCTCTCTCTCTCTCTCTCTCTCTAACACACATACACAGAGTAAGCATAAAAAGACAGGTTGATTGTTAAGAAAGATGCAAACAACCCATGTAAAAATTATTTGTTTCATATTCTTAAACCAAGCAATAGCTAGCCAAGTTTCAGGTGCCTTGCACAATTCTGGATCTTGAGCAAATTGAATAGTATTGTGGGTAAAGGCCCTTCTCTGCACACCCCCTTTCAATACAAACAACATTTTCATCAATGTGAGAACTCTCATGTTGAGAGTATTGGGAAATACCCTGTCATCCTTGCTGAGGAGGAAAAGAACTGGTGTCCAAGGGGAAGACAAACAAAGATTTATATGTCTAAGAATAGCTAATGGTGATATAGTATGATTATTACTAAGTGAGGCATAGTTGATCACTGATGCAAAATATGATTAGGATGAAGCCATAAAACATAGAGTTCATCCCACCAGTAATGTTTCTTTTATTGGCAAATTGCCTCTCTTTGTGAAGATAACTGAATAACAAGGATCATATTTACACACCACTTAGATTATAGACAAATCTAGCTCTGTATATTTTGTAATCAGAGAAGTTTCTCACCACCTAGATATTTCTCAGGCTTCTGAAAGGCACTTTGAACTATGTGGAGCTCAGTCAATGTGCTCCACATGATTAAAAGGATAAGCAGAGTCATTAACAAAGCTGACTAATGGGTGGCTGGCTCCCAAAGCTCCCAAATGCCACTGTGATAAAATGAAGGCATTTACTTATTAATTTTCAGGCATAGATCTTCAGTTCTTAACACAAATTCAGCATCATTACTCTGAAATGATGCAGGAGGATGAGGTATCAGTTGCAGATTTTTTCTTCTTTAATTCAGAAAGATAAATTTGTTTGCACATCTCCATGATCATGTTTTGTATAGTTTCCAGTATCCAGCCTGAACCTTGGAATGTAAAGACAAATGGACGCCTCCCTATTCTTAGTGCAACTCACAAGTGACAATGTAAAATATTAAAGTTACTTTTTATGTGTTTTATGTTAATTAAAAACAGATCTGTGTATTATCCAGTTATATCCAAATATTTGCCATACAAATCAGCACCAACACATAATGAACTTATTAGCAGTTTGCTTAAACCAATATGTTCTCAGGTTTCTGCGGGTATTTGAAATCATTTGTATGTTTCTGCATCAACCAGATAAAAGTAGAAAATAAAGGGCTATAATCTGGGATGGGATACTAGCAGTACAATAATTTTTGGAAATGTGGCAAACCTTCAATTTGTAGGCATAGTTCATAAGAGCAAGCTTGCTTGCTTGTTTGTTTCCTCCATCCTTCCCTCCCTCCCTCCAGGAGCCATGCGGTAGATGTCCTTTAATGTCCCTTGTCAGTAGCCTGGCTTGTCCAGTTGTGCCCACTCACAGGATAATTCAAATTACACTGCTGCATGTTCGGCACCCAGGCACTGAGGAACATACATGAGGTCCACAGCAAGGGGAAAAAAGTTACCTAAATAAAGTCCATTAGCAGGCAGTAACATAAAAGGAAGCAGAAGGGGGAGTAGTCATTACTGTTATTTTGACATATTTAGTCAAAGCCTGCACAAGAGAATCATCCCACATTTACACACAAATTTAAGCATAAGTGTAAAGAAGACTCAGTGCACCTATCTAGAAGAAAAAGGAAGAATATTAAGGACCCCAGACTGGCTAGAAAGTGATATACCACCCATTATTTTTCATGTCTGTATGTGAAACAGCTATCCAGTTAGGAAAATAGAGAACCAATAATCAGTGACATCAATCTGATTATTAGGTCTATCTCCAAGACTCACAGGTAAGAGTTTCCAGGTGATGTTTGGGTTTTCATTGGGACTTCCGTGTCAACACACTTCCACTTTGATGTGTCCTTTTTGCTGCAGTATCTGACACCATTAAAAAATACATAAATCAGTATTTTCAACCTCAGAAATGATGGAGCAAACTTTATTTTTTTAGACCTGGGAGGCACTCTTTATGATCTCCCTTACAAGTCAACATAAAGACAGACATAAAGGGTAAATCACAGAAGCCTATACTTTGTTGATAGCTGACAAAGGTTTTCTAGGTTCATCATAGCTGACAATATCCCAGTAAAGGGTTAATAGCAGAATGAAATCAGACAATAATAGAAAAGCATTAAGGCAGGCTAAGGGAATCCAGGCTGCCCTTCGCAAAGATGGCAGCTGCAGCTTCCCTACCCTAAATGAAGCCACAGCCGCCATCTTTGTAAAGGGCAGCCAGTCTCCCTTTTTACATGCCGTGGCTGGGAGGCCAGAAGGAGACCTTGGCAGCGGCGATTAAGGTAAGGGGGTGTTGGTGGGGGAGGGCTAAGGTAGGGAAAGGAAGGGGGTGGGGTGTAGGCTGTGGGTTTAGGTGTCTGTGTTGGGGGGTGGCTGCCTTTCTGCCGCCAATCAGCTAATCGGTGGCCAGTAGGCAGAATGATGTTTTGTTGGGGGGGGTTAATAGGAAGCGGGTGTCAGCTGGGCTGGGGGGGTGCAGCAGGGGTGGTTTTCCTCAAAATTACCCCGCACAAATCAACAAATATATTCGTTATTCGCCGCTTCATGGGGGCAACTTCATGCTTCGTGAGTCATCAACTTTTGACGACTCGTGAAGCGGGACGACTCACCGAAATGGTGAGTCGTCCCCATCTCTAGTTAAAACCTATGTAACCATTGTTGATAATTCTGAGCCTTGTGTCTGTTTACAATTTTGGTCTTGGGTGACTTCAACATCCATGCGGAGGCAGAGGTTTCCGGTCCAGCTCTTGAGTTCTTGGAAACCATGGCTTCCTTGGACATGTCCCAACATGTTAACGGTCCCACACATACGGGCGGCCATATGCTAGACCTGGTATTTTCCACTGAACGGAGCGAGTGTGGTCTGATGGTGACTGACCTGGTGTCAGTCCCCTTGTCATGGTCAGATCACCATCTAATAAAATGTAACCTCTCAGTGGCACTCCCTCCCCGCAGGGAGCATGGACCTATTTTGATGGTCCGCCCTCGAAGGTTACTGGATCCATTGAGATTCCAGGATACCATGAGAGGGATTCCAGCTGAGCTGTCTGGCGCTCCTGTCGAAGCTCTGGTTGACGGATGGCTTGCCGCCGCCACTAGGGCTGTAGACACGATCGCTCCTAAACGCCCTCTCAGGAGCAGAGCTCGGCCAGGTGCCTGGTATAACCAGGACCTACGAGCAATGAAGCGAAATAGGAGACGGCTAGAGTGCATTTGGAGAGAGGAACCGACGGATTATAATAAGAAAGCTGTCAGGATCGCAACTAACCGTTACCTGGCTAAGGTAAAGGCTGCCAGATGATCACACATCGCTGACCGGATAAGCGATGCTTCTAATCAGCAGGCAGAACTTTTCCGTATAGTTCGCGATCTATCCGGAATTGGTCTGGGTGATGGGCCTCCCATTAATATCTCACCTGACCAATTTGCAGCATTTTTTAAATCAAAAGTGGAGGTCATCCGCCGGGACCTATCTCCTTTTTTAAATACAGTGGATCGAGCAGAGATGTCCAGCGCTCCGCCCTGCCTGGTGACTCTTGAATTCTTTCAGCCTGTGACGCCAGACCTGGTGGACAAAGTGCTTGATCGCTGTCGGGCCACCACCTCCTCCCTTGACCCTTGCCCGGCCTGGCTAATCAAAGCAGCCAGGCCTGTAACAACGGAATGGGCCACAGCAATAATTAATGGGTCTCTCCAAGAGGGCAAGGTTCCTCTTGCCCTCAAGGAGACACTCATTAGGCCCATAAGGAAGAAACCAAATTTGGCGGCGGATGATATTGGAAATTATAGGCCCGTCGCCAATGTTTCTTTCCTTAGCAAAGTGGTGGAGAGGGTAGTGGCAGACCAACTTCAGACACTTTTGGACGAAACAAATGCCCTGGACCCATTTCAGTCGGGCTTCAGGCCGCGTTATGGCACAGAAACGGCACTGGTCGCACTGTTGGATGACCTGTTGAGGGAGGCCGACAGGGGCAATATGTCCTTGTTGGTCCTCCTCGATATCTCAGCCGCCTTTGATACCATCGACCACGGTATCCTCCTGGGGAGGCTCTCTGAGTTGGGAATCGGTGGCCTGGCGCTTGCCTGGCTCCGATCCTTCTTGGAGGACCGTCCCCAGAGAGTACAGCTTGGGGAGAATGCTTTGGCCCCATGGAGTCTCAGTTGTGGGGTTCCGCAGGGGTCGATCATCTCCCCAATGCTGTTTAATATCTATATGAGGCCGCTGGGTGGGGTCATCAGGGGGTGTGGTGCCTCGTGCCATCAGTATGCTGATGACACGCAGCTCTACATCTCCTTTTCATCTACCTCAGTGGATGCCATTCTGTCCCTTCAGCGCTGCCTGGAGGCTGTACTGCAATGGATGCAGTTGAATGGGTTGAGGCTGAACCGGGACAAGACGGAGGTCTTGAGGGTGGGAGGTCCCTCCATCGGCGGTTTGGGCGACTCCCTCTCTTTTGGGGGGACGACCCTTACCGCAAAGAGTGAGGTTCGCAGCTTGGGGATACATCTGGACCCGGCGCTTACCATGGAAACCCAGGTGGCGTCTGTGGCCCGTTCCACCTATTTCCATCTATGGCGGATTGCCCAGCTGCGACCATATCTTGATGGGGAGGCCCTCACTACTCTTGTCCATGCGCTCGTAATCTCGAGATTAGACCATTGTAATGTGCTCTACGTGGGGCTGCCTTTGAGATTGATGCGGAAACTTCAAATGGTGCAGAATGCGGCAGCCAGGCTTCTTAGTGGGGTGAGGAAATTTCAGCATATCTCTCCCACTCTGGCTGCCTTGCATTGGCTGCCCATTCGTTTCCGCATTGACTTCAAAGTGTTAATGATGACGTATAAAGCCCTAAACGGTTTGGGACCTCGATACTTGGCAGATCGTCTTCTCCCACCTAGATCTACCTGAATCACCCGGAATAGCCAGCAGGGACGGCTGAGGGGCCTAACGCCGAGAGAGGCCCGGAAAGAAAGAACAAGAAACCGGGCCTTCTCGGCAGTGGCCCCTCGGCTATGGAACAGCCTCCCAACTGAAATTCGTCTGGCACCCTCGCTGGGTGTTTTTAAAACTCATTTGAAAACTTGGCTTTTCAGGCAGGCCTTCCCTCCAGTCAATAACTGATTTTTACTCTTATCATCTTGGTATTGATTTAATTTAATATAAATGTTAAAATTATGATGTTTTTAATTTTTTTTTATGTCTTATGATGTTTTTAATATGTATGTAAGCCGCCCCGAGTAGACTTTGTCTAGGGGGGCGGGGTAAAAATCTAATAATAAATAAATAAAATAAAATAAATAAATATGCAAACTTTTATTTTGTCTCTCACTGCTCTTCTAATAGCGGTGTGAGAAATCACTGGCTGTTTTTATAGTCTAATCTTGATCAACCAATAGCATTTTATTTGCATTAGCCTTAGAAAAATAAATATAAAATTTACAAAGATATAAAATCAGCATATTAAAATCAAAATAGCGAATGCATATACATCAGATACATACAGTATGCTGCAGCCAAAATTAGACAAGTAAAAGTATAAAAAATTACTATTTTAAAATCATATTAGGCCTAATTTTAATAGCTGGTGCTAAAAAATTTGTTTACTAACTCACTAAGAAGCAACAAGGGCTTCTGTTTATGTTAATTGCTACCCAGCAGTGATCATCCACTGATTAGCAAAACATTGTTTATATTTACTGCTAAAGAGCAACAAGTTTTTGTTTACTTTTCTGGTTATCACTTAAAAGCAGAAAGAAAAACGACACACACATCTGCTAGTAAGCAAAACAAAATATGTTTACATCAATTACCCATCATTACCCAAGTTCCCTTGAGGGCTTTGCATTCACAATGGACCCACATACGTTTGCCCACCCAGTCCCGGAATAAAGACGTGAGACAGTGATATGGATTAAATACGGGCCACACTTTATTAAATCAAATCCAATTGTATATCGCTGACATCATCAAATGAGGGGCCTGCGGTAGTGCAGAAACAGGTAAA
Organism: Intellagama lesueurii; assembly: GCA_037013535.1. Classification (NCBI taxonomy): domain Eukaryota; kingdom Metazoa; phylum Chordata; class Lepidosauria; order Squamata; family Agamidae; genus Intellagama; species Intellagama lesueurii. The sequence goes on along the minus strand of JBAJHW010000003.1, from coordinate 130,827,178 downwards.
GGCAGGGTATCCCAAATACCCCTTGATCAGTCAATGGGCGAGTCCCAGGCCCCAGGTTCCAGCGGTCTTGAAGACAGCAGGAACCCGGCCAGCCACTAATAAACACCCCAGACCTCCATACATCTTTACTTGATGACTTTTGGTCTGGAAGTGGCCCAGCGCATCTTCCCACCACCGGCCCTGTAATCGCATGATCCGCAGAGCCGGGAGGTCGGATGCGCTGTTGGCTTACCTGAATTACCAATGGGACACACCGAGACGACCTGTTTTTCTGCACTACCCGCCACAGCATAGGGACTAGCCTGACTAAGTCCCATGCCCGCCACAGAGCACTCCGAGCTCGGAAAGCAGGCCCCCTTTGATGTCTTCAAGAAATATGTCCAAACCTGCATCGGACAGGTGGACGCCATCACTACGAAAATATTCAGTATTACAGGTTTGGATCCTATGGTGATTAATCACCGATTTGAGGCCGCCGCTGCAGACACCTCTACACACTTCCCTGTTGACCTGCCGCTGGGCCCTGTTGACATTGCTAATGCTCCTGGCGCCTCACCAGGTCAACCGTGGGATGATTGTGGACCACACAATCTGCATTGCAGGATACCTGCCATTCAACCTCTTAAGGTCTCTTAGAATGTCCAGTATCACTGCCTTACCAGGAGATCCAGGTAGATCATTACCTCCCAAGTGGATTACCAAAATATCAGGTGGAGTTTGGTCGAAGGCCATCATCCTGCCGAACTCTATCCATTGCATGCCACGCACACCTCTCCAGGTAATATACGCATGGGCACCAAGCCCCAAATCATTCCTCCATGGGGAAGCAGCAGCATAACGCACTGCCCAATAAACATAACTGTGACCGATGATCATCATGTGCCTTCGACCTTCCAAACTCTTGGCACCTGAAATGACATAAAAACAGCCCCTGCCTACACATTAGGTAGAGGTCTAATGTACTTGTGATAGCTAGTTGACGACCAACACCCTAACTGCTTGATTTGGTCTGTATTATAACCCAGGGCTGCTGCCGTCGATGCTGCTCCTATTCTGAAGGAATGTGTGCCAAATCTCATATCCTTCACTCCTATCTTACCCAGTACCATGTCTGTAAGTTTCCAGAACTGATATTTGGTCAGCGGAGACCCATCAGCATGCTGGAAAAAATACCCTGCACTCAGACCCCTAATCTCCATAAATACTTGAACGGACTTTACAGGACAAATGCACTTGATGCTGCATTGCCCCAACATTAATTGTTTGCCTTTACCCAACTGGTCCGCTTTGGACCTCCTGATATTAATCTTCAACTGCCCATCCTGTACTGAAACATCTCTGTGTTGTAAGGCCCTTCGAGAGGTGTCTGCCTTTCCCATAGCCACTAACTCGCTAATTCGTAGGGCTCCAAAAAAAGCTGCCAGGGCAGCCGCTTTAAATAATGTCACTTCGTATTGGTCCCTACATAAAGTCACCCATTGCTCACATAAGCGTTCAAGGAGAGTTAGAGATATGGGTGTCCTGGCATCAGACACCCTCCCCCTCTCCTTGGACCATACTTCTAGCATTTTCTTAACTCGAAAGTCTCCAGAAAAATCCTTGTATCCGTTCATTTTAGCATAAAAGGCCAGAGCCGACAGTTTACCCTGAATGGTGCCTGTCGCTAACCCCTTCCTATGTAAAAATATTATGAATTGTTGGAGGTGCTCAACGGGAGCCGGTCAAACCTGATCCAGCTCCATCGTCCTCCTAAATTCATGAAACTCAGTACCTGTGGCTAAGTAACCCTTTTGTGTCCTCGGAGCCAACGCAAGACCTATCGCTCTCGATGCCTCCTCACGCCAATCTGCCAGACCTCTGCTGGAAGAACCTCTGGCAGTTCCCTGGCATCCGGTGCTAGCTCCCTGAAATGCTTGATCTGTTGGCACGAGAGAGCATCAGCTATCCTGTTGTCAATACCCGGGACGTGACGGGCATGCACCATTACGTTAAACTGCAAAGCCTGCAGAGTAAAAGCCCTAACTAAATTCATAACCCTATCTGAATGCGATGTAAGGTTGTTAATGATGTGTACAACTGCTTGGTTGTCACACCAAAAACGGACTACTGTATTAGACCATTCTTCCGCTCAGAGCCAAAGGGCTCCTACGATCGGGAAAAACTCCAGAAATGTCAAGTCTCTCGTGATGCCTTCCTGATGCCACTCTTTGGGCCATGTACCTGCACTCCATCTGCCGCGAAAGTAAATCCCGAAACCCAATGCCCCGGCGGCATCGGAATTCACCTGGACTTCCGCTCTTAGACTGATTTCGGATCTCCAGAAAGAGACCCCATTGAATTGCTCTAGGAATTGCTTCCAAACCATGAGGTCCTCCCTCATGCCCTTGGTTACTCTAGTCTTGTGCATTGGCCTTTTTAAGCATGACATGGCACCGCAGAGACGCCTTAAAAAGGTGCCCCCCGGTGCTACCACCCTGCAAGCAAAGTTTAAATGTCCTACTACTTCTTGCAACTCTTTAAGAGTCACATTTTTCCTCCCCAACAAGTCACTGACTCTGGTCCTAATGTTCGTCAATTTACTATGAGGCAGCTTTGAAGTCTGCCGCATCGTATCCAATTCGATCCCAAGAAAAGTGAGGGACGTAGCTGGTCCCTCAGTTTTCTCGTCCGCTAAGGGCAAACCCATCTCAAGTGCCATATCCTGGAAATTGTCCAAAATCATTCTGCACCTTCCTGAATTCGCTTTTCCACAAAAAAGAAAATCATCGAGGTAATGTGCTGTGGAATTACAGCCCACCCTCTGTCTAATTTTCCATTCAACGAAGGTGCTAAATTTTTCAAAAGCTGCGCATGAAATCGAACACCCCATCGGAAGAGCCCTATCGATGTAATAAGACCCTTGAAACTGAAAGCCAAACAAATTAAAATCCAGGGGGTGGACTGGCAAAATTCTAAATGCTGATTTAACATCAGCCTTTGCCAGCTCAGCCCCCACTCCATAGGCCCTGACCATCTGAACGGCCTCGTCAAACGAGGTGTATCTCACCGAACACAGTTCCGGGGGGATGGCGTCGTTAACTGACGCCCCTTCCGGGAAGGACAGGTGATGTATCAAACGAAATTCACCTGGGGCCTTCTTGGGTAAGATCCCTAGAGGGGAAACCCTCAGGTTTGTTATGGGTGGCTCTGTGAAAGGTCCTAACACCCTACCTTCTTTGACTTCCTTGTTAATTTTCCCTAGGACGATAGCTTCCATATCCTTTACAGTTCGAAGTTTTTTGGCTACAAATGCCTTCCTCGCGCCTAATGCCGGGATTTGAAAGCCATATCTAAAATCATGGCTTAAGTACTCCGCATCTCCTCTCTTTGGATAACCTAACAACCCAGCCTCCAGAATCTCAATTTTAATTGGGGTGGGTCCCCTTTCCAAGGGCACCACTGCCCCCGTCAGGCTTTTTACCACTTCCGACTGCTTTGTTTTGGTGCTGCGCTCCCGCTTTAAAGCAGGTGGTGTTTGGGTGTTTGCCTCCACAAGTAATACATTCATGCCTATACCTGCATGGGGTCCTCGCACATAAGCCTTTGGAGTTGTATTCGTAGCAGGGCAGGCAGGGTTGAACCACCTGCCCCGCCCCCAGGCGGGTATTAGTATTGCCAATGAATTTCCTATTCAGGTGTCCGCTGTCGAATCTATCTCCTGAGTTAGGCCTAGCCGGTGTCATGTGTTGGAGCCAGAGCCCTGGCTGTGGCTCATCCCAAAGCAAGTTGGGCTGGATGGCGCTCTTCATTCTAAAGGCTTGATCATATAGGAGCCAAGCCTGACCCACAAAATCTGAATTTGCCCTACATATTATATCAAAATATTGTAAGAGCAAGGAGGCCCTCCAGGGTTGAGCTTTAACTAAGACCCCAGCGTATATAGTAAAGCCAGTGATCCAATTAGGCCAAGTTCTATCTGGCTTCTTCCTCCTACGCTTCTCCTTTTCCTTCTCATCGTCTTTATCAATCTCTTTAATATCAGTCTCTCAGTTCAGAAGATCAAAAAAGTCTACATACTTTCCCTTCTATATTTTGTCTTTGACGGCCAGGGTCAAATGATCTCCCAGCGGCATCGAGTAGTCCCCGCAAGGCAATGCTGCCAGCGGGACCGTATTGTACCCGGTGTTGGGCACTGACGGGTGATGCCATGTTCCTACACCAGTTCCTTCGCTAGATGTCCCAGCAGTGGGTGGAGTCGCATATGGCGTACCCCAGCCACAACAATGTGTATTTACTGGAGGCCAAACCCAATTGGGCCATCCCATGGGTGGCACACCATAGGGTGTAGATGTGGCAGGATAATGTTGCAAACCACCGGCCCATGGCCAGGCGACAGAAGGTGACTGGGTGTTGTGCAACGCAGCAAACTCACCAGATGATGAAGCAGATGTTTCCTGGGCATCCATAGCCCGATGTGTACTCATGCAGGGCTCCTCAGAGATGTCATGCACAGCCTGTGAGCCTTCCGCTGCATCGTGCGTCCCGGTCGCCTCCATCCTCCTGCGTTTTCTACCACCTGGCACCCTATCCATATCTGAAGACCCTTCTTCCACCGCTTGGTCCTCTATGTCATGAACCTGCTTGGATTCCAAAGCAACAAATCATTCCATGAGGTCCTGCGCCAAAGCCCTTAGGTTAGCTTTGCGGCGGCCCTTAGTGTCCCTAACAGATCGGTGAGGGGAAGCCTCGCGTTGTGGAGGAGATTGTTTTGATAACCTTTGCACCTCCAAGGCTGAAATTTTTTCCTGCAGGTCCTTCCAAATCGGCCAAGATTCCTCGTCAGAAGAGGATTGTTGAGGTGAGACCTGTGGCACAGTTCTCTTTTTCGTCGGGGTTTTACCTTTGCTTGCACCGCGTCCTTTCCTGGATGCCATTATAACACCAATCAACCCCAGGTGTCCTCACCTGATTACCACTGAAATGACTGAAAAATGGCCACTAAAGACCTTTCTCAACCCTATTAACCTGAATCAACTAGCCAGCAGATGGTGCCTTATCCCACTTGCCTCTAACCTTGTGCCCTGAATACAGGACCTGCAATGATGTTTTTAATACTGAACTACTTAAGATCAATTATAATTGCTTAAAGATTTATATGAATTATTAATCAATCTATTTAAGATATTCTATCAATTAGCTTACCCTTCCCCCTTTTTAATTTAATTTTTTAATTATTTTTATATATATATATATTATTTTGGTATAGAATTGAACCTATCCCCCCCCCCCCGGTAATTAAATAAGCTAAATAGATGTAAATATAAATCCCCACTTATGCTAATATTAATTCAGAATATTCTAATAGCGGTAATGAACAATGATCTTAATGCTTAAACAACTATGAAATTTCAATAGACTGTGCCAGATTTAATCTAAGTAATACCCTCTGAAAGAAATGAAGTCTATGATTAATATGCCTATGAATTTGTACCAATTCAATGAACTGTGGCCAAGGGTAAACCAGATCTTGCCTTCACAGTAAGCTCAAAATGGCGGACAGAGCAGAAAGGGCGGGAAAATAAGGTACACAAAATGGCATCTTCCGAATTAACCCCCGCAAAATTTGGCCAGTTAAATCCAGGAAAAAACCCCTTAAACGCAACTAAAAAACCGAAGAGCCCTCACTAAATATAATAAAACCCCAAATGCATAATTAAATAAACAAAAGCGCCGCCAACTTGCAGCGGCGGGGTGAACCCGCCCCGCCACTTCCCGCCCTTCTCAGCCCGAAAGCTACCAAACAACTTAATAGAAGCTCAAAAGCAAATAAAGAAATCAATTCGTTTCCCAATAAATGAATACAAAACACAACGCAACCCGAGGAGGGAGCAAAAAGCTGCCCTCCCCTCAAACCAGCAACGAAGCCTCTGCCAAAGACAGCACAGTCGCACTCAAGACTCTTTCCAGCTCAGCCAATCCCGTCAGTGCGATGCCCGAACAAGAAAGCGGGTGCAATGGGGGTGAGCGTTCCTTTAAATAGCCGCTCGCCCTCCCTCCTCACACCACGGGACCCGGAGGGATCTTGCGTCCTCCGGGACGGGCAGGCAAACGCCAGCCACACAGTTCCAGGACATTAAAACGTCCGTCCTGCGGCTGGGACCTTGTCTCATTGTGAGGCTACCCTCACACAGCATCCCTTACAGCTTTCTTTGCTGCTTTTAGAGTACATGAATTAGTGGCAATGTAATGAAGAGATATGGTGAGGCAGATCCTGACGTTTGAGGATACAGTGATGCCTCGCAAGACGAAAGTAATTCGTTCCGCGAGTAGCGTCGTATTGCAAAATTTTTGTCTTGCGAAAGCGCGGTTTCCCATAGGAATGCATTGCAATGCATTCCTATGGGAAACCTCGCAAGACGAACAAATTATTTTCATCTTGCGAGGGATCACTCTTGCGAAAAAAAAATCGTCTTGCGAAGCACGGCCATAGAAAAAGTCATCTTGCTAGTCACCCAAACAATCGCAAAACGCTTTCGTCTTGTGAGTTTTTCGTCGGGCGAGGCATTCGTCTTGCGAGGCATCACTGTATATGACAGACTACAGAGTCTGTGGAGTTTCAGCTAAGGTAGTCCAAGATGGACCAGAAGGGAAGGGTCCCTAGGTTAGCTTAGAAAGGATCTCTGATAGGGAGCTTTGCCCAGTAAGGGCAATGGAGCTAATAAATGGAGACATGGGGGCTGGGCATTGGTTGGCTGTTTAGGCACCAGAACAAGATCCCACTTACCGGGTACCAGTTTTGGTTAATTACTAGTCGGGCACTAGCAGTTCTGGGGTTGGGGGGTGTGAGATTTGGGATACAATACTTCAGAATTGGGACAGTATTGACAATAGTAATGCTGGGGATGCAAAAAGGAAAACATCGTCCAGATTGGGCAGTGGAGGTACAGCTGCTACAAGCACTATAGTATATGTGTCCTCTGCTTTATTAGCATACCTCTTTTGCTTTTCAGGGATCAGAGAATGTGGACAAAAGCATGTACTCCTCTGCATGGACAGCATTATGGCACCACAGTAGTGGTGCCATGTATTTTTGTGGAAGCACAGCAAAAAGGATCTTACAAGCAAAATCAAATGATGGGGTGTCCCAAACAAAAATAGATATAACTATGAAACTGGACCTCAGATCAACACCAAATTTAGTACAGATGTAGCAGAAAGTCTGCTCTTGCTTGGTGCCAAGCTAGGGGACATTTGGACAAAGGGTTTTTGAGTTGTGATTTTTTAAAAAAATAACAGCATTTTACCTCTGTGCAGAACCAAGAGACTTTTAGCTACAGATAATTGAAAAGAGATGAAAAATGTAGATAAGACAAAATTTTCATACCTGGGGGGGGGAATCCTCCATTTTAACCTCTCTTTTTTCATCCACAGGAACTGGGCCATTCATGGCTCTAATTCAGAGCTTTTAATTACTGCTTTTTAACCCCCTAAAACTTATGTAATCGCTCCTTTTTAAATAACTTCTGAGAATTCTGAAGGACCTACAGTATTTGCATAGCATAGCATTCTGGCCCATCAGAATGTGTCTCCAGTCAGTCCACAAGGCAGGTGTAAGTCTGTCATTTTTAACCCTGCCATGGCGTTCAGTGTGAAAGAAAGCACTTGACTCCTGCCTGACCTCACATTTTTAGCCCTCCCTGTGGAAATATTTAAAAAGCTGTTTTAAAAAATAGATGATAATATACAGCAGCTCACTCATTTCAGCTGTGAAATTACTGTGGTTTTTTCCTTTGTGGCTTTGAATTATCTTAAAGCATGGTTTCCCCTATTTAGTTGTGAGTAGGTTTATCCAATTTACTCATAAGTTTACAGATCCTCAGGATTTCATATGATTTTTAGATGTTATCCTCCCTAAACCAATGTCAGAACATAAATCGTATTTGCACCCACAGACTACACCACAGAAATCATGGGTCCTTCAGTGCATGGCTTTGCAGTGGTGCAAAAACATGGAGATGATGCACAGATTCTCATGGATCCACATGATTTTTCTGCAGGGTCAACCCCAAACCACTGTCCAATCAAAGGTCCCATCTCTGCCCATAGATTATAAGACAGAAATAATGGGTCCCTGAGTGCATGGCTTTGCAGTGGCGCAAAACACCAATATAAGCCAAAGATGCTCATGGATGCACATGATTTTTTCTGCAGGATCATCCCAAAATCACTGTCCACTTATAAGCCCCAGTTGAGCCCATAGGTTACACCATGGAAATCATTGGTCACCCAGCACATGGCTTTGCAAAACTGTAAAAACATGGGTCCAACATATGGATCCTCATGGATCCACGTGATTTTTGTGAAGGATTATTCCCAAATCACTACCAAATCATAGGGCCCATCTGTGCCCACAGACTACACCACAGAAATCATGGGTCCCCTAGCGCATGGCTTTGCAGTGGTGCAAAAACATTGATCCAAGGCATAGACAATACCAAGACCAATAACAACCTTAGAACTGCAGAGCTAGAAGGGACCCTATGGATCATCAAGTCCAATTTCTATCAATGAGGCACTCCCAACCTCTGGCTTCACAGCCAGAGACCTAAACTACTGAGCTATCCAGCAGTTTTTGGATCCACATGAGTTTTACATAGGACCATCCGCAAACCACTATCCAATCATAAGACCCATCTGTGCCCACAGACTACACCACAGAAATCATGGGTCCCCCAGTGCATGGCTTTTCAGTGGTGCAAAACATGGATCTGACACACAGTTCCTCATGGAATCCACATGATTTTTAACTAAGATAATCTCCAAACCACTGTCCAGCCTCATTTGCCTCATTTGCGGTCATAGATTACAACTCAGAGATCATGACTCTAGATACATTCTGATTGGTTAGAATGCTCTGCTATATAAATAGTTCAGCCATTTAGAATGTTCATGTTTCTATTATATGTGCATGGTACGATAGACTCAGGTTAGTCATTTTTGCTTGAGTTAGAGTTCAGGCTTGACTTGATTGAGCACCCACTTTTCTGCTTTTCTGGCTATCTTTTCAAATGACTTGATTTTTGTCCCTGTCTTTCTTCACTATCTTCTTTTCACATAGTACGCATGATTTTGACCTTGATTTCCAGCAATATTCTTTGCTAACTACCCTGTTTCCCCGAAAATAAGACCTAACCTGAAAATAAGCCCTAGTATGATTTTTCAGGATCCTCGTAATATAAGCCCTACCCCCAAAATAAGCCCCAGTTAGGTGAAACCCCACCCTCCACCATTGTGCAGCAACCAGAAGAAGATGACATGACTGTATTTGAATAAATGTAGATTGTTGTACATGAAAAAAATAAAACATCCCCTGAAAATAAGCCCTAATGCGTTTTTTGGAGCAAAAATTAATATAAGATCCTGTCTTATTTTTGGGGAAACACGGTACCACCTCTTCCTTTTTTTTTTTTTTTTTTTTTTTTTTGAAAAACAAAGAAACATATTTTGTAAAACATGGACATAACATATCTGTAGAGGTTTTGGTCAAATACAGCTTTTCTTCCTCAGCTTGCCTAACTCAAAGAGAGGGATATGAAATTGGAACATAGCTTTCCAGTCTGCATTTGACAGAGCGGGTGTGGCAACATTAGTTTAACCTAGAGGTTAAAGGGTGTGGCATGAACCTCATTTTGGAGGTTCATGCCACTTCATCAGCATGGCACCACAGATGCCACGCATTTACTTCCCTCTGCCGACTCCCCCACTCACCAGCTGGCACAAGCTGCTTTTCTCATGCTTTTTGCATTGTCATCCTGTTGCAGCAGGAGCACAAACTTCCCTTCTTGGCCTCCTCCTCAGCTGCCCACTCAAAAGTGGTGCTGCAGGAATCTCTGCCCCACCTCCTCATTTATTTGCAGTAGGGGGACAATGAATTAACTGCATTTCACAAAACTAGAAAAGATGTGGAATTGCTTAATATAATACTACACAAAGTCCATCAATTAGTGTTTGGTGTGTGATAATGAGAATAAATAGTCTGGCACCATTTACAATAACAAGATGATGGCAATACTACTACTAACAAAAGAAGAAGAAGAAATTGATATGCCTCAAACAAAGACGGCAAATCTAGAAGGGTGTGGGGGTACAGTCCATGGGAAGATGGTACCCATTAAAAATCAAATAGGTCCAAAGATGGCACTGTAACATTGCAAGTAATCACTGCCATCAACTAAGTGCCACTCCCACTACCTTGTAAGGTTGCGCTTATATTACAATGGGAACCATCCAGATTTCTCGTCTTTCCTTGTTTTATCCCTGACTGAAAGTTTTGATGCTTGTGTTGGACAGAAGATTGTCTCTACTGTTATAGAAACCTGAAACTGAACTTATGACCATGTGACTGGGAACAAACATTTAACAGCTCTAGAGGTTTAAAGTAATAAAATGAAAATTAAATACACCATTCCCTCCTGTGCGATCATCAACAATCCTCTGACCTTGCAAAATCTGTTGGGTAAAACACCAATGGGTAAAATATTTACATTGCTAATGAACTTAATCAGTAATGTATGCACAGATTTAAGCTAGTTTATCACTGTACTTTTCTTTTACCTTCAGAGGTTCAAACTCTTTGGTTCTCTTTTATTAACTGAAGCTGTGCCAGCTTCACTTATCCTGCGGTTTGTATTGTCTAGGACTAACAGTTCTTGTACATCAAATAAGAATTTTAATGACTTCTAACTATAATATTAACCAAGGTCAGTATATGCATATTGTGATAATTAAGAATCCTGAAAAAACATTCAAAATTATTTTCACTTATTTAATGGTTCATTGAGTTTAGAGGCACTCTTCTCTTTTACATTTTCATCAGAAGATTTAAAAAATTAGGCAATAAAAATTGGAAAGCACACTCCAATGTAGATGAAATGGAAACACCTGTTTCCTATATACAATACAATTTATTTTAACGTGCATTTCCTTTAATAGAACCAATAATAGCTTTGTTCCATATTTCTCAGAAAGAACACTAAGGGAATCTGTTTAACAGGGAAGGGGGAGGGGTAATCAACTACACCAGTGTGATTCAGTAGAAACCTTAGTTTAATTTCAGTTATCCATTTAAATTCAAATGTGTTAAAATAAATAAGGACAGATTTTTTTTAATGATCGAAGTCATGGGAAAAAAAAAAACTTTTTTCAACTGATTTTGCAAAGAAACAATGATACTGAAAATGCCTAATATTAAAACTTCAGTTTTGGTAGTTCAGAAAATGTATTAAACTACTTTGCATCAGTGGATGTACCAGGAAAATGCTTAAATAATGTATAAATAGCACATCAGAAACTTTTGTTAGTATCTACAAAAATATATGGAGTCATGAAAAATGTAGTAGTAGCCTACTGTATAAACTGGCACAACCTCTTGATCCCTACATGGGTTGCTCTTTCAGTGAGCCACTCAAGGCTGTAGTGGGAAAGGAGAAGAAACATAACCTCATTCTCCCAGGTTACATCTTGCCTCCCCTCCAGGCAGCTGTGGGTTCCTGGTGAGTTCACTTCAGCTACTTGCATGGAATTATTACAAGGAGAGATTTAGTCACTGCCTTGGCAACAGCTCATATTAGGTTTCATGGTTCCCTGATCTTGCTCCAAGACTTGGTGCTCATCAGTTTGCCTTTTCTTCTTATCCTTCTAGGGTTCTTAATAGCTTGGTATATGCGCCCTCATTTCAGCTCCTACTCCCAACCCTATGGATGGATTGTGGCCTTGAAAGAGACAGTGATTTGATCCTACCTTGTATATAATCCAGCAGTCAATGTTCATTTGACTTTTTCTGTGCTGTGAACTGATCTGACATACCTATGATCCCAAGCATATCTTAGAAATTGTTTACAGCAGAATACAATTGCATCTGCATAAAAGGCTATAGTTCTATGGGGCATAGCAGCAGGTTGGTATAGTCCTCTGACAATGACCCATGCTATTCTCAGGATGCTTCACTTCCTATCATTCTCACTCCAAACTGTCTCTCTCAGATAATTTAGGTACCATAGCATCCCAATCTTATCTCTCTATTTCTGAATTATTTCCAAAGTAAGTTTCTTTTCTTTTTCTTTCAAATGGACTTTGCTGCTTATAATCAGCACTGACTACAAAAGAACTTACTTCCTAGTAAGGGTGGGTGCAGTTTTAATATCCTTTCAGGTATATCCATTTTTGTCTGATGGAAAGCTTTTGCTATCTGATACCCACAGCTGATATAAAAAGTATGGTAAGACTAATAATGTTCAATATATAACAACAAACCCAAAGAAAACTTACTTGCAAAAGTTGGTAACAATTTAATGTAAACACTATTGATTGTGAAGATTCTCAGTCATCCAGGTGAGATTATCTGGAAGTTGAGTCATGGCAACTGGAATTCTTTCTTGTTAGGTTGAAACATTTCGCTTTTCATCCAAGTAGCTTCCTCAGTCTAAGAGTTGGTAGGAGATCCCTGATATATCCTCCACTCTGGTTTCACTTCCCCCTGGTCTGAATAGGCTCGTTAGAAGGACAAAGGACTGGGGGTTATTATACTTATTTATATTTTAATATACTGTTTTTATTCTATTTTTATTGTTAGCCGCCCAGAGTAGACTTGTGTCTAGATGGGTGGGGTATAAATTTAATAAAATAAATAAATAAATAAATAATGGATGACTATTGATTGTTGTTTTTAATGTGCTGTTGTTTCCAACTTATGGTGACCTGAATATGGTTTTTGAGTTATGTGAGATGTTCAAGAAGTGAAATATTTTTACGTGCATATGTCTGCATGTGCACGTGTGTGCACGTGTGTACACACACAGTGAGTTTCTGTGGCTTAACAGAGATATAAACTCAGGTTTCATTAGTCCTTACTTAACATTCTATACACTACACTACATTGCCTCTCACTGGTAGTAGCCACAGTGAATTAAATACCACAAGTGTTAAGAGGTATATTTCTATTGTGCCAGTATAAATATATAAAGATCAGAATAAGAATAATGTTGGATCATACAGCATGAAAATAAATACCTTCCAAAGCAGAAATCTAAAATCCATGGTGCAGGACTGTCCCGGCTTGACGCTGCGACGAGACAGCAGCAGGAGGATGGAGCTCTGTCTCCTGGGCTGAATTCCGACCTGTTTAGGACCCCCCAGGGGTGGTGAAATGGGGGGAAAGCCTGTTGATCATGGGGGGGAGGATGGCGGTTACCCCCATTTTGATCCGGGAAACTCCCCAATCAACCAGCGGGTGGAAACAAGCAGCTGAATAGCTCACTTGCAAGTCATTGGCAGCCAGCAATAGAGAAGTGATAAATCAGCTAATTAACATCGTCGTTATCTCTGGGTGAGATAATATTTTATAACTATACTGCTTTATGACTATCCCTCGATGAGATAATCCCTATAAGAGAAATAATTGTCTCTTTTTATTTATTTATTTAACTTTTTATAGTTCTCTTGATTAGTCTTAATGTCCTTTCCAACGTCTTGCAATTCTTTTCCCATTTCTTGTAAGTCTTGTCCCATGTTATCCACTCTTTGGCCTATATTTGACATTGTTTTTTTCATTTCCACGATGTTATCATTCACCTTTGAAATCTCTTCCAACATTAACTTCATCTCAGATTTATCACCCTTTTGAGCCATTTCTGCTTCCTCTTCTACTTCTACTTTTGACAATCTTGCCAAATGGGAATCTGAAGGTTTAGAACTTGATTGTGCAGAATAATCTCTTTTCCATACAAATTTACTCTTTTTCTGTTCAGTCCTGCCCTGCCTCATCAATTTCAAATGTAATTTCCTCTGACTTTTTTTAAACTGTTATTATAACTATTACCAGCAGTTGGAGCCTACTGACTATCATTTATATTCAAAGGTTAAGGAATGTTCAGTTTCGATTTCCAGTATTCACTGAATAAGTTTCGGTTCTAGTGCTCCGTCTCTAAAACAAAATACAAAATGCTTTAATTGTTTTCAAAGATTGTTGGGTTCTTTCTTTTTTTCTTGTTTTTTATCCTTCCAGCAGCTTTCTTTAAACATTAAACAATCTTCAGCTCACGGATAGTTGTTTTCCCCAGCAACTAAGAGATAAGATATTATGGCTGCTTGTATTACTGATCTATTTGTATCTTCCATTTAAAAACACAGTCAGTCTTTTAATGAGCAGTTTTAAAAGTTTATTTCTTGGCTAGCAGTGATGGGATTTTTCTCCCCCCACAGGGGTTCCTACTGAGGGTAGTTCTACCTTACTTCCTCACTCACTAGCTGCCGTTAGCTTTTTGTTGTTGTTTAAAAATAAAACTGCTTAAAACTGCTTTTATAGTCCACTCCTGTTGCCTTGGGGATATTGTAGACATTTTAAAATCACTTCATATCCATGAGCCCTTTTTTTTGCTGCCTCATGTAGATTTCAGAGTGAGAGCTCCGGGATTTTCAAGCCGCAGCCACCAAGGTCCAGGACATGCCATTATAAGGAGGTGGCAAGGTGGAAAATGGATACGAATATCTTTCAGTATCCAAACCTGATTGAAGCCTTTCAAAAAAACTTAGAAGAGACATGGGAAATAAACAAGAGGGGAGGAGGGCAACCTAAGATAATCTGGGACATTATGAAGCCTGTGGTAAGAGGGTATGCATGTAAAGCGTCTTATATACTTAAAAAACAGTAGGGGGAAAGAATACAGGATTTAGAAGCTAATATAAGGGAATTAGAAAAAAATTGTTATAAGAGCTAGAGATAAGAATGCTATAATAGAATTACAAGCAAAAAGGAAGGAACTGGAAGGGATTCATCTGGAAAAGTTGCAAAGAAATTTAATCTATTTAAAAAGAGAAATTTTTGAATTCAGTAATAGGAACTCCAAGTTATTAGCTAAAGCATCTTCTATAAAAAAGAACAAAGGTAATATAGGAATAATTCAAAATTTGAATGGAAAAAGATGTAATAAAATGAAGGAGAAATTGGATGCATTTCAAATATTTTATAAAACCTTATATACTAGTAAAAATCCTTCTATAATGAAAATTGAAGAATATATAAAAACAATTTTAATTAAAAACTATCAGACGATGATAAAAATAAAATGGAACAGTTAATTACTGATAAAGAAATAGAGGATATTATAAATAACATAAAAACAGGAAAGACCCCCGGAACAGATGGATTAGGCCCAGAATATTATAAAGTATTTAAAAAGACTCTCATACCAAAGCTGAAAGTGTTATTTAATAAGATCTTAATAGGAGAAGAAATTCCACAATCTTGGAAAGAGTCATTGATTGTTTTAATATTGAAACCAGATAAAAATCCAATAAATATGGAAGCATATAGACCCATATCACTGATAAATCAAGATGCTAAGATATTCACGGCAATAATGGTAAAGAGATTAAATAATTTTATGGGGAGTTATATTGAAAAAGATCAAAATGGATTTATACAAGGTAGACAAATGTCAGACTTAATGAGAAGGGTACTTAATTTAAGGCACTTAGCTAAAGAAACTAACTCTAAAGCCAGAGTACTTTCGTTAGATATATTTAAAGTATTTGATTCAGTGGAATGGGAAACATTAAAGCTTTTAATTAAATATTTAGGGTTTGGACCCAATTTTAAGCAGATAATTCACCAATTATATTCACAGAATACAGCCAGAGTAATAGTTAATGATGGAATAACTGAGACGATACACCTAGGCCATGGTACAAGACAAGGTTACCCCTTATCTCCAGTTTTATTTACATTTATAATAGAATTATTGGCACAGATAATAAGAGATGATAAACAAATTATAGGGATTGAACATAAAGAAAATGGTAAGATAAACTTGTTTGCTGATGATACATTATTAATAGTTAAAAATCCAATAGAAACAACAGAGAGACTTAAATCACATTTGGAGGAATTTGAGGATATAACAGGATTAAAACTAAACTGGGGAAAATCAGAATGTTTATTGTTAAACCACTCGGAGGAGGTGAAAGGAAGAATGAAAACAATATTTGAAGGAAAAATGGGAAATGTTATTAAATATCTAGGGATTAATATTACCTGGAACTTACAGGATATGATCAAAATAAATTTGGATAGATTGAAAAAAGAGATAACTGGAAGGATAAAAGATTATCAGAAATTAAAGATTTCTTGGTTTGATAGAGTAGCATTATGTAAAATGAAAATTATTTCTAAATTAAATTTTGTATTTTGGATGCTTCCTATAAATATTACAGAAAAACAACTGAAAGAATGGCAGATAATGATAAATTGTTACTGTAATGGAAATAAACGAGCAAGGATTAATAAGAAATTATGGTATGTAACACAAAAAAAGGGAGGGCTTGGATTACCTAATTTAAAATTATATTATATAGCAAACCAACTTAGACATATCCCAGATATTATTAAAGGTAATAAAAACTTAATATGGACAGAAATGCAGGATAAGGAAGAAAAAATTGAAAGTATATTGTTTAAAGAAAAGATTGGAGAAGAGATTAAAAAGACTACTAACCCTTTCCTTAAAAATATGTTAGTATGCCTCAATGTTATCAAATATTAAGAAGAAATGCAAAAATTTAATAAAAAATTAATAAAAAGAGCAGAGGAGAGGTTCTGGTTTCAGTTCTGCCGGACGGTGGTGGCGTCCCCCCCCCCCACCTTGTGCCCTCGCTAGTAGTTATGGTGGGGGAATATGGTGGGGTGGGAAAAAAGATAAATGTTCAGAGGGTTGTTAGGGATAAAATACTGTATGTTTGGGTAATGTTGAGATTAATTTTTAGTGTATTTTTGTTAGTTTATTGGGGGGAGGGGTTGCACACGGGGCCTGTTAGGAGGAGAGATCTTGAACTCAAATGGGTAAGAGAATAAGACTAGCTACTTTAAATGTGAAAGGCCTGGGATCAATAGTGAAAAGAAGAATAGAAGCATTGTTGAAGAAAAATAAGGTGGACATTGCCTTTCTGCAAGAGACTCATCAGTCAGAAGATGGAGTCAACGAATTTAAGATGAATAATATAGACATTTATGAAAAAAACTTTGGAACGTCTAAATCTAGAGATGTGGCAATCATAATTTTTAAAAATTGTGAATTTATAGTGAAACAGGTAGTAAAAGATTGTAATGGTAGATTTATAATAATACAGGGTAAAATGGGTTTGGAAGAATATACTTTGGTTAATGTGTAGGCACCTAATAATAAACAAGGAGATTTTTACGACACGGTTATTAAAGAAATGGAGAAGGTAAAGAGGGGTTATGTTATTATGGCAGGGGATTGTATTCAGATAATACTTCAGAAGTAATAGTTAATGATGGTTTAACAGAGTGGATTTTTCTAGGCCGAGGTACAAAAAGAAATGATGATTTAATTAAAGGATTAGGTAAAAATGATAAAATTAAGATTAATTTATTTGCTGATGACTCATTATTGACCATTAAAACCCATTAGAAAGTATGGATATTATTAAAAATCATTTAGAAAAATTTGGGGAAATAATAGGACTAACTATTAATTGGCAAAAAACACAAATAATGATGTTTCATTATAACAGATATGAACAAGAAATGTTTGTAAATAAATATGGTTTTAAAATGTGTAAATATTAAATATTTAGGTATAAACATAGTTAAAGTGATTCAAAAATTAAAGGAGCAAAACTTTAATAAATTAAAAAGTGATATTAAAGATAAATTGCAGGAGTATTCTAAATTGAAATTATCGTGGTTTGGGAGAATCGCCATAATCAAAATGAAAATATTACCAAAAAATTACTTTTTTGTTCAGGATGCTCCCAATTCAATTAGAAGGAGAAGATTTTAAGTATTGGCAGGGATTAATTAATGGATTTTGTAATCAAGGTAAAAAATCAAGAATAAATAAAATATATTGGTATAAGGATGAAAAAAATGGAGGTTTAGGTATTCCAAATATAAAAAATTATTATATAGCGAATCAGTTAAGATTTATTGGAGGTATTATATACAACAAAGGCAGGTTATTTTGGTGGGATATGGAATCCTCAGAAATTAATAGGAATATTGAAAAATATTTGTTTAATGTAGTAAAAAGAAATACAATAAATCAGGTGAACAACCCTTTTTTAAGAAACATGTTAAATATTTGGAACAGAAATAAAAAGAAGTTATGTCCCTTTACTTCACCACTAAAATTAGTGACTGAAATAGAAAATTTCCCAGCAAACTTGAAGAGTCTAGCTGATTTGTTTAAGGACAAAAAAGTTGCCAGATTGAAGGATTGGATGATTAAAATGAGATCGAAGGATCAGATTATAGTTAAACTTCAAACTAATAAACTATCATGGTATAATTATATCCAATTAGATAGTTGGACAAATGAATGGTTGAAAACTAATGGCAAATGTAGAGAATGCACTAAGTACGAACAATTTCTATCATCACATGAAGACATGCAGAAAGATGCTTTGAGGAAGGGAGTAGTAAGTAGAATTTATAATCTAATTTTGGAACAAGAGGAAAAAGAGACAGAAACAGATGGTTTGAAATCAATTTGGGAATATGATTTAAAGACAGAAATTAAAACAGAGGATTGGACAAAAATTTGGAAGATGAGAGTTTTAAGATTAATGTTGGTAAGAATAAAGGAATTTTTTAAAAAAATTAGTTTAAGGTGGTATATGACTCCTGTGAAATTGAATATAAGAAATTCATACTATTCCAAGGCCTGTTGGAAATATGATGAAGAAATTGGCACGTATTATCATATGTGGTGGGAGTGTAAATGGATTCAGAAATTTTGGAAACTGATTTTTAAGGTAATATGTGATATATTTGGAAAAGATATCGAATTCAATTCTAAAATTGCTTTGTTGTCAATTTTTGATAAGATAGAACTTGATTATTGCTCAAAGGAATTGATTTCCAATTTTATGACAAGTGCTAGAATATTAATAGCTAGATTCTGGAAAGATAAAAATGATATAAAATTAGAAGATTGGTATAATGAAGTATGGGACATTGCTTTAAATGATAAATTGACTACTGAACTTAAGATGAAAAGAGGGGAAATAAGTTCAAATATTTTTTATGCTAAATGGGGTAGATTTGTTGAATTTGTATTAGTGAAAGGAAAGGGGAAAGCCTCTAAACAACAATCAATACAATTTTGGAAAGGAGGTTCATATTAAAAGTATTGTTCCAAAGGGTCCTGTGGGTATGGGGGAGCACTGTGGTTTAGAGTGTATTAGTAAGTATGTTGTATTTTTGTATTTTTTTTGTTTTGGAAATTAAAAAAATAAATTAAAAATATGTTAGAAAATTGAAAAAAGTTTAGAGGTATATTGAGCCCACCGATCTCTCCCTTATCTCAGGTTGTGGATTTAAAGAATTTTCCAGAAAATCTTTTTAAAAATCTTAAGAATATATTAAAAGATAAAGGGATAAATAGGATAAAAGATTGGATGGAGAAGATGAAAGAGAAAGGAAATATAAAAGAAATTTTGGGAGGAGAGGGGATTTCTTGGTTTAATATGATTCAAATAGAAAGGTGGACAAGGGAATGGAAAAGTAAGGAAGGGAAAAGTAGAAAAATGACAAAATTTGAAGAGATCATTGAAAAAGATTGAAATCAGATGAAAAGACAGAAAGAAAGGGAACTGTAAATCAAATATATAAACTATTAATTCAGGCCGAACAGGATACACAAGGATTAAAATCACAATGGCAACATGATTTGGATAAAGAAAAATTAGGAGAAGAATGGGATGAAATGTGGGACCAAAGAATTATGAATAACATGTCTGTAAGGATAAAGGAAAACTGTTATAAGGTAATATGGAGGTGGTATTTAATGCCAGTAAAACTGAATATAATAAATAAAAATGTATCATCACTTTGTTGGAGGTGTAAAAAAAGAGAAGGGGACGTATTTACATATGTGGTGGTTATGTGAAATAAGAAAGAAAGAATGGAAGCAAATTTTTAAAGAAATAAGGGAAATAACTGGATTAAATATTCAGATGTCTCTGTCAGTGGCTTTATTGAACAAGGTTAAGAAAGATCAATTGTTGAAAGAAAATAAGTTTTTAATTGTAATAATGGTTACGGCAGCAAGGTTAATCTTTGCAAGAAACTGGAAAAATGATAACCAACTAAATTTAGAGGAATGGAATAGAGAATTATGGGATATGGCAATTAATGATAAATTGACGTGATATGAAAATAAGAATAGGCCTATCAAAAAATAATTATTTTAAGAAAATATGGAGTGTATTCTTGGAATATGTATTTCGGAGAGGGAAGGGGCATACGCTGAGGGAAGAAACAATGAATTTTTTGAGAAAATGGACTGAATGAATTTTTTAAAAAAAAAATTAATACTAGCCCTGAGGTATGTATATATATATCCCCACCTTATAGAGCAGTGGTGAATCTGGAGAGAGGGAAGGAGACGCAAAGAGACGCAAAGAAAATAAATGGGACACTAATTAGACATTTAATTATACTTCAAGGAAGGATGTTTGGTATTACTTTGGCATTAGAAATTTAAGAAATCCTTCTCTTAAAATCATCATTAACTAAACAACTCTGGGAATTAAAATTGTTAAGTTATGGCTATGTTATGGCTATCTACAGCACTGGCAAAAAGCCTAGAACATTGACCTTGAACACTCTATGGCTGTCTTAAGCTTAGAAATTGTTTTGATTTCCCTTTTTTTTCCCCTGAGAACTGACTGAAGCATAGAGAAATTAACCCTGGAAAGTCTAATCCTGCCAAAGTGGAATTTTTAAACTGTACTTTGCTGAGATATGAACAAAGACAATTCATCTTGGAATATATATCTGGCTAATGTGGACCTATGTGGAACAATAAAAATATTTGGATGTATCTTGGATTCTGAACCTCACTGGAACACAGGCTGGGATAGAATTAATATTGGATTGGAACACTTCCGGGGCTGGATTACAAAAGACATTAGGCCATGAATACAAACATCGAGTAAACTGGACTGTTACTTTATGTCTGAGCCTGGATTCAAATTTAACCCTAAAGATGATCAATCTATTAAAGTGGACTTATTGAAGCAATTATTGATGGAACTGGATTGATTACTTTAAGCAACTGGAAATTTTTCACTTGGAATACAATTATTTCACATCTGGGACATAATGCTACAACAAGGGAAATTTTGGAATTAAACAAAATCTACCCTTCAAGCAATTCTAGAAATAGTGAGATCCCACAACGAAGAGGTGAAATCATTCAAGGAGCAGTTAAAGGACTATATTGAACAGGAGACAGGGAATAATGAACAAGGAAATGTGAGGGTGGTAGATGATGTATGCCAATCAAAGGAGGGGCTGGAGGAAATCA
This sequence comes from Intellagama lesueurii, assembly GCA_037013535.1. Classification (NCBI taxonomy): domain Eukaryota; kingdom Metazoa; phylum Chordata; class Lepidosauria; order Squamata; family Agamidae; genus Intellagama; species Intellagama lesueurii. The sequence continues at coordinate 130,805,810 of JBAJHW010000003.1, read as the reverse complement.
GAGGAGAAAATTTAGGAGATCTAATTCTAATCCTGGAGACGAGGAAAGTCTTAGGTGTGCTAAGGGAAGATAAGGGGAGAGAACCAGCAGATTTAATTTAAAATAGCCTGGAAGATCTATTGGAGATAGATCAAGTGCATAAAATGATCCCAGATGATACAAGGGATGGCAGAATGTTTAGAGAGATAGGAATAAGTATTGGGAAAAGACAAATAAGAGAAGGAGTTACTTAGAAAGATGTAAAGAAAAAATATTAAGGTGGCACTCAACGTTGAAAGCATGTATACACCTAACTTCTGGAATTGCAAGGGGACATATCTTATATATTAGAAAAGGGAATTAAACCGAAATAAGGGATCACTAATCAGGGTAAAGGCATAACATCGTGGTTCTTAAGATGAGATAAAACAAATAGTACTTAATCAACATATATTAGATATGATATTGATCTACGTAGACATGACAGAAAATGTGGAGATAGAAATGGCTAAACAATTATATAAAGAAAATCTATATAAAATGCTTTAGATAACATTTACTATGTGTTAGTAATTTACTTAGTTATTATAGGTATAAAATACAAAGCATTCTGGTGTGGATGCTGCGTTTTGTGGTTCCAATATATACCTGGCCACAAAATTGGAACTCTTATCACAACAATACACCCACAACAACAAAAACGCTGATCACCACAATCACCCATCTCCTGAAAAAGGACAAAAGCTGATCCCACAGCTATAAATACTGAACTTTCCAAACAAACTGCACCAGAGCACAGACAGAGTTCTGACTCCTGTCCTCTGAAGATGACGGCCACAGAGACTGGTGAAACATTAGGAAGAACAATCTTCAGAACATGGGCAAAGAGCCCGAAAAACCCACAACAACCATCAGATACCAGCCGTGAAAGCCTTTGAGAATACATAAATAAAATGTAATTTTAAAAAATTAAAATCCATGGTGCAGGATACTCTTACTAAGACCAACTGTAATTCCACAATCACCTGCAAGCTTTCAATTGTTAATTCTTCATTATCAGACTAGACTAACTATGATAGTAGATTTAAAAAAAAATGGGTACAGGGAATGTGGCTAGCTGTTAAAGCCAGGTCAATTCAGTCCCAATCTTAAGATGCAAACTTGATGAATAATTGGGAGGTGTGCAGTTGTCACATTACATCAAATAATACCTGCTTAGGCATTGAACCCCTTCATGGATTGCTGCCTTGTTGTGGTGAAGGGGCTTGAGTAATTCAGAGAAGCTATGGGCTATGCCGTGCAGGGACACCCAAGACGGACAGGTCATAGTGGAGAGTTCTGACTAAACGCGATCCACCTGGAGCAGGAACTGGCAAGCCACTCCAGTATCTTTGCCAAGAAAACCCCATGAACAGAAACAAAAGGCTAAAAGATATGACGCTGGAAGATGAGCCCCTCAGGTCAGAAGGCATCCAACATGCTACTGAGGAAGAGCGGACGACAAGTACAAGTAGCTCCAGTGCTAATGAAGTGGTTGGGCCAAAGCCGAAAGGACACTCAGCTGTGGACGCGCCTGGAAGTGAAAGGAAAGTCCAATGCTGCAAAGAAAAATACTGCATAGGAACCTGGAATGTAAGATCTATGAACCTTGGTAAATTGGATGTGGTCAAACAGGAGATGGGAAGAATAAACATTGACATCCTGGGCGTCAGTGAACTAAAATGGACGAGAATAGGCAAATTCAGTTCAGACGATTATCATATCTACTATTGTGGGCGAGAATCCCATAGAAGAAATGGAGTAGCCCTCATAGTCAACAAAAGAGTGGGAAAAGCTGTACTGGGATATAATCTCAAAAATGATAGAATGATTTCAATACAAATCCAAGGCAGACCTTTCAACATCACAGTAATCCAAGTTTATGCACCAACCACCAATGCTGAAGAGGCTGAAATTGACCACTTCTATGAAGACTTACAATACCTTCTAGAACTGACACCAAAGAAAGATGTTCTTCTCATTATAGGGGATTGGAATGCTAAAGTAGGGAGTCAAGAGATAAAAGGAACAACAGGTAAGTTTGGCCTTGGAGTATTCTGCATATAAGTTAAATAAGCAGGGAGACAATATACAGCCTTGTTGTACTCCTTTCCCAATTTTGAACCAATCAGTTGTTCCATACCCAGTTCTAACTGTTGCTTCCTGTCCCACATATAGATTTCTCAGGAGATAGATAAGGTGGTCAGGCACTCCCATTTCTTTAAGGACTTGCCATAGTTTGTTGTGGTCCACACAGTCAAAGGCTTTTGCGTAGTCAATGAAGCAGAAGTAGATGTTGTAGCGTTCTCCTTTAAATGTGGTCATGGCTCAGGTTTAGTTAGAGTGAGTCATGCACATTTATATTGCTGAGAGGCGGAGCCAAGAGGCAGAGTATAAGAGGCAGAGCCTGAGGGGGAGAAGTTAGATCAGAGTTTTGGAAGGAGTTTGATTAGGGGAGTTCAGAGATTTATAGGAGTGTGATTAGACTGATGAGAATACAGCAGGAAATCTGAGAAGGATTGACCAGTGATTGGAAGGGAGAAGGAATACAACTGAATATTAATATACTGAAACCAATAAGCAAATAAACTAGAGATCTTTCTATTTCATTAAAGAGTGGACCTGATTCTTTCTAAAGGAATGATGGGGATTTAGGGATCTCCTGGTGGCAGCAGTGGAAGAAAGGAAAGAGTTTAGTTTTGCCCTGGTGTGCTCTGAGGTCTGAGTCTAGGTGGACAGGCCAAGGCACGAGTGAGTCCAACGCCACACTGGTGCCAGAGGTGTGGAGGGGGTCAAAAAGGGTCAAAACGCCACATTGGTGGCAGCGGTGGGATACGAAGTAATCCAGTGAAGCCTATTGAAATAATCCAGTGAAGCCTTTATAAAAGAGTTTACTGTGTCAAGGGTACCTATTACACAGGATCTGTGGCAATGAGGTTTGGTTCCTGCTAGAGCTTTTGGGAAAAGCTTAGTAGCGGGGGCTCAGAACCCAGATCAGGGGGGTCTAAGATAGGGAACGACTCTGTGAGGAAATTTCTGAGTTTTACCTCAGGATCTGAGGATCAGAGGGCTTGCTGTGAAATCCCAGGCTCTGAGATAGGAGAGCGCTGTGGATAAGGCAGAAGCCAGGTCATAGCAGATCTGAGGGAGAGAACCTAAAGAAAAGGCTTGAATTCTCTGAGAGGGAATTTCTGAGTTTACCTCAGGATCTGAGTATCAGAGGGCTTACTGTAAAATCCCAGGCTCTGAGATAGGAGAGCGCTGTGGATAAGGCAGAAGCCAGGTCATAGCAGATCTGAGGGAGAGAACCTAAGGAAAAGGCTTGAATTCTCTGAGAGGGAATTCCTGAGTTTACCTCAGGATCTGAGGATCAGAGGGCTTACTGTAAAATCCCAGGCTCTGAGATAGGAGAGCGCTGTGGATAAGGCAGAAGCCAGGTCATAGCAGATCTGAGGGAAAGTACTAAAAGAAAAGGCTTGAAATAAATTTATATTAGTAACTGGAAGTAAAATAAGAAAAACAGGTCCTTTTAAAAATTTGTGAACGCTGCTCTAATCACCCAGAAAGAAAAGATGCCTTACAAACGCGCCACAAGGGGGAGTCCTGAGTCTGAAGAGTTACCTCAGGAATTGGAGGGAAACCCTTTAACGTCAGGAGAACAAGAGGAAATAGTTGTTGAGGTTACCTCAGAGGGACATAAGGAATTAAGCCCTCAAGAATTTGAGAGATGGAAACTGGAATGGGAATTTAAATTTAAGGAAAAGGAACTACAGCTCAGAGCTGAGCAGGAGGCCAGACAATTTGAGCAAGAGGAGAGAAGAAGGGAACTAGAAATCAAGGCTGAGTCAGAAGCTAAACGAATAGAATTAAGACAAAAGGAAATGGATTTTCAACTACAGATGAGACAACTAGATATTTCTGCTCTAAACAATAACCTTAATAATATCAACAGTGGGGGAGGTGGAATTCTGTCAAAGATAGATTTGAAGAAGTTTCCCCAGTACAAAAGAGGGGACTGTCCTGAATCCTTCCTCATTGCTTTTGAACGCACCTGCAATGACTTTGAAATCAGAAATGAAGATAGAATGATTGTTTTAAGAGCGCAAGTTAGCGGGGATCTGGCAGAGATATATGCCCAGATGAATCCCGAGAAGGCAAGAGATTTTGAGGCATATAAAAATATAGTTTATTCAAGATTTTGTCTGAACTCTGAACACCTGAGGCGAAAGTTTCGCTCTCTCACAAAAAAGCCGGATGAATCTTATTCTCAGTTGGGAGCTAAATTGCAGCAAAATCTGGAGAAGTGGTTGAAAGAGAAGAAATCACTTCTTTAGAGCAGCTGAAGGATTTAATTGGGCTAGAACAGTTTTACTCCCTATTACCTGGAGAACTCCGTTATTTAGTAAGGGACAAGAATCCTAAAAATTTATGGGAAGCGGGAGAACAAACTGATTTGATTAATGCTTACAGGAACCCTAGATTTTCAGAGCTGAGAGTAAATAGACCAAACTGGGACAACAACTATAAAAAGCCTTTTAATAAAAATTACCTCAGCAGGAATTCTGAAAGAGAAGGTCAGGGCGGGACTTCTCCGAAGTTGCCAAGAGCTAGTAAGCCCAAAACATCAAACCCTGAGGCACGGTTCGCCAAAGTACCTCAGAATGACAAAAGGAATTTTAAATGTTTTAACTGTGGGCAACCAGGCCACTCACAATTCCAGTGTAGGCAACCATATCCCAACTTGCAGAGAAATGATTCTCTAACCAAAAAGGTGTATTGTGTCAAGCAAGTGGAATCAGGGGAGGAAAATAGTAGACAGAGACCTGATCCCATAACCACCACCACTTCTACTGACCATGAGGAGGAAGATATTCCTATAGCCCAAGTAGTCCATTGTTTATATCAGCAATGACCAGACCCTTCTCAGAAACGCAGGTGAAGAGATAGTTGTGAAAGGAAAGAAGTACATAGCTATAAGAGATACAGGATCTCAAATCTCCATTGTCCATTCCGATCTAGTAGCCCAGGATGACATTATTCCAGACAGAGAAATGTCTTTAAAGGGAATTGGGAAGGAAACCGTGGTTTTAAAAGTGGCTGAGATACCAGTAGAATACCAGAATTGGTCTGGAAAGTGGCAAGTAGCTGTTTCAGATGAAATACCAGCAGCTTTTCTCCTTGGTTGGGATTTAATAGAGCATGTCAAGAGTGCGTTAGTGCTTACCCACTCAAAGGGGGGTCAAAACTCACCCTCTGCAGCTCAAACAGGTACTGTAGCAGAGAGAAGCCTAGAGGGAGCGGTTACCGTGGCAACCCAGCTTGATGATAGGGCTGAGGCAGAACTCATGCTACTACAGAATCCCAAAACAAATAACAATTTTTCCCAGGAGCAGAAGGAGGACATTAGCTTGGGAGTTTGCTTTGAAGCTGCCAGGACTCCCACTGTACTGTCTCCTGAGTGCCCTGAGAGCTTTAGCTTAACCAAAGACCTTCTGTACAGGGAAACGTTAGCTACTCCATACCGAGGAAAAGGGGAACCCCGAAAGCAATTAGTGGTCCCTAGTAAATACAGGGAGAAAATCATTAATCAAGCTCACAGCAGTTTATTTGGAGCTCACATGGGGATCACCAGAACCAAAAGACGGGTTGGCCAGAATTTCTTTTGGCCAGGTATGGGCAAACAGATTACTTGTTTTTGCAAAACGTGTGATGTCTGTCAGAGATGAGGGACTGGGCAGGACAGGACTAAAGCCAAATTATGTCCTTTGCCAGTCATCTCTACACCGTTCCAAAGGCTGGGAATTGATCTAGTGGGTCCTTTACCTAATGCCACCCGTAGGGGAAATAAATACATCTTGACCACTCCGAAGTGGCATGGATTTTGCCACTAGATATCCCGAGGCAATTCCTTTTTGCAACATGGAAACTGACACCGTGGCAGATGCCCTAATCAATTACATGAGCCGATTGGGATTTGCCAGCGAGATAGTCAGCGATTTGGGAATGAGTTTCACATCCAAACTGATCAAAAGGTTATGGAAGGCTTGTGGAATTACACAAATCAACTCGACTCCATATCATCCAGAGACCAACGGGCTAGTTGAGAAATTCAATGGCACTTTAGTGCGCATGATTAAGGCGTATGTAGCAGAGAACCCAAATGATTGGGACTGCAAAATACAACCCTTACTATATGCTTATAGGAGCATCCCTCAAGAGAGCACGGGATTTAGTCCTTTTGAGTTACTGCTAGGACGAGAGGCACACGGACCTTTAGATTTGCTCCGCATGAACTGGGAAGACCATAGAGAAAGTGACCCTGAGTCAGTAGTCGAATATGTATATAGGTTGCAAAACACTCTGCAACGTTCTCTGGAGTTGGCCAGGAAGAATTTAAGGGCTGCCCAGACCAAGCAGAAGGCCTGGTACGATAAGAAAGCCCATGAAAGAACTTTTGGGCCTGAGGATGAAGTTCTCTTGCTTAGGCCAGTCAGAGGACACAAGCTACAATTAGCTTGGGAGGATCCCTATAAAGTAGTGACAAAATTGAACAATGTCAATTATGTGATACAGAAGGAGGAAGGCCCTGATGCCTTAAAGAGCGATGCATCTAAAGATGTTCGGGAGGAGAAGAGGGAACTGCCTACCCTTTCCCTAGCTGAGCAAGTGAAGCCCCGAGCCAGACTTAAAGATGACGTCACTATAAAACGACCAGCAGATGACATCCTGTGGACAACCGAGTGGCCGATGACCGCCAGTCGACGGAAAAGGGTGCGGAGGAAGGAGCCAGTGTTCAACAGAGGGACTCCTGAGTACCAGCAGAGGTGTGTCCAGCTGAAGGAGATGACCACAACCGGACCAGTCCATGGTGCGCCAGACTATGACGGAAAAATGAGAGACTTGGACTTTGCAAATTTTGCCTTTGCAACAGAGACTCAGTTCTTGCCTCGAAAGCCCACAACGTTGTCGCAGATGTGCTTTCCAGGAGGCTAGATGAATGATACCAGGACTTTTATTATAAACTGAAATGGACTATAATTCACAGTTAATTATTTATGTAAAAGTTCATGATCGTGATTTCTGTATGGTTGTAAATTCTGTAAAATGATAAGGTAATGTATATTATTGATTAGTAGATGATAAGGTAAAGTATTGTATTGATTATATAATTATAAGGTAAGGATTTGGTTGAAATTTAGTAAAAATGAGAAAGGTAAAATGTTATGAAAAAAAAAAAGTTTAAGCAATTGCAGCTGTTTGTTCAGGAGGAAAAATGTGTTTCCCCTCCCAAACAAACCTAGGTAAGGGGGGAGGTCTGTAGCGTTCTCCTTTAAATGTGGTCATGGCTCAGGTTTAGTTAGAGTGAGTCATGCATATTTATGTTGCTGAGAGTTTTGGAAGGAGTTTGATTAGGGGAGTTCAGAGATTTATAGGAGTGTGATTAGACTGATGAGAATACAGCAGGAGATCTGAGAAGGATTGACCAGTGATTGGAAGGGAGAAGGAATACAACTGAATATTAAAATACTGAAACCAATAAGCAAATAAACTAGAGATCTTTCTATTTCATTAAAGAGTGGACCTGATTCTTTCTAAAGGAATGATGAGGATTTAGGGATCTCCTGGTGGCAGCAGTGGAAGAAAGGAAAGAGTTTAGTTTTGCCCTGGTGTGCTCTGATGTCTGAGTCTAGGTGGACAGGCCAAGGCACGAGTGAGTCCAACGCCACACTGGTGCCAGAGGTGTGGAGGGGGTCAAAAAGGGTCAAAATGCCACAGATGTTTTTCTGGAACTCTCTGGCTTTCTCCATAATCCAGCGCATGTTAGCAATTTGGTCTCTAGTTACTCTGCCCCTTCGAAATCCATCTTGTACTTCTGGGAGTTCTCGGTCCACATACTGCTGAAGCCTACCTTGTAGGATTTTGAGCATAACCTTGCTAGCGTGTAAATGAGTGCAATTGTACGGTAGTTGGAGCATTCTTTGGCACTGCCCTTCTTTGGGATTGGGATGTAGACTGATCTTTTCCAATTCTCTGGCTGCTGCTGAGTTTTCCAAACTTGCTGGCATATTGAGTGTAGCACCTTAACAGCGTCATCTTTTAAGGTTTTAAATAGTTCAACTGGAATGCCATCACCTCCACTGGCCTTGTTGTTAGCCATGCTTTCTAAGGTCCACTTGACTTCACTCTCCAGGATGTCTGGCTCAAGGTCAGCAACCACACTATCTGGGTTGTCCAGGACATCCAAATCTTTCTGGTATAATTCCTCTGTGTATTCTTGCCACCTCTTCTTGATGTCTTCTGCTTCTTTGAGGTCCCTGCCATTTTTGTCCTTTATCATGTCCATCTTTGCTCAAAATTTTCCTTTAATATCTCCAATTTTCTTGAACAGATCTCTGGTTTTCCCCTTTCTACTATTTTCCTCTATTTCTTTGCACTGTTCATTTAAGAAGGCCCTCTTGTCTCTCCTTGTTATTCTTTGGAAGTCTGTGTTCAGTTTTCTGTAACTTTCCCTATCTCCCTTGCATTTTGTTTCCCTTCTCTTCTCTGCTATTTGTAAGGCCTCGTTGGACAGCCACTTTGCTTTCTTGCATTTCCTTTTCTTTGGGATGGTTTTTGTTGCTGCCTCCTGTACAATGTTACGGGCCTCCATCCATAGTTCTTCAGGCACTCTGTCCACCAAATCTAGTTCCTTAAATCTGTTCTTCACTTCCACTCTGTATTCATAAGGGATTTGGTTTAGATTATACCTGACTAGCCCAGTGGTTATTCCTACTTTCTTCAGTTTAAGCTTGAGTTTTGCTGTAAGAAGCTGATGATCAGAGCCACAATCAGCTCCAGGTCTTGTTTTTGCTGACTGTATAGAACTTCTCCATCTTTGGCTGCAGAGAATATAATCAATCTGATTTCGGTGTTGCCCATCTGGTGATGTCCACGTGTAGAGTCGCCTCTTGTGTTGTTTGAAAGGAGTGTTTGTGATGACCAGCTTGTTTTCTTGACAAAACTTAGCTTTGCCCTGCTTCATTTTGAACTCCAAGGCCAAACTTACCTGTTGTTCCTTTTATCTCTAGACTCCCTACTTTAGCATTCCAATCCCCTGTAATGAGAAGAACATCTTTCTTTGGTGTCAGTTCTAGACGGTGTTGTAAGTCTTCATAGAATTGGTCAATTTCAGCCTCTTCAGCATTGGTGGTTGGTGCATAAACTTGGATTACTGTGATGTTGAAAGGTCTGCCTTGGATTTGTATTGAAATCATTCTATCATTTTTGAGATTATATCCCAGTACAGCTTTTCCCACTCTTTTGTTGACTATGAGGGCTACTCCATTTCTTCTATGGGATTCTTGCCCAGAATAGTAGATATGATAATCCTCTGAACTGAATTTGCCCATTCCCGTCCATTTTAGTTCACTGACGCCCAGGATGTCAATGTTTATTCTTGCCATCTCCTGTTTGACCACATCCAATTTACCAAGGTTCATAGATCTTACATTCCAGGTTCCTATGCAGTATTTTTCTTTGCAGCATCGGACTTTCCTTTCACTTCCAGGCGCGTCCACAGCTGAGTGTCCTTTCGGCTTTGGCCCAACCACTTCATTAGCACTGGAGCTACTTGTACTTGTCTTCCACTCTTCCTCAGTAGCATGTTGGATGCCTTCCGACCTGAGGGGCTCATCTTCCAGCGTCATATCTTTTAGCCTTTTGTTTCTGTTCATGGGGTTTTCTTGGCAAAGATACTGGAGTGGCTTGCCAGTTCCTGCTCCAGGTGGATCGCGTTTAGTCAGAACTCTCCACTATGACCTGTCCGTCTTGGGTGTCCCTGCATGGCATAGCCCATAGCTTCTCTGAATTACTCAAGCCCCTTCACCACAACAAGGCAGCAATCCATGAAGGGGGATTGTACTTTAGGGAGATGATTAAGGAAGAAGTTATCTGTTTTTCTACTCATATAATTCAATTCTTCAAAAAATCTATGGTTTATGAATGTAGGATATTGTGCTTCTGTACCCATGATTCAAAAAGCCAGGAAATTGCCTGATGATGGTCACAATATTGTACGTGTGTTGTCAGCAAGAAAGAAGGATGCCAAGCTTTACATAGCAAAGGACAGCCTGTTGACAACATCCATAGGAACAGTCAAGATGGTCTGTAGGATATCCTCTTCTGCTCACATCCATTCACAAAATAATACCAAACAAGGGAAAATCCCAGAAGCAGATTTTTTTTCATCAGTTAACCACTTCTCACAAAACTCTCTTCCCAAAGAACACGATCTTGGTTTTTGAATAGCTGATTTAAAATCGTTCATCTTTACACAGTTGTCCAAATTTCGTTTACATTCTTTTAAAGCTAATTTTGTTCTGGGATAACAAAATCAAATCATCAGTGTAGAGCAGCATCCAAATCTTACACTTGCCAATACCTGGAAAGAAAAATGAAGGGGAAGCCATTCCAGGAATCATTAAGGTAAAAATAAAGCAGGAAAAGTGCTAGACTGAATCCTTGTTTCACACCTCAGTTGATAAAAAATTTCTTCTGATAAAGCACCTTGTAAGCCAGTTCTCACCTTTTCAGCATACTGTTTTGATGTAGCTGTTGAGTAAGTCACAGGAGTTTTCTGTCAATATTTATTTTGGCCAATTTGTGCCATAGATGCTCTCTATCTATCAGAGCAAAAGCTAATGAAAAATCTACAAAGCCTGCAAAGATATACTTATTTGTTCCCTTAGTGAATTTTCTAATTAAGTGATGTAATATAAAAGCCTGTTCTATTGTGCTTCTGCCCTTTCTAAAACCTGCTTGTTCCTCAAATATAAGGATCTTATTCAGAAGATACTGTGCAAAAAGTCTGGAAGCCACATCAAGGAGGTTAATTATTCTATATCGGGATCTGATGGATCACCTTTCCTGAAGAGTGACACAATGATACTAGTTCGCCAACCTGGATGAAGATTACCTATTTAATTAATGTGACTAAATAAATTGGTTAAAATAGGGGACCACCAGTCAATGCGGTCCCCTGAGGTGAACACCTCAGTGGGAATCATATCCTCACCTGGGGCCTTGCGATTATGAAGAGTTGAGATCAGGACCCCACAAAGAGATGGCCATTCTGGGAGATCAGATGGAATCTCATTTGCATTCTGCAGATGCATGTGGCTCCTAGCGATGCCACTAAAATGGGAGACCCATACCATTGAACTGCAATTGGATTGACAGTCTCAAAGGTGTTCTGAGAAAAGTCTCTCTCTGTCAACTTCCAGAATTTTGGGGCATTCTCCATCCTCAAGGATTTCCAATTATTTACAAAAAAAAAAGGCCTTCTTTTTCTCTCTGAGAAAGGTTTTGATTCTCTCTGATGGAGTTGCAGAAGAGAAGTGGCTTCATCGGTACAGGTGTATTTTACCTGCCTTGTCAGTTTAATTTGGTCCCATTCCGGGAAAGTCAAAAGTTCAGACCTCATGTTGGCTCTCAAGCTGAGACAATGTTTATATTTATACTTAGAATGTTGGCATTTATAAGAAACCCAGAAATTCAAACTCTTTCTCCCTTTGAAATGTCTGTTTTCAAAATCATGTTAGAGCCATGGATGTCTGGATTCCTTCCAAATTTAAAAAAAAAAAGAGGGCTGGAACTAACCATTCTTTGTCAACATAAGCAAGTGGGGTCTTTTCAGTGTCTTTGATCTGTTTTAAATCTGCAGACACAGAAGGTCGCCAGTGTCTGTATGGGGGAATAAAATAGTTTTATTTTATAAAATCATAAATCAACAACTGTTTGCTCAAACACCCCCAAATGGGGCACAGAGCAAGAACAGACTATCTGCTACACCTCTGCCAAATTTGGTGCTGATCCAGGGTCCAGCTTTAAAGTTTTTTTTTGTTTGCAGTTTTTGAATTGTTTTATGGAATGCTGAATGAGGCTATTGCCCAACATCTATTGCCGCACACTTGTGCAGCAATAATTTACAGGTGCCATCAGCCACCTGATCTTCTTTTAAATAAATGTACAAGGCTCAAAAATTGTCAGGATGATTATGTTGGAGGGGACAAATATTGCAAGATAACTGTCTGGAGTTGCAGATGATGTGTATGGCTGTGGTATCTGTTTTCCCTCTCCAAGACCAAGGACATACATTTTGAGATAGCTTTGGGGTTGGAAAAAGCCAGATGCTTCTCTCTGAATTCTATAAGAGTGGTGGGAATGACCAGTGCAAGGCAGAGAGTATTTTGGAGAAGTTCTAGAGAACTTTCATAAAGCAAAGGAAGTATTTAAAACATTTTGTAGGTCCCCTGTATTCTGAACTTAAGGAATAGCCTTCATACGGGCCATGCTTATTTCTCATTGCTTTCAATTAGAATGCACAGACATTTTAATTTCAATGCTTGAGACCAGGAACCTCCAATTCTAACATACTTTATCATGAAATTGATGTTTCAATTATACTTGTATGACATGGGAAGCATTCCATATACAGCTGGAAGGGGCGGGCAGAGATTGTTACCATCCTAAGATAGTGTTTGTCCCCACAGGAATAGTTCTCATTTTCACCTTGCACAGAGAAAACAGAAAAGTCATGAAGAGCTGACATTCAAGAAAAATGAGGAATAAAAGATAATTAGTAATGAAAGCCAGAGTAGTGTAGTGCCATGTGTAGATACTCCAATGATGTGTCTTTCATTTTGTATTTTTTAAGAGTACAGATCTCAGTATTCTCCATTCGTGGAGTCCCACCTGACAGATACCTATAGATGCCTACATGTGGCTCACTTAGGAGAAAGATCTAAGCTCTGTATAGCTTCCAAATAAAAAAGGAAGCAGATTGGTGCTTGCTTTTTTCAACAGGAAACTAAGTAGATCCAGGCCTATGTTAGATCACTAAGCCTTCAGTTTAGGCCTTTCTCCCAGGTGAATGACATTTAGGTGTCGGTAGGTATCTGTCTATCAGATGATACTCCCATATGGAGAATTCTAGGATTTATACTCAAAAACAAACAGACAGACAGACAGACAGACAAACTAACTAACTGCATGTCCCTAAAAACCACTCTTTAAATATCTCATATATCTTATACCTACCCTTAAATATCTCACTAGGGACTCCATAACTCAGATTTGACTTGACAACACACAACACACAAAATAATTGAATGTGAAGGTAAAACCTAACATGTTGAAATTAGATACATAAAAACTGGATAAAGAAAATGTCATCTGCAGTTTGATGACAATTGTTAAATAAAAATTCCATACATTTGTGTGTATGTATGTGTGCACATTGTGGTGTTGTGTGCTAGGGGAGAACTCCTTGCAATCAACAACTGTGTCATATAATGAATGAAACCATGGCACATATTTGACAACTTCACTGGTTCTCTATCCATTAATCTAGCTCTCCAAAGAATTAATGTAATGTTCTAAGCCACTGAGCATCTTCATAAAAGTTCCTTTAAAAATACATTTGTCAGGGGAAAAAATATTTCTTCCCTTGTCTCTCCAAGGGTAGTGTTCTTATGACACTAGAACAGATGGTAACTGTTGCCCCTATTTCCTTAGCTGTGATATTTTGCTTCCTGCTGGTTCTGGCCAATTAAACTTCTAGAGTTCCTGCTGACATGAGTGGCAGTTAGAAAATGACGTGAACAGTTCAAAAGGACTGAAGACAGAAAGAAACATGGTGAAACACTGGAAATTTACCAGCAATGGCTGATATAAAAGATAGACATTAATGTCCAGGATACCACACATTCTGACTACTATAGGGCTAGCTCTGAAATGGCCTCCCTATGGTGCATGAACCTCATAGCATTTACAAGTTCTCATAACGTGATTTACCTGTTGCAATGCCACTTCCATTTTGTCTGATTGCCTCTATTTTGTCTGGTTATGCTAGCTGTCCAGCTAGCAAAGTTTCACAGCTAAATTCAATGGTGTTTAGTTGTAGGACAGAAGAAAATGTACTGAGTTTATGAAACTATCAATTTTGCACCTCCTGAAATTGAGTCTACCAACAGAACAACATGCCACTTGCCCTAGAACCTGTTCATTTCCATGTTTTGTGATGTATTTCATCAGAGAAAAGTACCCATAAAACTACATGTGTATTTGAAAAATGTGTATGGCTAAAAATGTCTATGTCTGAACAGTAAAAAGGCATTGAAATGTGTAGATTTTTAGAAATATATACAGAAATGCATACATGAAAAAACCTACACCAAATACTGTATACACAAACTCCCATAAAGAAAAAAAGTCTCTCAACCAGCTGTGGAACTTCAACAGAAATAGAAAGCTTGTGTGATTCTGAGAAACAGTGAGAGACTGATAGATTTTTCACATCCTGACTGCACATAGGTGTTCCCAATCCTTCTAAGTCAATTATGTCCTACATCTGAAGGCAGCCAGAGCAACAGTTGCCACTGACTGACTGACAACGTCTTGTCTACCTTTGTTTTTGTTTACATTATTGAAAGAACTTGGAAACAACAAGAAAATAATAATAATACAGGTCTTTCACCAGGAATGTATAATTTGATACAGTACCTTCACAGCATTGCAATCTGTACCAGATTGGAACATTGCACTGAAGATTGACATGGGAGGCTGGTGGAAACTAAGTCTTGCAATTCTTATTAACATAATAAATAAAAGGAAAGCACTTGTTGAAAAAAAAATCAACCTGGGAGGGTGGTAGTTTAAGTAATTTGAACTGGTGAGTTAATTTTCCCATTAGGGCAATATGCCATATTCTATTTCTCCATTATTTGTAAAGGTAAATTATAAGTTCCTTTCCAGTTTGTGGCAATTTCCAAATGTGCTGCCATACAGAAAAATAATAATCAATATTTTATGAATTAGCTTTTTGTTATTGCCTGAAAATAAGGCAGAAGAGCTCATTCTGGTGACCTGATCATTTTTACCGCTGTGATTAATTCCTGTCCGCCTTTGTAACCTTTCCACATGTCAAACATCTATGACTTCTTCTTTCATCCTAAACGGCATGGGTCCAAGCTATCTCCAATACCATATCTCCCTTTATGAGCCTGTCTGGGTATTAAGATCATCCAGAGAGGCCTTTCTCTCATCCCACCATCCTCACAAGTGGACTTGTTGGGGACACAGGAGAGGTCCATCTCTATGGCTGCTCCCAGATTCTGGAACTCCCTCCCACAGGAGGCTAGATTGACCCTATTTTTGTTGTCCTCCCACAAGCAGGCAAAGACGTTTCTGTTCAGACAGGCTTTTCCTTAGTGACTGGCTGCCTGAGAGGGGTTTCAGAAAGGAAATGGTTTGCCTTTTTTCCCCTACTAAATCTGTTTAGGTAAGGCTTTACTTAACATTCTTAAGATGTTATTAATTCATTTAATAATTGAATAATTCACTGTTTTTCATTTTAATATTGTGTTTTAATGATATAAGCCACCTTGGAACTTTCTTAGGAGAAATGCATGGTTAATCAAACAAACAAACAAACAAACAAACAAAGACAGTCTCTAGCATCTCCATACAGAATGCCCAATAAGTTTCTGACAATTTTCCCATAAAACATCTTTGAATTTGAAACAATGTTGCTTTCCAAAAATTTGGTTACACTTAGATTCTTCTGCTTTATAGTTTTGAGATAACTGATATTGGCAACCCCAAAATTTACCTCTTGTCTAGATACCTGCACTATGTTGTGTGTAGTGCATACCATTCTCTAGGCTGGGAACCAAGGATTTTCAAGTAAATATAACCCGTAGCAGAAGATTCTATAGTTTCAGCAGATTCATGTTCCCTTTCTCTTGTGTCAGTCTTGATCACCTCCATTCTAATTCTCACTCCACCTTGGGGTTTTTGTTTTTTGGGTTTTTTAGGAAATCTTCAAATCTGTACCTGGAACAAGAAATTTGTACATGAGCATCTCTCAAGGCAAACAGTAGCCGTTTTGCTGGATAAGGCCCAGTAAAAGACACTCAAAGTTCATCCTTTGATTCTACCTACAAAAGCTGGCTGCAATGGCAGTTGAATTCTCTTTTAACACAGGAGAGCATCTTCCCCTGTACCTTGCAGGGAGCAGTCTAGCAGATCCCATAGCATTGAAGCTCTTTCCATTCCATGCTCTTCAATACCTGAGGCAGCTGCCCATTCTAGCTAGGACTGGCTCTGGTGTTTATCTTGTCAGTTCTGAATACACACTTCCTTTTCTGGCTTAGGTCTTATCTAACCCAAGGTTTCTGAATTGCATACACGAGCTTTTGATCCAGCTCTACATTTTCTGGCAGTCCTCTACTGCTCTCTGTTCTTTGTTCCAGTTTATTGCCTATTATTGCAGACATCCTCTTAGGTCACAGAGAGTGTCAGAGGCTTGTCAGTCTACCTATATCCTTAACAAATGTTTTTAACACCCCTGAAAATGTGTTTTGAATTCCCCAAACCCACTCTATCTTTTCCATGGTTTTGGGGGGTAATGCTGAACCATATCCTTGAGGGAGATCAGTACTTGCAAATATATAGATTTGGAAGTGGTCACTTACCTCAGGGACCTCTGCCTACTTCTCTCAATTTTCCCTTAAGGAGGTATCTAGACCTGCCACCTGTGATACTGAATACCCTGATGGGTATGTCACCATATCAAATGGCATGTGACTACTGGACCTACGATGCAATACTAAATCCTTTTGAGCTGTTCAAAATGCACACTGTAAATAGATAACTGAATTTGTGTCTGGAGGGTTAATTACATAACTCTTTTCTAGACGAGTTTACATTCATTTCAACAACAATCAGCCACAATTTTGTTTTTGTTTTTTAAATATACATCACCCAAACTTTGAAAATAATAGTTCAGTTTGTAAATATGTAAGCAGCTGTAAAATAAGGTACAAGATTTTCTCAAAGTTAAGCATACATTAAGTGTCACAAAGTCAGAGAAAATACTTTTTTTCTTGTCTCACAGAATCTGAGCAGCACAAATCTTTCAGCAAGCTGCAAAAATTGTATACCTCTTTGCAACATTTGATAAAATCATCTCCATCCAGAGGCAAATTTATTTTCTTTTTCCACATCATTACCATCCACAGACTGTCCAACAGGGCTGCTATGACATGGTGTGTGTCTGTGTGTGTTTTGCCAATTTCATTTCACACTGTTTCCTGTGACACTTTGAAAAATGTAAAATCAAAGAAAATGTTTCCATAGATGTTGCGTTTAGTTGTAGTTTGGTCCATTTCATTCTGGCAGTCATAAATCACTTGATATGAAGACTACACTACTTGTTTTAAACCTTTCATCTGCAGAAGAGCTTGTTTCAATCAAATACCCAGGGCTGAATTTGTTTGATGTCTGGGACAAATTTTGATGACTCTGAAGAGAAATTCAAGTGTTGTCATTCATTGTGACCAATTTGCTGCACTTATTTACAAATGAAAAGCTGGCTTCATCTCAGTTTTTTTTAAAAGAGTCTCATGGGGAAGTATTGCCGAGTGCCCAAGAAGGTGTCTGTTGCTCATCCAGGATCCCAGGTCCAATATGGTTATAAGCTTTGCAAATTCAGGAAAGAAATGGGATCTTCTTTGCTCTCTGGTGGTAATTTTATCTTTTGGGTGCCTCTCATTTACGGTAGCAACTTGATTTTTACTGATGTCAGTCAGAGGTTTCTCTTCATGGAACTGTGCACACGAATTGAGTTTCTGTCCAAACCCACATTTTTTTCTCTGTTTTTTTCTCTCTCTGTGTATTATGCATGATTTTTTCTCCTTGAGCCACCTCAATGTGTGGCTGAGACTCTCTGTTTTTATTAGACCAGTGATTTGGGAGCACTACTGCATCATTCCCTCCCATACTGTCAGGATAATGTGACAAGTTCTAGACCCCATGGGAGACATCTAAGCTGATACTACTTTACTTTATATGTCCAAGACATCCTGAACATTCTGGTCTCTAGTGGGATTCTAACTCTCACAAATGCTATGAAGCCACCACAGTCAAGCTAATGATCTGTGATAGCACAATGTCACACAAACACAAAATTAGATTTTTTTTAAATGTGCAGAGCCAATAGCTGAAGCACATGATCTCATTCATGGCAGCACTTTATTTCATAAAATGTATGGCATGCATATCCCTAACACTTTATCAAGGGAAGAATCATTTTTTAAAATGGACTTTTCTTTCCTAGCCTGTTGTTAGAATTGTTTGTGGAAAGATGACTGAGGAGGGGGACTGGACAATGTTAGAAAGAGTCATTAAAGTTGAGGTCTGGTTAACATTGTAAAATTAGCATTCAGGGTAGAAAGCCATTGAATTCCACTTTGCACCACAATCCTATAGATTATACAAGTGTAAGTTACGTGAAACCCAAGTGTCCCATTGTCCTGAGTAGACCTAAAAGGATAAGGATCAGTGGAGGTTTATTCAACCAATTTCAGTGGAGTGATCAACCTGCTCTGGATATCAGTCTAAACAAAGTCTAAAGCAGGTATCTAAGATGCTGAACCTCTGCTGTCTTTTTCATGGTTAGAACTTTCATTATCTGAAAACAACTCTGGTTTATTGCCTTGCTAATAATGTAATTACCATCTGTTTGGCCATCCAGTCTTTGAGAGAGGCCACATTCCTATGAAAACCTCCTTTGGCAGAGAGCCACACATTTCACTTAGTGCTACTGCCACTGTCTGTATGTTCATATATGCAGAGACAGTGGGTGGGTTATGTCTTCATATGTACATGTATTTTGGGGTTGTTTCCTCTTTCCCTTCTTTCCCTTTGTCCCTTTTCCCTTTTGTTTTGTTTCTGCTTTTTCTCAGTATGGCAGATGTCTGCTTCTTCACCAACTGCTGCTCTTCATCCCTCTTTCTTCTCCTTGTTTCTGCCTTGGTCACGCCAGGTCCTTTGTGCCTTTAGTCCAGTGTGCCTTTGCTCTTTTGTAAACCAGGTAAGTGAACCTTCTCCTACCATTATATCTCATGGTCATGTAGCTGTTTTCCATAAACAGAGATCTAGTTCACTCTCTGTAAACAATGCATGTTTGAATAATGCAGGTATAGGGATTCTTTGTTCTCTTTTATGTTCTGTTTCTACCATGGGAAGGGGCGAGCCCTGCTTAGTATCTCTTCCTTCCCAATAATAAACATAAAATACAATTGAGAACAACACATATCTTATTCAGGTAAAATGCACAACCCAAAAAAGCTAACTAAGACCCATCCTCATGGAATAACTCAGCCTGGACAAACAACACCCCTGGTTACATGAGCAAGTAACCCCTGCCAGCCAAACAAAATGTAATAAATGGTCATGCAAAAGTATTAGAAATACTTGTGGTATTTCTCATGCATGCCATGTAGTTCACAGAATATAATGCAAAATTGGCCATGACAACTGCAACTCAAACAAGTGGGAATAAACTGCAATGTAGTTGAGCCCTGATTTGGAATGCAATGGCAGAGGCTTTGTAACAACTTTGGCCTTTCTGGGGTACAAATACCATTTTCACACTTCCATTTTTCCTCCATGTTACACACACATACATGGTGTTTTTGTCCTCTGTTTTTTTGTTTTGTTTTTTTGTTTGGTGGGAATGTTAGTAATTTTTTTTCTCGCTCACTGAGCTTTGGGATTCTCTTGAGCCATCATCTTTTTCCTTTGCAGCCCTACTTTAATTTCATAGCTGTGGGGACTCTGATAATTAAGATCAAAATTTCTAGAAGTAATTAGTATCTCTTCATTGCAGATGGAATTCTAGGCCACAAATTCATGCCTGACCAGCAATCTAAGCTAAATACTGCCTTGTTTGTAGGAAACCACTCTTGCCTGCTAGTGAACCATTTGAAGTATCATCCATGGTTTATGTCAGATCTATTTTTCTCCTTGGATCTTTATTTTACCTCCATTGCAGATGCTAAAAAAGTTTACAAAATGTGTGGGCAGACTAACAGAAAATGTGCTTATAGGTTGTGCTATTTCAAACTCAAATTTATTTTAATAAGTGTCTATTTATTATTTAATGTTCAGAGAAAATTCTTTTCCTGAGGTAGGCCTTCCATAAAAACAGGAAGAGAAGCTGAGGATTTACTTTACTGTACTTTACTTTAATGAAAGTTTTGGGCACTCAGTAGATGATGCTGATCTACTACATGAAAAACTGAGCGGTGCTATTTATCTAGCATGCTATTTTCCATTCACGTATCTGCAGCCTTATTCCACTGAGGAGGTAACATTTTTTTGCAACTATCCTTCATCTGGAACATCTGTAGTGTACTGAATTCCATGGGACATACCAAATGGGTCCTCATAGTGACATTATTCAGTGAGGAACAAGATATCATCCACCAGAAAATATGTTGCAAAAAATATTGCTCTTAGCTGGTGAATTCAACATATTGCTACTGAATGGGATTCTGTGCAACTACCTCTGAGAAAACACCATGAATAAGTTGGATTTAGTTGTTAGATTTAAACCACAGGACAAGTCCACACAACTTATGGCCCCCATGCTGAACATTGTCTACTGTTTATAAATGATAGCTTCCTGGACGTTCAATACATTTGAGATGGGGGAGGTGTTAAGCAGTTGGAAAGACAGCGTATGTGACAAGTGTACTGCATGTGGTTTCAAAGCCAAGCAGGTGTGCTCCAGAAGCTGCAACCAAAGAAAGTATCATGAGCTTTATTACCACTTCTGCTGCCTTTGTTAAGGTGCATATCCCACATACATTCACACCACACTCTCCTGAATGGGAAGCTGTTTAAAAAAGAAGTAGTAGCTTGGGGGACTAGAGGCTTTGTGGAGAGTAATGAATGCTCATGCTATCTCTTCACAACAAAGTCTGCAGGGAGAAAAGCCCAGTTGAATTATCACAGAATGTAAAAGTTGTAGCCCTCTAGAGGCAGAAATAAAAAGCCACTTTAACAGCAGAAAGGTTGGGCCAATTCAAATTGCACATAATGCAGACAGCACAAACAATACTTCAAATTCATCTATTTGTAAGCATAGCAAATCCCACAGTATTTAACCATATATATATAAGCTTCCAAAAATACCTGTCCCCCCCCCCCAAGTTGGGGAATGCCTAGGGATCCCCTTCATAATTTAAACCTGTGTTTTGATACAGTTATGAAGCCTGAAATATATGGAATCTTTCAGGATGAGGGGAATCACTTTATTTTTTTATATAATTTCTTGAATGTTTGCCAGAGCAGGGACCTCCAAATTCAGGGGACAGGTGAAGGGAATTTTCTGGCTTAAATCATTCCTCTGCCCATTCTACAATTCCCAAAGGCTACCTGAGGATGAAGGGGATCCCTAGACATTCCCCTATCAGGGGAGGAGAGGAGGTATTTTTGGAAGCTCCCCCCCCCCAATGAAATGGTCATTTAACAGCCATGGCTGGTTATATCATCCTCATGGTACAGTTCTGTTCACAGAATTTCAGGCAGTGAATATTTTAAAAAATTGTGAGTTTTTAAATTTTTTACTGTTTCATGGGGAAGACTTTTAGAAGTATACTGGGGGAGGGGGCTCAGCAACAATTTTTAACAAATAATCAAGATATAGTTTTGCAATTATCATGATTTATTTCACAAAATTATTATTTCATATACCATCAGCATGAAACTTTTTTATTCCCTCTCTTGCTCCTTTTTGTGCTCCTATTTTTGGTTTTATTTGCAATTAATGAGTTTTTCCAAGGTCACTTGAAGGGAATCTTCATTAATTTTCTCCAACAGCTTGAGGCCTCTCTTCCATCTGATTTTTTTTTTGTTTATTTGGCAAGGGGAGAAGAGTCACAGGGTCCTTCTTATTAATCAATTAATTAATAGCACAGTCTCATGAGAATGCAAAGCAGGAAGCACACAAGTGACTTGAAGGGTTGTAGTTAAATGCTAGAACTCTTCAGCTAGACAGTTGTTGAAGCTTTCACATTTGGTGATCCATTGGCTGGAAGATCTATACATTTCACCTCAATGATATACAGAAAATTAACAGGTCATAGTAAAAGACTATTGATTTAGGGTGTAACGAAGCATTAGCAGAATACAGTGTTGAAGATCTAATTTGTTCAGTAAGCTTAGGGAATTTCTTGAATGTTTACTATGAGCTCTTGGGTGGGGTTTTGGGACTTAAGGATTGTTATGAGGCTGTGTGTGTGTTTTGGTCCGGTCTCTGAGTGTTCTTTGTTCTTCGTTGTATGTGTATACAGTGTATATACATTCAATGACAATAAATTGAAATTGAAATTGAATAAGTTGAGTTTCCTAAGATTTTCATTACTCTTGGAAATTACATGAACTGAAAGACATGTTCACAGATGATACCTTGCAGATGTGAGTTTGTGTCTGCATGACATAGATTCCTAACCTTTTCATTCCACTGGTTTTTTTAAGAAGACTTTCAGCACATGAAGCTCCTTCTATGCCTGTGTGGCAGGCTGCATTTTCCAAAACTTCCTCTTGACACAATGATGAAAGGGAAAGGTACTTTCTCTCCCCCTTAGTTTCTTGTCACCATAACATCCAAAAGGTCAGATGAACATTATTACATGATTCACTTATCTAACTTTCACTGCACTGAAGCAGCTATACAATGGTTGTTATCAGTTGATCACTGCACACTATCGGCTGCTAAATCCCAGTTGAAGCCACAAGTTAGATAACAAGAAAAAATGTCACTGAGAAATAAACATAACTTCTAGAATGGATTTTCATGTGAAAAGATTTCAGAATAATGATGTCCAAGGTGATTTTTATTTATATATTTTGTTTCAGGTTCTTTGGGGGTGTTTTGTTTTCTTTCATTTTCATATTTTTCCTGTACTAGTCCTTTCATTTTTACGTAACAGGGAAAACATATTTTGAGTTTTATATTTATATTTCCTCATTGATGCTTTCTAGCACTCTAAGAGCACTCTAAAAGCCTTTAGAAATGATTCCACAAAAGCAGAGTGGCAAGGCAACAGAGAATCAATCCATTCCAAAAGCAGGTAGTACATGAGAAAGAGAATTAACCATCAAACTTATGTAGCCACTAGACAAAATAATTACAGCCAGCCAGCACACTGTCTGAGTCACAGAGATTACTCACCATCCCATACATACCCCAACAGAAGCAAACAAAATAGTCTCCCAAAACATCACCAGAATTTACATGTTTAACAGAATAAAAACACAATAAATTAACAAAAAAGAAAAAAAATATTTTTTAAAAAATCAAACAAGGAAAACACCAGAGGGGGGAATAGCAAAATTTAAAAAACCCACGTACACAGATACTTGTCCCCAAAAAACAAGGTATGTAAGGAAACAAAATTAGGCAAACTGTAAACAAAGCCTCTTCCCCAAACAAAAAAATGCTAGAATATGGGAAAATCTGTCTTCTTCCTACCATACCTTCTCTTCTCTTCTTTGAGTCCAGCTGCCAGCAGCAGGCAGGCAGGCCAGACAACAAGGAAAATAATCCAATAAATGAAAGGGAGAGAACAAATTAGGAAAAATAAAAACATTGGGGAGGGGGTAAAAATAATCATTCCAGAAGGCACACTAATACAGGTAGACTGCCTGGCAGCAATAGCAAAATACATAGAAACGGGGGAGAAATCCTCCCAAATAATCAAGAAAGAAAGGTGAAAAGGGATCCAAGATGAAGGCAGCAGGAGCTAATGTAATAATCCCATCCATAAGAAAGGATTGAAACAAAAAAACACTTCTCACTGGTTTCCAGGCAGTTCTATAGATTCAAAATCTCTGGTTCCTCTAGGACAGGGGTCTCCAAACTATGGCCCACGGGCCACATCTGGTACGCCTTGCCATTTTGTCTGGCCCATTCCCTTCAGTCCAAGCACACATGCACGGAGGGGATGGGTATGCCGGGGGCGTGTATGTGTCCGTGCATGTGTGCATGTGTCCAGGGGGTGGGCAGGTGTGTATGCATGTGTGCGTGCATGAATGTGCGTGTGCATGTGGGCGGGTGTCTGTGCGTGCAGGTGTGGGGGGCATACATGCATGTGTGTGGGCATGTGTGCTGCTGTGCACATGTGCATGCACACATTCTTGTTCCTTCAGCCCTCAAAAACTTTGAAGATATCTGGTGTGGCCCTCACAGTCAAAAGTTTGGAGACCCCTGCTCTAGGACATTATAATCAGCAGCAGGCAGCAGTCCATGTGAAGCTATTGGATGAAAAATTTATCAGGCAATTTGACAGACAAAGGGTGAAAGAAAAATTACATGAATGATCACAAAAGAAATATGAAACCTTCATGTACCCCTCTTGCATAAACATAAATCACTTATGTTTCAGAAGCTCATTTTGTGACTTACATGAAAGAATCTCTTTCTGTATTAATTCTTTGTGCTGAATCTGTATTTTGCTGTACTTCTTCTGGTCGCATCTCCATAAGTGAGGCTAAAAAATTAGTTACCAAGTGCACTGTGCCATTACATTTTTGCTCTGGAAGATTCTGGAATCTAAGTATGACATTAGCTCCTTCTATTTGTAACTTTAGCAGGTTGATTTCACCTTGTTTTCTTTCCTGTTGTATCACTACTAGCTCTGCATTCAAGGTCTCCATTTTTTCTGGGGGTTTTTTAGGCTTTTTCTATTTTCACTATTTCTTTTTTATTTTCTGTAATTTCGTGTTTAATAGCAGTCATTTGCGTCCCTAAATTGTTGATTTTTTCAGATAGCTGAGCATTCCTCCTTGTATCTGCTGTAATTCTGTGGATAACATATTTTGAATGTTCTGTTGCCAATCCTTAAGTATATCTTGCCCCAATAATTTACTCAGACTTTGTTCTTGTGCAAGTGAGCCTTTTGGGTTTTTTCTTTTCCTCCTTTCACTGCCATACTTCCATATTTTTTTTTAAAGATGCTGTTTGGGTCTTTTCCCAGCAGGTGTCACTGTTGCCTTACTTCTCTTTCATACAACTGTTTACATAGTCCATCCAAAATGTAGATTAGAGCTTCTCTGTCATTAAAATGTTCTCACAGTCCACAAGTCAAAACAATGAGTGTTTAAAGGAACAGACAGTGCCTTGAGCCAAATAACATTAGCAGTTCAATCTTTCTCTCCAGCCTCATTAATTAGTGGTAGGTAACTGGGGAGTGTGGCTTTGTCTTCTTTAAAATAGTTTCTTACATTTAATGTCCTTCTCTTTCCCTCTTCCCCTCCAATCAAAGCTGCTCTGGGCTACAGGAGGGAGGGTCTCCACCACCACAGTGCCAAAGGAAACAAAGATGCCTCTGATCCGATGCTGTTACACAATCTAAAACTCTTCTTAAATTCAGAAGTTCAAAAGTTCTATTTTCTGATTCTAGTTTCATCCATCAGCATTGTAATTAGACAGTTTATGATTAAACTGTCCCACGGGAGCGATTCTTTGCTTTTGATTAAAACAGTTCATTCACAAAATAACTTTCGCCCCTCCTCCTTCTTTCTCCTTCTCTTTCTTCTCCTTCTCTCGATCGAGGCTGAGGGATGGGGGAGGCTTGCTTCTACCGTGGCTTGAAGAATTATAGGATCTAATCCGCTTTCACTGAGTTGTTAAGCCCAGCTTTCTTCTCTATTATTTTTTTAGGTCCATAAAGGTTTATTTATATAAAACATATATCTTGACTTACTTGGAGTCCTAGTCAGAATATTTTCCAAAATCCTTCTGTAGTCCTCTACTTTCTCCAAGGGGTGTTCCCAGCTCTTTGCCCAACATGGCTTCCTCCTCAGTCCATGCACTCAGATAAGACTTGGGGGGGGGGAGTAGCTTCCGCCAACTACTTTCCCCCCTTTCTGTCACCTCTGCTGCTTCAGACGCCACTTTTCCTAGCAGACCATCCTTTTGCCCCCTACATTGGGGGCCTCAAAATACATAAGGAATAATACATACATACATCAGGAATAACAAACTCCCCAGAGAAATTCATATTAAATTCACCAGAATGGTAATTCAAGAAAAATTTCTAAGAAACATGCAAGATAAAGAATCCACTATAAAAGAGAAAGAAATTAAGATTTTGAAATACATCCAGTGGCAAATAAGACAGAAAAGGAGACAATACGCGGAGTTGACACATCTCCTGAGAACAAACTCAATTACATATAAGTGGTTCATACCTGAAGGTCTCTCTTTCCAATTCCAGTCACAAAGATATTCTATTAATTCAGCAACAAAGGCAGAAGACTTTATGAAGAAAAAAAGGGGGGGAATGGCTGGGTAGGAAAGAAGAGAAAAAGACAGATGGGAAACAGGAAGAAGAGCAATCAAGTGAATCATTAGGACCAAACTCAGAAGGATGTTCAGAACTCGAGCTAGAAGATCAAATGGGAAGCGCCAAAGGAAAGCCTACCATGGAAAGAAGAAGATCCAAGAAGAGGAAAGAAAACCTTAATAATAAAGATGGATTAAATGAGCCTCCAAGAAACTCATATGAAAAGAACAGATCAACATATATTAGAAAATTTTATTTAAAAAGGCAAACAATTCAGAATGTTTTTAGCTAATGTAAACGGATTCAACTCAACCCAAAGAAGTAAAAGAAATTATGAACAAATACAGAGATTAAAATTGGACATTATCTGCCTTCAAGATTTATAGTATGAAAATCAAGAGTCATTTTATGAAGAACCCCAAAAAGAAATAGTAACGAGAGAATATGCCTAAAATATATGAAATGTTTTTAATAAGTGCTGGAAATGTAAAATACAGGAGGGTACTTTCAACCATGTTGGGTGAACAGATAGGGAAGCAGAAAATTATTGGAGATTAGCATATGAAATGTTGAAAAAATTGTATTTTGCGAGATATCATTTAAACTGGAATTATGTTTATTGAATGATGCCTTTGATAATACATGTAATTATTGTAGCTAGGATATAATATGGGAAAAATTGTAAGAAAGCAGAAACACAGTCATCTTAAAAAGGACACAAAAATTGGGAATGACTTTATAGCTGGACTCGAAATATGGACTGGAAAGCATAGATAAAAGAAGAATGTGTAGGTCCAATAAGGGAATGGAGAGAAGTAACTATAGCACTTCTTTTAAAACTTGTTAAGTTGTTCTTTTTTGTTATCTTTTTATTCTAGTATAATTGTATAAGTGGATGTAAAAGTACCCTCTCACTCTCTGGAATTTTACCTTTCCCCCACTCATGTCTACTCCCCCCAGCCCCCCAGCCCCATATCCCAAATCCTATACCTACTGAAAATGAATAAAAATTAAATAAAAAAAATAAAAAAGAGAATCTCTTTCATGTTTTGAGTCTTTCATCAAAACACAAAAGGCCCATCCCTGTTCTAGTTTTAGACAGGGAAAGAGTACTAAAAAGAGTTTTGGAAAGTCACTGCTGGCGATTACAAATATTATTGAGCTAGATGGCAGTGCTCTCACACAAATCCTTCTCATGTACCAGATGTACATCAACCTGACTTGGCAGTTGTCACCCAGGCCTTAGTTTTATCATATCTTGACTGCTACAGTGCATTCTACAGTATATGTGGCTACTCTGGAAAAGGAAGCAAGATTTCTAACTGGTGCAACATTCAGCACCTAGACTGCTAACCTATAATCAGTATTGCAACCATATGACCCCTGAGACTGAAATTCTTGCTGTGGCTGCCAATTGCATCTCAGGTCCAATTCATGGTGCTGGTTTTAACCTTTAGAGCCCTAAACAGATAGGAGCCTGGCTATTTATGGAACACCTGTCTTTTTATGAACCTGACTAGACATTAGGATTCTCAATAGTGGTCTTTTTGAGAATACCAATGTCAGCTGAGGTCTGGTTGATGGAACATGAAAAACGGCTTCCTCCTGTGTTACTTCCAGACTGCAATGCACACTCCTCAGAGTTGTAATCAATTCCCACTCTCACTGCTTTTAGAAAGGGTGTGAAAATGTATCTTTTCAAATTAGCTTATGAAACTTTAATATTTCTTGTGATAATTTTAGCTCTCTCACACACTTTCTCTCTCTCTTGCTCTTACTCTTGTTCTTTCTCTTTTTTAGATTAAGGTGATTTTAACAACTTTATGTTTGAATGGATATCATCTGCTGATATGATATTGTTTTATTATGTTCGTAAGCCACCTTGAGCAGTACTCCACAGGAAAGATAGGGCACAGATGTTGATGATGATAATGGCCGAATACAGAATCATAGAATAATGAAGTTGGAAGGAACCTTATAAGGCTATCGAGCCCAACCCCCTGCTCAATGAAGGAATACAAATCAAAGGATATCTGCCAAGTGGTTGTCTAAATTTCTCTTGTATGCCTCCAATGTTGGAGCACTCACCACCTCTTGAGGTAATTGGTTCCACTGTAATACTGCTCTAACTGTTAAGAAGTTTTTCCTGATATTCAACCGAAATCTGGATTCCTGTAACTTGAGCCCATGGTTCTGCACTCTGGGATGACCAAGAACAGGTTCTGCCCCTGCTCTGTATGATAACCTTTCAAGTATTTAAAAATGCTATCATTTCTCCCCTCAGCCTTCTTTTCTCAAGGCTAAACATGCACTCTACCTATTTTGATGTATTTTTACCTTACTGTTCAGTCACAATGACTAGAAACCTAACATTTAAGAATGAAAGCTGAGTTTCTGAGTATCCAGGCTATAAACCAGATTCACATTCAGTCTACAACAATATTAAACATTTCATATATTGTTGTTGTTGTTTTGCATTTGTATTTTAACACTTTTTAAAAAATTGTTAGATAAGGTTGTGGTCAAGATCTAATAATAACAAAGGCTAACGTGATTTTCTTGGATGGTATGAAAAAGGTACTGGAGCAGACTATTCAGATGCATTATCAGAAACTTCCCACAGCTAGCCCATAGCTCATGACTTTGTGCCATCAGTATCCAAGTTTTAGCCAAGTTTTATACCTTAAAATCATAGCACATATCATTTTAGCTACCAGCATCATGTGTATTTTAACTTTCTTCTGAATCAATTGATTTTTCCCAGTGGAAGACAAGTATGGGAAGGTAAGGAGTTGAACTTTCACTTACCCTGTGCTTTTGTCAGCTCTGTTTTTTATCCTTGGAGCAGCCTTTCTTTCCTTCTCTTATTGCCACATTGTTTTTTATTCAGATGCTCTGTACTTATTATACAATATTGCAATGAAAAATCAATTGAAGAAGTGTGTGTGTGTGTGTGTGTCTGTGTGTATGTGCATGCCCATCAGTGTTATGCTAAAACTAGTTCTTGTATATATATCAGACGTATTAAGAAGTCCCTTAT
The DNA here is from genome assembly GCA_037013535.1 of Intellagama lesueurii. Lineage (NCBI taxonomy): Eukaryota > Metazoa > Chordata > Lepidosauria > Squamata > Agamidae > Intellagama > Intellagama lesueurii. Next base: position 130,776,575 of record JBAJHW010000003.1, on the reverse strand, counting down.
TTAAATAGTAATAACCATATGATGCAGATCTCCTTTAATTGTGAAGCAAAAGTCTCCCCAGATTTCATCCTGCAATGTCTGGTCCATTGGCGAGCTTCCTTCATCAGCGTGGGCCACCATTATTCCCTTCCCGGGATATTGCGAGACGTGGTGGTCTCATGAGAGCGACCTAGGAAGGGAGGGGGGAAGGAGGATGATATTTAAAGGAAGCTCCCCCCTCCTTTGGGCCTCTTCCTTGCTGGCAACGGAGCAGGTTGGAGCGCCACGACTTGGTTCAATAGCAGCAGTTACAGGAAAAAATGTCAGCCTTGGAGGCTGAAAGAGCAGCACAGAAGGTGGCGCAGCATAGTGAGCCACAACCACACAGTTCAGCCAGGGAAGCTAAGAGTCATAGGAAGGTTAAGCTTAAGGCTATGGCTGAGAATCTAATGTCATGCTTTGCTGCTCTAGAGGATGATTGTCTTAGCCTTCCTATGACTCTTAGCTTCCCTGGCTGAACGGCGTGATTGTGGCTCACTATGCTGTGCCACCTTCTATGCTGCTCTTTCAGCCTCCAAGGCCGAAATATTTTCCTGTAACTGCTGCCATATAGGCCACTCCTCCTCCTCTGAAGATGACTGAGGAGGCGAAACCTGGGGAGCTGCCCGCTTTTTAGCAGGCTGTTTGCCCTTCCTGTTACCCTGGCCTTTCCTTGAAGCCATCACGACAACCTAACGTAAGGCCTCAATCAGGTCTATTAAACTACATTAATTTTGCCCTGTATCCTCAGGTTACCTTCCCAGCAGCCATGGGTTTGACATCAGGCGTGGGGGTCTGGCCCTACCCATCAGTGCCTGACATGGGATACAACTTGGTTCTCTTAAAGGCTTTGCCTTTTGGGGACCATGCCCTGCCATTGGGCGATCACCTCACTCCAGCCACTAAGGAGAAGATCTGGAGGGTGATTATGTCAATTTATTTGAGCTCCTTAATAGAAATGTAGACAAGAAGGAGATTGATAAGGAGGATGAGAGGGAGAAAGAAAAGTGTTGGAGGCATGGGCCCGAGAGGACATGGGCAAACTGGTTACCGGGTTTCTTGATTTATGCTGGGGTAGTAGTGAAAGCACAGCCATTGAGAGCTCAGTCATTGTTTCAATACCTCAACTTGATCTACAGGGTGTACATAGACTTTGTGGGGCAGGCTTGGTTGCTTTATGATGAATCATTCTGTATGCAGAGTGCTATTCATCCAAATTTGTGATGGGATGAGCTGCTGCCAGGCCTTTGGCTGCAGTTTATGATGCCTGCCAGGACGAATTTGGTTATAGGTTTGATAGTGGGCATCTTATCTGCAAATCCCATCCGAATGTGAGCTCCCGTGCTGGCAAGGGGCAAGTGGTTCAACCCTGCTTGCTCTGTTGAGATTATAATGCCAAGGGTACATGTACACGCAAAGCATGCCATTTTAGGCATGAGTGTTTGGTCTGCGGGGGCCAGCACCCCGGCACATCATGTTTTAGGGCCAGAGTGCAACAAAGTAACAGCAAGGACACCGGAGGTAACAAAAAGGGAAACGGTGGAGGGGGTTCCTCTAACAAAGGGCCCCAGCCCAATTAAGTTGTCAGTATTGGAGGCCTGGTTGCAGGATTATCCAAGGAGGACAGACGCACAGCACTTCTTAGAGGGCTTTAGGAATGGTTTTAGAATACCGGTGCTAGGCAAGCGCAAGGCCTTTTTCGCTAAGAATTTGAAATCAGTACATGGGATGGAAGGTATTGTTAAGGTAAAAATACAGAAGGAAGTTACAGAAGTTAGAGTTTTGGGACCTTATCATAATGCCCCTTTGGAGAACCTGCGGGTATCGCCATTGGGCGTGGTGCCCAAGAAGAATCAGGGAGAATATAGGCTCATTCATCATCTGTCCTACCCAAAAGGGGAGTCAGTGAACGATGCCATCCCGCAGGAACTCTGCACAGTGCTCTACACTTCTTTTGACGAGGCTGTGTGCATGATCCGTAGATGTGGAATAGGGCGGAGCTTGTGAAATATGACATTAAGTCAGCATTTTGTATTCTTCCTGTCCACCCCCACAATTTTGACCTTTTGGGTTTTTATTTTCAGGGCTCTTATATTGATAGGGCATTGCCAATGGGCTGTTCTGTATCATGCGCTGCATTTGAGTGTTTTAGTTCTTTTTTAGAATGGAAGCTCAGGTGTAGAGTAGGCTGCAAGAACACTGTCAATTATTTGGATGATTACCTTTTCTGTGGTGAAAGCAACACTGATCAATGTAAATTTATTTTAAAAGCTTTCCAAACAATGGCACAGGAGCTGGGGTTACCCTTAGCTGAGGAAAAAAATGGAAGGACCGGCTACTTCACTTACGTTTCTTGGAATAGAATTGGATACTAGACAGCAGGCTTCCCGATTACCGGAGAGCAAACATGAAGCCCTTAAGGATAGAATTGCTCTGCTTATTAGAAGCAGGAAAGTGTCCTTGAAGGAGTTACAGGAGATTGTAGGTCATTTAAATTTTGCATGTAGGGTAATTGCCCCAGGTCACACATTCCTGTGTAGATTGTGACAGTATGAAGGGCCTGCGTTGTCCTTTTCATAGAACGCGGGTGACAAGGGGTATGAGGCAGGACCTGCAAGTTTGGAGCCAGTTCCTTGTCGATTTTAATGGGGTATCGTTCTCAAGGACTGAGATAAATCTTAGGGCTGATTTTCAGGTTCAGACTGATGTGGCAGGCTCCTTTGGTTTCAGGATATATCAAGGGTAGATGGTGCACAGAACTGTGGCTCAAAGAATGGCACCAGCAGGGAATTACTAGGGACCTCACATTTCTGGAATTTTTTCCAATAGTAGGCGCCTTGTGGCTGTGGGTGCACGAATGGGCTAAATCAGTAGTATGCTTCTGGTGTGACAATCAGGAGGTTGTTTACATAATAAACAACCTCACGTCACGCTCGGAACACATTATGGCACTGGTGCATGCTTTTACCTTGTGTGCCTTGAGGTACAACATCGTGATCCAAGCGAAGCACATTCCTGGCCTGAATAACAGCTTGGCTGATGCCTTATCATGCCAACAGATCACTCGGTTCAGGGAATTAGATCCAGGAGCCAGCGAATTTCCAGAGACACTGCCCACAGAGGTCTGGCAAATTGGCATGATGACGCGGAAAGAGCAATTGGTTTGGCCCTGGCCTCAAGGACACACAAAGGGTACTTGGCAGTGAGTATAGAATTTCAGGAATTCAGAAACCTAGTAGGTCTGGAACTGCTTTGGCCCGCTCCGGTAGAACACCTACAACAATTTATAGCGTATTTACATAGGATGGGGCTGGCTCCTGGATCCATTCAGGGTATGATGTCAGCGCTAGTGTTTCAGGCCAGGGTACAAGGTTACCGGGATTATACCTCTAATTTTTGCATCAGGAAGATGATTGAAGGCTGGAGTAAAGAAAGGGGTTGGGTTAAGGATTCCAGGACTCCAATATCCCCAGCATTGTTGGAAAAAATTTGCCAGCAATTGGTTGTTATTTGTACAGATGAATATGAGGCAGCGTTATTTAGGGCTGCGTTGTTATTGACATTTTTCGGCGCATTACAGATTAGTGAGGTGGTAGCCACGGGAAAAGGTGATATGATGAAAGTAACATTACAATGGCAGTATGTTAGGTTGGAAGGCAACACGATGCGGATTCATATTCGCCAATCCAAGGCCGACAAGCAGGGTAGAGGTGCTGATATTACCCTGGCTACGTGTTCCATAACAGAGCCATGTCCTTTAGTAGGAGCGACAAGTGCTTATTTAGACATTAGGGGGCAGGAACAGGATTATTTCTTCGTACACAAAGATGGGTCCCTGTTAACAAAGTATCAATTTTGGAAAATGACAGAGGGAAGAAGTGATCAACGAAGTCAAAATAGTGGGAATTTTGGATGGATATGACCACACCCTGAAGTGAAGAGAAAGTCGACAGTAATAAAGCATACAGTCCAGAATTTTAAAAAGCTGATTTCAAAACACTTGTGGAGGTACTGAGTAACATTCCACAGTCACAAACAGGGAGAAGAGAGTTCACAATGGGAGTTCCTTAGAGGTGAAGGCACAATCAATACAGTTCCTATGTGAAAGAAAAGTGGGAGACTCTTAAAGAATCTAATGTGCCCACAGATGCAGATTTCAAATCAGCCAAGATTTTAAAGATGCATACAAAGGATATGGAAAGAGAGGAAAACCACCAAAATAAAGCAGAAATGGGTAGCCAATTCTTGCAAGAGAAGGACAGGAGGACTAAAACTCAGTATAAGCAGAGACTGATGAGAAACACTAAGAATAACTAAAGGAAATTTTTCAGCTATTCTCAGAACAAAAGGAAGAAAAAGGAAGTGGTAAGTCTGCTTCCTGGGTAGGATGGAGAAACACTTGTGGATATCAGAGAGAATACAGATGTGTTGAATACATACTTTACTTCTATCTTCCATCAAAAGAAAGTTTAGGGTGAATCAGTGGTGCACTGGGGGGTTGTAGCCCAAAGTAGATTATGAGGTAGTATGGGGACACCTAGCTACTTTAAAAGAATGCAAATCTCCTGGACTAGATGAACTGCATCAAAGGATACTAAAGGAACTTGACCATTTCATGCCAGAACAGTCTAAAATATTCAAGAATTCTTGGAGAACAAGTGAAGTCCCTGATGGTAGGAGATGGGCAAATGTCCCCACCTTCAAAAAAAGGGGGAATAGAGAAGATCTGGGCCACTACTGATCGGTTAGCTTGTCAATACCAGGAAAGCTTCTAGAACAGATCATGAAATAGTAGATATCTGAACACTTACAGAAGAATGCAGTAATTCCTCAGAGTTGTTATGGATATCTCAAATACAAGTAATACCATAATAATTGTCACTTTCTTTCAAAGTGGAGTTGCAGGCACAGTAGATCAGGAGGAAGCTATAGTATATCTTGATTTCAGCAAGGCCTTTGACAAGATCCCACATTATATCCTTGTGGCTTATTGTAAATTAAGCATTAAACTACTTTAAACTACATTAAACTGCTCTAAGATAGATTTGTAGCTTGTTGGACAGACTTTAGATGGAATTTGGATGACCATCAGTTAGGATTTAGCTGTGGATTTCATGCACTGAGGTTGGGCTCAGTGACTCTTGCAGTCCTTTTCAGCTCTCTTACTGTAGGGGTTTAAGAGAAGAAGGCAGGATGATGATGAAGAAGCCAGTGTGGCATTCCAAACACCAGGAAAACAGCCTAAAGAGAAGGTGGAGGTGGCAGCAAACCATACCGTAGCCCTTCTGTAAACCCTTTTTGCACAAATCTGGTCTGAGGGGGTTCTTAGAGTCAAGGCAGAATAGGAGAGAAGGCGGTATTTGACTCTACACAGAACCAGCATCTGGAAACAGCAGGAGGTGTGTGGCCACTGCCAGAATTGCAATTGCTGCCATCACCACTGGTATGGGCTACTCTGGCAGTGGGTGGGGGTGCCAGCAATGGCTTCTTTTTCATAGAAATGGCCAGCTCTAGAGAGTTGCTCATAGTGTGGCAATTGTCTGGAAAAGCACAGCCCCTCAAGCATCCAAACATTATTCTCCCTAGCCCTCTGCCATCCAATGAGTGGCAGAGGGCTATCTTCACCAATGAGTGTAATGGTAGAGACGACTTTGGCTGTATCACATGACTGGCATATGACTAGGAATGAGAGAACCATTTTTTAATCAATCACAATTTACCAATATAACAATTACATTGTTGTCCATGTTGCTATGTGCTATCAAGTTGCTTCTCACTTATGGTAAGTGGTGACCTCCCAAAGGTCTTATAGATAACAGACCTGTTTAGGCTTGCAAACTCAAGGCTGTGGTTTCCTTTATTGAGTCAATCAGTTTCGTAACCAGTCTTTCTCTTCACCTGCTGCCCCCAAATTTCCAAGCTTTATTGTCTTTTTCAGTGACTCTTGTTTTGTTGTGATGTGTAGGAGGTATACAGTAATTGCCTCAGTTTAGTCTTTTTTCTTTTCTTTTTTTCTTTTAGCTCCCACACCAGCATAAATCTTTTGTAGATTCTGGTCAATGACATACTTAAGCCATTCATAAGTGATATGATGATAGGATAATGCACTCAGACCCAGTGCATCATCCAGCCACTGTTCAGTTCCCAATGGTTTTGGTGCACCATTATATTCTTAAGTTTTTAAAAAATAACTTTTCAGGCTTGGTTTTCAAGGCTGCATAAATAGCCACAATCTCCTCTCAGACCTGCAAAAATGTTTGCTAGGGGGCTTGGCCATGTAGTATGATTCTTCATCACACCTGTTATGGGTTGGGACAGTAGCTATGAATTCCTGATAAACACATGTAATAGGAATTATGAGGATGCCACAGTCTACTCCAGTCACTAGAAAGCAGAGAATGTTTTGCTAGACTGAAAATTTATAACAGAACAAAAATTTGAAAATAAAGAACAAATATGAAACTAAACCCTGGATACACATCCACTTACACTTGTACATATTACTAAACCCTCATGAGCCCATGGTCTAAAGCTCTGTTTTGCAACAGAATAGGCTGGCTAGGGAATACATTTTACTGGAGGGACTGAATATTTTTGGTAAAACATCTGTTAGTTGTATGAATGAACTAGTAGTAGAGCCTGACCAGATGGATCCTAGCAGCCTGCTTTTATTCAGTGGAATAGTAGAAGAAGGGATTACATAAATATTTCTTTAATTTATTTTATCTTTTTGCAAATTCCCTAACCTCAAATTAATCTTTTCAAGCAAGGAGAATACATTTTAAAATGTCTTCAGGAATATCCACAATAAGTTAGAAACTAAGTGTTGAGAGGAAAGTAAACAGAAAAGATTTTTCACAACCTGAGAACAACCATGTGAAATGTATTATGCTGGAAAGCATTATATTATTATTTAATTATATTACTTTAAAATTTATTCTTATTACATCTTACTGATAACTTACTGTTACAGAGTACTGTTAGCAGAAACACTTTTGAACCTAAATTTAAATAGGTTGATATATCCCTTCCTGCCAGAAAGTATCTCCATAGCCATTCTGTTGAACTTGCCTCCAGACAGACTTCAGCAAGCTCTGCTGCTGCTGTGGCATTTGCCAGATGACATGATTATCAGTGTATCCTTCAAGTCTCAGAAAAAATTAGAATGTCCAGGCTTCCCTCACAAACAGCATGGCATGCTTGCCTTCTGAAGGCCTTAAAAGGAATGGCCCACCAAGTTTCTTTATGTAAAGTGAGGAAGGGTACTCTTTGCTTCCTTTATTGGTAGTAGTTTGGCAGACTGTTGTTTGCATAATACTGCAGCAACAAAAGACCTCTGTGTACCAGCAAGGAACAAGGACAAACCATCCTATAAATAAAATAAGTGCTATAACTTTTGGAAGCAAATTGCCTCAAGCTAAGAAACCACTGTAAATATTATCAGTTGCACACTGAGTCACACAACCCAGCATGCAACTGGTAATGTTTACAGTGATTTCTTAACTTGCGGCAATTCATCTCAAAAGTTGTGCTATTTGTACTACACCAGCATAACTTGGTAAAAGGATTTTGGCCATATTGATATCTGCCCCACAACCCTCTTATATTTTACAACAACAACAATAAAAAAACATGTTGGCAACCCACAAATAAGTAATTGTAATGTACATATGAGACATTGTCCAGTCACAACATTCAGTTTTTCCATGCTTTTCTGCACTGAATTATATGAGACTCCAGAAACATAGCCCTTCAAAGCTGCCAGGTCAAGGCTGAAACAAACAGTTTGAAAATGAAGTCCATTATTTATCTCCTGGTAACCAATCACCAAACAAAGGCAAGCTAGTTAGCAATTCATAGAGCTGTGGAAACCTAAAAAACAAAGAAACCTCAAAGCAGGATAAACAATCATCATTTATTTCTTAAGGAAGCTGGACTTCTAATTGCAACATTGGTGTCTTGTATAATTTGGCCATAAAAAAACTTACTTATAGTCCACATCTCTGATGTATACTATACACTAACGGTTACTATTAACAATTGAAACTAATCACAAAATGCAAATAAAATTTCAGCAAAGGAATATCACCTACAACACATACAAAGCTACCTTTGAGCCTCTAGTCCCTTTCCACCAAGCACCCTTCAATACCTTTCTTACCATCTATTTGAGAGTTAAAGAGTTCTTCTCTGTCTCAAATTAAAATGTTCAGTGACCTTTCAGCTGGGGATGAGGTACTGCTCATACATCCCCCGACAATGCTTTAACACAAAAAGGGAAAATTTGTGTCTGCTACTTGTCTTCCTCAGATTCTTATTCTGTAGAGATCTGCTCATTACTTTGGCTACACATCCTTCCAGCAAGTCAAAAGTAGTTCTGTAAAATGAGGCTATTTCCAGAAGTCCGTTGTCCTGCTGTCTCACAAACCCAAGTGCCTCTTCGTGAGGCACGCAGCTGCTGGGGTGAGGCTACTTTTCCCACCCAGCCAGAAGAGGGGCTGGGCGAGAGCAGAGCCTTGAAAAAAGCTGCCCAGCCTTGCCTCACCCTCCCTTACCTTTTCAGTGGAGGCAGAAGACAAAGCGCTGTTGAGAGGTCCCAGCAGTTTCAATTTTGCAGGGACCTGTGACACTTTGTCAGCCTGGAAGCAGGTCCTTCGGTTTGGAGGAGTGGGGGGGAGTTATGAAGAGAGCCTGTGCAGGCTCCAACATTTGTGGGGGGAGGGGGAAGAGAGAGAGAATAAACGGGGAAGAGGGTTGTTAAAGAAGGAGGGGGTTGTGATAATAAAAAGAAAGAAAGAAAGAAAGAAAGAAAGAAAGAAAGAAAGAAAGAAAGAAAGAAAGAAAGAAAGAAAGAAAGAAAGAAAGAAAGAAAGAAAGAGGCAGTTAGAGAAAGGAGGCTGGGCCCCTTCTGGGCCCCCAGCCCTGGTGCAGTTGGGAAATTTTTCATACCCCCCCCATCTTGGTGCTTATTAAAATAAATAAATAAAATAAAATAAATTGAATTAAATACATTAAAATAAGATAAATAGGGGTTAATTGGTTGTAGGTTGTTAAGGGTTAAGTTTATTATATGCGTGTTACTATTGAATATTGGAGGCTTGCTGCTTGGATTATTGGACTGAAAGGTGGCTGCTAAGCAGTAGATTGGGCTGTGTTAAAAAAATTATAAATAAAAATAAATAATTAAATAATTAAATAAATACGCATATATATGGGTTTATGTATCTAGGTATATGCATATATAGGTGTTTTGAGCTCAGATAAACCAACAAGGATTGAGACTGACTGTTGAACAGAACTGGGCGAAAGAGTGAACTGTTAGCATCACTAGGGTGGCCAGGCTACCAGTATGGCTTCTAAAATAAAAAAGGGCAAGGGGGTGAAAAGGTAAACAGCCTGCTAAACATAAAGCCCCCCCCCCCGGTGTTCCCTGCCAGCACTTTCCTCAATGGATGATGAGGACTCGCCAGATTATAGGTCACTGTCAGAGAAGCTCAGTGCCCTTCAAAGGGAAAGAGCGCAAGCCAGGGGAGCTGATGGTTCTTCCGCAGTCCGGAGGTCTAGTAGGGAATCTAAGAATCAGAAGTTAGCCAAACTTAAAAGGATGGGGGACATTATGTTGTCTTGGATTTCTATTTTAGAAGGAGAGCGGTCCAGCCCTGCTGGGGCCCCATCAGCAGCAACCACCCCTGCAAGACTGAGAAGCAGAAGTCCAGCAGCAGTGAACAGCAAAGGCGGTCGCGGATGGCGTCAATCTGCACACAGACCCTTGAGGATGAGGCTGTGGGAGGAAGCGGTGTCAGGCAACCAGTGAGGGAAGAAGGCCCTGCCACCACGGCTTCGGTGGCATCAGCAGGAACACAAGCAGGTGAGAGTATTGACGCACCGGGCATGACACGAACAGCGAACGCTTGGCCGTGGGGTACCGGGAGCCAGGCGGTGCTGGTCCTTTTGGCATCGCCTTCACAAGCACCTCTGTTGGGGATGCAGGTAGCATCTGAGAGCAGTGGGAGTCTTACAACAGGTGCAAGTGTAGCTATGCAAGCTAGGGCAGTGGGGGCAGCTGGACCAGTAGTTCTGGCAGCTGTTCCTGATACAGGATTCTACTCTGTGGCATGGCATGCGTTGCCTGAAGGGGATCAATCTCTGCCACTTGGCGATCACCTTTTGCCTGCTACAGTGGAAAAAATTTGAAGAGGAGAATACATAGACGTTTTCGAGCTTTTGAATAGAGAAATAGAGGATAAGAAAAAGGATAAAGATGAAGAGAGAGAGTGGGAAAAGCTGAAACAGCATAAGCCAGACCGCTGTTGGGCAAACTCGTTGCCCGGCTTCTTTATATATGCAGGAACAATAGTAAGTGCCCAGCAGGAAAGGGCCCTGTCACTTATCCAATACATGGACATTATTTAAAGGGCATACGTAGACTTCCCAGGGCATGCATGGTTGATCTATGATGAGGGGTTCCGTATGTGGGTGGCGCTGCACCCCAGCATGCGCTGGGACATACCCCACGATGCATTATGGCTGTGGACCATGACACCCACACACCCGATGTTGGGGGACAGATTTGACAGTGGAGATTTGGTTCAACAGGCTCAGACATATGCATCCTTCTGAGTAGCGGACCAGGTGATTCAACCCCGTTTGGTTTGCTGGGATTACAACTCCTGTCAACAGATGGACCGGTTCAGGGTGTTGGCTCCGGGGGCGAGGGCCCATCAGGATGTCCTACCAGACGAGGTATGGAATCTTGGAGGGCAGAAGCTAAAAGGGCTATGAGCTTGGCAGTAGCTCCAAATACTCATTACACGGTGGCGTGTAATGAGTATTTTGCCTTTTGTGATAAGGAGGGTCTTGGGCATGAATGCCCTGCATCAGATAACCAGCTGATGCAGTTTGCAGTCTACTTATACAGAAACGGTTTGGCTCCTAGGTCCATTCACAGTAGGATGGCAGCTGTGGCATTTTACACCAAAGCCCAAGGTTGTAAAGGTTTCTCAATTGATTTCCATATTCGGAAAATGATTGAGGGAGTGTGTAGGGAATAGGGAGTGAGTTGTGCCCAGTGATGATCACACACCGATATCACCGGCTGTGGCGTTCACCCTTATTATACTAAATAGGTAATGCATTATTCATGTTCTATGCTGATGTGGTTGAGAGGTGGGGCCACCAGAGAGGTTAAAAAGGTGGAGCCTGAGAGGAAGAGGAGGGAGTAGAGTTCAGTCAGAGTTAGGAGGAGAGAGAGAGAAAGAAATAGTTGGGAGATCTGAGGTGTGAATAGTCTGAGGAGTGAATAGTAACTGGTGAGATTTAAATAGAAGATTGATGCTTGATGAACCTGAAGTAGATACTTATGAATTGTTAAGGAAACATCTGTAATTAATAAACCTGTTTTAAGAAAAAGTGAAAACTGAATGGACCTTCATCTTTCCTAAGTAAAGTACGTTGATTTAGTGATCAACTGGTGGCAGTGTGTGAAAAGGTGTTTGGTTTGCCTTCATGTGCTCTGTGTTTGTAAGAGAAACAGGGGCCACGAGGGGCAAATGTCACACCGGCTATTCTGGCCAAGTTAGGGAGGACTTGGGAAGTAGTGTGTAGGGACCAATTTGAAGTTTGTCTTTTTAGAGCTGCAACACTTATAGCATTTTTCAGCGCACTGCGGATAAGCGAGCTTGTGGCTGCATCCAAAAATGACACGTCTCTATCCTCTTTGCAGAGGAAGGATGTGGTACTGTCAGAGCACCAAGTTGCTATACACTTGCAAAGATCAAAAACTGACCAATTGGGTAAAGGACGGGTGCTGCTGTTAGCGCAATGTGCTGAAACTGAGATCTGTCCTGTTAAAGCTACACGGGAATATATACAACTTAGGGGAGAAGTGGCAGGTGGCCTTTTGATCCACCAGGATGTGTCACCATTAACGAAGTACCAATTTTGGAAGGTTACCTCCCAAGCCTTATGCAAGGCCGGGATACAGGGTTGGCGTTTTGGGACACATTATTTTCGAATAGGCACTGCATCTACTGCAGCACCTATTTGAAAAGGATCTATAAGGAGGGTCTTAGAGCTGAATTGTTTTGGCTTGGTGGGGGGCATGAGACATACTAAGTAGTCCCTATGCCATGGTGGGTAGTGCAGAAGGATAAGGGTTAGTCAGTTCCTAAGAAAGCACATAGAGGGTGCTAAGCACCCCTCCTCTCAGAAGGGCAGCAGCAGAGCTTTAGTTGAGAGGAGGGGAAGCTGGGACCCCAGGGGATGTGGAGCAGCGAGGGTTTGAGACCTGGATGGGGCAAACCTGGGGTACCACATCTGGGACACACGGAAGCGTGCTGTATGGTAAGACAGTGCGCTTTCGTATAGGAACTTGATGGGCGGTCTGGACCGGAAAGTCAAGGTTGACTCCGGTTATAAACCAAGTATTTTGCACTATGGTAGGCCCCCTTGTGGAAAGGGAAGGTTTGGTTATAAAAAAGTTAATAAAGTTGTGGTCCTAGTTATCCCATATACCTGTGTCTGTCTCGTTATTTGGGGCTGGGCAGGCAAAACTGAACTCTTCCACTGTCTTTTTGCAACTTATTGCACTTGAATACTTCATTAGACTGAATCTGTGTCTGAAGGCAGATGGAACAGATAAGTTGGTTTATTCACACACAGCAAAGATGCACTGCTTATCTGTTGTATAAATTGCCCTCAAGCATTGAGGGAGTTCTTCACTATATAATTCTCCATCAACACTCAGAATTCAGGTTGGGGTGGCCTATGTCTTTGTTAGAAAGGAAAATACGCAGAATGCAACTCACTTCCTTTGAAAAAAATTTTTTTTAATTCTGCATGTAAATATTTCTTTTAACTAGTTTGCTAGATATCAAACTGCTTGCTTTGGTTATAAGGAGACTCATAGTTTGAATGAATAATAAACCAAAGAACTCTGAAGTCACAGTGCTTGCTTGAAACTTAGTGTTATCTCTAACATGAACGTGATGAACTGTATAAAGCAAATTAAAACTGTATTGCTGGGTCCAGAGGTGCAGCAAATAGCAGGGGCCAAGTTGGAATTCATATGGTAGTACTCAGGGGCGAGGGTGAGGAGAGCGCTAACAACTGGTTCTTAGAGTGTACATTTAAAAAACCTGAATCTTCAGTTTCTTGCACCATCCAGCACTGGCACTGCCACCGCTGGCAGGCCAAGGTAAGGAGGCAAAGGGGAACAGTGGAAAGGGGATGGGGACAGGGGGCTCAGCTTTCTTTTTTAGGCAGCCGCAACCTGATAAACTGATCAACCGATGCATGGTTCGTCAGAAATCCCTGGGGAAATCCGTGGGTCGTCAACCTTGATGCATGCACCCAATTGTTTCTAAAGAGTACGGAAGCCTTTGTTAATCCCTTTAAATTTTCCCTTTTAGGAAGCAATGGGATCACCTGAGGGCTCCCTACAGGAATCACAATGAGATAATCTCATTTAGCTTTTACCCCTTCCATCATAATTCTCATGTTTTTTTTTCTTTTTTCCCATTTCATTTCAGATTTTTTTGCTGCAGGTAAAATTCAGTAATTACTCTAGTCAAGAAACAAGCTATATTCACAAAACTGCTTTGTTATGATTTGTGAGTTCTAGGAAGATGTTGTGCCCCAAGAGACCACCAGGGTTTGCATATGGACAAAGACAAAAACATTAGGGTTCCCCCTGGAGCTGGTGAGGGTCCTGACACCCTGAACTTGTCAGATCCTGAACCAATGACCCTGAGGCCTCAATTCCTGCAATAACCTTGACATCCCTTGGGGGCTGTCCTAGCATAGGCTGCCCTCTGCTAGAAGCTCCACCATCTTGTTTGGTGTCTTGTTTGGCAGGACCTCCTGAAGAAGTGACAGGAGACAAGAAGGTGTTTAAAGCTTCCTTCTTGGTGGGAAGAGGTGGAAGTTGAAGAGAGTAATCCTGCTTTCTAGGACATAAGAAGCTTCAGTTCAGTTACAACTGTTGTACCCAGTGAGGGCTGGCCTCATTGCTAAATGTTTTGTCTGCTTTGTTGCTGGGTGGGCAGTCCACATCAGCTGGAACATAACAGAAGGAGAATGTAAAGACACAATCAAGTCTGAGAAATGTTGTTAATGTCCTCAAAACTCCTTCTGCTCCTTTCCAAATAACGTAGATGTTATTCACAAGTACAATACTCCAAATTGTCTTCATGTTGCTTAAGGGAAAGTCTTAATGCATCTCTACTGCTGCTGGTGTTTCAGAACACATATTTACTGCCAGCTCAAAAAAATGAATGAGCTCCATAAAACTGATCTTAAGAAAGCATCTGATCCAATGTTCAACATGAGTTCACTCCCCCAAACTGACAGCTCTGTGTTGAGAGTTGTCATAAAACGTAGGTGAACTGAACCATGTTCTTGCCTGTATCTCATCTCCCAGCTCCACATCACAAGTTGCCGCTGGGAAGGATCAGAACATTTTAGGAAGCAAAAAGATATATCAAGGTAAATGCCATAAGGAAACTGGGATGCAGGAGACTTATTCAGCTCTTAGTGGATGTTTTGTAAAAGTATTTTCTCCAGGCTGAAATGATTAAGACTTTGTTGTGATCCAACATACCCTCATCCTTAGAAAAACTCTGCTTTTTATTGTCTTGCTTTTCCTGAATTTTTTCCTACAAGGTCATGCATTGACAGACTCGCAAAGTTACAGCCATCATTTATTGTTCTATTTATAGTTTTGGTGATATTTTACTCCTCTTGCCCAAAGGCATTTGCTTTTATTTAGTGGCAATGAAGAAAAAATCTATTTACCAATGGTGGGTATAATTCATTTCCTACTTCCTTTGGGGTTTATTGCACTTCTGCAATTTTCAAGTGCTCATGCCAGGTTCCCAACCAATCCAGTGTGTTATCCTTGTGCTTTTAATTATCTGTTGACACAACAACATAAATCTCTGGAACCTTGGAAGTTAAAAATAGTCAATGAACATATTTTAACAGTTGTCCATTGGCTATTGATTCTGTTTTATTTCTTTATTTCTGCAAATATTTACCACAGCAAGGGCCTAGTGTGAAGAAATCAAAAAAGCCATATCATTTCCATCTTAGCTGAAGCCTTGCTCATGGGAAGAGGAAGTGGTACCAACTGGAGAACTAGCAGTTCCTGTTGGATGTACATATGTATTATCTAGAATTGAAGCTGGCCAAGTTCAGTGAGATCAACCTTGGAGAGAGAGCATAACTGTTAATCATCCAACTTCTTTTTTTTGCAAAGATCACATATTTGAGAGATTCTGAGATTCTAGGTGTCATCACTGTTGAAAATATGTTAGTGAAGAACAAAAGAGCCTCATGTCTTCAGATGTTAGTCTGCCATTATGTTAGAGTAGGCTACATAGTCATTTATATATTTTTTCTGAGGTAAAGTTTATTTCCAAATTGTTTTATGTCTGTTTTATAATTTTGTTCATTTTTCTAAAAGAACTTTTTCCTGTTTAATCCTTTAAATAAAATAAAATCTTCTCCACTTTTGGTGTGTTTATTGGGTTGGTCCTAAATCTCATATTGAGTCCTTGGTTAACTGTGGAGTTAAGTGATTAGGTATTCTTCTCTACAGGGCTAGTTTTGGCTTTGAAAGAAGGGAATTACTGGGCTTACTGATCTCAGGATGGGATAGCAAACACCAAGAGACCCAGAACTCAGTAGACTCAGACATCCTGAGCCCTATGAGAAGTTCATTACAACTACTAAAACAACTTGAATATATCTTGAGGCAAACTTTGTTTGCTGAATACACATTCCATTGTTATACTTCCATCTTTACATAAAGGTCTTTGTCTCAATTTTAACTATTATATGAATCATATTTCATAGTAGCGACCTGGAAACAAAAATTGTAGACGAGATTTTGGAAGTGTCTCCATGAATTTTTTCTTCTACTCAGTTGCATATATTTATGTAGAACTTGTTGCATATACACACATTCACACAGGGGATCAAAGTCATGATGATGGTGATAATGATTATCACAACAGCTATTGTAACAATGTGAAATTGCACCATAAAAGAGTTTTCATTTGTACCATGAATGACTATAAAAATAAACATTAAACATTTAAACATTCTGTACTCTAGTTCATAAGAAATTTATTCTTAAAAACACAGTCAGATATATTCATCTGCTTACCGTTCAATCACTGTTTTTCTGTTTTGTTACTACTCAAAGGAAGGAGCTACATACAGAAAGTTTGCCTACAGTGGATATCCATCCATGCTGGAATTTCTCAGTGAGAAGATCAGTTATGGTGGAAAAATTTCTCTGAAAGACATACTTCTCACTCCTTGTTAATCTTGTCCTATAAAGACACCATGGAGTACTGTCTGTCCCTGTTAGCACAGACTCAGTTCACAGAATGACAGTGTCTATTGTAAGACACAGTGTGATTTTTGAGTGTAATCAGTCAGATTTCAGGCATGCATTTTAAGCTTTCCACTAGAACACTGAAGCCTACCAGTAATTAACTGAACTGTACCTCAGGAACCATGTACAGCCACACAACTGCATAACAGATTGCAGAAAACTGGTATTCTTCTAACTACCAGGCAAAATTGGGCAAATACCTGTCAAAATCATGTCTGACAAAATGTTTTACAGATGAAGATAACAAAGGCTAAGATATAAGCAATTTCGAGAGTCAGCCATAGTTAGTAATGTAAAGAATTCTCACAAAACTACATTTTGCACAAAATGTTTCTGTGCAAAATTAGTGTCCTTTTCCTGATGCTGAACAGACACAGACACTGCAAGCACTGAAAGAGTGGGCAATTGATCAAAAGCCACAAAGAACCTACTCAGTGCTTCTAAGTCCCTAACAGAAAACAACTACTATTGTAACAACTACTATTTGTAGAAATATTGTTAGCAGAAATGCAAGAATTCTTAGCGCTACTATAGAAAATATCCCAAAGCCTAGCAAAAAGGAAAAACAGCAGTTGTTTCTCATCTTTGTCCATAAGAACAGTATGAGTCAAATTTACAGCCCTAGCTAGGGCATAAGTTTTTTAATTCTGTTCTCGTTAAAGCACTGAGAGTTAGAAACTCTTGGAAATCTAATGCAATTCACTCAAACAGCCTGCCCCAACATGAACCAGAAATCTTGGCAAAACACAAGCATTCTGTGGCTGATCTTCAGGTTTTCCTTGCCAGACACTGATATGAAAGGAGCTCCTATAAAGAAGAAAGCCCTTTAAATAATTGCTCTATGGAGAGAAAGAAATAGTAGTGTAGATAAGAATCACCTTTAGTGTATGCAAGCCTGCAGCTGTTTGTATATCCTACCATTTTTCACAGTTAACTTTAACTTATGGACATAGATGTCTTCTTCATTTCAGCATTCTGCCTGGAAATCTTTTTCTATCACCAAATCCTCTTGCATCATGGTGTAAATAAATAAAAATAGCAGTGTTACTCAACATGTGTGTGTTTTTTCTCTGACACAAGCTCTAATACCCAGAGGCCCCAAAGACATGAATATGAAAGCTGGCTGCAACAGATCTGCTTAAGAACTAGAAACAGATAAAAAGGCTCTACAGTGTGTCTGCTCTGTTGAACACTTGTTATTGTGAAGCACAAAAAAACTATATAAAATATTGTCACTCAAGGGACTAGCTGAAGGATATAGAGATCTCTTTTCTTTTTTCTTTAGCCCTTCCCCTCTTTCTAGTTATCAGTTCATATTCAGATAATCTTGTTATGTATTGTATTCTGGCTGTAGGATGGCCTTCAGACGCCATAGGTGGCAACCACATACACCAGCTTTATACTGAATCATGTCATTGGCTCACCTAACCCAAAGGGATCTTTCTGAGGTGTACTACCTGACCTTTAAGTTAATACGTCAAGGACTCAACAGCCAACAATTCCAGTTAAGAATGTAACAAATACTTGCAGTTTTTCTTTTCCTCAATAAAAAAGAGTGTCTCAACATGTTGAAACAATTGTCAGTCACTGCAAGATTTTTTGCTCCTGCACAAAAATATTGTGGCGGAATGCCCACGTCACTCCTGTCGATCATATGGAGCTCAAGTGCAGGAGCCTATAATAGGACAGGAGGGGCGGGATCAGGAGGACAGTTAGACAGTTAGAGACAGTTAGAGAGGAGGATTTGATGAGTTAAAAGAGAGAGTGGAAAGTTGGATTGTTAGAGAGAATAGGAAAGAGTTAAAAGTAATAAGTAATAGATAGATAGCCAAAGAATATTGTTGAAGTGGTTATTGTGAATAAATACATGCAAGCAAACGTATAATCCAATCCAAGTTTAATGATTGATCCTAAACAGCAATAAAAGAACATCTGTGATTTGCTTATGTGATTTACAAACCTGAAAGATAAATAAACCAATTATATTTGGCAGCACGTGTCTAAGATACATATTTGATACAGTGTGGATGATAGATCCACTGGTGGCAGGGGTAAAAGAGGAAACGCATCCAGAGGGTGGACCTGTGTTTGGGGAGGACAAACAAGGGACACTGGGTGGATGCAACAAATATGAAATCAGCACTTTTTAGCTGCAGCAGTAGCAAAAAAGTGGGAATGCAGTTACACAAAAACTTTGTTTTGCACACAGAAAACCCCCACATATTTTGCATAGGAAATGGGGAGGAGTCAATATACAGATACAGTGTGTCTGATTGTCTAAACATGGAGTGAAAAGACAATCATGTAAACATTCCCCCAGCTAAAGAATGTTTTCTATAATGTGCCCATTCTCACACTGCTTAGAGATTATCCACACCATTCATCATATCATGGAAAGCCTGTCAGATTGGGGAAAGCTGATGTGATTGCCCTTCCAGTCTGTACTTAAGCAATAGGATATTGCAGAAAAAAACAATTCTGTAAATGTTTCAGAAAAAAAGTCCCCAGATGGGAAACCCTCATAAATTTGCCCTGTGAAGAGAAAGCTTCTGAAATGCTTTATTCTCATTTGCAGGAACTAAATAAGCAAAGATTTACATCCCTAACTCAGGGGTCTCATCTACATGCCTCAGATGTATATGTGAGAGATCATACCACTTGCTCCTAGTGTGAAAATTGTTAGCTACAGCTCTGTCTAGTGTTTCCCATGATTACGGAGCTTGAAGGAAAATAGGAAGCCATTAACACAACACATTAATTTGTCAAGGTGCACAGATTTGAATTTTTGAACTACACCTCCCAGAAGCGAAGCTGCCTGGGGGATTCTTGGAGCTATGGTGGGAAAACAACAACAACCAAACACTAATCTGCCTCTATTCAACTGATTTTTCTGACGAAATTAGGGACATCGATGTCACTTATACTTGCTGTTCAGTAAGTTACATGAAACTGAATTCAACAAACTAATTGATCTATACGTGGAATGCAACTAGGCAAGAAATAATTTAACAATGTTGTGTGCTCCATTTATTATTGTGTACTAAGGAAATGGAAGCTCTTAGTTGGGATTGCACATGTAAATCAATTTATTTTCCTCTCCTAGTGGCTGCAAACAGAATCCAGTATTTTGAAATCAAACATAATTGTTTATTAGTCCTCACAGATGTTTCTGAGCAAGGCTTCCAGTTCAATTGCTAAGCTTATGTTGCTGTGTCCTTTTGACTTTTCCAAAGAGGAAAACTTGAAAGTCTTTGGACAAGATGGAATTGGAAGTCTGTGTTTATAAATGAGACAATTTTCATTTTGTTTGATATATTAAAATTATTTGAAAAAATGCATAATAAATAAGAATGTTCCATTTGCAAGTGACATGAATAAATGAAACAGCTAATCAGCATTTATCAAAACTGTGTCTTAAATAAAAGTATTTTGGATAGACCTTAAGCATCGGAGCATTGTTGTTTTACATCAGAACAAATTGTGACTAATTGACTTTTAAGAAATCACTCTAAAACACATATTTTAGTTAAACTTTATAGATTTCACACATTTATCAAATTTGACAGAACAGAATGCTCTAATGAGCAGTCTGCTACCGAGAATGCATGTCTTTCTTTTCTGAGGGGTAGCCATATTCATACATTGTGGCAACATCAGAGAAAAATCTTGTAGCATTGTGAAGATTAACAATATCTATTTGGACATCAGTTTTTGTAGATTCCAGTCCATTTCTTCAAATGCATATAATATAGCCACAGTCAAGAGACATTTCCACAAGCATAAGAAAAAAATAAATACAAGATGTTACGGAAATGCAAAAAATGCAACATTGTCTAAGTCCAGTCGGTGGCCATTAAAGGTCATTAACAGTCCTTGTGGGGTTGTTAATGTATGAATGTACAGAAGGGGCAAACACCACAAAGCTTGCAAACTCCATGCCTGTCATCCCCTATTATGCTGGTCACCTCCACAGCCCTGTGTTTGCTGATATGCCACCAAATTTCTTTAAAAACAACTTGTGCAGATGGCCTTGTTTTAAACCAAAATACTGTTAAAGCCCTTGAAAATGAGATTGTTTGAAAATTAGATGAGTGATCTCTGAGCACCTTGTTTAGAAATGAGACTACAAGAGGGGTTGTTGTTACCATGCTACTGGAATTTAGTTTTGACTTATAACAACCCTGTGAATTAGTGAGCTTTGAAATGTCTGACATTAACAGCCCTGCTCAGATCTTGCAAACTCAAGGCTGTGACTTACTTTGCCAAATCAATCTGTCTTATATTTAATCATCTTCTTTTTATGCTGCTTTCTATTATTCCAAGCATGATTGCCTTGTCCAGTGAATCTTGCCTTCTCACTGTGTCCAAGATATAGTAGCCTAAGCTCAGCTTCTAGTGGGAATTCAGCTTCTAGTGAGAATTCAGGGTTGATGTGATCTAGCACACAGGTATTTGTCTTTCTAGCAGTCCGCTGTATACACAAAGCTCTTCTTCAACAGCATAATTTGACTCCTCCCTCCATTAGCTTTCCCCACTATCCAACTTTTCAATCCACTGTTGAAACTGGGAATAACATAGTGTGAATGATCTTGGCACTGGTCTCCAGTAATACATCCTTTCACTGTTCCAGCTACTCAGACTGAAACTCACAATTGGATATAGCTTATTATCTGGGATGTAATGTGAGTCGTTCTTTTGTTGCTGTTCTTGCTTTCTATTTAATTCCTTTGCACATTAAACTAAAATCTGAACAACATGTGCAGTGAATTATTTGGACTCCTGTGGACTTTTGGCGGCTTTCACCCACTGCCTTCCTTAGCTCCATCCGTCTTCTCTACGTCTTTATTGTCAATTTCATAATGGTTTTCCATGGCAGACTTGGTACCCTAATTTAGAACACCCCTAATTTATTTCTACGTACTGTGGCCTAATAAAATAATCATGACAAGGTTTTGCTTTGCAACATTCCAAGAGTACTGAATGCCATGATTACAGACATTGCAACTGTCTGTGTGTTCTCTATTATTCATGCAGTCAGCTGCTACTCTTGCAGGCTGGAACATTTCTGAACCAAGACCGGTATATTATGACTTAGAACTCACTAACCTGGGCTCAGAATAGAAAAAAAGAAATATACATTAATGCATTTTTATATCTGGCAATAGCCTATCATAAATGATGTATAGTGCAAAGTATTTCAGGTAGCATGATGCACCATAAATGCTGAATATCTGAACCACTTTTGTTGTTGTTCTTTTGTTTTGCTTTCTCCTGAAGATGGTATTTGGAAATATTTCCTGCAGTACTATGATGTGAAGGCCAAAACCAAAAAATCCCTCCAGATTTGGAAAATATCATGAAGGTAGTAGCTGACGAGTCTCAGGAAGTGAAAAGCACAGAAATACGTGCAACTGGTACATTTTATGTATCAGTTGGCAGGCTTTCCTTAAAAGATTTCAAGGCAGATGGCAGCATATAGTAACTCATTTTTATTGGCTAAAACCCTATTGTCTTCAAAATTTTAAATGGATTGGGATCCAGTCTCTCCCGTGTAAGCCTGTCTATGGTTTAAAATGGATTTCTTAACTTAAGGCAATTTACCTCCAAATGTTAACCCCATTTGTATTACATAACCACAGAAAAGGATTTTGGCCACTATTGATTAAAGTATTATTAAACTGCTGTATGGATATCAGGACAAAGCACAAATATAATTAATGCAATAAAAACCCAAGAATATGTTATAATAAAGATAAGAAATGTTGCACCATTTTTTTCCCTTCTCACCTGTGAGACAGGGTGATATTTTCAGGAAATATGAGAGTTCTTGTATTTGAGAGGATGATTCTTGTACAAACTGTACAATTGCATCCAGTTATTAAAAATGTAGCCCTGTTACATGGATTTTAGAAATCAGAAGTACTGGATGGGTTGTTTACATCTTTTAATTAATCAGACTATCCTCCAATGTTCACTGAATAGGCATGTGCTTTCCTTCAACAAAAATTAATTTTGTGCAAAGACATTTTGCTTACATTATAAAATCCTCAGCAGGAAAAATATCATGCTCATTTTTTATTTTCCACTCAACAAAAGAACTCTCATGGACACCAGCATACATCCATGATAAGACTGTACCATTTTCTTAATAAACACTTTCTTCAGAATTTAGTAAGTATTTTTCACATCCCTCATAAACGCAAAGAAAAGGGTAAGATACAAACAGGCAGAGTCAGTGAATAAAAATGCCTTGACAAACAGAAAGATTTTGAGCGGATGCCCCTGCCCCCATGCACAAAACTGGACATCCACAGATAATCCAGCCTAGTTCTCCATAGGGCAAACAGAGACATCAGTCATGCTTAGGGCATGCAAACAATGCAAACAGTGGTAAAACACACACACACACACATTTTAGAAATGAGCAAATACACTGTAAAGGCACCATTGCCTTTACAGGGCAAATCTCCACCATTGAACACTTACTCATTGCAATGATCTGCCCTTTTCTTAACTGATCGGTTTTTGATCTGCTAAGGTGAATAATAACTTGGTCTTCAGAGACCATCACATCTTTCTTTTGCAGAAAGAATTGGGATGTGTCTTTTTGCAATGTGGCCACCAGCTCATTTACTTGTTAGCCCCCCAAAATACAATGAGAGTTGCCACCTGGCTCCTTCATGGGGCTCATTTCTGGAGCTTGGGTTGAATGAGCCTTCCATCAGCTGAAAAATAGCTATGCAAATGCACATTAGCAAAACGTGAACGAAAATTATAGATGTAGCTAAAGATACAGACACAGGCACAGACATGGATACAGATATAAGAACATAAGAAGAGCCCTGCTGGATCAGGCCAAGGGCCCATCTAATCCAGCTTCCTGTATCTCACAATGGTCCCAACCAGATGCCTCTGGGACCACACAAGACAACTAGATACCTGTCTCCTGATACCCCTTCCCTGCATCTGGCATTTTGAGGTACCTTCCTTTTAAGCCTGGAGATTATACATCCCCATCGTGGTTTGTAACCTGCAATGGACTTTTCCTCCAGGAATCTGTCCAATCCCCTTTTAAAGGCATCTAGGCCAGATGCCATCACCGCATCCTGTGGCAAGGAGTTCCACAGACTAACAACATGCTGGGTAAAGAAACATTTTCTTTTGTCTGTTCTCATTCTCCCAACATTTAATTTGAGTGGATGTTCCCTGGTTCTAGTATTGCGTGAGAGGGAAAAGAACTTCCCTCTATCCACTTTATTCATGCCCTGCATAATTTTATACATCTCAATCATGTTCCCTCTCAGGTGCCTTTTCTCTAGACTGAAGAGCCCCAAACACTGTAGCCTTTCCTCATAAGGCAGGTGCCCCAGCCTAGTAATCATTTTAGTCACTCTCTTCTGCACCTTTTCCAGTTCCACTATTTCTTTTTTGAGGTGCGGCAACCAGAACTGTACGCAATACTCCAGGTGCGGCCTTACCAGAACTTTGTACAATGGCATTGTAATGTTGGCTGTTTTATTTTCAATCCCCTTTTTAATGATACACAGCATGGAATTAGCATTCTTCACTGTCACCACACACTGGGTTGACACTTTCATCTAGCTGTCCACCAGCACACCAATATCTCTTTCCTGATCCATCATGGACAGCTCAGAACGCATCAGCTGATAAATAAAGTTTTGATTTTTTTGTCCCAATGTTACATTTTCTTATTTTGAAACACATTTGCCATTTTGCCACCCATTCTCCCAGTTTGGAGAGATCCTTCTGGAGCTCTTCACAAATCCTTCTGATTTTCACCACCTGGAAAAGTTTTGTGTCATCTACAGACTTGGCCACCTCACTGCTTATCCCTGTCTCCAGGTCATTTATGAACAGGTTGAAAAGCACCAGTCCCACGACAGATCCCTGGGGCACACTGCTTTTCACCTCTCTCCATTGTGAAAATTGCCCATTGATACCTACTCTCTGTTTCCTGGTTATCAACCAATTCTCAATCCATAAAAGGACCTGCCATCTTATCCCCTGACTATGGAGTTCTCTCATCAGCCTTTGGTGAGGGATCACGTCAAATGCCTTCTGAAGATCCAAATAGACAATATCCACTGGTTTGCCCACATCCACATGCCTGCTGACCTTTTCAAAGAATTCTAAAAGGTTTGTGAGGCAAGACTTACCCTTACAGAAGCCATGCTGATTTTCCCTCAGCAAGGCTTGTTCTTCTATGTGTTTTAAGATTTTATCTTGGATGAGGCTTTCCACCATCTTCCCTGGAACAGACGTTAGGCTAACCGGCCTGTAGTTTCCCGGATCCCCCCTCCTTCCCTTTTTAAAGATTGGTGTGATATGTGCCATCCTCCAGTCCTCTGGCACTGTGGCTGTTTTAAGGGACAAGTTGTTTATTTTAGTTAAGAGATCAGCAACTTCATTCCTCAGTTCCTTAATAACCCTTGCATGGATGCCATCTGGGGCTGGTGACTTATTGATCTTTAATTTATCAATTAGGTCTAAGACATCCTCTCTTTTAACCTGTATCTGATTTAATTCATTAGTCAGGATGGTCCATTCGGAAAGTGGAATCTGCCCAAGATCTTCTGTCGTGAAGACAGATGCGAAGAACTCATTTAATTTCTGTGCAGTCTCCAAGTTCTTTACCTCCCTCACCATCCAGAGGGCCAGTCACTTCTCTGGCAGGTTTCCTGCTTCTAACATATTTAAAGAAGTGGCAGGAAAAATAAGGTCCTGCACTTAGGCAGGATAAACCAAATGCACAGGTACAGGATAGGTGGTACCTGGCTCAAGAGTAGTACCTGTGAGAGGGATTTAGGTGTCCGGGTGGACCATCACCTAAGGATGAGTCAGCAGTGTGCTGCAGCTGCCAAGAAAGCCAACACAGTCCCGGGGGATAGCATCAAGATCACGGGAAGTGATAGTACCACTCTATACCTTGCTGGTGAAGCTGCACTTGGTGTGATGTGTCAAGTTCTGGTCAACACAATACAAAAATTTGCTGAGGCCCTGGAAGGGGTGCAGAGAAGAGCAACAATGATGATAAGGAGACTGGACGCTAAATCCTATGAAGAACGACTAAAAGAACTAGGTATTGTAGCGGTCACCTGTTGTGAATATTCAGCAGCATATTTGCATGAACCAATAGGGAGCTGTTGGGAGGCGGAGTCAGCTATATAGAAGGGGGACTGAAGCAGAGTGTGAGGAGAGATAGAGTTTTGAGAGCAGATAGAGAGAGAGGTTTGAAGAGAAAGGAAGATAGCTTGGGTTTGAGGCAGAGAGAGAGTTTAAGGAGTGAATAGTCAGAGGGTTAGCTGTATTAGTTAAGATAGAAGAGGTTAAAGGAAAATACTGAACACTTTGTGTAACTTTAAGAATGTGCTTAAGAACTATTCCTAAAACAACCTGTAACCAATAAACCTGTTTTATTTCAAAGTTAAGTACTGAATGGCCCTCAGTCTTTCATAGGAAACATAGTTGGTAAAGAGATCAACTGGTGGCAGCGTGGTAAGGGACATGTTGGGATACTCGCGTGAGCTCTTTGTGTGGTGAAACAAGCAGGGGCCATGGGGTAAATGTCACAATTGGTGTCCAGTGGCGGGATACGAAATAATCCAGTATAGTCAAAGTTTAAAAGTGAAGTTTCTGGAGTTGTGGGTACCTTTTAGTCAGAGGTCTGTGGTGAAGAAATTGGTGACCTGCTAGAGCTTTTGTGGAAAAGCTTAGCGGTGGGGCTTCTGAACCCAGATCTGGGGGATTAGTAAGGATAGGGAACTGACTCTAAAGGAAAACATTCTTTTTGTTTACCTCAGGATTTGAGAGACCCAGTGGGCTAGCTCGAAATCCAAGGCTCTGAGAGAAAAGGGAGCAGTGGTGCATAAGAGTGGAAGCCAGAGTGAGAGCAGATCTGAGGTGATAACAAAATAAAAGCAGAGACTTGAAAATAAAATTATTTTGGTGTCTGAGAAGCAAGAATAGCTCAGATAGAGAGACACAGTAACTAAAAGGTTGTGAGCTGGAGAGCAGCAGAGAAAGCTGCTGAGTGAAGCAAGAACAACATAGTTACTGGAATAAACAGCAGAAAGACAGGTCCTTTTGAAAAGCAGTACAGACATTAAAGACTAATTTACTCAGACTTAAACATGCCACCCAAACAAAGCCAAAAAGGAGGCACAAAGTTTACCTCAGGAAGTGGAGGGAAATGGAGATCCTCTAGCTCCAGTGGAACAGGAGGAGACTGATGAGGGTGCCTCAGAAAGACAAGGGGTTCTAAGCTCCCAAGATTTTGAAAAATGGAAGTTGGAACAGGAATTCAGGCTTAGAGAAAAGGAACTAGAAATTAAAGCCAGGGCTGAAGAGAGAGCTAAGGAAATAGATCTTGAAATGGAGAAAGAAAGGGCCAGAGAAGAAAACAGGAGAAGGAAATTGGAGCAAAGAGACAGAGAAATGCAATTTCAAATACAGATGAAGAAACTGGAATTAGCTGCTCAAAATAATAATAATAATAATAATAATAATAATAATAATAATAATAATAATAATAATAATAATAATAATAATAATAATAATAATAATAATAATAATAATAATAATAATAATAATAATGAGGGTACTATTCCATCCACAGTAGATCTGAAGAAATTCCCTCAGTACAAACAGGGAGATAGTCCAGAATAATTTCTTATCTCATTTGAAAGAGCTTGCTGGGACTTTGGAGTGAGAGATTAGGAGAAAATGAGGGATCGGGGGTGCTCTTGAAGAAATCTATTCTCAAATGCCTAGAGAAGAAGCTAGAGACTTTGATGCGTATAAAAAGCTTGTGTACTCTAGATTTGAGATTGATGCTGAACATCTCAGAAGAAAATTCAGGTCAATTAAGAAGAAATCTGATGAATTGTTAGCTCAATCATTTGCTCAAAAGGGACGTGGTGGCGCTGTGGGTTAAACCGCAGAAGCCTCTGTGCTGCAAGACCAGCAGTCGTAAGATCGAATCTATGCAATGGAGTGAGCTTCCATCGCTTGTCCCAGCTCCTGCCAACCTAGCCATTCGAAAGCATGTAAAAATGCGAGTAGATAAATAGGTACCACCTTGGTGGGAAGGTAACTGCATTCCGTGTCTAGTCGCGCTGGCCACGTGACCACGGAAACTGTATTCGGACAAACACTGGCTCTATGGCTTGGAAATGGGGATGAGCACCGCGCCCTAGAGTCGGACACGACTGGACTAAATGTCAAGGGGAGCCTTTACTTATGACTCAGTTTTTGAATAGGTGGTTGGAGCAGGAATGTGTAACCACATTAGATCAAATGAATAATGTAATTGGGTTAGAACAGTTTTATTCTGCGTTATCAGGAGAACTGAGGTATTTAGTTAAAGACAAAGAGCCAAAAAATATTCAACAGGCTTCAGAAATCGCAGATTTTATCAATGGGATCAGAGATCCTAAGTTTTCTGAGGTGAAATTTTACAGGCAGAACTGGGACAACAGTAAGAAACCATTCAATAAAAATTACAACAGTAAAATGTCAAAGAAAGATGGTCTGCTTAGTACCTCACCTAAGTTGCCAGGACCTAGTCCGCAGAAGTGAATGAATCCTGAGGAAAAGTTTGATAGATCTCAGTATGATCAAAGGACTTATAAACGATGCTATAACTGTGGAGAATGTGGACATGTCTGGTCAAAATATATGCAAAACAATAAAAATAAAAATGGAAAAGATGATAATCCAAGAAGGTTTACTTTATAAAACCAGTGGAAGCCACTGAAGAAGGCTGTAACAATGGTTGTGTCTCCATGGCAACTAGCGCGACAGAAAATTCTGATCTGCTACAAGCAAGAATCGTGCAGTGCTTTCTTATAAAAACAGATAATATTTTACTGCAGAGCGCTGGGGAGAAAATTCTTATTAATGAAATATCTTATGTGGGAATTGTTGATACCTGTTCCCACTTAACTCTGTGTCATCCTGATATGGTTTCTAAAGAACAAATACTTACAAATCAAACTGTTACAATCAAGGGAATAAGTTCTGTTCCAGTGACGTTACCTATGGCTAAAGTAAAGATAAACTATCGAGACTGGGTTGGAATTTGGGATGTGGCAATTTCTGATCAAATTCCAGCACCTTGTTTGATCGGGTTAGATCTCTCCAAGCATGTGCAGAGTGCTTTTGTACTAACACGTTCCCAGGGAGGGCAGTTAACAATCCCTGAGGGAAAAGTGGAATCCCTAACTTCTGAAAATAACATGGAAAGCCCCAGTTTAAAAGAAAACCCTGAGGTGGATGAAATGGCAGAAGTTATATTTATGAGAAACCGTAATAGTTGATCCTTTGTTAAGGAACAGAAGGAGGATACCACCCTTACACAGTGCTTTGAGAAAGCTAAGGGAACTCCCTCTTCATTAACGCCTGAATGCCCAGAGAGATTTATAATGGAAAACAATTTGTTGCATAGGGAAGATCTGTTAGCGCCTCAGAGGGGAGGAGATGGAAACCTTAAACAACTGATTGTACCTGAAAAATATAGAGACAATATCTTAAGCAAGGCGCATAGTGATTCTTTTGGAGCTCACATGGGAATATCGTGTATTAAACAAAGGGTTGCAAGGAACTTTTACTGGCCAGGAATGGGTCAGCAAGTTAAGCAGTTTTGTCCAATTTGGGATACGTGCCAGAGAAGGGGTACTGGAAACGACAAAACCAGTGCTAAACTGTGCCCTTTACCTATTATTTCAACCCCATTCCAATGGTTAGGTTTGGACATCGTAGGACCCCTGCCACGAGCTACCAAAAGAGGAAATAAATTTATATTAAGCATAATCAATTTCGCTATTAGATATCCTGAGGCTATACCATCACGAAACATTGAAACTGAGACAGTAGCAGATGCATTGATCAGTTATATGTGCAGAATGTGCTTTGCCTCTGAAATAGTCACAGACCTAGGAACCTCCTTTACATCGAAATTAATGAAAAAGCAGTGGCAAGTTTGCAGCATCACCCATGTAACATTGACCCCTTATAATCCATAAACAAATGGGCTCGTGGAAAAGTTCAGTGGAATTTTGATGAGGATGATACGAGCATATGTTGCAGAAAACCCTTATGATTGGTACCGAAAGATACAATCCCTGCTGTATGCCTATATAGATGTCCCCCATGAGCGCACAGGCTTTAGTCCCTTTGAACTTTTGTTTGGGAGATGAGTTAGGTAAAGGTAAAGGTTTCCCTTGACATTTAGTCCAGTCATGTCCAACTCTAGGTCGCGGTGCTCATCCCCGTCTCCAAGCCGTAGAGCCAGTGTTTGTCCATTGACAGTATCCGTGGTCATGTGGCCAGCGTGACTAGACACGGAATGCTGTTACCTTCCCACCATGGTGGTACCTATTTATCTACTCGCATTTACATGCTTTCGAATGGCTAGGTTGGCAGGAGCTGGGACAAGCGACGGGAGCTCACTCCATCACGTGAATTCAATCTGCCTCAAACCCAAACTATCTTCCTTTCTCTTCAAACCTCTCTCTCTGTCTGCTCTCAGAACTCTATCTCTCCTCACACTCTGCTTCAGCCCCCCTTCTATATAGCTGACTCTGCCTCCCAACAGCTCCCTATTGATTCATGCAAATATGCTGCTGAATATTCACGACAGGGTGACTGCTACAACTCCTCCCCCCTTAAAAAGTTTGTTTTCTGAGGGGAAAACTTACCAGTTTGCCCTCTTAAACAAACAACAAGACATTTAATAAATTTACTAACATTCTCACCATACTTATAACTATAAACATTTGCCATATGGGCTTCTATCAAGTAATACATTTACTATTTAAACTTAACACATTATACAGTCCTGGAAACCATACATTCATAAATATTTTCATCTAGATTAAATCAAACATTACAGATATAAACATAAACATTTACATTTACATTTAATCACTGAGTCTTCTAGATAAAGCTTCCACTACCACATTTAACCCCTTCATTGATTACTGCCTTGTTGTGGCGAAGGGGCTTGAGTAATTCAGAGAAGCTATGGGCTATGCCGTGCAGGGACACCCAAGACGGACAGGTCATAGTGGAGAGTTCTGACTAAACGTGATCCACCTGGAGCAGGAACTGGCAAGCCACTCCAGTATCTTTGCCAAGAAAACCCCATGAACAGAAACAAAAGGCTAAAAGATATGACACTGGAAGATGAGCCCCTCAGGTCAGAAGGCATCCAACATGCTACTGAGGAAGAGTGGAAGACAAGTACAAGTAGCTCCAGAGCTAATGAAGTGGTTGGGCCAAAGCCGAAAGGACGCTCAGCTGTGGACGCACCTGGAAGTGAAAGGAAAGTCCAATGCTGCAAAGAAAAATACTGCATAGGAACCTGGAATGTAAGATCTATGAACCTTGGTAAGCTGGATGTGGTCAAACAGGAGATGGCAAGAATCAACATTGACATCCTGGGCGTCAGTGAACTAAAATGGACGGGAATGGGCAAATTCAATTCAGACAATTACCATATCTACTATTGTGGGCAAGAATCCCGTAGAAGAAATGGAGTAGCCCTCATAGTCAACAAAAGAGTGGGAAAAGCTGTACTGGGATACAAACTCAAAAATGATAGAATGATTTCAATACGAATCCAAGGCAGACCATTCAACATCACAGTAATCCAAGTTTATGCACCAACCACCTATGCTGAAGGGTTTTGTCAAGAGAACAAGCTGGTCATCACAAACACTCTTTTCCAACAGCACAAGAGGCGACTCTACACATGGACATCACCAGATGGGCAATACCGATATCAGATTGATTATATTCTCTGCAGCCAAAGATGGAGAAGCTCTATACTGTGACGGAATGCCCACGTCACTCCTGTCACTCATAGCTGAAGCTCAAGTGCAGGAGCCTATGAGAGGACAGGAGGGGCGGAGTCAGTTAGGCAGTTAGGGGCAGTTAGAGAGAGAGAGAGGAGGAAAAAGGAGAGAATGAGAGTGATAGGTGTGGAGGAGAGAAATTGAATAGTCAAGATAAAGATATAGTCAGAGAACTAGAGAGAACTGATATTAATAAGTTGGTTAAAGTGAATAAATCAATAAAACAAATGAAGAATTGAACGTGTAACCAAATATAAGAAGTTTTAATGAGTGATTCTATACAATGATTAAAAAGAACATCTGTGGTTCAAATTCAATCTAAATAAACAAGTTATGTTGGCAGCAAGTGTCTGATTCAAGTATTGGGCAAGTGTGGATAAGGGATATCCACAGGTGGCAGCGAATGAAAGAGAAAACGTCACCAGAGTGAACCTTGGTTTGGGGAAAACAAACAGGGAACACTGGGTGGAACGTCACAGTGGTGACCAGCAGCAGGATGCGAATAGAGTCCAGTAAGCCGAAGTAAAAAGGGAATTTTTCTGAGTCTAAGGTACCTATTAGTCAGAGAGAGGTCTGTCATGAAGGAGTGGGTGACTCGCTAGAGCTTTTTGGTGAAAAGCTTAGTAGTGGGGCTCCTGAACGCAGATCTTCGGAGAGACTAAAATAGGAGAAGACTCTGAGGGAAAAATTCTGTTTGAGGTTACCTCAAGATTAGATTTGAAAGACCAGTGGGCTAGCTTTGGATCCTAGGCTCTAAGAAGGGAGCACTGAGGGGACAAAAGCGGAAGCCAGGGTCAGAAACATATCTAAGGTGACTGGAACAAGCAGAGGCTTGAAAAACAGAATAATAAAAATAATCTGAAATAGTTTTGTGTCTGGAGGCAAAAAGATAGAGTGTCTCAGACCAAAGAACAGCATGGCTGGGTGCCAAAAGAAACAGTGTAGCAATCCTTGGCTGCCGAAGGAGAGCTACAGAGTAACTCAGGAACTCAGAAAGGAAAAATTATTTGAAACTGAGGCTTGACTATATCTCTGCAGAATAAACCACCCTATCCAAATAAATAAATATAAATATACCTCCTAAAAGAGGAAAAAAGATAGCAATGGAGGTAACAGATCCTCAAGATTTACCTCATGAAGTGGAGGGAAATGGAGTCCCTCTTGAAATATCTATAGAACAGGAGGAGACCCACGAGGATGCCTCAGGGAGAGAAAATGTTTTAATCTCCCAGGAGTTTGAGAAATGGAAATTGGAAAAGGAATTTAAATTAAAGGAATTAGAAATAAGAGCTAGGGCTGAGGAAAAAGCTTTACAGCTCAGAGCTGAGGAAAAAGCTCAAGAATTACAGCTCAGAGCTGAGGAAAAAGCTCAAGAATTACAGCTCAGAGCTGAGGCTGAAGCCAGACAAATGGAGTATCAAATAGAAATGAAAAAATTAGAAGTGACAGCTCAAAATAACAACAACAACAATAATAATACTAATGCTGAGGGAAATTTCTCCAAAATAGACCTAAAGAAATTTCCCCAATTTAGAAAAGGTGACTGCCCAGAATCATTTCTCATTTCATTTGAGCGTGCGTGCTGGGACTTTTATGTGAGAGGGGAAGAACGAATGATTGTGTTAAGGTCTCAAATAAGTGGGGATTTAGCTGACATTTATTCACAAATGCCCTTAGATCAAGCCAGAGAATATGAAGCTTATAAAAAAAAAGGTTTACTCGAGGTTTGGGATCAATGCAGAACACTTGAGACGAAAATTTCACGCCTTGATCAAAAAGCCTGAGGAATCGTACTCTCAATTAGGGGCAAATTTAGTTCAATGCTTGGAGAAATGGATGGAGCGGGAGAATGTCACGTCACTAGAACAAATGAAAAATATAATAGGGCTAGAGCAATTTTATTCTATTCTACCTGGGGATTTGAGATATTTAGTAAGAGACAAAAAGCCTAAAAATGTACAAGAGGCAAGTGAAACTGCTGACTATATAAATGATATAAGGAACCCCAGATTCTCTGAGGTAAAAATTGGCAGGAAAGTGTGGGACGACAGAAGGAGAGGACCCAGAGATGACCTCAGAAATAATCAAGCAACTGGAAGCCATTTTGAAGGCAAGCCCTCAGAGCTGAGTCACCACACACATAATAGCTTTGAAGGAAAGGGTGACAAGTCCCCATATTTTGACCCCCAGAGTCAATAAAACATGTTATGGGTGTGGGGAGAAAGGACATTTTGTTGTTCAGTGCCAGACCACCAAGAATAGGGATGTTGGTCAACAAAAAGAAGGGGGAAATTCCAATCTGCCAAAGAAAGTATACTATGTACAACATAAGGGAGCTAAGGAAGCCATTGAATCGGTTGCCATGACAATCCCAGTGACAGAAAAGCCAGAGAGCCAAGAGGAGCCTCCAATGGCTAGGATAGTCCAATGTTATTTGATAAAATGTGACCAAAATCTTCTACGCAGTTCAGGCGATGTTATATATGTTAATAATATCAAGAATCTTGCTCTAAAAGATTCATGCTCACAAGTTACAGTGTATCATCCAGAGATAATCCCTAAGAAACATATGCTGGAAAATGAAACAATTTCTATTAAAGGGATTGGAGCTGAAATAGTGAAGCTGCCATTGGCAAAAATTCCCATAAAATATTAAGAGTGGACAGGAGAGTGGACAGTGGCCATATCAGAGCAAATCCCTGCCCCATGTTTAATAGGCCTCGATCTATCAGAGCATGTACAGAGTGTTTTAGTAACAACTCGCTCCCAGGGAAGTCCAATTGAAAACACAGAGGAAAACATTGGGAATTTTGAAATAATAGAAGGGAATGAAACAGCGAATCTAGTCAATATGGGGAATCCTAGTAATCTGTCTTTCATAAGAGAACAAAAAGAAGACCCTACCTTAAGTGAATGCTATAGACAAGTTAAGGAAGGGCCCCTGACCCCTGAAAACCCTGAAAGATACAGTGTGAAGGAAGACCTATTGTACAGAGAAGTTCTGGTGAATCCTAAGAGGGGAGGGGAGAGCATTCTAAGGCAACTGATAGTACCCTTCAAATACAGAGAAAGAATTTTAGAAAAAGGACATAAAGATACCCTGAGGAACTCCTTGCAGCAGTCTCTTGAGTTAGCAGCAGAAAACTTAAAGAGCCATCAAGGAAAGCAAAAGCACTGGTACGATAAGAGAGCCAGGGAAAGAACATTCAATCCGGGAGATGAAGTACTAATGTTGAAACCTATTCAAGGGAATAAACTCCAATTAAATTGGGCAGGTCCATTTAGAGTCGTCTCTAAAATGAGTGAAGTGAATTATGTAATTCAGGAGGAGGGAGAAGAAGGCAGATGAGTGGTGCATGTAAACATGATTAAACCTTATTATAGGAAAGAATTTTTTTCTTATATGCCATTAAAGAAGTACCCAACGAAAAACATGAACTACAATATTGGGAAGGAAGGGGTGAACCCCAGTATAACTCTGAAGATGTTAAGATTAGTCACACGCTAACCCCAGAGCGACAAGATGAAGCGAGAGCCTGGCTGCAGAAATACAAGCAAGTCTTCTCAAATAAGCCTGGTGTAGCAAAGGGGGTAGTACATAAAATAGATACAGGAGATGCACCTCCTCAAGCTGTCACACCTTATAGAGTAACAGGGCCATATGTAGCCTAGGTTCGCAAGGAGCTAGATGAAATGCTGAAAGAAAAAAAATCATTGTTCCTTCTTCTAGTCCTTGGGCAGCCCCAATAGTTCTAGTTGATAAGCCAGATGGAACTATCTGCTTTTGCGTGGACTATCGAAAATTGAACCACGTCACTAAGTCAGATGCTTACCCGATGCCTCGATTAGATGACTTGATAGAGACTATAGGGGGATGTCAATTCATATCAAGTTTGGACCTGACTAAGGGGTTCTGGCAAGTGGGTCTAGACCCCAAAGATCAGGAAAAGACCGCTTTTTGTAGCCCCTTTGGTTTGTTTGAGTTCCGGGTCTTAAGTTTTGGATTGCGAAACGCTCCAGCAACCTTTCAAAGACTCGTGGACCAAACCTTACAAGGGCTTAGAGAATTCACTGTAGCATACATCGACGATATAGGGATCTATAGTCAGACATGGGAAGAGCACATAATCCATATTGAAACAGTGCTACAGAGACTACATGAGACCGGGTTAACAGTAAAAGCTAGTTAATGCCAACTGGGTAGCTCTGAATTAAAATACTTAGGCCATGTAGTAGGGGGAGGCATAATCAAACCCCTGGAATCTAAAAGAGAAGTTATCAGCAATTGGCCCAGACTGACATCCAAGAAAAAAATAAGATCTTTCTTAGGGTTAGTTGGCTATTATCGTCGCTTTGTACCCAATTTTAGCGAGATAGCCGCTCCTTTATCTGATTTAACACACAAAAGAAAGGCTGAGAAGATCCAATGGACGGTTGAATGCGAGGAGGCCTTTAGCAAGTTGAAGACGACGTTGATTACCGGTCCAGTCCTGAGAGCTCCAGACTTCCAGAGAGAGTTCACAGTCTTCACGGATGCATCCAACATCGGGTTGAGAGCCGTGCTGAGCCAGGCAGATGACGACGGAAACCATCATCCTGTAACCTATCTCAGTAAGAAACTGCAGGCGGGCGAGAGGTATTTGTCCACGATTGAACGGGAGTGTCTAGCCATTGTATGGTCATTGCAGAAACTCAGGCCATACATATGGGGACGACATTTTGTACTGAGCACCGATCATTCCCAACTTATGTGGCTGAGAACTATAAGGGCAAATAACAACAAGCTGATGAGATGGGCCCTACTTCTGCAGGACTTTGATTTTGAGATTCGGAACGTGAAGGGAACACAGAACGTGGTGGCTGACGCATTATCTCGGAGACCAGTGGACTGACGGATGGAAAAGAAAATTGTAAAATGTAATGGTATAGAAACTGTTCTATTTATACATAAGTATGAGATGAAAAAAAAAGTGATCTTGTGGTGAATTAATGGTAAGTAGTGATAAAGATAACAGTAATAGGATTTGTATTAATGTAATTGTAATTAATGCAAATTTTGATAAATGTAATTTAAATGTTTAAAGTAATAAGTTTAATTTGCACTAAATAGCAGTAATCAATAATAACAAATATGCATAGATACTGTATAAAAGTATATACATACATACATACATATACATATATACATACATATATACATATACATACACACACACACACACACACACACACACACACACACACACACACACACACATATATATATATATATAGAGAGAGAGAGAGAGAGAGAGAGAGAGAGTAAAAGAGTAACTGGTAATAGTATTGGGAACATATTTGAAATAAATTGTTTATTACTTCCTGCGTTGTTCATGAGGGTAAACTATAAGGTTTCCCCCATGAAACAAACTTTTCCTAGGGGGGAGGTATGTGACGGAATGACCACGTCACTCCTGTCACTCATAGCTGAAGCTCAAGTGCAGGAGCCTACGAGAGGACAGGAGGGGCGGAGTCAGTTAGGCAGTTAGGGGCAGTTGGAGAGAGAGAGAGGAGGAAAAAAGAGAGAATGAGAGTGATAGGTGTGGAGGAGAGAAATTGAATAGTCAAGATAGAGAGATAGTCAGAGATCTAGAGAGAACTGATATTAATAAGTTGGTTAAAGTGAATAAATCAATAAAACAAACGAAGAATTGAATGTGTAACCAAATATAAGAAGTTTTAATGAGTGATTCTATACAATGATTAAAAACAACATCTGTGATTCAAATTCAATCTAAATAAACAAGTTATGTTGGCAGCAAGTTGGCAGCAAGTGTCTGATTCAAGTATTGGGGAAGTGTGGATAAGGGATATCCACAGGTGGCAGCGAATGAAAGAGAAAACGTCACCAGAGTGAACCTTGGTTTGGGGGAAACAAACAGGGAACACTGGGTGGAACATCACATATACAGTCAGCAAAAACAAGACCTGGAGCTGATTGTGGCTCTGATCATCAGCTTCTTATGGCAAAACTCAAGCTTAAACTGAAGAAAGTAGGAAAAACCACTGGGTTAGTCAGGTATAATCTAAACGCTAGCTCTATGGGTTGGAAACGGAGATGAGCACCGCCCCCTAGAGTTGGACACGACTGGACAAATTTTCAAGGGGAACCTTTACCTTTACCTAATCTAAACCAAATCCCTTATGAATACACAGTGGAAGTGAAGAACAGATTTAAGGAACTAGATTTGGTGGACAGAGTGCCTGAAGAACTATGGATGGAGGACCGTAACATTGTACAGGAGGCAGCAACAAAAACCATGCCAAAGAAAAGGAAATGCAAGAAAGCAAAGTGGCTGTCCAACGAGGCCTTACAAATAGCAGAGAAGAGAAGGGAAACAAAATGCAAGGGAGATAGGGAAAGTTACAGAAAATGGAATTCAGACTTCCAAAGAATAGCAAGGAGAGACAAGAGGGCCTTCTTAAATGAACAGTGCAAAGATATAGAGGAAAATAATAGAAAGGGGAAAACCAGAGATCTGTTCAAGAAAATTGGAGATATTAAAGGAACATTTTGTCCAAAGATGGACATGATAAAGGCCAAAAAAATGGTAGGGACCTTACAGAAGCAGAAGACATCAAGAAGAGTTGGCAAGAATACACAGAGGAATTATACCAGAAAGATCTGGATGTCCCGGACAACCCAGATAGTGTGGTTGCTGACGCTGTTAAGGTGCTACACTCAATATGCCAGCAAGTTTGGAAAACTCAGCAGTGGCCACAGGATTGGAAAAGATCAGTCTACATCCCAATCCCAAAGAAGGGCTGTGCCAAAGAATGCTCCAACTACCGTACAATTGCACTCATTTCACACGCTAGCAAGGTTATGCTCAAAATCCTACAAGGTAGACTTCAGCAGTATGTGGACCGAGAACTCCCAGAAGTACAAGCTGGATTTCGAAGTTGCAGAGGAACTAGAGACCAAATTGCTAACGTGCGCTGGATTATGGAGAAAGCCAGAGAGTTCCAGAAAAACATCTACTTCTGCTTCATTGACTACGCAAAAGCCTTTGACTGTGTGGACCACAGCAAACTATGGCAAGTTCTTAAAGAAATGGGAGTGCCTGACCACCTTATCTATCTCCTGAGAAATCTATATGTGGGACAGGAAGCAACAGTTAGAACTGGATATGGAACAACTGATTGGTTCAAAATTGGGAAAGGAGCACGACAAGGCTGTATATTGTCTCCCTGCTTATTTAACTTATATGCAGAATGCATCATGCAAAAGGCTGAACTGGAGGAATCCCAAACCCGAATTAAGATTGCCGGAAGAAATATCAACAACCTCAGATATGCAGATGATACCACTCTGATGGCAGAAAGTGAGGAGGAATTAAAGAACCTCTTAATGAGGGTGAAAGAGGAGAGTGCAAAAAATGGTCTGAAGCTCAACATCAAAAAAACTAAGATCATGGCCACTGGTCCCATCACCTCCTGGCAAATAGAAGGGGAAGATATGGAGGCAGTGACAGATTTTACTTTCTTGGGCTCCATGATCACTGCAGATGGGGACAACAGCCACGAAATTAAAAGACGCCTGTTTCTTGGGAGGAAAGCGATGACACACCTAGACAGCACCTTAAAAAGCAGAGACATCACCTTGCCGACAAAGGTCCGTATAGTCAAAGCTATGGTTTTTCCAGTAGCGATGTACGGAAGGGAGAGCTGGACCCTAAAGAAGGCTGACCGCCGAAGAATTGATGCTTTTGAATTGTGGTGCTGGAGGAGACTCTTGAGAGTCCCCTGGACTGCAAAGAGAACAAACTTATCCATTTTGAAGGAAATCAACCCTGAGTGCTCACTGGAAGGACAGATCCTGAAGCTGAGGCTCCAATACTTTGGCCATCTCATGAGAAGAGAAGGCTCCCTGGAAAAGACCCTGATGTTGGGAAAATGTGAAGGGAAGAGGAGAAGGGGACAACAGAGGACGAGATGGATGGATGTGTCATTGAAGCGACCAACATGAATTTGACCCAACTCCGGGAGGCAGTGGAAGACAGGAGGGCCTGGCGTGCTCTAGTCCATGGGGTCACGAAGAGTCGGACACGACTTAATGACTAAACAACAACAAGAAGAAAAGCATATTTATTGGCCATAGTTTTGACTGCAGCCCTATTTTATGCCAACTGATCTCTTCTCCACCTGCTCTCTAGGCATCTCCTTTATAACTTCATACCCCACACCCCCTCAGTATACCAAGGAGCAGTGCGAACTCTGGAGCATAGAGGGTATTTGGGGGTGATCATGTCAGCCACCCGGGTTGTCTCCAGATACCATCTTTCAAGCTGGGCTTCAATAGGGTCGTCTATCAGGTTGGCAGGAAGCTCTCCCAGAGCCTCTTGGAACCATTCCAGGTCAAGAAGCCTGCTAGGGCAGACCATTTTCACGGGTTTGTTCTCCCCACGGAGGGGGGTCGCAATAGATAGGTTGAATCTCAGTAGGAAGTGATCTGTCCATGACAGAGCGTGGGAGTTCACAGTGCCTAACCTCAGACCACTATCCACCTTTGCAGTTGAGAACACCAGGTCCAGAATGTAGCCAGCTGAATGTGTAGGGCTGATGACATGTTGGGATAGGTTCATGGCTGTCCTGGCACCCATGAACTCCAGGGCTGGGCTGTAAAGTTCTAGTTCTGCATGGATGTTGAAGTCCCCAGCTACAAATAGTCTGGGTGACCTGAACTTTGCAGCCAAAATGAACATGGCCAGTGCTGGCTGGGGTACTGCTAGGTCACAGAGAGAACGGTACACCAGCAC
Organism: Intellagama lesueurii; assembly: GCA_037013535.1. Taxonomy (NCBI): domain Eukaryota; kingdom Metazoa; phylum Chordata; class Lepidosauria; order Squamata; family Agamidae; genus Intellagama; species Intellagama lesueurii. The sequence goes on along the minus strand of JBAJHW010000003.1, from coordinate 130,736,481 downwards.
CATTCCAAATCTATCCCTATGCCCCATAGTGAGGTGCAAACTTTCTAGGCCTGGGCTTGAAAGTGAGGCGGTCCTACTGGCATGTATAGAGTCTCTGCAGACTATTGCGACTTCTACCTCTACCTAACTGAATTTTAGGATGCATTAATAGAACTATGGTCTCCAAATCCCATGAAATACTAGTCCCTCTCTATTCAGCACTCGTTACGTCTCATCTAGTGTTCAGTTCTGGACACCACATTTTAAGAAAGATGCCAACAAGTTTGAGTAAGTTCAGAGGATGGCAACAGGATGATCAGGGGACTGGAAACCAAGCCTTCTGAGGAAAGACTGGAAGAACTAGGCATGTTGAGAAAAGAACAGAGTGGGGGCAGGCTCTGTTCTCAATCATCCCAGAGTATAGGAGACGTAAAAATGGTCTCAAGGCACAGGAAGCCAGATTTAGGCTGAACATCAGGAAAAACTTCCTAACTGTTAGAGCAGTATGAAAATGGAACCAATTATCTTGGGAGGTGGTGAGCACTTTAACACTGGAGGCATTCAAGAGAAAATTGGACAATCATCTGTCAGATCTACTTTGATTTGGATTGCTGCATTGAGTAGGGGGTTGGACTCAGTCGCCTTCTAGGCCCCTTCCAACTCAATTATTCTATGATTCTATACTTCTACCTAACTGAATATAGCCCAACAGAGGCTTTGCTTACAACTTCTGTTTCCATCACCTGGCAGGACAGAGAAGAGGAGGAGACTCAGCAAGCACTGAGCTCTAGTTTGTATTCTGTTTGGTTTATCACAACACAGTCTTGTATTCCACTTTCAGTTCAAAAGCTGGTGTGCCTGTTGCCATTATTTTCTCTGCATCTATTGCAGAGGAAAACAAATATTTTAAATGAACAAACTGACACTGGGGGAAGAAAAACACTTACTGTGAATACCACCCAAAGGGGGTTTAAAATGATGAAAGCACTTCACATTATAGGTTAGCTCCAGTCTCCTAACATGAATTCCAGTTTGAAAGATTGAACATCTCCCTGAAGTCTGAAGCACTTAAATAATTTAGATTAAATTTAAATTGTGCTACACTTTACAATCCCAGAACCACAGTCACATCTTCACTGGAAAGCTTATAAAAATTTGAAATGCTCCAATAATTCTAAATCTTGTAGAAGCCTAGTACCTTCCAAATGAAAGTGCTAATAAAAAAATTAGTACTGAAATTTAAATCAGAGCAACACCAAATGATTTAAAAATATTGAAGCTCTTCCATTTTTTATGAAGTCTCCTTGCACAAGTGAGATGAGACACTTCTTCACAACAAAGGTACTCAAATAAGAACAAAGAAAATGGTCCAAACAATCAAAATGAATTTTCTCAAAAGGCTACGTAAGGAAACAATTTCTTGATGGATTGCTGCATTGTAGCAAACTAAAAAAAATGTCTTGTGGCACAAAACAGAGTAACAAAAGCCTTCATCAACCAGAGTTCATCAAAGGTGTGAAGTATTATCCCCATATGCAGACACATTGCTATTATATATACATTGGTGGGACAGGGACTTGGAAGCACTGAGTTCAAGGAAGAGAAATAAAATGCAGAAAGACAAATAGTAAAAAAAAACCCTAATCAAACCTTGAATATATGCAATTAGGGATACTGACCTTGAAAATAAATGTTGGAGCTGGTAACGTACAGTATTTGACTTAGCACTGCTGAGTTAATTGCTGTCAGTACTGAGACATGAAACCATTTGTTCTCTTCAAACTGGTGGTAGGTGAGTGAAAGTTTTGTTTCATTTGGATTTTGAACCATTTCTGCAGGCAATTTTCTACTTAGCTGATCATAGCATAAGATGATGTTGGCTATCTTTACAGTTCCCTGGATGATCCAGTTGTTTCAAGACCATGCATCTGGCAATGCATTTGGCAAAAGAATCCATGGGGAATCATGACAAATATGGTTTGTGTCTTCCATCTGAAATGTGAAACATTGACTTAGATCTTTACAGTAGTGTGCAAGCTTTTCCTTCAAGCTTGTGTCTGTCCCCTCCTCTTGATCTCTGAGTAGTTATCTTACTAACTCTCCGAAAACATCTGGATGTGTTCAGATATTCTGAAAGGCTCAATTTTATCCTAAAATATGAAACTCTCTTCTCTGACTAACAAATGAAGCACCCTTGGCCACTATGCAATGTTATGGTAAGCTGAAATTTATAACCGAAAGGAATTTTACATGGCCTTTCGAATGAGGCAGGGGAAAAAATGGAAGCCACTTTCATGAGGAAATAAACCTTTGTGGAATTGGAGGACAAATTATAGTGCAGCAATAACTTCACCTCTGGAATTAGAAACAGCACTGCCCTTATTCATGACTTCTACAGAACTTACAGGGAAGGAACTCTATTATAAGCTGTGGCAGTCAAAACAAAATGATCCCTGAAAATGGCCCCTCTGCTAAGGCATGAAGTTGCCTGGGCGGGGCTTATTTGCCTGCCTGTTCAGAGGACACAAATGCAGGGAGCTCCATCACATCGGATGAGCAGGCAGGGCATAAGAGAGCCTTTTAAAGACTGGCCCTTGCCTGCTGCGTCATCCCCCCTGTGTTCTCCAGTGGAATGGGACCTACTGCTGCAGCTGACCAAGTGGTTTCATTTTTGCAGCAGACCCCGAGCAGCAAAGGAGCCTAAGTGGAAGAAACAGTTCCTCCTGGTTTGAGGGACCCTTGGTTTGGGGGTCAGAGAGCCTTAGGGCTCTGGCCACACATTGTTTGTTTGTGGGTTTGTTTGTTTAATAGTTAATTTTTTAAAAAGGGAAGAGGGGAAAACATAGTGGGGGACTCCCACAAGGGGCTTTGGTCCCACAGGCCTGGGTGGGGTTGGGGGCCTTAACCATGAGGGTGGGTTTAGGGCCACACAATACCCCAGGGCACCACTGTATCCCACTCAAGTGAGGGGGGGGCAGTTGGTTCTGCAGCAGTCACCTCTTAGTGCCCCCCACAATTATATACTATATATATAATTTGAATAAGTAGATAACTACAAGGTAAGCCTTATGCACCCCAGTAGCAAGGATCTCAAGACAATATGCCAACCAAGAAGGGTTGGGGGCAAGAAGATGAAGCAGCCAGTGAAGCGCAAGGCCCCTGCCCATTCCCCTCCAGCGATTTCATCATCTGAGGATGAGGGGTGGCCAGATTATGGTGCCATATGGGAAAAGCTCAGCAACGTGGAATGGGAAAGGGCTCAAGCCAGGGGGCCAGCTGGCTCTTCAGTGGTGCATAGGTCTCGCAGTGAGTCTAAAGCCCATAAGTTGGCAGAGCTTTAAAGGATGGGTGAGTTTATGATGTCACACATTGCTTCTTTGGAAGGTGAGTGTCTGGATCCTTCAGGTGCATCTTCTGCCGCAGGTACCTTGGTGATGCGGCAATCAGAATCACCAGGGCCAGGACTATAGCCAGAAGGCCCCTGGATGGCATCATCAGGCACACAGATGCAGGAGGATGGTGCTGAGGGATAGTCAAGGGCTTCAGCGGTGACAGTGGTGGCTCAGCAGAGTGGGATGACTGGATCGGGGCAAGATAAAAAAAACCAGAGAGATCAAACTCTGGGGGCAGAGTCCAGGCTACATCTGGAGTCACACTGGCAGTGAGGCATGCAGGACACAATAGCCAACAATGACCTGGCCGTGGGGCAGCAGGAGCCAGCTGGTGCCAGTCCCCACAACCTCGCCTTTCCTGGTAAACTGAGTCACCCACGCACATGGGGGAATAAACAGGTGCAGACCCTAAGAACGATTCTGCCCCTAACTGGGTTATAAGGCCACCATCTGAGGAAGCCACCAATAAAGACATCCCAGACACAGGATAGAACTCAGTGCCATGCAGTGCACTCCCAGAAAGTGATCAGTCACTTTCCAACTCAGATCTTGCAACTGCAGACAATGTAAGTTTAGGCACCAGTGCTCCATATGTGGGGGCAATCATGAATCAGCCACATGTGCAAAGGGCTGACCTGGGGGAACAGGGGGAAGAGAGACAGGAGGCAACTGAAAATTGGCTCCCGGTACCTCCAACCCTTCAAATTAGGATATCTACATTGGAAGTTTGGCTGCAAAGTTATCCTGACAGGGCAGCTACCAGGTATCTAATCAACAAATTTGAGTTGGTTTTTCACATTCCCGCTTCGGAGATAGGGTGGCCACCATGACAGAAAACCTGAAGTCGGTCAGAGGTTGGGAAAACATAGTTCGGGCAAAAATCTGCAAGGAAGTTAAGGAGGAATGAGTTTTGGGCCCTTTCGCAGTCCCACCTGTGCCTCATTTAAGAGTATCACCACTGGGGGTGGTGCTAAAGAAGGTGTCTGGTGGATTTAGGTGGTGCCAAAGAAGGCATCTACTTCACCATTTGTTCTGCCCTGCCAGGGATTCAGTTAAAGTCAAGATTCTGCCAGAGCTATGTAGTGTATGTTACATGTTGTTTGATGCTGCCATTCGTATGATATGGGTATGTGGAATTGGGGTGGAGCTAGCAAAGTGCAACATTAAGTCCACCTTCCATCTCCTTTCAGTTCACCCTGAGGATTTTGATGTCTTGAGATTCAGTTTTGAAGGCCGCTATTGCATGGACAGAGTATTACCCTTGGGTTGTTCGATGTCTTGTTCAGCTTTTGGATATTTCAGTTCCTTTTTTGAATGGGTGCTTAAGCACAGAGTGGGGTTGGCACAGGTAGACCCTTATTTGGATGATTTTTTATTTTGTGGGAAACAGGGCACATCACATTGCAAGCGACTTTTAGAGGGGTTCCAGGAGCTTGCATTCGAGCTCTGTGTTCCCCTAGCTGAGGAAAAGACAGAGGGACCATGCCCAGTTATGACATTTTTGGGGATTGAGCTGGACACATTCCAGCAAGCTAGCTGGCTGCCAGAAAATAAGTTAGAGGACTTACGGCAAAAGCTTAGGCAAATATTTTCCCAGTCCAAGGTCACATTAAGGGAACTTCAGGAAATGGTAGGACACCTCAATTTTGCATACAAAGTAGTGGCCCCAGGAAGAGCATTCCTATGTAGGCTCTGCGATGCCATGAAGGGCCTTAATAAACCATATAATCAAAGGCGGCTTTCTGCCGGGATGAGACAGGATTTGAAGGTTTGGTTGACCTTCTTAGAGGGGTTAATGGGATTTCTTTCTGGAGGACAGAAGTGCAGTTGGGGCAGATATTCAAGTGCACACTCATGCAGCTGGGTCCTTGGGGTACAGCATTTACTTTAGAGGGAGGTGGTGCACAGGAAGATGGCCAACAAAATGGCTAGCTGAGGGATTGACTAAGGATCTCACTATTGTTACCAATAGTTGGGGCCATTTGGGCTCAAATTTGGACAAACTCAGCAGTTACCTTCTGGTGTCACAATCAGGCAGTGGTGCATGTCATTAACACCCTTACATCCAGATCCCCAAGGGTGATTGACTTAATTAGGCCCTTCACATTGCGTTGCCTACAATTTAATATAGTTTTTCAGGCCTGACACATCTCAAGAGCAGGCAATCACTGGCTGATGCCCTGTCCCGCCAACAGATGGACTGGTTCAGGTTGTTGGCTCCAGGGGCAGAGGCGCAGCTGGATGTTCTTCCAGAAGAGGTATGGACTCTTGGAGGGTGAAGGCTAATAGAGCCATGAGCTTGGCTCTGGCTCCCAGTACCCATCACAGTTACTCCATGGCATGCACTGACTTCTTTTCCTTTAGGGCAGGCAAAGGATTAGAGCAAATGTGGCTGGATCCTGTTGAGCACCTCATGCAATTTGTGGTCTACCTACATAGGAAAGGGTTGGTGCCTAGATCGATACAAGGGAGAATGTCTGCATTGGCATTCTATGCCAAAGCACAGGGATTACAGGATAACACAGTTGACTTTCACATCAGGAAAATGATTGCTGAGTGGACCAAAGAACGGGGTAGTGATAGTGTTAAGCATACACCTTTCTCGCCACCCATCTTCATGAAATTGGGGGACACATGGCCTACGGTTTGCCAGGATTATTTTGAAGTCTGCCTTTTCAGGGTGGCAATGCTTATTGCATTTTTTTGAGTCTTCCAAGTAAGTGAATTAGTTGCAGCAAAGAAACAAGAGACATCTCTATCCTCTTTGCAAAGGAAGGATGTGATGGTCTCCGAAGACTGAGTAGTCATTCATTTAAGAAAGTCAAAAACAGATTAACTGGGCAAAGGGCAGGTCATATTGCTGGGAAAGTGTTCAATTAGCGAGATCTGCCCCATAAGAGCAATAAGGGAATATGTAGGACTAAGATTGTTAGTCTTGCCATAAATGGATCCTGATAAATTGTATTTGTATGATTACTTTCCCACATATTCTACAGATCAAAACAAAGCAAACTGTGACACATATACACTACCCCATAGTGTTTAAGACACTCTCTGGATAGTTTATAATTTAATTATGCAGGCTATACATTCAGCCCCTCCCCTGCATGAGCTGGGCACCCAGTTTACTGAACTCAGAAGAACAGAAAGCTAAGCCAACCATGAGCTGGCTACCTGAGTCCAGGATGGAACTCAGGTCATGAGCAGAGCCTTCACAGCAATACTTCAGCTTAACCACTGTACTAGGAGGATCAATCACCTGGTTTGATTTTTTTAAAAAGTAAATTTATTTGAACACAGCTTCAAGATATTTATGTGTTTAAATACCTTCCCTTAGTATTCACAACCATTGCATAATTCATTCTTGACAAGCATTCAGACATTTAATCAGAAATATAATAAAGAGAGAGAGAGTCATAGCTATACTCCTAATGCTCCCTTGCTGATTCATTTGCAGTATAATACCCAATAAATTAAACAATGACATTTTAAAAAATCTTCTGAAGTACACTGCTTAACTTTAAGCTGAGTATCTTTCATAAATTACAGTTTCGAAAACAAAATGCTTCTCAAATAGCAGTATGTTTGGTCAGTGTTCAAGTCTGGAAATGTGCTATACACTATGGCCACTTGAGAGCTTTCAGATGGTATAACAATCAGAGACTTTCAACAGAAACTTTTGCTAAAACTCCCAAAAGGCTGATGTGTAAACCTAGCCACCATGGGATAAAAGGAGTGATTCCCTTTTGAAATGATATACGGTTAAAAGAAATAAACCAACAGTTTTTCAATGGATAGAATCAGAAACTGAGAGTCACCCAATGATCTGTTCTGGAGCTAGTAATGATCTGGTATTAGAATGAGTAGTGAAATGGTCAATTGTAATCCCTCTTCCACTCTTCCACTCTCCTGCACAACTAGATGGAGACAGAGTCATAACTAGCAATTTTGGCACCTAGGACTTTCTTGTCCTGTTGGTTAATCTTGGGTCACATGAGTTTGGTATTCTGTGGGGAGAGGATGGCGGAATGGGGACAATGCCTAGGTTTTTTTATTATTATAATTTTATTATATAACAAACAAACAGACAACAATCAAAGGAATACAAATATGGGGGGGGGGAGGAAGGAAAAATACACCATACAAAACATACACACAGGGAAGTGTTTACAGTAGTACGATATCTAGTATAATCTTGACTCCATAACTGTGTTACAATACTAAAATCTATAACATATGTTATATTCTCTACTCATATTTGTTTCTGGACTCAATCATAAAACATTTTTCAGTTTTCTTTAACATATCTTCTCAAATTCTCAGATAATGCCTCTATCAAGCTATCCCATTTTGAGCCCAGATCAACCTTATAACTATAAATATTTGAAACAACATATGTTTACTATATTTATATATCTTTTAAATCAGCAATTTCTGGTATTGTATTCAGCAAGAGCATTTCTAGTTTAAAGGTTATATATACTTCTGTAATTTCTTATATAACATCTTTTTTTATCCATCTCCAAAATCATTTTACTCTGTCACATATCCACCACCTATACAAAAGAGAGCCTGAAGTTGCTGACAGTATTTTTAACATGAATTTCTAATCTCTAACACCCTTTTGGCCAGTTTTTAAAATCCCATCTATAGAACATATTTAAAACATTTTATCTCAAGTTTACTGATTTAATCCATCTATAATTATCATTCCACATTCGAATCCAATCATCTATGTCTATATTATAGCCAAAGTTTTGTACCCTTTCATCATCACTGCTTTCACCCTTTCATCCTCTGAATTCACTTCTAACAAACAAATATGCAGTTTTGTATAATCTTCTCACTAGTATAAATCCACAGCTCCTCCACCTGAACCTTCCTCTCATAGAAGCCTATTATTTTATCTTTCTTCAATCTTGATTCTAAATTCTCTTTTTCTGCTGCTCCCACTGCTTTGGTGAATTGGTCTTTCTTCTGAATATTTCGTTCCACGTCCTCTTTGAGTCCTGAAGTTACTGCCTTAATTTCTAGAGTTTGGGCTTTGATATGATCTGTAAGTTGATTAATAATGTTCATTTGGATCTCCTGTATATAGTTCTTAAAAGAATCTTGCATTATTAATTTTGATGAACTTGTACATTGGCTTAAGGGTGTCATTTCTGTTTCTTGGGTATAGATTTATTGTAAGGTAACAATTTCCACTGAGAAATAAAACCTTTATTTATTCTTTTAGCTTAAATTTGTCCCTAAGATTCTCAATTTACAAAGAAGCCTAATTATATTTATATCACAAATATACCAAATACACAACAATAGCTTAATAATTCAGCTTTTTAAAAAAAGTTCAGGTACTTTGATGCAGGTTCTTATAAATCCAGCAGGCCCGCCTCTACTTCCATCTTCTCTCCAAGTCACACCATGTCAACCAAATCCATTTTTTTCTTCCTGTACTCCAAATTCAGTCAAGAGCCATAAAACAGTAAAACCATTGGCCAGTCAGTCTTCATATTAAATGGGTTGGTCCAGGCCCAAACTCCCACTTAGCACATCCAATTGTAAATCCAAATTCAGCCAGGGGCAGTTTTAATTTATAATCCACCATTCGCAGATCACAGCACGGCCGCTTGGGGTCCCCCCCGTTTTGTATATAAACACCCAGATTCTCCCCAAGTGCCTCTGTTAAACACTCTCTTTAAGAACTCAAATCTTCTTAAACTTCTAATATTATGAGTCTATATGTGCCATCGAGGGAGGACAGGGGTATGAGAAAGTGATTTCGTCCGTGATATTAAGTTTCATTTCTTCAAAGTGTGACGCAGTTAAAAATTAGCCGGTGTTTCAGGGATACATAACAAAACCATTTAGAAAATAAAGTTCTCTGGTACATTTCAAGGAGAGATTAAGTAACAACTAATTTGTCTCTTAATTGCCCCAATTTAGCTGGCTTTTTGTTCTTGTTTTTTTGTCTTTTGTTCTCTTTATTGCTCCTCTGCTGCTTTGTTTATTTCTTTCTGCTCTTAAGTCAGCAACTTCAGTTTGAGCTGTACTTGCTTATGAGAAATAAAGGGCCAGTTACTCACAGTTCATGTAGTCAAGTACAAATCTTCTTCAAACTTCCCACTTTGGCAAAGTTAGGCAGCTAATTCACCAGGACATGGCGTCTCCTGGGCCAGATGCTTTGAGAAAGGAAATTTCTCATGAAGACAGATTGCTGTCTGAATTCGGAGTTCTCCAGCTCTCCTTCCCTGCAAGCCCCACTCTCCTATAGAACTTGCCCCTCCTTCCACTGCTGGGGGGGTCTGGTGACCCGGAGATTACACAGGGGTTCCCAGAACCCTGAGGATTCCCTCTACTCTCGCTGCTGTCACTCTGCCTTCTCCAGGACAATGCCTAGGTTTCAGCATTTGATGGCCACATCGGTTCCACACTGAGCCCACTTTTTGTTTCATGTGTTCTTGTTCTGAAAGTGGTTCTCTTACAGTAGAAAATACTAATGGGTGAATTCACAGAATTCTAGCTGATTTTTTTGTGTGTGTCATCTAAATTTTAATTCCCTGGGTTAAAGCCCCAGCTGCCTCACTCAATTTATGCCTCTGAATGGAGGACTCCAGCATCTTTCCCCTCTCCTTCAATTTCCCATGTCAACCAGACTAGCGACCATTTCTTCTCACAAACGGTGAGTAGTTCCAAAACAGGCCTTCAAACCATAGGTCATAAAGCTCTTTTTAAACAAACCAAATTTTATGAGAAACCATTATCTCTAGGCTGTTTGACATAAGCATATATTCACGAGTACAAAATGAACAGTGGCCAAAGTTCTCCTTGTCATACACTACCCTGAACACATTCAGTATTGTTAGATTTTGGAAGCTAAGCAGGTTCTGGTCTGTTTTCTACATTTGTGGGTGGTCATCTGGGAATACCATGGATCTCCAATTAGAACTAGTAAGGAATTCACACTGAATTCCTGAAAGACAGCCACAAGTTATAATTAGAAATGGGGGTATTCGTATACGAATATCCCCGTGCAGCTGGACTTACTGAGGGGCTGGCCCCTGTGGCTGGCCCTTCCACTCATGTGTCTGGCAGCTGCAGCAGCAGCATCGGTCATCCTTCCAATCGGTCCAGGAGCTCTGTTCTCTTCTTGCTCGGCTAGCGACTCAGCAGCCATGCAGGGAGAATCATCCTCCCTCCCACTGCCTGGAGTGGCGAGGTGAGCGGGAATAGAGCAGAGCTCTGGGAGCAACTGGAAGGATGAGTGAGGCTGCCACCACACCAGACATGTGAGTGGACGGGCCAGTCACAGGGGTCGGCCCCTTGTTAATTCCAGCTGTGCAGGGATATTCGTATTTGTATACGAATACCCCCATCTCTAGTCATAATGGATGATGCTGGCCCAGGAGAATCAATTGTAACGGTGTAAGGCAGCTTCCTAAGTTCCATCTAGTTTCAAAGGAGAAAAAAAATAAATCACTTGGGTCCAAGGCTCATGACATTGTCCTCCTCATGTACAGCTGACTAAACCTTGCTGACGTATGAATGAACATAGCTATTATGTATGTATACAATAGTTTATTCACTAGCAATGCTGATGAGGGCAATTAGTCAGAAAAATTGTGCTGTCTTTCTACTTGAATTCATATTTTCCCAAGGTATCCGTGATGTCAGCTTTCTTTTTGAGAAAAAAAAAGACAATACTACACAGGTTTCTTTGACTGCAAGGGATTGATTTCTGAGCCCTGTTCTTTGTGTTAAATCATTTTTATGAACAAGGAGGCAAAAAGCTGCTAGTCATTTAGATTAAATCAGATGATTGAAGGCCTTTGGACTTAAAACTAGTCATGAAATATGGGAATGTCTGTGCTCAATTTGATGAGACTATGCTCACTGCATTCAGAGAAGGCTTTCATTCTTATGCTTCTATTTTAAAATAAGTACACAGATACCCCTCATCAAGGGATTTATCTGAAAATAAAAGAATAATGCTGGCATTTTAATTGCCCAGAATTTTCCAGTACAGCTTCATTATTGGTTAGAAGTTTCACATAAATAACACTACCTTTGCCAGATCATATGGATAGTGTTTCAGTACTTCAGGTCATGTTGGGTGGCATGGCTATGTTTAATGAAGATAAATCTGAAAAGACTTATTCACTCATACACCTTGATGGTATACATATATGTGAATTATGCACATATGTGCCAAAAGCTTTTTGAGGTAATGGAGAAACAATGCTCGCATTGAACTTCTCCATGCAATATTTCTGTCTGCTACTGCCTGGGCCCACATTCATCTCCCCTTCGATAAAAAGGGTTACAGGACCCTGCTTCATTTCATACCTTTGCCTTCATGTTGTTGCACAAATAAGGTGATAAAGGTTACTGATATATTTCCAACTAACTACATAACTCTGAAGTGTTTGTGTGCAAAATCATATTGGAAGATCTGAATTAGTAAGTATTGATTATTTTAGAGCTAGACACCACAAGACATTTTCATCTGTGGTTTAGTATCGAAGGCCAAAATTCTGTTGTGTCCTTACATTGTAGAAGGGAAATGGTGCACATTGCTCTTGACAAGTTCCCACTTGAATTTTACACCAGCAAATTGTTTCTAACTAACAAGCTCCCAGTTCAATTTCTGTTTCTGCACCATATGAGTGGCTTGGCACACAATCAGAAATTCAAGCAGAGACTTGTTAATTAATGTCAGTTTCCTAATGTGAGTTATGCTATTTCCCTTCTGTCAGTGTAATTAAGCAACAAGATTTTGACCACCAGGTTCTTGTAAATGCCATGCAAGGTATAAGACCTGAACCCTGTTCAGCTTTCTATGGGTGTAATTGGAATGCAGAAACAGTTGTGGCAATGTAGAGAGGACTGCCTAACTGCCTCATGACATGGCTGCTTGTGTAAATCAGACTGACAAGATGACTTTTCCATATTGCCACAGCCACTTCCACATTTGTAGTTACACACAAAATGTAATAGTATACAGGGCTCTAACTACCAAAATATGTCAACCTTGCATTTTTCCCCTTTAACACTGGTTGCCTGTGAGGTGTATGCTGTGTACCTGCTACTAATGTACAAGTTTGGATTTTTTTTTCATGTCTCTGAGTCATTCAGACTATCCCTTCCCCTTGTTATTCTTTTGTCAGCAGTCTTTTCTCTGTCCTCCATTTTCTTCTCTCCATGGGAAAAGATGTAGCTTCACACAATATAAAATAAAGGAGCAGTATTATGTACTGTAAGCAAGATTCCTTGTTTCTTTTAACCAAGGTGCATCCTTACTGACCATTCTTCATTTTCTAAGGGAATCAGTGAGACTGGGAAGATCACTCCACTCTTTACTTTGCCGCAAAATGGGAAATAAATTCCAAATCCTTCCAAAATGTTATGTTGACCAAATGAGAGCATTTTTTTTTACCCAGAAGGGACATAGCAAGTAGCCAATTATTTTCTCTCTTAGTCTTCATTTTCTTTCTTCTCTCCTACCCCTTTTTTTCCTGAAACCAGTAACCAAAATTGATCCCAGGATGCAATGGTGACTTTGAATTAGATTCAAGGCCTTACTAGGACATTTTCATAATTAAACACTGTTAATTTCTCCCACAATGAAACTACATGTTGTGGTAAACTGGAAAAAAATTATTTGCTAGAGGTTAGCTGCAAACAGATACAATTCTACTGATAATACAAACCCAAATTGCAGTGCTTTTTTCTTCATTTTGATCAACCATAAGGTGTGTAAACTGTCAATATGGATGTGTTGGAGGCTGGTTGTGACATTGTATCATGTCATGTCTTGCTCCCATACTCCTTTTAAAATTATTTTTTTTAATGTGTCTATGTGCATCTTTAGATGTACAATTTTAATTACAAATTAAATAAAAAGGAACCACACATCCGCATCTGTGAACAGAGCTGCAAAAGAGAAAAAAGTGAAGAAACAACAGTAGTTGAGAGAGGAGTGAGGAGAGGTGGTGAACAGCAGAGGGGGGAAGGGATGAGCAGAAAGCAGTTGGGAATAAAAGAAGAAGTCCTATACTCCCAAGTACTGTTGGTGTACCTGCAAAAACTGGGGTGGGGTGGGGATGGGAATCAAGTTGGGTACTATTTTGAACTACATTAGGGCTTATGTCATGTGATATGACAGAAGGTATCATGAATTTGATCCAGTTTTTCCAGACCATGTGGTTTTGGACCCAGTAGAAATGTCTATCCTAACATCCTGCCATTGTAAAGCTACTTTGGTCTTTCTCCCTTTCTGGTAGTGACCACTTCACTAATTCTCAGTGCGCCGAAGAATGTCAACAAAGACGCTGCCCGAAACAAAACGGCCTCATAATCATCCCTGCAGAGGACAGTACACTGTTTACAGATGTTTTCTAACAATACCGGTGATATGGTACCCTCGTATATTTAACCCTACACTTTTCTTTAGCCCAACCTTCAACCATCTTCCTTATGTGGAAATCTGATGTGTAATCCCGATACCCCTGAACCCTAGCATGGAAGGCTACCCTGTATGGATCCTGGCGCCAGGATAAATATATGATAAATTGCTGTGTAAATATATGATAAATTGCTGAAGGTGCTCCACCGGGGCAGGCCATGTCCGCTCCAGACCTACTAGGTTCCTGAACTCCTGAAATTCTATACTCACTGCTGAGTACCCTTTCCACATCCTTGGTGCCAGGGCCAAACCTATTGCCCTTTCCACATTGTCACACCAATTTGCCAGACCTCTGGGGGAAGAGTCTCTGGGAACTCGTTGGCTCCTGGATCTAACTCCCTGAACTGCTTGATCTGTTGGTGTGATAATGCATCAGCTAAACTGTTGTCGATGCCTGGGACATGCCGGGCCCAAACTAAAATGTTATACCTCAGGGCACGCAATGTGAATGTGAGCACCAACATCATAACACGTTCAGAGTGCGATGTGAGATTATTTATTATGTAAACCACTGCCTGATTGTCGCACCAAAACTGCACAACTGAATTGGGCCATTCATGTGCCCAGAGCCACAAGGCACCAAGTATTGGAAAAAATTCCAGGAATGTCAAATCCCTGGTGATTCCCATATGGTGTCATTCCTCCGGCCACTGCCTGGCACACCACCTGCCTCTGAAATAGATTCCAAACCCTAAAGAGCCTGCTGCATCTGACTGGACCTGGAATTCAGCCCTAAGCATCATCTCCATTCTCCAAAAGGATATCCCATTAAACTCAGCTAAAAACTGGCTCCATACTTGTAAATCATCTCTCATGCCACGTGTAACCCTTGTTCTATGAAAAGGGGGATGGAGACCTTTCATTGCTTCTCACAGCCTATGCAGAAAAACGCGACCTGGTGCCACAATTCTGCAAGCGAAATTCAAATGACCAACAATCTCCTGTAACTCCCTTAGAAACATTTTTTTCCTTTGCAATATGAGACCAATCCGTACCTTAAGGTCAACTAATTTGCTGTCTGGCAACCTGGATGTCTGTTGTATTGTGTCTAGTTCTATTCCTAAAAACATAAGGGACGTAGCTGGTCCCTCTGTCTTCTCCTCCGCCAGGGGTAAGCCTAGCTCACCTGCCATTGATTGGAAGGCTTCAAGTATAAATTTGCACCTTCCTGTGTTCCTTTCCCCACAAAAAAGAGAGACATCCAAATAATGGGCCGTATTCTTGCAACCCACTCTACGCCTGAGCTTCCACTGAAGAAATGAGCTGAAACACTCAAGTGCTGCACATGAAACAGAGCAGCCCATAGGCAACGCCCTATCTATGTAGTAAGAGCCCTGGAAATGAAAACCCAACAGTTCAAAGTCCTGAAGATGAACTGGAAGAATATGGAAAGCTGATTTAATATCACATTTCACCAGCTCCGCCCCTACTCCACATCTACAGACCATGAGAACCGCCTCATCAAAAGAGGTGTATCGCACTGTGCAAAGTTCCTGAGGGATGGCATCGTTAACCGACTCCCCCTCTGGGTAGGACAAGTGATGTATCAATCTAAACTTTCCCTGGGCCTTTTTGGGCACCACTCCCAATGGTGAAACCCTCAGGGTTTCCAACGGAGCAGTTGGAAATTGCCCCAATACTCTACCTTCCTTCACCTCTTTGGCAATCTTTTCTAGGACTACACTTTCCATTCCATCTACAGATTTCAAGTTTCTGGTGAAAGAGCCTTACGCTCAACAACTGCTGGTATCCTAAAGCCATTCTTAAAACCCTCGAATATGTAACCAGCATCTTCCCTCCTGGGGTAGTCACATAGCCATGTCTCTAACATGGAGACCCTAATTGGGCTGGGGCCCTTTTCCAGGGTTACCCCCGCCACCATTGGATTTCGTGCTATTTCTGGGGTCCTTGGTCTTTCTCTGAGATCTAGCCTGGAAACATGTTGAGCTGGGGTGCTGGCCGCCACACACTGAGCATTCATGCCTAAAGCGGCATGCATTTCTGGAGCAGGCACCCTTTGTATTATAATCCCAGCAGATCAGGTGGGGTTGAACCACCTGCCCCGCTCCTACACGGGGATTCTGATTCTGTCCAGCTTTACAAATAAGATGTCCACTGTTGAACCTGTCACCCAAATTGGGCCTGGCTGGTGTCATAGACTGAAGCCAGAGGCCCGGTAGAGGCTCATCTTAATGTAAATTTGCATGAATCACACTTCTCATGTGAAATGATTCATCATAGATCAACCATGCTTGTCCAGCAAAGTCCACGTATGCCCTATATATCAGGTCAAGGTATTGGAACAAAGATTGAGCCCTCCAAGGCTGAGCCTTCACTACAACCCCGGCGTAAATTAGGAAACCAGGGAGCCAGTTCACCCATGTCCGATCTGGCCTACGTCTCCTATGCCTCTCTTTATCTCTATCATCTTCTTTGTCCAGATCCTTCTTCTCGACATCTCTGTTCAGCAGCTCGAATAAGTCTACATATATACCTTTCCATACCTTTCCCTTGGTTGCTGGGGTGAGGTGATCACCCACGGGCATAGCATGATCCCCGAGTGGTAATGCCTGTAGAGGTACAGTGTTATAGCCAGTATCTGGTACTGATGCATATGGCCAAACCCCTACTCCAGCAGTCGAATTCAGCGGAGCTGGAAATGTAACCTGTGGATATGGCGCAGCCCAGCTGCCCAACTGTGTACTTGTACTAGGCAAAGGATTGTTTGGAGCCTTAAAACTCTGAGTGTCATATACTGTGTAGAAAGGTGAACTAACTTGCCCACTGCCAGGCCAAGGCCAGGCGGGCACCATTGGAGGAGTGTCCGGTGCAACGGCTAGCTCACCTGATGGCAAAAGCGGTGTCACAATGTGCTCCTCCCTGCCATGCTGGTGATCTGGACCCATCTCATCCATCCTTTCTTGCCAGCCCACAGCCGCTGCCAATGAACCAGTCACCTCTGGGGTCAAGGTCTCTCTCTCCTCATCCTCGCACTTCTGCAGAGGTGTTACTGCTGCCATGTCTGCTTCCCTTCTGGATGGCCCGGTGGCCTGCCAGTGCATCTCTAGAGCGGCAAATCAAGACAGGTTATCTGCCATGGCCTTGAGCTTAGCCCGTCTATGACTCTTGGCCTCCCTAGTTGAACGGCATGGCTGTGCCTCATTAATCTGTGGAGACTTTTGTGCTGCTCTTTCAGCTTCTAAAGCTGAAATTTTTTCCTGCAGCTGTTGCCAAATGGGCCAAGACTCGTCATCTGATGATGACTGAGGCGGTGACACCTGAGGAGCTGCACATTTCTTAGCAGTCTGCTTGCCCTTCCTGGTACCCTGTTCTTTTCAGGAAGCCATTGCTACCTAATAGTTCAAATTAGAAATGGGGAGAAATAAAAAAATGGTGATTCGTTTTGATCCATTATTCATCAAGGTTAACGGATCAATGAATACGTATATACGGATATTCTTCGATGAATCAATGGATCAATTTGTCAATTCAACTGCACTTTAAATGGCTATAACACTGGCCCCCAACCACCTAGATACACCACATTTGCAGAGAAGCTTCCTCAGACGCTTTTCTACAACTCTTGAAAGTCTGGTGAACATTGGATCACGGAACCCCAAGTTATATAGTCATAAAGAGGACCCCCCAGGAAAGCTCCCCCCAGGTATCTAGAGACTCCAGAATCACAACGAAGCTTCCTTTGCCTTTCCCCAACATGCCTGCCAACTTTGGTGAAGATTGGATATCGGACCTCCAAGTTATTCACCCACAAATTGGGCCCCCCAGGAGAGTTTACCACATGGCGCAGAAGCCCATTCTGCCTACCGGCCGCTGATCAGCTAATCAGAAGCTGATAGGCAGCCACACCCCCACACAGCCAGCCACCCCAGCAGCCTACCCCCACACCCCCTTCCTTTCCCTACCTTAGCCCCCACCCCACTCCCACTGACACCCCCTTACCTTAATAGCTGCTGCCGAGGTCTCCATCAGACCTTCACAGCCACGGTGTGTAAAAAGGGAGACTGGCTGCCCTTTGCAAAGATGGCGGCTGTGACTTTATTTAGGATAGGGAAGCTGCAGCTACCATCTTTGCAAAGGGCAGCCTGGATTCCTTTAAGGCAGGCTAAGGGAATCCAGGCTGCCCTTTGCAAAGTTGGCAGCTGCAGCTTCCCTACCCTAAATGAGGCTGCAGCCACCATCTTTGCAAAGGGCAGCCAGTCTCCATTTTTACATGCGTGGCTCTGAGGCCAGAAGACCTCGGCAGCAGCAATTAAGGTAAGAGGGTGTCGGTGGGAGTGGTGTGGTGTGGTGTGGGGCCTATGGTAGGGAAAGGAAGGGGGTGGGGGTAGGCTGTGGTATTGGGTGGCTGTGTGGGGTGGTGGCTGTCTTCGGCGGCCGGTAGGCAGAATGATGTTTTTGGTTTTTTTTTTAATACGATGGACGAATAAAAACAGGTAAATATTCATCCCTTCGTATTCGTGGGGATCTCTGGAACACCCAAATACGGATCAATGAATATTTAATGAATTGGCTATATTTGTCGGAAAAAGCGATCCATTTTTATATTCATCCCCATCTCTAGTTCAAATTCCTACGCAACCACTCAACAGGCATCTATAGCCTTAGCCTCCCTACTGCCCTGCACAATAAGCCCTAATCATAATGGTAGCCTGCCTTTATTCTTCTTCTTTTTTGGGTGGTAACTTAATTATTTATTTATTTTATTTAGCTAATCAATACCCAATTTAATTGTACTACTAAAATTGAGGGGGCTGTAGAGCGCCGAGGCCCGCCCAGGCCCAAGCGGCCGCACCCACCCCACCTAGCACTGCTAATAAGCTCAATCTGGTAGAAATTAAATAAATTTAAAATTATTCCAGAAGGGAAATAATGATCAGCTCCTTAAATGCATAACTGAAGGAAGCGTCAGGCAAACTGTGGGAGGGAGCTGATGCTACCCCCCCTTTCCCAAGTGCTGAGTCATGCAGGCCTTGCCACTGAACAACGCAGTTTCAATAGCAGTCAAGCACCTGAACTCCATCCTCGTCTGTTGCCAGCAAAGGAAGAGGATGGAGGGAGGGGGGAACGGCCCTTAAATAGCCCCTTGTTCCCCCCTCCCTTCCCGGGTCGCTCTCGCAAGACTCAAAGGGTCTCTCAATATCCCGGGAAGAAGGCAATGGTGACCCGCACTGCCGAAGCGTGTCTCGCCAGCAGATCCAGCATGAGATGCTCAAGGCATATGTGACTGTGGTGACCGACAAGTTTAAAATAAAGCCAAAAAGCTTTCATGGTGGCAAAATCGGTGGGTGCACTGCACACCACCCACAAGTCTTCCTGGAGGAACAATCATTTTGCACAGGGGAAGTTTGACACATATTCCTGGGCAGAGTGGAAAGACACAGGGGAGGGACACTGTAAGATCTCTTTAGAGGATGACAAGATGCATGGTTTTAGATGCAGAACTTCCCAGCAGACTGTGGGGCCATGCTATCATGACTGCAAAGAACAGATTGCCAATCAAGGACACCACAAAGCTCCATTTGAGTTATGGAACAGTAGAGTGCCAAATACAGAATGTATTAGAGTGTTTGGAAGCCTGGTTTATGCCTATGTACCAAAGCAGAAAAGGCACAAACTGTTCTAGAACAGAGAAAACTGTTTTGCTCCTGGAAACAAGGGACATAAAGTAATGAACTCAAGAATATGTGATGTCACTATGAAACATTTGCTTACTTTGATGAACAGAGTGAAGCTGACAAAAGAGTTAGATAGTGGAGAGTGTAAGGAATTAGAAGGAAACTGGGATTTGTAGTCATACAAAGATGGAGTCTGTTAGGTTCTGTATAGTTTGGATTTAAACCACTGAAATGTTCTCATGGGACTGTTGTTCCAAGTTTGCTCTGCCTGGCACCAAGATAAGGAGCAAGGTTCTAGGAGAAGACCAAACAGCACATTCCTCCTAATTGGGATGAGATAAGACACCTGCAAGATCTCATGTGAACTAGGGACAGTGAACTGTGTTACGCCCTCATGATCCAAATTGGTTGACAGCTTGGAAGTGTCAGAGAGAGGGAGGTCTAGAGACATGTAGAAAAATGGTTGTTCACGTATGTGACGGATGGTGATGGTGTGATGTTGTGGAATGTGAGAGGAGAGAGGTTTGTCTTTTTGAAAGAGAAGGGGGGGAGAGATTCGGCCAGCTTCTCTAGATGCTAAGATGTAGCATACTAGTCAAAATGATTACTTAACTTAGTTTAGCTTTTTATTATTTTATCTAAGAATAGTAAGCTTATTTTAATCCTACTAATTGATTGGATATGACACGCTTTATGCTTTTTAATGCAACAACTGTATTCTAATGAAACTACTTTATTTTCTTAATAAAAACTGTGATGCTCCCGACCCTCTTAGGGATCGCAGGGCACTCGGTCAGAGAGTTCTCTGGCTCTTATGTACCACCTTTACACTGGATCAAGTCCCTAGATCCCAGCAGTGCATAGCATAAGCCTTTTGAAACAAGTCTGACCTAAAAAGAACACTTTGCACTTACTTAGGAACTTAGCAAGTACAGACACCTGGGCTTTGTGATTCCTTAGAACTCACAACAGCTCAGTGAGGTAGGACTCTTAAATGATAGCAATTCTGTGGCCCTCTTCACTACTGGAATTAGCCAGACCTTGCTGTTCAAGAGACCAGTCCTCAATAAAGAATTTTAAGATTTAATTTTTATTAGAAAAATAGAGTTTCATAGAAAATCAGTTTATATTGCAAAAGCATAGCATTCAAGAACATATTCAAAGGTTATTGCAGTTAAATAAAATAACTATTTCCCAGCTAAAATAATAAACATCTAAAAGCTAACCTAGGGTAGGCTATAGAGGGCTAGCCCCCCTCTTTCTTTCTCCTTCACTCACATCCTCCCTCTCTCTCAAGCTACATGCTCATACCATAATCAGAACAGAAATCCATCATCAGGACAGAAATCCATCATCAGGAATCATTGAACACACTTGAAAACAAGTGAACAATAGTGAGCACGGAACACATAACCCATCTTCCATTTTCTACTTTCCTAGCTACTCCTTTCTTCTTGGCCCCCTCTAGCTGTTAACCAATTAACTTTTTGGAGGTTGTACCACCTCTCCCCGCCTATTATTCCCATGAGAGTGCAGGTGTTGTTTGTTTTCTGTAATAGGCTTGGAATGTTGAGTCTTCCACGGCCTCTTGGTTTGGCCTTCAAGATATCTCGTTCCTGGCTGTAACAGTCCGAGCAAAAATATTCTCATGGTGCTAAGAAAACACATTCAAAAGTCCTTCAAATCATCTCTACACAGAACCATTCTGACTCCATTTTATATTTCTCTTGACTACATATCCCATCATCATGACATGCTTCTAACCACATATCCCATGATCATGACAAAAACAACTATAGTTCTTCAACAGAGGACTTGCCTCTTGAACAGCAGGATTGCACCTAAATCCAGTGGAGATTGGAAAGGTCACTAATTGCTACTAAATAGAGAGGTCCTACCTAGCCAGTCTGTTGTGCTGTCTAAGGAAGCACACAGTCAATGGTTGATTGCCTTATAAGCAAGCAAGAGTTTTCTTTAAGGTCAAGCTTTGTCCGTAGGGCAAAGACTATACACTTCTGAGACTAAAGGACCTGTCTCAGGCATAAAAGTGGTAGTCTTGTGTCTACAGTGACTCCTCGGCCGAGATCACATTCTCTTTAGGGAGAAGTGTAGAGGAAGAGTAATACATTGAGACCTTCTTATATATGACAGTTCCAAAACCTTTACTACTTCAGACAGTAGAGGATTACACAGAGGGGCAAAGCACTACACCAAGAGAAGGGGTCAAGGATGGAGATGTTGAGGTTGTTGGACAGGAAGAAGGAGTAATAATGCATCAAGTTCCACAGCCAGCCTTTAGATGCTCATTGCGTAACTTATTTAGCATTAGTTTTCTTCAGATGCAAGAATACAAATGTTTAGTTAAACAAGTGGAGGGTATTGAATTAAAAATGCAAAGTTCACAGGCAAGGGCGTCATCTTCTGTTAGTCAATTATAAAGAGAGTAAAAAGAAATAAAATATATATTGTTGTGGTACAAGCATACAAGAAGATGACTTTAAAAAGAGAACGGAAGGAGGACAACGCATTCACACAATGCCATCTCAGGTTGCATGTGAAGTTGCTCTGAAACTGCCCACATCTGTTCTGTCTGATTGGAAGATACAATTTTTAACCCAATCAGAGGTGATGAGTCTGGGCCTGGAGACATGAGATCAACCCCAGAGTGAGCAAGCTTTCAGAGAAGATCATAAGGAATGGGTAGCGAAAACAGACTTCAGAATACTCATGAGTTAATCCAACAAAGGACACTTTGGGCCTGCAATTACATATACAGTTCTAGGGACAAAAGCAAAGGACACAATGGCAGAATGATTCACAAAGATCAGCAAACTTTGGCTCAGGTCCAAAAATGTGAGTCAATAATTTGGGACTCTGAAGCAACAGATAACTTTTTCACACTGATGTCTTGAATTTTTTTGTTAGGGCAAGCCAATATATGCATTACAAAGCTCTACTTCTAATGGAGGTATTGGTGAAAGATGACATTTAGATTGGGATGTTTCCACTGGAGAAAGTGTTCTTTATTTGAACCCAAATGATGGGAACAATCCTGTGTGTGACTGAAAGAAGAATTAGAAGAAACTCCTTAAGTTTCTGGGAAGTGCCCACTGAATTATTTAGGTAGTTGTTTAAAAAGTATGCTGCTTAATTTCTATATCACCACAAAGAGGAGGGCTAAATCATCTGTAAGAATTTCCATCCTACCATTATTCTTGGAAGTACAGGATTCAATTCTCTCCTCCACTTTGTTGTTAGTTCAGAACTAGCCAATTCCTAATTCAACCACTTTTAGGAAATCACCCATTTCAAAACAGTGGCTGCTTTGTAACATTTGACCCTGCATGGTGCTCATTTTGCTCTCTCCATGTACCTGTTTGCTAGTTAAACTCAGCCTAACTCAGTTCCCACTCTCCCCTTCTTATATTTATTATTCACAGAGCTTCAATGTGAGTACTCTCGTTGGATGCTGAATGCTGTGAAGCATACATATTTGTCTGTATAGAAGATTGTCCACCTTAGCTATTGCCCTCTCCAAGATCAAGAAATCACAGCTTGCCTCCTAAAGATTACTTTTTCTACTGCACGCAAGAGCAGATTGGAAAATCAAATGCACTGTACCTAATGTTTCCATTTTAACAACCCCTTCTCTTTGAGACTCACATTTACAAGACTATACATGTTACTGGCTTTTCGATTCTATTTTTTCCCTCTCAGCAATAGAACTTGTTCTGGCATTTTTCTCTTCTACCACCTTTCAAATGAAAGACTTTTCTCCTCTTTTAAAAGAGCATCATTTTCAGCAGACTCACACACCCAAACGATAGATGTGAGATATGGAGGAGGGTGGGAGGGAAGCTATTAGATGTATTCACTTCTCCTGTTGCTGCAGGATTGCTTCTTACAATACATTTTATAGTGCTTTGTTCAGTCCAGTTTTTATGTATCTCAGATAACAAGCTTTCATCGCTCTTCTCAGCTGTTACAGAAGAAAGAGCCAAAACCTTGTGACACTTCAGAACAAATGCGGTCCCATTTCTTTGCAAGTCCTCACTTCTCTGATGCACTGAAATCTTCTTGAATGTCCTTAAACAATACAAAAGTTCATAGCAATTACAATTAATTTATAGAGATTCCAAACAATTTACCATCAAATGTAAGCATTGCCATCATCACAATCCAGTTTCCATCCACCAGAGCCATTTCTCCATTCACCTGCTGAAATTCTTTACATCTATGTATCAAGTATTATATTCTAAGGGCTAAATGAAATTTTATGAGTGTCACCATCATGTATTTGTTATAACACTTTCAAAAACAACAGCCACAACTCCTCTCCATTCTATTTTCTCAGTTAAATTAACAATCAAGCTGCAGTTTACTATGGGCTGGAATGTAGTGTGGGAGCAAACAGAATCTTCCCTTCCTGGACAAACAGCAGCTTGGGATGCAGACAATTTTTATTACAAACAGGGTATGGAGGAAAGAGTTAAAGCATCTTCTCCACATGATTGCCCTATTTCAGCCCCTGCCCCCCATTGCTTATTAACAAAATCAAACACACACTGATAAAATTGCACACTGAATGCATCACTTAGTTTGACCTTCATATATTTTCATTACATGTTTTATCTCTGTGATGTTCATCCCCTCATCCCAGCACATTCATTAGCATTTCAAAACACAAATTAGTAAGACATGCATGTATCTATGTATTTGTTTATTGAAAATATTTAGTGACTGCTTTAGAGCCCATGAGGGCCCCAAAGTGATGAATAACTAAAATTATGCAGACACCAGTGAGGAGATGAAGGCATTGGGCTGATTCTTTCTCTATATTCTGCACTTAGGTACATATAACTGTGGACTAAATTACTTAATATCTAGCCAGACGGAAGGCATGAATATCTACATTTTATCATGCATTTCTAAACATTCTGAAGACACTGCTGTGAGAGAATCAGACTCATGCTTCTTAGTAATATTTTTAAATCTTTCTTTATAGTTAGAAGCACTTGCTTTTCAGATAAATATGCAAGTTGCCCATGTGTTTTTACTTCACCATTTATATGTTGTTAAATTATATATATCGTATATACTAAAGAATTACAATATTTTAAAATTAAGTACAGACCTCTATCAGTTGATTTCATACAGTGGTGTGACTTACGAACGCCCCGACGTACAAACATTTTGACTTACGAACAGCTCCATTCGCAAAATTTTGCTTTGACTTGCGAACGGAGCTTTGACTTACAAACAAACAAAAATGCGGGGAAAGCGGGAAATGGACTTTGGACTGCCTGGTACTGCCTGGTACTGTAATTTTAAAATGTAAAAATTGTTTTAAAAGGTGCTTGGTTTGGTTTAAAGCTGCTTGGTTTTAAAGGTGTTCTGTTTAAAAGGTGTTCGTTCCCTCCCTCCCTCCCTCCTTTCCTGCCCTTTTTTTTAACCTACATCATCTTAAATTTAAAAAAATATCCCCCTAGTGGTAGAGGATGGATTAACTGGTTTTGCATTAGTTCCTATGGGAACTAATGCTTTGTCTTACAAACGGCGCCTCGACATAAGAACAAAAAACAGCCGGAATGGATTAATCAGTTTTCAATGCATTCCTATGGGAAATGCTGATTTGACTTACGAACGTTTTGACTTACGAACATCTTCTGGGACGGATTAAGTTCGTAAGTCAAGGTACCACTGTATTTGCAATCATATAAGAAATGCAATCAATACATTAAACACACTAAAACTACAATAAAGCAGGAGAATTCAGGACTGAATTATAATTAGTCAACACATCTGAAAAGGCTAAATGAATAAAAACAAGAAGTCTTTACATAGTATCCAAACAAAAACAAAGAAGGAATCTTTTGCAAAGAAGTTCCACACATGGAGTACTACAGCTGAAAATTCTGTGCTGGATATTTTTATACTCAGGTATTCTTACATAAGGATAACATGCAGAAAGTTTTCTCCACTCTTTACTATTCCACTTACACTATTTCCGGTAAACCCAACTGTCCTCTTTCCAGTTCCACTTTTTTTCACCCATGTGTCAAATCCATTGTTTACTTATACTACATGCGTGACACACTATGTTTGCAAACCTGCATGCATCCCTTACCTCCTAGGGGACTATTTTTGAGCAGTTGAGCTAAACAATTAATATTGATGCCAAGTAGAATTGGGTAGCAAAAAAAGTGACTAATTTATTAATGCTAGTGTAAACTAATATATGCATAGTATTAATTTTTCATCCTGTGATAAACCATGCATTATTTAGTGTTAAGACTGGAAAACAGTCTGGTTTAAATCCAACCTAATGCCGGTATGCAGCATACAACTTCCTTCCCTTCACCTCCTTTCTATAACCCTGAGAACCACCTGAAAATGAGCTCTGGAAAGTTCCTCGGCTTGCAGGAACAGGCACTTCAGGTGTTTTGGGATTAACAGTAGAAAATATATTCATTTCCTGAGACCTAAACACCACTATATAGCGGATACAGCCCTCTGGATTAAGTACAGGCCTATATCAGTTGATTTCAGTGTAAAGTGAACACAGGCCTCTGGATATGTCTCTATTTATACCAGTGTGACATGATTTGGTCTGTCATGTCTTGATATGTATGGCTTAATGTAATGCAGAGAACTCTCAGTTGGAGATCAGTACACAACCATTACACCCGAAGTACAACTAACAGGATGTACTGGCAATGGGGAATAACACTCCAGGAAAGTTATGTAAGAGATAGAAGAGCCCTGCCCTTGAGACTTCATTGTCTTTGTTGCATGTAAGTTATTTCTTTTTCATCCTCCCCTCCCTTTTTTTCAATTTCATTTTGCCTTCAACACATTATGTAGAGTTCAAAGAGCCGGTGCTACATGTCAGTTGAATGCTTGTGGGTTTTGGAAAAAAGCTTTCTACAAGAAACGTTTAACTGAAAATAGGATGTCATTTCTTATAAGCATTAGGTAGGCATTATGTTTGTGGTGAACAGTTATAGAATAATTTCTGAGGATGCCTGAAAGAATGCCTCAGCACTATTTAAATTATTTATCAACTTTAAATCGTATGTACGAGAGAAAATAGCACATGACTGGCAAATCAATAACAAAGCCAGTAATAAATTTAGCATATTGCACAAAACACAGACTATAAATGAAAGACCTTGGCTATAAACATCAAGCTGAAATCACCAGAACTAACCATATGATGACTGGCACTAGATTGGAAACAAACTTAGCAGCATTAATTTGAGGTTGTGGTGCTGGTTTGGAACCAGCAGCAGCTCTTGGGGACAATCCTTGTAAATGCCAGAATCTTTGAAAGCTACATCAGTGCCTTTCAGGTTTGTTCCACCCTCATATCCACCCATTATTGTGTTCTTGTTGTTACATGCTGTCAAATCACTTTCAGCTTATGGCAATCCTATGAATGGCTTCTTTCTGCCATTAAGATGTATAACATAAATTATTGATGTTTCTTCCACAATTTTTTACTCCTCCTTCATGTGAATCTAGTGCGGCTTTTCATAGGATACATTTTGTGTACAAATTGAACAGATAAGGGGATAAAATGCCCTTCTCTGATAACCTTTGCCTATAGCACACTATCCTATCTCTCCATATTCTGTCCTAATGGGGCAGTAGGAAGAGGGCTGGGGGCAACCTGTGGGGCAAGGGGCTCAGCTGTGGGTGCAGGGGGCTAGGTTAGACTAGCCCTTCCCTCTCTGCCTATGGGCCCGCCAATTAGCTGTTCGGCAGGCCCATAGGCAAACAAAGTAGGCAGAGAGGGAAGTTAGTCTATGGCTATGGGGGACGAATAAAAATGGCTAAATATTCATCCCTTCATATTCATTGGGGTCTCTGGACTTGACAAATACAAAGGGATGAATATTCCATGAATCAGAAATTTCTCACAAATATCGTGATTCATCTTTTATTTGTTGCCATGTCTATTAGCTAGGTGTTGCAACACCTCCAGCTTCATGGCTTGCATGGGAAATTAGAGCCATGGTCCTATAGAAACAATACTCCTCAGAATCTCCTTTTTAAAGAAATAGAATGTATACTGAGTGCTGCCATTCTGTAAGTCATTGTTTTGTTTTTGTATTTGTTGGCATATTCTTGTTAGGATTTTGAAAAATTCAGTCTCTGTAGCTTGAAATAGTTCTGTCAGTATCACATCTACCCCTGGTGATTTATTTATTCCCAGTGCTTTGAAAGCTGCTTTCATTTCTCTTTCTAGAATTACAGGTTCTTCATCATGTGATTCCTCTTCAAATGAGTCTATCATCCTTTTCTCTTTTCTGCATAGGTCTTCAGTATACCATTTCCACCTTCTTTTTATTTTCTCCTGACAAGATAGTGTGTTTCCCTATTGGTCATTTAGCATTCTTAATCTAGGTTTAATTTTTAAACTTTGATTTAATTGATTTTTAATTTTAAACATTAATTTAATTGATTTTTAAACCCTTTGATTTTTAAAAATCTGTTGGAAGAGATCACTTGTTTCCCTCCTTTGTTGTTCTCTTCTCTTTCTTTGCACTGGTTATTGTAATAGTTCTCTTTCCCTTTATTTGACAGTCACTGAAAAATTGCATTCAAGGTTCTGACCCTATTTCTGCCAACTTTTACTTTTGCTTCTCACCTGCCCTTTACAATTTTAAGTACTTCTTCCATCATCCATCAGGTTTTTCTTTTTCTTTTTTTTACTACACAAACTGTATTTTTGTATTCCTCCTTAATAATATCTCTGATTTCAATCCACAGTTCTTCCAGTTCATGGCCAATTGAGTTCACTAATGCAAATCTGTTCCTTATGCGGACTTTAAACGTATCAGCAATGCTGTTTAGATTATATTTTCATACTATGATTCTTTTAATGCTCTTTTTTCAGTTTTACTCTAATGTTGGATTTTAACAGTTCATTATCAATACCACAGTCTGCTCTGGGTCTTGTTTTGGCAAAGACAATACAGCTTCTCCATCTCCTGCTTCCAGTTACATAGTCAATTTGTTTTCTGTATTGACCATCTGGTGATTTCCACATGTATAGCTGTCTGTTTGGCTGCTTGAAGCATGCATTTGCAATAAACAGATTGTTGGCTTCACAGAACTCTGTGAGTCATTCTCCTGCTTCATTTCTGTCCCCTAGATCAAGTTTCCCAACAATATTTAGTTCTGCTTTGTTCCCTACTGCTGTGTTCTAGTCACCTATAATTATAAGCATGTCTTGTTTTGATGTGTGATCAGTCTCTTCCAGGATGCTTGCTTAAAAGCTTTCAATTTCATTTTCTTCAGCATCCGTAGTTGGAGACAGACTTGAGCGATGGTTATGTTGATTGGCTTTCCATGGAGTTTGATTATTTGGTCTTATCTTGCATTATTGCCTCTAACTGCCTGTGCTAATCTTGCCTCATTATTAGAGCTATTCCATGTCTTCTAAGTTTGTCATTTCCAGAGCAGAACACTTAGTAGTCTGACTGAAAATATCCAACTCTAGTCAAATTTAGTTCACTGACACCAAGCAGTGCAATGTTTATATGTTCCATAACATGTTTGACAGTTTCTAGTTTACCTTGATTTATACTTTTCATGTTCTATCTTCCAATTATATGTGTTGTGCATCATTGGACTTTTCTTTCACCTCTGTGAACATCATTCACTAGACATCCATTTGGTCTTAATCTATTTGCATAATTAGTGACAGCACTATTTATTCTTGTCCTTTGCTTTTCCCCAGTAATTGATTGAGTGCTTTCTGATCTGGGAGTCTCATCTTCCAGCATTAACTTTTGTTTTATTTTGGACTCTCTCATCATAGGGGTTTCAAGGTTAGAAAAGTTCAGCAGTGGTTTACCATTGCCACATTCTGCATTATACTAACAAAAGTTTGAGTGTCACCACCGTTGACTCCTTTGCCAGTTTCAGTTTCACCTACTGCTACAGCCAAGTAGCTGCCACTCCCATCATCATTGGTACTCTCCATTCTCTACTGCTAACATGGCCATTAACATTGAAGAAGGTGGATGCATATTAGTCCAGTGTGTCAGCTATGACCATTCTGCCTTGGCTGACTCCACTGGGACTCCAGGCTTGTAATGCCTTCCTGATGGCACTGCTCTCAGCTTTGCTGACATACTCAAACCACTTTAAGACAGTAAGGTGTGCATTCAAGAAGAGGCAACAATTATGTGCTGCTACTAATTATTCAAAGATGAATTTGCAAGCATTAATTTTGCAATTCACATCTCTTCACTTTTCCTGAAGTTGAATAGTATCTACTTTAAACAAAGTGTCACTGAGGTAAAAGTTCGGAGACAGTCACAAGAAAACATAGTGTGTTTAACTAAATGAAAATGATGATAGCGATTTAAGGAATTACTTTATTTAAAACAACAACCTGAATCTTAAGCTGCAACAGACATGAAAAAAGAAAAGAACAAGATGTTCACCTATGTATTTAAGAAGAGAAGAATCACTTTCTCTCCAAAGGGATTATTTATTACAGTCCCACAACTCTGTGATGCACTGACTGCTTTACACGGTTATAGAAAATCAATGGGATTCAATCTGAGAGAGTTGTGTTGCATGCATTCAAACCTGACAGTTGCATAAATCAGTATTTCAGGGATTTTTTTTTTTAAAAAAAAAACATATTTAGCTCTAAACAAAACTAGATTCAGTTGTATAGTTTTTTCCTCTTCTTCCTTTAGATTGATTGAGGTTGTGATTGATATTTCATTTTTCTTCAGAAGGCTTCTATTGCCTTTTGACTTTCAGCTACCCTATATAGTTACGTGAAGAAATATCTCCCTCCCTTTCTCCCCACACTAAGATATATAGGGAACTTGTCTTCAAATCGTGTTCACTTTTTGAGATTTTTCTGTTTTAGAGGACACTGAGGTGAAAAACTCTTTTGAAGGAACTATAC